>JANAVB010021600.1:18379613-18734613 GCA_029216955.1 Iris pallida | reverse complement strand
ATAAAACTTTACAGGTACTTGGAGTTCACAGTTAGCCTAGAGGACACTGGTAGAGCTTGGAGTATTTACCTAGAGTTTGTTCATTTTTTTATTGTTTGTCTTAGAGTTGTATTTGAAATCTTGTGTTTGTTTAATAGAACTATTTTACTATCACTCCTGGTTCTATCTCTTGTGGATTATCTTATCTATTTCATCATGCTGTTATCTATCTTTAGAGTTGTGATTGAGATAGTATCCTTATGTGTTTGTCCTTCGTCTGGAGAGTATAGCATATTGTTTTAGATGTGACTATGACCTAAAACAGCGTTCTACCGTTGACACTGCGGCATAGGCTGGACGTACCCACGTCTCGTGCCCTAACGCTAGGGTGCGGGTCGTGACACGTTTTTAGTGGTGGCCCATGCAGGTCGAGATTCGCATTTGTGCGATTTCGTAGTAGCGCGATGACTTAGTTGTACTGTTACGAGCCTGCTATAGAGTATAAGAAATAAGGTGTTAGAATTAGAGATACTCAATCATACTTTGGATCCTTTGAGAGATTCCAGGGACGACCCTTGAGAATCTCATTACGAATTTCGATTTGAATTTCTTTTCCTCTTGAATTTGATCTTGATTGGTTCATCTCTTTTGAGCGAATCTTTATTATTCCTTCCTTACCATTATTTCTTGTATTCCTATTTTCTTAAACTCTGTCGTACCTGTATACTTTGTAACCCTTGAGTCTTTGTATTTTTCATGGAAAAGGTTGAGAAAGTGTCGTAAATCATGTAGCTCGGAAATGATTGAACTGGTTATCGTGTGATGATTTTGTAGGAATCCAAAAGGTTGGATGTTAACATGGAAACTTGAGAATGATATGTGGTAAAGGTCTAGGATGAAATCAAAGAGATGTATACTACCAGTCTGGAAACAAACCACACTTAGAGAAAACTTGGTATGAATAATTCGTAAGTGTATTTCAAAACTGATAAGGATATTCAAGGTCAACTTAGTTTGAGAACTTCAAAATTTTGGTTATTGATTCTCGGGCAATTTTACCCTAAGGCTTTAAAGAAAGTTAGTAATGGAAAAGAGAATTAAATTGTATTCAATAAAGATATGAAATTGAACAAGATATTGCAAGGAAATGACTAGGGATAGAGAGAACACAAGGCTATGGAAATTTGGACATTGTTGTGAAATTTAAAAAAAATTTAGGAGAATAATATTCATGGGTGTATGTCGAAAAAAATATGAAGGTTGATTTTACGATGGAAAATAAGTTTGTAAGGCCTAGAGGTTTTGGGAATTAAATAATACGAGAAAATAATTTAAACAGTTTAAAGATCTCATAAACTTGAGTTAGAGGTTTCGGATCTAAATTGGAACAATGTAAAGAAATATGGAAATTGATTTAAAAATGAATAGTATTGATTCTTAATAAGAAGGGGCATGCTTCATGAGAAATGTTTTAAAAATTTAGAATCCTGCCTATGATGATCATGGTAAGGATTTAGATAACGGAAGGTTGTAAAATCTGGATAGTAAACATATGACGATTGAATTATCATAGGAAGACTAGTAAGGTAAAGATACGATTGGCAATTATGATCAGGTGAACTTCAGGGTTTCAGAGCAGATGATACTTGACTTTCCTCAAAACTAGATCTTTTATTGTGACTCTCTAACCGTTCGTAATATTTTGAATAATGATTTGATTGTTCCTTAACAGTATTCTCTCTCTAGAACTGTATCCCTAAATTATTTTTATTCTGTAACTGATTTTATTTCGTGCTTCAACTTGATCTCCTTTACTTTGTGCATTAATTGTCACCTCTTGAACTTCCATTTTCTATTTTGGATCCTTGACATTTCTTACCATGACTTTAATATTTGGAGTGTAATACTAGTTGTTACCCTCCAACAAATTGTGTACAAGGCCCAGACGAGTCTATCTTCATGTGGGCATATCGTGTCCCATTAAACTCATCTCCTTGAATACTATCCTTTTGATATGACTTTCGAGTCGAAATGACTAACTATGATCTATACCATAATACCAACTATTTCCGATTTCAATTAGAAATCCAACTTGACTCACTTCTTTTGACCCGACATGTGTTGGTGTTCTGCTTGATTCTTTAAATGCGCAACTTTGTACTTTATCTTGATGGCTTGACCCGTGCACCCTATTAGTTTAACTCTTTTAAGGTGGGTAGAATGTGTCACTACCCAGCAAATCCTAGTCATTGTGAACCACATTGATAAGTTCACTTAGACTATTTAACTTCTTTCATCATTATCCTTACTTATATTTTGACTACCTTATGTTGCCAATTTAGAACCAGTTTTGCAAGCTTATCTTCTTTTCGAGCTTGATCATGACATATATTATTGGGGGTCGACACCCACTAACATATTGTCTAATCAGAATCAGTGCAAGATGGTCTGATCAACCTATTGCACTTTGGTTCACTTTTCATATATTATTCTACGTGGATGGAGACATAGTTAAACTTGCCCTAGAGTCTCATCCGCGACATCCTTGACAATTCCCCTTTGAACTATTTTGTCGTCTATGAGCCACGTATTGTAGTCAATAACATCGCCTTTGAACTCTTTAATGTCTGCCTTTCACATATTTCAGAAAGACACAACACTATACTCATTAGACAGACCCAAGGTATCATATATAGTTTCCCTATCCAAAGGAGAAAATTGATTCAATTCTATATCCTTGCATCATCCTTTAAATTCTAATTCCTTTGACCGACCAGTTGACTTGGTCATCCTTCTTATCATCCAATATATTGGGATCTTATTCAATTGAATTAAACCAATTGTGACATGGATTTCAAATCTTGGATACTCGTGCTCAGACTTCAATGACCTCGTTCTCTATCTTGCCCAAATATCGATTCATCCTGATTGATCAACTTAGATCGTATTGGGACTAAAATTTTCTTATATATATATATATATAGTGTGTGCTTGGATTTTTTTTGTGCTATTAACAAGTCGTGATTTAAACTTTGATTTTTTTGATTATATTTGGAATTAGTAACCCTTCAGAGTTAGTTACTAGTTATGTTCTTTGATAGTTGCCAATTTCATAAAGGTTGGTAGACTGTCCAACGGCCTTGATGATTGGCGTTCCTTTATCTTTCCAATTGGACTCCCTAGACTGTTTGTATGTTTTATACCCGATGACTGGCTTGATCTAGTATGACTTATACACCTAGGTGAGACATTCAACTCCTATGATTTGACCATGATCCTGCATATGTTATTCTTCCTAATTGTATGATTAAAAATTTTCTTAGAGACTTTGATTGTTGGGTGTTGACCTAGAAGGAAGTGCGACCGACCTAAATTTTGAGGACGAAATTATTTTAAGGTGGGTAGATTTATAGCTCCCCTTCCCGAAAATTTTTGGAATATTTTTTATTTTTTATTTATTTAATTAAAATGGTGAATTATAATTTTATAAATAATTATTTTATTAATTATTACGGTAGATGATTTTAGCCATGGTTGAGATTTGGAGTACAAGGTGACTAGGAATTATGGCACGGGTAGTGCAGTGGCATGCTTTGACTAGTGTATTAGCCCTAGTAGAGAAGGCCGAGCCATAGTGATGTCCTAATTAGAAAAACCAGGCCAAGTTGCGACGTAACCCTTATCGAAGATTATTTATTTATTAATTATAATATATTGATTCTAGATGACCCGATTGTACCAACTTAGCCCGAACTGGGCCCGAACCGAATCCAAGCCTTTGTAGGTATGTAATGGGACCAAAGACGGCCTTGTAGACATGTTCGATAAAGACATTTATCTTCGTATATATTTTTAGGATTTGGCAGTTATTTGCTAAATATTGTTACAGGTAAAATATGTATATTAAATATTGGTATGTTATATATATTAATATTGATATATTGTTATAGGTAAAATATGTATATTAAATATGGATATATTTATAAGTATATATATAAAATATATATATATTAGTGTATGTGTGTGTATATATATATAAATACATATATATATAAGTGTATTTGTGTATTCATATATAAATGTATGTATATATAAATATATGAATAATAATATATATATGTATACGTGTATAAGTGTATTTATATATATATATAAATATGTAATATATAAGTATATATAAGAAAATATGGATAAATAAATATAAGTATATATATATATATATATATATATATATATATATATATATATATATATATATATATATATATATATATATATTTAATATATATATATATATATATATATATATATATATATATATATATGTATGTATGTATATGGATTGATAAATATATATATATATATACGTGTATTTATATATGAATATGTTTACGTGGGTGTATATGTGCAAATATATAGACATAGTTGTGTGTATATAGGTATTATTTCATTATATATACATAGATATAGATATATGTATTCTAGGACATATATGTATCATATATATATATATATATAGGAATATAATGATAAGCCAAACCTTTTAAAACCAACCTAGGCCAGGCCCGAGCAGACCCGGCCCAGGATCCCATCCGCTGGATATAGGTTCTAACCGAGCGCTGAGTTCCCCGAGTCCCCGACGGTTCAGCGCATAGTAGTTTATATATATCGAGAAATTCGAAACCCTAACCCCGATTTTTTTGCCACCACCCACCTGACAGCGCCGCCCCAGGCGTCGCGCATGCCTACACGACGCCGGCGACCGGCCAGAGCGTCGCCGTGCGCGGCCAGGCGCGCAAAACCAGCAGGCACGTGGCTTGGAACGACAGCAACAGCAGTGTGACGAGGCCCACTTTGTGTGGTGTTTTCTCCGCGCACGGTCGACGGTTCTTCGAACCGTTTGTTCAGGTATGGACCCAATATATACCTCTTAATTCTCCTTTAGGTAGATTGAATTATTAAGCGGTAGGTTGCTCGAGAAATCGATTAGAAGATCAACGAAAACCTATTTAAAAACAGAACATTGTTTGGGTTTTAACGCCGATTTGGAAGACGGTTTCTTGTCGACCTGTCGACAGTCTCAAGAAACTATTTAAAGACAGTCCTATACACCATATAGGGCTTCACAACCCTTTTTGCGGATTTAGAAATTATCGACTACACGTCGAGAAATCGAATCCCAAAATTTTCCAAAAATCTATTTTCAAAACTAGAAAATTGTTCCACACGACGTGCGTCACGCCAATCCGGACGACGTAGTCATGAACCGAAAGCATCAAAAGCTGCATAACGGTTTTGTAGTCGTGTGGGGTTTGACGGAATTCAAATTGGTTGCGTGTGCACGACGAATTTGATCCGTATCCGTCAAAATTTACCGTATCGTGCACTTTGCAAATCCTCCAATTACTTTGTACACGCTCGTCAGATCGAGACGAAACTTACGCCATCAGGACCGTATCGTTTTTCTGGTCCTGCATGTCAAGTTTGGTCTAAATCTGAGACAGTCGAATCGAACGTCGTTTTGCGGGCCCTACGGTCACACTCAACGGACGATTTTGTGCACGGCCCGCCGGAATCCAACTTTGGACATACGGTTGGGTTTGTATCGGAAAACAGGATCCGTAGACATGTAGTTTGATAACTTTAGAGACCGTTGACTCTGGCACGCTTTTCGGTGCAAAGCAGGTCCAACGACGGACATCATTTTTGCCCGAAATTACCGTTTTGCCCCTGTGTCCAGAATCGGACTTAAGGACAGGCAATCCTAGCTGATTTGATACTTTTGGACAAGTTGGTGATATTTGTTTTATCATCCGATATTGTTTGTAGATATTTTCTCTAGGTGTCACCATTTGTTAGTCAATTCCTATTTTTTGTAATTCGGAATTAGTACAACCTCATAGTTTAATACTTAGAGACTAGAGTTGATCCCCTTTGACCAGGTTGACTATATTAACCAAAAGTCAACTATAGATTAACCATTGGCTTAGTTTGACCCAGATTAAACTAGAACTTGACTATTTGACTTTAGTTGACCTAGTGGACTTGTTGATTAGACTTGGACCTAGAAGGACCTAGAACTATCTAGAATGCATTGTAAATTACTCTTATTTCATGTTAGACTCTTTTGTGACTTGTGATTGCTCTAAATAGGACACTGTGACTCCAGTTGGGCATCTACATTTATTAGCGGCTTGGATTACCAGGCGAGTACATTCTTTGATCTTTTCATGCTTCTTTGGATATGTACTCTTGTTATAGACTAGTATACTTGATGCTGACACGATGTTCACACGGATCAGTACCCTCTAGATCTTTTTATGCGATATTATCCCCTCGGATACATCGAGTATGTCATATTCATGTACTTTATCATGGTCATCATGTACTCCATGTATTCACCTTTATCCATGTGCACTCATATGTTATTCATGTACACTCATGACCATATGAGCTCCATGTATACAGTAGTTGTTATCCATGTGCAATAACATAATATGCTTTGATCCTTGTGTATTGGTTGGGGGCAGGAAGAGTGTAGTTGGTTATGTGATCATTATCCCCAGTAGTTATCCATGTGCATTCTATAGCTGTATCCATGTGCAACCCAAGCTGTTTACATAACCAATTCATGCTCAGATTCACGTAGAAGGTTATATTCTTTATTTATCATATTATATCTCAGTTATATCTTCTCTCTTGTTGATTTCTCTTTACAGCGATTCATGTATAGTTTTATATAGCTTGCTTTATATGTCCATTCCTGATATAAACTGTTGTGAGAGATATGTGCTCGTTCCTGTCCTAATTGGACCCGTTGATAAAATTTTACAGGTACTTGGAGTTCACAGTTAGCCTAGAGGACAATGGTAGAGCTTGGATTATTTACCTAGAGTTTGTTCATTTTCTTTATTGTTTGTCTTAGAGTTGTATTTGAAATCTTGTGTTTGTTTAATAGAACTGTTTTACTATCACTCCTGGTTCTCTCTTGTGGATTATCTTATCTATTTCATCATGCTGTTATCTATCTTTAGAGTTGTGATTGAGATAGTATCCTTATGTGTTTGTCCTCCGTCTGGAGAGTATAGCATATTGTTTTAGATATGACTATGACCTAGAACAGCGTTCTACCGCCGACACTACGGCGTAGGCTGGACGTACCCACGTCTCGTGTCCTAACGCTAGGGTGCGGGTCGTGACAATATAAAATGGTATAACTCAATCACAAGATAAAACTAAGATAGATAGCACGGAATGGAAATATGATAAAAGTAAAAACAGGAAATGAGTTCAGGATCCAACCCAGCTCAGAGAGATAACAACATCACAGAGTCACAAAATATAATATAAAAAACTACAGTCTGAAAGCACTAGCTGGATCGCAGTCCAAGCAAACCTAACTAAGCTATACTAGTCCAGGTGTACAAAGTCTAATGGCTCAACTGCCAGGTCACAGTCCTGGCCTAAGTCTCCATCTGCCCCGACCCCATAGTAGGTCGAGCAGTCTGCCTCGGAATCACCTATAATATATCAACGGTATTATGTCAAGAAAATAAGCAAGTACAAAACACTAACAGCAGTTCCATATGAATTGACAAATTCTATAAGAGATAATCATAGTAAAATACAAGACAAATATCAAAGCAGGAAATATAACTGGATATGTGAAACAGGATATCATGTCATGATGATAATACAGGAAGATAGAACAGAACATGATATATGATGTATAAAAGTAAACATAAAAGGTGCCATGAATTATTAGTGCGTTATGTGATCGGCTTAGGTCCAGATCAGGCTGTTCCATCTGACCGGCTATGAACAGGTGTACAAAAGAGCAAGATCAGGCCGGCAACCATGGAAAGCTATAAACAAGTAGGGTCAGTCTTTACCCGTCGTGAGGCGAGGGTATAGCTATGAACAAGTAATAGGTACGAGTGTGAAGAACAAGTAGGGATTTGATCACACAACCACTAATAACTCCCCATCCCTGAATAGTATAATGGATCCAGATATGACACGTCATGATACGGGACTCAAAAGCAGGGGGCCAGCCCACTCCCAAGTCAATGTCTATACAAGTACAGGCAACAAGTCGAGCAATATACCAATATACCAAGTAATCCAGGAACAACATCTCATGACAGGATCCGACGTATACTAGTCTGTAAAATCATCGTGTCAGGAATCAAGTAAGACACTCGGATATAGCAGACATCAAGACAATGAAAACTATCAGTGGATGTACTCGTCTGTGGTCCTGAGCTGATACGGTGAACAGATGCTCAGAGTAATCACAGACCTAAAGATGAGATACCATGAGTCAAAACAGGGTTTACTAATGAAAGGAATGCTAATCAAGTTATGATATGCAAGTCTAAGTCAAAACTAGGTCAAACTAGGTCACATCAAGCCAAACTAGGTCACACAGAGACACACTAGAACAAACAAGGGTCACAATAAGTCAATCTAAGGCAAACTAGGTCAATCTGGGTCAAGGGTTGACTTACAATTGACTTTTGGTCAACTGGTCAACTCTGGTCAACTCTAGGTCTACCCTAGGTCAAACTAGGCAAATGTTGACTAACAGTTGACTTTCAGTACTAGTCAACTCTGGTTGGATTTTGGGTCAATTCTAGGTCAAGTGTTGACTCGAAGTTGACTTTGGTCAAAAAGTCAACTCTTGGTCAACGGGGTCAAAACTAGACTAAACTACCCTCATCTAACCATTACCTACCAATACAACTATATCTAACCCCGTCTTAACAATCAAACCCAAATCCTAAACTTTACCCAATATCCTATTTTACCATTTACAAGGTATTTTCCAATACCTTACCCCAATACAAAGGCAACTCATCCTAACCTTGGTAGACTGACCTAGGCTTCTTAGGGTAGCTAGACACTAACCTATCTAGATATTACCAACCAAAAAATCTAGGTATCTAGCCCATCCAGTCCATCTTATCCCACATGTTGGTCATTCTCAACATACCTTAAGGTATCATGAGATACCCTATGGTATCTTGAGATATCACTCACCAACTCATCTAACCAAGCTCTATCTAACTTCTAACTCACTCTCCTAGTATCTTAGAGTAGCACCTCACTCAACTCTACTAGGCTACTAACCAACCTCACTTAGGTAGGATACTAACTTATCTAGTACACTCAATAACCCACACTACTAACTCACTCACTAACACTCTAACAAGACACTCAGTAAACATACTCCACTAGGCCCACAACTCTCACATTCTAACATCTTATATCCTAACTAACACTAACATATAAGCTAACATCTACTAACAATTCTAACTAACAAATATCTAACAAATTGCTAGCAAACTCTATCTAACAAGGGCTAACTAATAAAGGGCAACGGGCTAAATGGAAGGGGGATAGACTGATATGTATTGGGAAAAATGGGACTGAATTGGAATGGAATATATATGTGAATGGATATGGAGATGGACTGATTTGTGAATGAATTTGTGGACTGATTTTGGTGAAGTGAAATGGCATGAATGGAGTGAAGTATGGACTGTTATGAAGGAAACAGTGGACTGAAATGGATTGATGATATGAAGTGGACTGATTATGAAATGGGAAAGATGGGATTGAACAATAGAATAAAATATATGGAGGCTGAATTTGCATTGGACTAAATTCGTATGGGATTGAATTCGAAATGGGAAGTATGGAGAATAGGGACTTATTTACAATAGGAAAAGTGGACTAAATTGTAAAGATGGAATGGAGGGACTGATATGAATACTAAAATGAGTGAATGATATGGATGAATGGCTGAAATGGTGTTATTATTAACTGAATAGGGGACTGATATAGGACTGGAAATGGGGGACAGTGTCCTGCATCTGCTGGATACTATTGCTGCTGCATTGGCAGCAGCTACTGCTGCATGTTGTAGCTGTTGTTGCTCTCCATTTGTGTGTTCTGTTGCTGTCGAGAGGACAGCAGCTAATGCTGTCCTGCTACTGCCAAAGGGGCAGCAGCTCCTCCCCCTTCACTGCTCACTCTCCACTCCTCCCTATCTCACTCTCTCACTCTCAACTCCACACACACACACCCACATATATATACACATCCACACACACACACATATATATATATATATATATATATATATATATATATATATATATATATATATATATATACATATGTATTCACACACACATATATCGATACATGTACACACATATATACATCTCCAACAACCCCCTCTCACAACCACCTATCCAAATCAAATAGGAACACTTCCTACTCCACCACACTAACACCAACTACTCTCTAACACATTAAAACCTGGAAATAGATTACAAATTACACTACTGGCATTTCAACATACACATGGGGTGTCCTATTTCAACAACTACCCATTATGACACAAAGTAACATGCAAATACACACTAGAGGACTCTGAATGGCCTCTAACTTAATCCTAATGGTTGTCCTAACAAGAGGGCTCATTCTATGGATTCAAAACTACTCAAAATGCATGAAAACAAGTTTTAGAGGAAAGACTTATACCTATTAGGAGTGAATCCTAATGAAACCTTCTCCGATACGGCTCCGATACGAAGAACTCCTCAAATGGACACTTCCACCTTGCACTTCTCTCCCAAACCTTAGTAGCAACCTTCCTTGGCAATAAGGAGAGGATTGATGGAAGAATATGTGAAGGATTGATTTGATTTGAGGATCAAATCAATGCAAAAAAAACTCCAAAAGAGGGAAGAATACTTGAGAGCTCCAAAAAGAGGCAAGTTTCTAAAGAGGAATGAAACTAAACCAACCCCCCTTGTGGCCGGCTAAGTAGGGCTCCTTTGGGCCATTGTGAAATGTCCCAAACACCCCTCTCTAGTCCTATTTGGTTGGGTCTAGCCTAGGTTCAAGTTTGGGGTCAAAAGGATCTAGTTTGAGTCTCTAATCAACTAATCTAATAAAGGGGAAATAGATTAGTCTAACCAATCTAATTTGTGAACCAAGTGGGCCGTGTCTAACTTAAGTTGGGTCCCATCTAGAGACTAAGCTACCCGAGTCACTATCTCAAGTCGGAACGAGACGAAACTCAAACCACATTAAACAAATCATATAAAATATTTAATAAAATTATAAAATTCCAAAAATGTTGAAAATTCAAAAATAACCAAAACACCCCTGTTCTTGAAAACTGGGCGTGACACTTAGGCCCAACATTGTCTTCTGATCGTGCACCCATTCAACTCGACTCAATCCAAAGGCACACCTGCGGATTGCCGCCATACCGACCCATATATATAAAAGGTCACTAGCATCACAAGCTATCCTGGACGTATAGTTTTGTTAATTGGGGTCCTTTCAACGCAAGTAGCTAGCTCTGTTGCAAGTCCTCGCTTAACCTGTGCTAAAATCTTATGCACGACTATACCCTATTTCCTCCTAGGCCGAGTCGGTCCCGTGGCCCCGTGTTGTCGCTCGAGGAACCATCATCCTTGTCGACAAGTTGTCCATGACCATGCAAGACTCGACTCGAACAGACGTCTCAAACAGTCATTCTTCTTCCAATGTTACCATCCTTTCAGGACCAAGTTTAAGACTTCTAACATTTGAGACCGCCTCGACGACCCATGGTTGCGAGCATTCTTCCTTGTTGTCATATCATTTTATTCAACTCAGAAATGCATATTTAATAGCCCTTTTTCTAAACTCCATTTGAATCAACCGTGGTTCGTGCCTTAAACACTAAGTCCGTGACATCGTACTTTATGCCAACTTGTGTTTTGTGCGACACAACCGCCCAACTCATACTCCATATGACAAGCTTTGAGACCGTAGGACTTCATGGCTATATCCAGCCGTAGAACTCGTGGGATCGTACTTGCTACTACTCTTGATAGCCTAACATAACTTTCTCTAACTCAGTCGTACAACAACTTGACGAGCAAAGACTGTATCAAGCCTTACATCGTGGCCGGAACGTGCCATGCACGCATTCGACTTTGAACAACCAAGTTCTTTGGGTGCCTAGACTTATGTCATAATCCGTTCAACGCAACTTAACTCATGGGCAAGGCAAGGCTATGCCAAGCCTTGGACGGTGGGACCGTGCATGCTTTATGAAGCATTCATGCGGGCGACGCCTATGACTTAGGCTACGTTCATAACTTCGCCAACTCAAACCAACTTTCCTTCTCCTAAGCCACAGGACGAAGGATCGAGTGTCATTTTCAAAGCACTGTTTGCCATGAAATATAAAAGTGCAGAATAATTATCAGAGGACTGGACTTTTACTTCACAATACAAACTCGCTTGTACAAAGAAAGCCTAGGGACGAAAACCTAGGTACAACAGTCTAAGTACAATTATTTATTTTAGATTCTGAGAGGTGACGGTAGAGGCTCAAAAAAGCGACGGCAGCTCTGCCTTACTCCTTGGACGATCGGGTGCAGCCTTGGCTCTGTAGAAGAACTGCTGGGCGTTGATGAAGAAATGCTCTCTCTTCAGGCTCTCTAGCTCTCTATGTCTCTATGTGCGTCTGTCTCTATATCTCTCTCTGTATCTCTCTGTGTGTGTGTATCTCTCTGTCTCTGTCTGTCCTCGCAAGGGAATGGTACCCTTCTATTTATAAGAGTGGGGGGCTTTATTAGGGTTTACAATGATTGTCCATTCTTGAGAGTCGACGGCTAATGATCATTGGATCTGGACCGTTCATCGAGATTTGGGCAATAAATGTGATTGTATTAAATCTTTTGTGGGTAATTAATGCTGATTGACATAAATCCTCCCGATTTATCATGCCAACCTCGAATTCTTCAATACGTGTCTTTAATTGGCTTATTTGCAGATGATTTGATTTGATCCTAATATTTTATTAGGATTAGTTGAAAGATATCGATCAATCTGATGTCGCGTGCCCTACTGTCATGCCACGTGTCATAATAGCAGACATCCGAGCTGCAAGAAAGTTGGGCCGCATAAGGCTGGCCACGTATCAAGGCTGCCTAAGAGTGTCCCCCTGACTATTTGGACCGCATGATAATTTGAGCCGCATGAGTGTGGATGACCGCATGAGTGAACCGCATGAAGATAGTCCTCACGAGCCGCATGGGGCTGGTCTTCGTGAGCCGCATAGGGCTGGTCGTCGTGAGCCGCATAGGGCTAATCTTTGTGAGCCACATGGGGCTAATCTTCGTGAGCCGCATGGGGCTGATCTTCATGAGCCGCATAGGGGAGCCTCCGCTTGGGCCGCATGGAGGAGTCTCCACTTGGGCTGCATACGATTGTCCATGTGTCAAAGCCGCATGACGGTTTCTGACTCTCGGGAGATCGTGTCAGAGATTTTTTTCGCTTCCCAAGGAGTCCGTCATTATGAGGGAGTCATAATGATATCTTTGTGTCAGAACTGTCACCTTGTCGGAGTTGTCAGCCGTCAATGCTTTTAATACAGTAAAGGACAAATGAGAGAGCTGTTTACAGGCCACGTAGCTCCTCTCTGAGCCGCATAGAGCTTATTTGAGCCGCATAGATCCTTGATCCGTATAGATCCTTGAGCCACATGAATCCTCTAAGCCGTATGGGGCTCTCTGGCCGTATGGATCTTTTTTTATTATTTTCTATGCTTCTACAAGACCCCCTTCAAAGTTTTTACTTTACAAAATTGGAATACTTTGAATAAAAAGCATGGCCATGTATTCTTCTGGCCGCATATGATGTCTCGGCCGCATGGATGATTCGGCCGCATAGATGACTCGGTCGCATGGATGTTTCGGCCGCATTGATGACTCGGCCGCATGGATGATTCGGCCGCATAGCTCCTTGCCACGTGTGTGTATCATTAATTGCCTCGAATTCATTTTAGTACCGCTTTTAGGGGAGATCCCAAGGGTCGGCCCATTAAATCTTTGGATTTTATGCCCTGGGTGAATCTCCTTTATGAGAGAGAGGCCGAAATCCGAGGAGTTAGTTTCGTCTTTTCTGAGGCGGTTATCAATCTATGTGTTCTCCCCCTCTCTTGTCCTCCTATAAATAAGAGGAGTTTGAGAGAGAAAACTTCTTTACTTTCTCCTTCACTTCGAATTTTTCCTGCTCTATTGTCATCTTCTTCTTTAATTGCTAATGGCTCCCAAGAAGACTGTTACGGCAAAGAAGGCGGCATCTTCGTCGAAGAAGACTGCCTCTACTTCAGCCGCGGCCGTTCCTCCGCCGGCCGTCGTGCCCGCAGCTCACCCTGACGTTCATCCTCCTATTGCTGGTAAGGACTTTATGTGGGTTTAAAGAACCTTAATTGCTATGGCTACGTCGCATGCTTTATGCACGAGCCTTTATCTTCATGTGAGCCGCATGTTCGTCCTATGGTCGAGCCGCGAACCGTATAAGAATACCCACTGTGGCCGCATACACGCTTCGCCAACATGGCCGCATAAGCTACACTGAGCCGCATAGATTCGCCCACTTTTGTTTGTCTCGTGGTCCGTACGAACTTATCCGATCCCTGCGGGCCCTATGAAAGCACTGTCGCATGACTGTTCACTAAGTGGAGCCACATGAATGTTCTTCTGGGCTTGAACCGCATGAGGCTTTCATAAATTGGAGCCGCATAAGTGTTCTCCTGAGCCAAATAAGCTCGAAAGCACCCATTAGTTCCTTTTTGTCCATCCTTTTAACTTATATTTTTTGTCTTCTTCTCAGTGAATTTGTCGGTTAATGCTGCTGGAGAGCTCCTGGTAGGCAGCGCCTAAGCTGCTCTGGGCTATAGATACGACCATATAGTTCAGCATATGGCGGACCAGTTCCCGAATGACGAGCCTCCGGCGAGATTGAATGCCCTTAAGAATCAGCCTTTCTATTTTCTTAATGCTATGATGACCTCGGGGAAGTTAGAAGGGGAATACTTGAAGCCCGCATTCTTCTTTGGAGATGCCTTGACTGTGAAGAACAGTCAGATTCTGGAGGTGTCAGAGAACTGGAGTTTTGTTTCTAACGGGATGGCGATCCGCATCCCCCAGATGGAGCGTCACTTTTCTTTATCTTGGTTCAATATGCTCCCCCTGGACCGGAAGATGGAAGATTCTTTAACTCCTATCCGGAGTGGGATGTTGGGGGGGACATCCATTATAACAACAGCCTGAAGTCGGTGTGCGCGGGCAAGGTGCACACTAGCCGTTCTGTAATGGGATTGGCCCCGGGTACGTTCTTGAATGTGGCGGGTCCCAATTTCACATTTTTTACAGCCGATACTTTTATGAACAAACTTGCTCGGAAGAGCTCCTATCCCATTAGTCGGTTGATCTCCCCAGCTGGATACATCTGATTCCCTCGTGGACCAACCTGTCTACGTGGATTCTACGAAGGTATGAGGCCTTTTTGTATGAGATTGGTCTTTACCATGCTATTCGGGGCACTAGCCATGGCTTGCCTATAAACAAGAGATTGTTTATATCTCTGCTGGAGATGTATAATCGCCGTACGGGGACCTTCTATACGCCCGTAGGGGAAATGGGACTTGCGCACCATGAAATACATGCGATCTCCAAGCTTCCTTGGGGGGGACAAAGCTTTTTAGGCGTATACTCCCACGAACGAGGAGTTCGAAGAGCTGAAAATACGGTATCCAAGCTTCGTGGCTCTTTATCAAGAGATATTGTGCCACTATAGCATATGTCATCAAATAGCCAAAAAGGAGAATAGCTCGGAAGGGAATGCTCCTCATACCAAGGACTGGGTGCGCTATCTCTTCACGACGGATGCCTCAGGTCAAGTTACTCCCCACCGTCCTCAGTCTCGGGAGGCAGTGAAAGCCTTAGTGTCGTCAGCTAAGAGGGTGGCCACCTCTAGTGACAGGTTCGGGAGTCAGACCGACTCTTTCGGTTATTTTTATCAGGACACCCACGAGTTTTCGGAGAAAGCACTCCTGGCGGGATTCTTAATGATATGGCTGCAAAACTGTGTAATCTCGGGCGGAGCAGGTTCCATCGAGAGGATCAGTCGCAATTTCATCCTTCCGACTGTGAAGTTAGTTTTGCGGGTCCGGCTAGCTCTCCTCCCGGCCATGGTGTGCAGTATATACCGTGGCCTTCGTACTTTCACATCCAAGGTCCTCGCCCATGATGTGACGAAAGATTTTGAACGGACCGAGTTGTCCTATCATTATTTGATAGGGTGGCTGTTGATGCATTACCCGTCTTTGATGAGACCGGGCTCTGGAGACGGCGTAACTGATGATGACGTTTTTATCTTCCGCTATCGTAATAAGTCTTAGGAATTCGAGACCATGCGTGCTTGCCGGATGGCATTGGCGAGGGCAGACATGTACAACATTTTCGTATCTGTCCCTCGTTTTACTGATGAGGAAATAGCGGCTGTCCATCTTGACGGTATTGGCCCCCCTCAACTTCTGGACGGCCAGATGCTTCTATGGGTGTAAAATATCTGCCCCTCTCATCTGGTGTATCACAACCGTAACACTGTCTTTCTGGAGCCTTATCTGCCGAGCAGGTTCGCCCGACAATTTGGATATAGTCAGCTTTTTCTAGATATCCCCAGATCTTGTTTGGGCTTTGAAGGTAGCCTTCTAAACGGCATACGAGCCTGGCATTACTATGACACATTCCATACCCGTACCGTTTTCTCCGTTCCCGCTATCAAGGCATCAGTAGATATCTTGTATATGGCGGCTCTGTACCATGTCATGGCAAACAAGCCCCATGTCGGTTTTAACCCAGGTACCAGTTTCATCGTTGGTACCGGCCTGGATGAGGGTTTCCAGGGGGCAAGACAAGGAAGAGGAAGAACAGAGTCGAGGTACCGGATTCGGACTCTGACACTACAGATGACGAAGGCGAAGAGCTTGATGGAGATGACCCTTCCTTTCTGGCGGCAGATGTAGGGGGCGGATCAGCCGCCTATTTTGCCAGATGAGATGATGGTAGATCAGCCATCTGTTGTACCCGGCCCTTCACGGAAGCGTAGCAGGCAACTTTCTCCTGTTGGCGGTATTCCTCGCTCTCGAAAACTGGCTGCGACCAGACACCGCGGGCTAACTATCAAGGAAAGAGGCGAAGAAATCGACCCTGCATCAGAGGTAAATAAGTTACTACCGATCCTTCCTTTCTTCTAGTTTTGATTTTAATCATCTTCTTTCCCTCTTGTAGGCGTCAGAAGAAAAGGACTCTCGAGTTGCAGAGATCGTGACCCGGGATGATGGGGGCTCCGGTGAGCCTGCCTCTGAAATTGTTGAATTTCGTCAAGATGATGCTGATCGAGTTGCCTCTGAGGTGGCTGGGTCAGAGGAGTTGGCCCAATTTAATTGGGAGATCGCGGGTGAGGAGACCCTGCCAGCTGCGAACAAGCTGCAGCCTCGATGCTCCTCTTCCGGTAAGATAAGTCGAATCTTAACCTGCGATGAGGCCTATCGGCTCTATGATCACATCCTCCGGGTTACGTGATTGATCATTGTCCTGGACATGCAGGTCCTGCCTCTCCAATGTCGAGGATGAACTTTGTTGAGACAGACTCCGCCGAAGGGGCACTGGCAGAGAGAGGTGTACCCCTCCCCCTCCTGCTCGTCTTGATGGTCCTCCTGTGGGCTCGAGTTCGACAGGTCCGGTGGATGATGGTCCTCGTGTCTTCCTCTGCTCGGGCGACCCAGAGAGTCGACCTCTCTGCCCTACCAAGCGTCCAGGCTCTTCGGGTGGCAGAGGAAGAGTTAGCCGCAATATGTGCCTCGTTCTGCTCGGAAGTTGCCTTCCTGGTGGCAAGTTCTAGCACCACTCCTTCGATGCTGTCGGCCACGCTTCCTCTGACGCCGTCCTCTACAGAGGTCCTGGACGAATCGTTACAGGATGTGGTCGACAGCTTCCATCGTCACTTTAAAAGGGGGATAGAAGCTGCTATGGACAGAGGGACCTCTTTCGTCTTGGCCTGGCAATGTGCCCAGGGTCAAGTTGATATCCTCAAGGCCCTTCCTGGTGGAGCAGGGGTGGCTGCACTTATGGAGGCAAAATTGCTGGAGACCGATCAGCTGGTGGCCCAGCTTCAGGGACTGCGGCGGGTTGATCAATCTGTCGCTATAGATCAGGTGCATGGCTCCCTCACAACTGCTATAGAGAAGGCGAGGGCTGCTCAGGATAAAATTAGGCCAACCATACTGGAGGATCTCCGCACGCTGTCCGACCGATGTGACCAATTGAGCCATGAGAGTGAAGATGTACAGCTCAGGAAGCGATTGCCTCCCGTGGGATTACTGAAATGCGAGAGCAGATCCTTAAGCTCCAAAGGAAGTTAACTTTCTTTGAGTCTGAGCTTGAGGCTGCACGGATCGACCGAGGGCTGATTATCCAGGAAGCTGATGATGTCAATAAAGCTTCGGCTGACTTGGAAGTGGCTCTGAAGAGGTTGTATGATGACTGGTGGACACTCATGGACCTGGATAATGGGGAACGGTTGTCCCGGGAGGCTGAGCGCAGGGCTAGATAGAAGGTTGAGCGGGGTACTGCCTTGGTGAGAAATCGCCTCTTGGAATTGTGTAATGCCGAACTATAGTCGGCCTTTTCTTGTTTCTGTTTTCCTTTTCTTTTCTTCTTTGAGAGAGACGTGGTCCCAAACATATGTAATACTTTTTTTGTCCTTCAAATAAAGAGTATTGTATATTCTACCCTTCATTTGTATTGCTTGTTGCGCCTGTGGTATTGTGGTGATGTGTGCCCCGCACGGGGGATTTGTTTGTGGACCTGTTACCTATGGCATACCTTGGTTTTAGGTACATGTAACAAGTTTGACTGGAGATACTTAGAACAGTTCTACGGCAAGGTGGTCGTGGACGTTCGGGGTATCGGGAGATAAAATGCCATGGAGCAGCTGGGCTCCCGGGGCATGATGAGGAATGGTGGGCCTGTACTAAGAGACTTAGCAAAGGACATTTTTGGGCCTATTATCCTTGGCGTACCCCGACTTAGGATACGGATAATAGGATGAAGGGGGAACCAACATACTACTCAGAGGTAATGAGGACATGGCAAGTATGAGGGTTTTAAACGTAGAGTCTTCCTACTCAGAGGTAATAAGGACATGGCAGGAGTGGACTCAACGAAAGATATTTGTGGTCAACAGAGGACGTTTGTGGTCAACAGAGGACATTTATGGTCAACAAGGACATTTGTGGTCAACAGAGGACATTTGTGGACCTATTACCCGTGGCGTACTCCGGTTGTGGGTACAGATAATAAGTCGGAAGAGAATTATCATACTTACTCAGAGGTAATAAGGACATGGCAAGCATGAAGGTTTCTTCGACGGAGCCTTCCTATTCAGAGGTAATGAGGACATAACAGGAGTGGGCTCAATGAAGGAGGGTACATAGAACGACTCAGAGGTAATGTGGACATGAAAGTTCTATGTAAAGGGGTGATTTGTTTTTGGCGGAAGTGAAACGACTCAGAGGTAATGAGGACATGGCCATTTTTAAAATTTTGTGGATCTGTTACCCTTTTTGTGCACTGGGAGTACGGGTAATGGATCATAAGGAAGGATCTCTTCCATGAAGAAAGTTCAGAGGTACGGTCATACATGACTTACTATCTGAAAGAGTGATCGGAATGTGAGTTCAGAGGCACCAGCGGGTACATGACTCGATAATCTGGAATGTGAGTTCAGCGGCACCAGCGGGTACATGACTCGATAATCTAGAATTTGGAAATGTGAGTTCAGCGGCACCAGCGGGTATATGACTCGATAATCTGGAATGTTGTGAATGTGAGTTGAGCGGCACCAGCGGGTACATAACTCAATAATCTGGAGAACTGTGGAAGTGAGTTCAGCGGCACCAGCGGGTACATGACTCAATAATCTGGAATTCTGTGGTTATGAGTTCAGCGGCACCAGCGGGTACATGACTCAATAATCTGGGATATTATTGATGTGAGTTCAGCGGCACCAGCGGGTACATGACTTAATGTTCTGGAATATGTCGTTTAGACATAATATTTCTTCAGGAACTTGCCGTTGATGGGCAACATGAGCAAATCTCCATTTTGTTTTACGAGGCGGTAAGCACCGTTGGAGAATACAGCCTCAATGATGAATGGCCCTTCCTATTTTGGCTGAAACTTGCCGGCGGTCTTATGAGTCATGACCATCGGCCACCGAACTGCCAGAACGAGATTGCCTACCTGGAATGTTCTGATTTTAACCTTCTTATTGAAGGCTCCAGAGATGCGTGCTTGGTATAGCTCGATCCTTTGCTGAGCCAGGAGGCGCTTTTCATCTAAGGCCTCTAACTCTTGTAGTCGGCAACGGTAGTTATCATCCGTCGTCAATTGATAAGTGAGCGCGATACGAAACGAGGGTATTTGAGTCTCCAATGGGAGAACTGCCTCACTCCCGTACACCAGGGAGATTGGTGTATTCCCTGTGGCCGTTCGGACTGTGGTACGGTACACCCATAAGCATTCACCAAGCTTCTCGTTCCAGTCGCGTTTGTTGGATGACACGAACTTCTTGAGTAGCTTGATGATAGTTTTGTTGAATGCTTCTGCCAACCCATTCGCTGCTGGATTGTATGGCATTGAAGCAATATTCTGGATGCGACGCTTGTCGCAGAAGCGATAGAAGGCATGGCTTGCAAACTGTGGACCATTATCATGGATGATCCTTCGGGACAGTCCAAAGCGATAGATGACGTGATGCTTGAGGAAGCTGATCATGTTTGAATTTTTTACTTCTGCAAGCGGGACAGCTTCCGCCCATTTGGAGAAGTAATCTGTGATTGCTAGTATGAAGCGATGTCCTCGGAAGGAAGGTGGAGTAATCGGACCGATGATATCCATTCCCCATGCTTCGAATGGCCAGGATGCCACTGTCGGATGTAGAAATTCGGATGATTGGTGGATGAAGTCCGCATGGACTTGGCAGGCTTTGCACTTTCTTGCATATTCTATCGCATCTGCTACCATCGTGGGCCAGTAGTAGCCCATCCGGCGAAGACGGTCTTGCAATTTAGGGCCAGGCTGATGGGCCCCGCAGACACCGTCGTGAGCTTCGTGTACGGCTTCTTTGGCTTCTGCGTTTGACAAACACCGAAGCAATAATCCGTCGTAGGATCGGCGATACAACATTTTTGTCTCTGTATCGTAGAAGAATCTGAGAGAACGCCGTCTGATAGAAGTGGCTTCCTTTAGGTTCTCGGGTAGGATGTCGTAGACTACGAAGTCAATGAATGGTTGTCTCCAGTCCGGGACTTCGTCAATCGTCTGGACAGAATAACTCACCACGAATTGCACATTGTTCTTGGGACAGACCAGTTCATGGCCTATCACATCCACTGATTGGCGAGCATAGTTCGGAACTGCTAGAGAAGCGGCCAGGCCAGCTAGGACATCGGCTTCGATATTTCAGAGTCTGGAAACATGTTCGATGAAGAACCCCTCGAATGACGAGATGATATCAATCGCTATTTGGTGATAGGGGATCATGTCTTCGTGGCGGACTTCGTATGAGCCCCTGATCTGATTGACGATTAACTGAGAATCGCCGTATGCTTCAAGATATTCTACCCCCAGCTCTCTTGCCAGTTGGAGGCCAATGACTAGAGCGTTGTACTCGGCCACATTGTTAGAGCAGGGTTCTATGAGAGAGTAAGCGCGGTTAATCACCAGTCCGAAAGGAGAAACCAGCACCACCCCGACTCCAACGACGATGTTGCCTTTGGGTCCAGTTCTCGAAGCACCGTCGAAGAACATTCGTCATATATCATCATGAGAGGTTGTATGCGAGTCGGCGACCTCGTCTGGGATTTCTTCATAAATCCTGGACGACTCTGAGCCTGGGTGGGCTGCCAAAAAGTCTGCCAGGGCTTGACCTTTAACTGCCTTTTGTGGGACAAAGATCATGATAAGGGGACAGCAATATTGCCCATGTAGCGAGGCGAGAGCTGAGGGCCCCTGGTTTAGTCATGAGGACCCTGAGAGGGTTGACTCGTGAGATCACATGTATTGTTTGTCCAGTCACATAGTGCCGCGTCTTCTGAATGGCGAACAGCAGGGCGAGACATTCCTTCTCCACAGCGGTGTATCGGTGCTCTGGCCTAATCATCATTCGACTGAGGTATTATATGGCTTGTTCATGGCCTACATCGTTGTTTTGTGCTAGCAGGGCACCAAAGGAATGCTCCATTGTGCGTACATAGAGCAGGAATGGTCTTCCAGCGACCGGGGCCACCAGGACTGGAGGGTTCGACAAATATTCTTTGATGCTGTCGAAGGCCCACTGACATTCTTCGTCCCATACGAATGAGACGCCTTTTTTCATGAGATGGATGAATGGTCGACATCGTCCGGAGAGGTTAGAAATGAACCTCCTGATGTAAGCTAGCCTCCCTTGAAGGCCTCTGAGTTCGTAAAGATTTCTCGGGGGACCCATCTCCATAATTGCCTTTGTCTTCTCAGGGTCTACATGGATACCCTGGGCGGCGATGATGAAACCCAAGAACTTTCTGCGGGATACGCCCAAGAAGGATTTTGTGGGATTCATCTTCAGGTTGTGTGCTCGCATCAGGTCGAATACCGTCCTCAGATCCTGGAGATGGTCTCCCTTACAGCGGCTCTTGACGGCAATGTCATCAACATAGCACTCCACCGTCTTGCGCAAGTGATCCCTGAAGATATTACTTTTAATGTATTAATGCATTATTAATGCATTACATCAATACATTATATTAATATATTAAATACATCTGCCTGCTAGCATGCATGTTATATTATATTTTGCTCAGCCGTACATGGCCAAGTGACTGCGGGCCGCATAGAAATTTCCCGAGCCGCATGAGTCCCCCACAGCCCTTGCCCCTTTTTAATATTTAATATATGTATACTTGTGCTAAATTTATTATTTTCGAACACGATGGTAATCCGTTGTGGTACACTTTTGACATGACATGATAGTGGCCCGACGAGGCGCACTCCTGACAGTGAACATGACATAACAAGATTGAATGGTCTGGACACCGTGGATGATTATGTTTGTACATAATGTTTGCATCATGTCTAGGACAGGGATCCCTGAGTACCACGGTCAGGGGTACCCACTGTAAATGGCTAAGGCTAATAACTAGAATAATTCAGTAGTCATGAGAGATTTTCCCAGCTACAGGCGATCCCGTTATCCCGGCCACCATTGTGGGACTTGCAGCCTGCCGACGAGTAGGGCACAAGTCTAGATTTACTGATATGTGGAAAGGAACGATGCACTGTTTAATGAACCCAAGTCGCCTGGATAACCTGGATTAGCTGCAGGGCTTGTGGCTGGAGGAATATCTCACTGTATGTTGTGGCAAGTTAGTTAGCTAATGTAGAAAGCCATAGACACTGATTGGCCGGGATCGATTGTATGGTGTGGTTTCAGTGCTCGATTGTTGCAAGCTTGATCGCATGATTGTCACTCTTAGCAATAAAGATCAGAGGCCGAGTTCTGTTCAGGTGAAGGGTTACAACCCCGGTCCTTGTTTGGTTTAAAGGTTGTAACCTGGCTCCCAGAATAGTTCTCAGTCCTATCACGACCCGCACCCGTTTTTTTTTTTTTTTTAAAACGGATACGAGACGTATCCAAGCCAGCCTACGCGGCAGTGTCGACGGTAGAACGCTGTCACGGCCATGAAGATCAAATCACAAATAATGCTCATTCATAAAATTAATTTAATTTACAATGATCACAAGTTTTACATTTTGCAGAAAAATATAAACTTGTACATATAAAAGAATAACTACAACTTCACTATCTAACTAGTCTCTAGGCTTTTGTCTGCAAGTATCCCCGTATCTCCCATGCTAAGTGAATCCACGGCTAACCTGAAAATGTTGGTTTCCAGTCAGGAATGGAACGAGCACAATTTACTGAATGCAATTTCAAATAAAGAAAATGACTATAAAACAAAGGTTAGACACCAATCATGAGTTTTGAAAATAACAGTAAAGCCGTAAGAAAAATCAATAGTAAAAATAGACCAATATACTTTCCACCGTTAGAAGTACCTTTGACATGTGATCGGTCTGGGGTGCTACACCGCACGGTCTACGAGGTCTACTTTACGAGGTCTACTTTACGAGGTCTACTTGCAGAAAAATAAACAATGTCTACGAGGTCTACTTGCAGAAAATAAACAATGTCTACGAGGTCTACTTGCAGAAAATAAACAATGTCTACGAGGTCTACTGCATGAAAATAAACAATGTCTATGAGGTCTACTGCATGAAAATAAACAATGTCTACGAGGTCTACTGCATGAAAATAAACAATGTCTACGAGGTCTACAATGTCTACGGTCGGATCACACATCCTTGGTACTTCTCATTCCCGACTCAACAATTTATAATAGAGTATAAAAATCACATAACCAATGACTAATCAATGAAATATAGTAAAGATCAATATCGAAATGCAGACAATAAACTGTACTCGCCTGTGGTCCTGTGCCGGCGAAACCGATGATCCAAATCACTCAATATACCACAATAGTCAAAACTCGTACAACAGTCCCCGGAAGCTGAAATAAACATTACCAATGTTCTAAGAATAATCAAAATAGCTAGGATTGCCTGTCCTTAAGTCCAATTCTGGACACAGGGGCAAAACGGTAATTTCGGGCCAAAACGGTGTCCGCCGTTGGACCCGCTTTGCACCGAAAAGCGTGCCAGAGTCAACGGTCTCTAAAGTCGTCAAACTACATGTCTACGGATCCAATTTTCCGATACGAACCCAACCGTATGTCCAGAGTTGGATTTCGGCGGGCCATGCACAAAATCGCCCGTTGAGTGGGACCGTGGGGCCCGCAAAACGACGTCGGATTCAACTGTCTCAGAATTGGACCAAACTTGGCATACATGACCAAAAAAATGATACGGTCCTGCTGCCGCAAGTTTTGTCTCGATCTGACGAGCGTGCACAAAGTTATGACTGAATTTGCATTGGACGGATACGGGACGATTTTGACGGATACGCGTCGAATTCGTCGCGCACACGCGACCAATTTGAATTCCGTCAAAACCCACACGACCACGAAGCCGTTACGCAGCTTTCGATGCCTTCGGCTCGCGACCACGTCGCCCGGAATGGCGGGACGCACGTCGTGTGGATGATTTTTCAAGTTTTGAAAATAGGTTTTCGTCAAAGTTCGGGATCCGATTTCTCGGCGCACAGTTATCAAAATTGATTTCTGTAAGAAGGGTTTTCTAGCCCTATATGTTGTCTAAATTACTCTTTAATTAGTTTTCCTAAATTCTTAATGTTGGATCCAGAATTTCTCTTCGAACCCAGCAGTTGGGGTCGGGTTCACTGTTCCTCGTTTGGACAGTTTTTTTGCCGATGTTTGAATCGGTTTCCTGAACAATACGGTCAACCATATTCGAAACTATTTGAAGGGGTTAAGAGTCCTATGGATTGACTTCGTACCTGCGAAATCCGTTTGTGAAACGGTCGACGGGGTAGACGGGAATTACCATGCGAAGTTGGCCTCCTGAACGCACCTACTGCTGCTCCTCTGTTGACCGTACGCGATGTGCACGGCGGTCCGGCCGACTCCGGCGACCTGGCGGCGGTGCAGGGCCGCCGGGGTGGTCGCCAAGATGTGGGGAAGGGAGGCGCGCAGGGCCTGGGTCGGGGCGCGGCCACGGCTAGGGTTTTTGATTGTTTTCGAGGTCTCTCTCGTTTTCGTTGTATATACAAGCGTATATATGCTGTTGGTTTCCGCGTGGGGAATAAGGGCCCGGGTCTGGGAACTATGTGCTCGGGTTAGCTAAGCTCGGTTGGGCCGGCTTATCGGACTAGGCTGCAATACCGTCACATATCCAATATTGTAAACTGTTGCTGACATTTACAGAAGTAGGCTTAATGTTCAGAAACCATAACAGGTCAGCACCCTATAACATGCATGTCGTTAACCAATTATACAACTCCTAAATCACCATATTAGAAGAGCAAAATTCCCAACCTCCTTATTATAAGAGTAAGCCCTAGCCTCCCTGTTTCGCTCCTCGTTTTCCCCTTTTTTCTATTTATTAACACTCTATATATATATATTCATACATATATATATATACACCTATATGTATATGTATATTCACGTATACATATATATATTCCTATATATATATACGTAACATATTATTATATATATATTCACACAAATACATATTCATATATATATTTATATATATATATACACATGCACACACAATTCCCTATATATATTTTATATATATACACATACATACATATACATATATATTCAGTCATCATATATAATTATTAAATTAATCTAAACACTAAAATTTGTAATTAAAATATATTATTGGGAATATATATAAAGCACCTCATTTACCATTTGAACCTATTTATACACAATAATTATCAAATATATATATTTATTCACAAGTATATATTGGCTATATAAATCCCAAAATTCAACATATTTGTTAAAGAAATTATTTTACTATATTATCGACAAAACATTATTTAGTATCGAGAACTCATAGTAATAATATATATATATAACTACCTTTGTGGAAAACGACTACTAAGTGACTAAATTGTAATACTACTACTCAATGCATGTCTGCAAGGACGTCTTAGGATGCTCTATATGACTACCTGGCCTTGGACTCAGTTCGGACTAGTTTGGCTAGTTTAGTGCGACCA
This sequence comes from Iris pallida, assembly GCA_029216955.1. NCBI lineage: Eukaryota > Viridiplantae > Streptophyta > Magnoliopsida > Asparagales > Iridaceae > Iris > Iris pallida. The sequence goes on along the minus strand of JANAVB010021600.1, from coordinate 18,707,946 downwards.
GGTCGCCTAGACGTCAAATAATATTAATAATGAATAATTAAACTATTTATAATGGTCATGTCACAACTTGATCTGGTTTTTCTAGTTAGGACATCACTACGGCTCGGCCTTCCTTGGCATGGCCAATACACTAGTCTAAGCACGCCACTGCACTATCAGTGCCACGATTTCTAGTCACCTTGTACTCCAAATCTCAACGATGGCTAAAACCATCCACCGTAATAATTAAATAGATAATTATTTATAAAAATCTAAAATCACCATTAAATAATAAAATATTTAGAAATTTCGGGAAGGGAAGCTACAAATCTACCCACCTTAAAAATAATTTCGTCCTCGAAATTCTAACTCATAAACATGCCAAAAATTCAATCAAAATATATATATATATAAAAAAAATGAATCCATTATTACCACAATATCCTCGAATTTTAATTCCTCAAAAAATAGGTTGTATTCTTCTCCTAGCCAAATAACCTCCAGGACTTCTACCCACCTTTGGTCATACTACTCCTCACACTAAAATCTTAAAATATCCTAACTGGTGCTAACAATCCTACCAACCGATATTTAGGCATATGGTATCTATAATCCTCTCGTATCTATCAAGCAACCCGAACTTAGCAAGCAGTAATTTACACGAGTAACTAAGAAATATTGGTGAATTCTAATAAGTATGACCTTTGTCTATCTACCATAGAGAGGACAGGAGGATAAGGAAGAACAATCGAGAGCAATTTATGAAGTTTAAAGAGTAATAGAGAATATACAATAATACAGGTCGAAAAGAGTATTTATGAACCTATAGTCTCGTTCGCTAGATTGGGCTACTCTAGTCCAGTCACTTGCTACATCGAAGAACTCTTCGTTTTCTAGAGGGGCCTGCAATCCATGCAACACAGAAGTCTCGTTCTCGAAATTCTAATTCAACCAAGGTTCCATAATGGAACGAAATTTGAGAAATCAAGATTGTGTTCTTAATGGGTTCTCTATTTGGACATCAGTCGCTGGTTGGATAAATATTGGATTTTGATCTACATGGACTAGACAAGATCTCATCGATAAAACTTTTTCTATTTAGGTTATGGTATCCTAGAATAGCTTCCTTCCAAGTGGTTGAGCTAGTTGCTAGTCGGGTTGGTTAATTAGGTACATAAGCCCAAAATGCGCCTTCCGTGATTTTTGTGTTTAAGTAGCACATGGGGCCTCAATTGGGTGGCATACTAGTGGAATGTGTGTAGGTCACAATCATATATTGGGTCGAATGAATTGAGTCAAGGCTGAGGTTCTAATAGAGGTCGAAAAGTATACCGGTGTTATGGTAAGGGTTATAGCTAGTCCTTTTCAACCTGAAAGTCGTAGCACAAAATAGAGTACAAGGGGACGGTTTAGATTGGGACATGATATACCTAGATCAAGGTGGACTCGTCTAGATCTTGCATATGAAATTTGTTGGAAGGTATCAGCTGGCCTCGTGCTCCGAATATTAATGACACGGCCTGGGACACAAAATGACCTAAATGGAAAGTGAGAGTCCATGGGGCTCTAATTATCATCCTAGTGGAAAATTATTCTAACCTATCGGTAATCCTCGTATGTCCCAAAATTTTTTAGAAGGCTTACAGTCTACCCACCTTAGAAGCTAGGATATGGTTTTAGAAATGATGAGGTCAGAAAAATTTCAAAGTCTTGTACCTCGACTCTTTGTTAATAGGGAATATGGCACGGCGTATCGGAATACGGTAGATATAAGTCAAGCCAAGGATCGTTCTTCAATGAATGAAAAACGAGTGTGTATAATAACACATGGTCGATAACATAGAGGAACATACCCATCCATAGTGTACAAGAGTTATCGACGGGGTAACCAGCTCCAAGGCATGTCCTATAAAGAGATTTCTAACAACTGAGTCGTGAATCTCTAGTTGTGTCAAACCTGTCATGCTATGGTCATAAGGGTTCTAGTAGTATGGGCTACAGTGATCATGCATTGTTGTTGACAACTGGTATATCACAATTTGGCAGGGTATTTAAGCTATGGTATTGGCTAAGCTAGTGACTGTGGTGTTCCAACACTAGTTAGGTCTTAATAATAACATTTACATAACTAGAGTAATATTTGTTGGAAACCAATTTCGGGATGAGTGTCTACCCTAGTCACGGTAAATTATTGTCCTTAGCCTTGTCTATTCATCTCATGACTAAACTGTGGGCTTTGGTCGAGGGACGTTTGAGTCAAGGCACAAGGGTTGAAAGTAAAGGCAAGCTTCTAGCAAATAATTAGAGACTCACAACCTTTGGTCTCAAAAGAATAGGTAGGCTCCTAGGTAGGCATTTTGACTAAGGGTAAAACCCTAATCATTCTTAAAATCGAATGGCTAGAAGGTCTCAATAGTAGTTTGAGGGTCGAGAGGAGTACGAGTAACTCAATCACATGGCTGGCCGATGATAACTACACTTGTGTATACAGCTACCATAGCTATGGGGCCACTCGGTATCTTTCTACCAATTACGAGCTTCTGTCTTTTCCAATCAGTGAAAGACAAAAGTAATGAAGTGTTCAAGAAAGATGTCACTGAATACAATCACGTGATTCAAAGGCGAACGCATAATTTCAAGAGGAATTGTCAAGCAGTCGCGGATGAGATCCTAGATACCTATATATCTCCATCCCCGTAGTAAAATTAAATGAAGAGCGAACCAAATGCATCATGGTTGATCAGACCATAATACACTAATTCTGATTAGACAATAAGTTAGTGGGCGTCCCCAATAAACATATGTCCTGAATCAAGCTCGATAAACGAGTAAGCTTGCAAAAAACTAGGCTGTAATAGCAGCGTTGGTCAAGTTAGTCAAGATGCAAGTACGCGAGATTTTGAAAGGATGCACAAGTAGTTCGAGTTTTGTGAGAATCAAAACCTTATCCGGTGTCCTTGCTTACACGGTCATCCTACAATCGTCTTATCCGCAAAGCCTTGGTCGACTAAAGGGTTATGGACTTCTAGATTCCATATTCTAGGTAACCTATTAGCGTCAATCAATATCCTCGTCAGTAAGTCACAAGGACTACAGAATGCTAGGTCGAGAGACACGCTACCCAACTTACAAAAACTTCCACTAATATCGTCTTTGCATGGCATTGTCCTATCCTCTATGGTATCCCAAACTTGTAATCATGTTTGAAGTCCTTTCACCGCGGATTACGCCTCGCCCGTATACTCTGGCTGTGGTAAACCATTGGTTTCGTAACTCAACATGATACAAATCGAACATCTCCTATCTCTATCTAATATTGTTCCAAGGGTAATTACGATCAAGAGGACCACTAGTCGTAGTTTTAGCAATGTCCTATAACCTATATTTTCTTAGACTGACTTCAACTCTAGGGGTCGTGCCTTGCCAGTGCGCTGCTGGCTGCAGTGAATTCATAGTCTCTATAATTCAAATGAGTGGTGACAGTGTGCTGCTGTCCTGCCATTATGAGATAACTAACATTTCTTTAACTATATCCTCAAAATTCCTGAGTTTCTAGAGATTCAAACATGTCGACTATGAAATAAAGCGTAAGCATTTATCCTATTAATCATAACCCTTCAAATAAATGATTGAACAGGAAAGAAATATCTGAGGACAAGGAAATGCAACATTCTAATATCTATTCTATATGTATTCACACCCTTGAGGAAAACCTTGAATTGAAACTATCTTGGGGTTCATCTATAGATAACATAAAATAATAACTCTTAGGGCAAAAATAGGAACTAAATAGGCAGTTCGGACTAAGATAGGAGGATGATATCTAAGAGACAAAGAGAAGGAATTAAACAATTTATCAAGGTTAGTTCGTAAATTCTAGGAAGCCATGTCTCACCAAATAAATAATCTATCCACATTGGATCATGTCGTCATATTAAGAGAAAATAGGGTACTTATGGGGATCTGACAAGCTATCAAAATTAATAACTTCTCATCTATATTGCATGGCCTAGGCTACCCATCGGTAATTTGTATAAGGGACCCCTAGTCCTAGTCACTCTCTTAAATTAATTTCGTGAATGAGCATTTATTAGGCGCAGGCTCGCAATAGTACAACTAACTTGAGTACTATCACGAGTTCGCATGATTTGCAAAGACTGACCTGCATGGGCCACCATAAAAACTTGTCACGACCCGCACCCGTTTTTTTTTTTTAAAACGGATACGAGACGTGTCCAAGCCAGCCTACGCCGCAGTGTCGGCGGTAGAACGCTGTCACGGCCATGAAGATCAAATCACAAATAATGCTCATTCATAAAATTAATTTAATTTACAATGATCACAAGTTTTACATTTGCAGAAAAATATAAACTTGTACATATAAAAGAATAACTACAACTTCACTATCTAACTAGTCTCTAGGCTTTTGTCTGCAAGTATCCCCGTATCTTCCATGCTAAGTGAATCCACGGCTAACCTGAAAATGTTGGTTTCCAGTCAGGAATGGAACGAGCACAATTCACTGAATGCAATTTCAAATAAAGAAAATGACTATAAAACAAAGGTTAGACACCAATCATGAGTTTTGAAAATAACAGTAAAGCCGTAAGAAAAATCAATAGAAAAAATAGACCAATATACTTTCCACCGTTAGAAGTACCTTTGACATGTGATCGGTCTGGGGTGCTACACCGCACGGTCTACGAGGTCTACTTTACGAGGTCTACTTTACGAGGTCGACTTGCAGAAAAATAAACAATGTCTACGAGGTCTACTTGCAGAAAATAAACAATGTCTACGAGGTCTACTTGCAGAAAATAAACAATGTCTACGAGGTCTACTACATGAAAATAAACAATGTCTACGAGGTCTACTGCATGAAAATAAACAATGTCTACGAGGTCTACTGCATGAAACTAAACAATGTCTACGAGGTCTACAATGTCTACGGTCGGATCACACATCCTTGGTACTTCTCATTCCCGACTCAACAATTTATAATAGAGTATAAAAATCACATAACCAATGACTAATCAATGAAATATAGTAAAGATCAATATCGAAATGCAGACAATAAACTGTACTCGCCTGTGGTCCTGTGCTGGCGAAACCGATGATCCAAATCACTCAATATACCACAATAGTCAAAACTCGTACAACAGTCCCCGAAAGCTGAAATAAACATTACCAATGTTCTCAGAATAATCAAAATAGCTAGGATTGCCTGTCCTTAAGTCCAATTCTGGACACAGAGGCAAAACGGTAATTTCGGGCCAAAACGGTGTCCGCCGTTGGACCCGCTTTGCACCGAAAAGTGTGCCAGAGTCAACGGTCTCTAAAGTCGTCAAACTACATGTCTACGGATCCAGTTTTCCGATACGAACCCAACCGTATGTCCAGAGTTGGATTCCGGCGGGTCGTGCACAAAATCGCCCGTTGAGTGGGACCGTGGGGCCCGCAAAACGACGTCGGATTCAACTGTCTCAGAATTGGACCAAACTTGGCATACATGACCAGAAAAATGATACGGTCCTGCTGCCGCAAGTTTCATCTCGATCTGACGAGCATGCACAAAGTTATGACTGAATTTGCATTGGACGGATACGGGACGATTTCGACGGATACGCGTCGAATTCGTCGCGCACACGCGACCAATTTGAATTCCGTCAAAACCCACACGACCACGAAGCCGTTACGCAGCTTTCGATGCCTTCGGCTCGCGACCACGTCGCCCGGAATGGCGGGACGCACGTCGTGTGGATGATTTTTCAAGTTTTGAAAATAGGTTTTCGTCAAAGTTCGGGATCCGATTTCTCGGCGCACAGTTATCAAAATTGATTTCTGTAAGAAGGGTTTTCTAGCCCTATATGTTGTCTAAATTACTCTTTAATTAGTTTTCCTAAATTCTTAATGTTGGATCCAGAATTTCTCTTCGAACCCAGCAGTTGGGGTCGGGTTCACTGTTCCTCGTTTGGACAGTTTTTTTGCCGATGTTTGAATCGGTTTCCTGAACAATACGGTCAACCATATTCGAAACTATTTGAAGGGGTTAAGAGTCCTATGGATTGACTTCGTACCTGCAAAATCCGTTTGTGAAACGGTCGACGGGGTAGACGGGAATCACCATGCGAAGTTGGCCTCCTGAACGCACCTACTGCTGCTCCTCTGTTGACCGTACGCGATGTGCACGGCGGTCCGGCCGACTCCGGCGACCTGGCGGCAGTGCAGGGCCGCCGGGGTGGTCGCCAAGATGTGGGGAAGGGAGGCGCGCAGGGCCTGGGTCGGGGCGCGGCCACGGCTAGGGTTTTTGATTGTTTTCGAGGTCTCTCTCGTTTTCGTTGTATATACAAGCATATATATGCTGTTGGTTTCCGCGTGGGGAATAAGGGCCCGGGTCTGGGAACTATGTGCTCGGGTTAGCTAAGCTCGGTTGGGCCGGCTTATCGGACTAGGCTGTAATACCGTCACATATCCAATATTGTAAACTGTTGCTGACATTTACAGAAGTAGGCTTAATGTTCAGAAACCATAACAGGTCAGCACCCTATAACATGCATGTCGTTAACCAATTATACAACTCCTAAATCACCATATTAGAAGAGCAAAATTCCTAACCTCCTTATTATAAGAGTAAGCCCTAGCCTCCCTATTTCGCTCCTCGTTTTCTCCTTTTTTCTATTTATTAACACTCTATATATATATATATATTCATACATATATATATACACCTATATGTATATGTATATTCACGTATACATATATATATTCCTATATATATATACGTAACATATTATTATATATATATTCACACAAATACATATTCATATATATATTTATATATATATATACACATGCACACACAATTCCCTATATATATTTTATATATATACACATACATACATATACATATATATTCAGTCATCATATATAATTATTAAATTAATCTAAACACTAAAATTTGTAATTAAAATATATTATTGGGAATATATATAAAGCACCTCATTTACCATTTGAACCTATTTATACACAATAATTATCAAATATATATATTTATTCACAAGTATATATTGGCTATATAAATCCCAAAATTCAACATATTTGTTAAAGAAATTATTTTACTATATTATCGACAAAACATTATTTAGTATCGAGAACTCATAGTAATAATATATATATAACTACCTTTGTGGAAAACGACTACTAAGTGACTAAATTGTAATACTACTACTCAATGCATGTCTGCAAGGACGTCTTAGGATGCTCTATATGACTACCTGGCCTTGGACTCAGTTCGGACTAGTTTGGCTAGTTTAGTGCGACCAGGTCGCCTAGACGTCAAATAATATTAATAATGAATAATTAAACTATTTATAATGGTCATGTCACAACTTGATCTGGTTTTTCTAGTTAGGACATCACTACGGCTCGGCCTTCCTTGGCATGGCCAATACACTAGTCTAAGCACGCCACTGCACTATCAGTGCCACGATTTCTAGTCACCTTGTACTCCAAATCTCAACGATGGCTAAAACCATCCACCGTAATAATTAAATAGATAATTATTTATAAAAATCTAAAATCACCATTAAATAATAAAATATTTAGAAATTCCGGGAAGGGGAGCTACAAATCTACCCACCTTAAAAATAATTTCGTCCTCGAAATTCTAACTCATAAACATGCCAAAAATTCAATCAAAAAATATATATATATATATAAAAAATGAATCCATTATTACCACAATATCCTCGAATTTTAATTCCTCAAAAAATAGGTTGTATTCTTCTCCTAGCCAAATAACCTCCAGGACTTCTACCCACCTTTGGTCACACTACTCCTCACACTAAAATCTTAAAATATCCTAACTGGTGCTAACAATCCTACCAACCGATATTTAGGCATATGGTATCTATAATCCTCTCGTATCTATCAAGCAACCCGAACTTAGCAAGCAGTAATTTACACGAGTAACTAAGAAATATTGGTGAATTCTAATAAGTATGACCTTTGTCTATCTACCATAGAGAGGACAGGAGGATAAGGAAGAACAATCGAGAGCAATTTATGAAGTTTAAAGAGTAATAGAGAATATACAATAATACAGGTCAAAAAGAGTATTTATGAACCTATAGTCTCGTTCGCTAGATTGGGCTACTCTAGTCCAGTCACTTGCTACATCGAAGAACTCTTCGTTTTCTAGAGGGGCCTGCAATCCGTGCAACACAGAAGTCTCGTTCTCGAAATTCTAATTCAACCAAGGTTCCATAATGGAACGAAATTTGAGAAATCAAGATTGTGTTCTTAATGGGTTCTCTATTTGGACATCAGTCGCTGGTTGGATAAATATTGGATTTCGATCTACATGGACTAGACAAGATCTCATCGATAAAACTTTTTCTATTTAGGTTATGGTATCCTAGAATAGCTTCCTTCCAAGTGGTTGAGCTAGTTGCTAGTCGGGTTGGTTAATTAGGTACATAAGCCCAAAATGCGCCTTCCGTGATTTTTGTGTTTAAGTAGCACATGGGGCCTCAATTGGGTGGCATACTAGTGGAATGTGTGTAGGTCACAATCATATATTGGGTCGAATGAATTGAGTCAAGGCTGAGGTTCTAATAGAGGTCGAAAAGTATACCGGTGTTATGGTAAGGGTTATAGCTAGTCCTTTTCAACCTGAAAGTCGTAGCACAAAATAGAGTACAAGGGGACGGTTTAGATTGGGACATGATATACCTAGATCAAGGTGGACTCGTCTAGATCTTGCATATGAAATTTGTTGGAAGGTATCAGCTGGCCTCGTGCTCCGAATATTAATGACACGGCCTGGGACACAAAATGACCTAAATGGAAAGTGAGAGTCCATGGGGCTCTAATTATCATCCTAGTGGAAAATTATTCTAACCTATCGGTAATCCTCGTATGTCCCAAAAATTTTTAGAAGGCTTACAGTCTACCCACCTTAGAAGCTAGGATATGGTTTTAGGAATGATGAGGTTAGAAAAATTTCAAAGTCTTGTACCTCGACTCTTTGTTAATAGGGAATATGGCACGGCGTATCGGAATACGGTAGATATAAGTCAAGCCAAGGATCGTTCTTCAATGAATGAAAAACGAGTGTGTATAATAACACATGGTCGATAACATAGAGGAACATACCCATCCATAGTGTACAAGAGTTATCGACGGGGTAACCAGCTCCAAGGCATGTCCTATAAGGAGATTTCTAACAACTGAGTCGTGAATCTCTAGTTGTGTCAAACCTGTCATGCTATGGTCAGGAGACATCTTGATTTGATTGTACCCCGAGAAACCATCCATGAACGACATACGTTCGAAGCCGTAAGTGTTGTCAATCATGATGTCTGTGATAGGGAGGAGGAATTCATCTTTAGGGCATGCCTCGTTCAGATTGCGGAAGTCGATGCAGATTCGAATCTTTCCATTCTTTTTGAGGACGGGTACTATGTTGGCGACCCAGTCAGGATGTTGCCCCTCACGAATGAAGCCGCTGGCTATTAGTTTGTTGACTTCGGCTTCGATCGCATCCATGATGCCCGGGCGAAAGCGTCGCTGTTGTTGCTTGACTGGCTTTGCATCCGGCCGAATGTTGAGTTTGTGAAGAGCAATATCAGGATTTAACCCCGGTATGTCTTTATAGCTCCAGGCGAACACATTAATATATTCTTTGACAAGCTCCAGCAGCGATTCTTGCTCTTCGTCTGTTAGGCTCTTACTGACGAAGATTGATTTTGGAGAAGATTCGCTGCCGAGGTCGACCTGTATAACTTCATCTTTCGTAGGAGGTTCCCTCTGTTCGAACCGCTTTTTCCATTGTGCATCCAACTGTTGGGCCCACGGCTCTAACTCAAGGATTTCAGGGATGTCTTCATCTTTTTCATATGCGTCGGCGAATGCCATGTTGACTGACAGGACTCGTCTGAACACGTCTCCGATGCTAGTGTCCGAATCAGAAGTTGGTGACCCAGTTGAATGTGAATGCCAGTCACATTCTTCATCTGAACTCTCAGGGGTGGTCGTAGGTGTTACATACCCTAATCCACATCGAGTCTTGCTATAGTAGTCCCTTGGTTTGCTAGCCGGGACTGGTGGCTTCAAAGGTAATCGTCGTCCAGTGCCGTAGTTCAAGCCTGGCGTCGTCTCCAGATCATACCCCTATTTTTGCATGAGATACTTGGATTGGGGGCTATAAAGATACAAAGACAGTCTTCCGGCATCTGATTCAAGGTCGACTTTTTCTACGGTGAAGGGCTGCGGATCATCCTTCCGGCCGAAGATGATTGGATGGTCCCCTCCCTCGATTATACGGTAAGCGTCTTCCACTGGAGTAAGCTGGATTACGGTGTACACATTTGTCACCTGTGTGTGTAGGTGAGTGCCTATACCGTGTTACATAGCATACATTGTACAAAGCTTATTAAGCTCGAGGTAGTTCAAAGATAGCCCTTTATTGAGGAAGTTAGGTATTTTTTCTAGCGGGATTACATCATCCGCGAAGGGAACATCAGTGTGGACAGCCACATACTTGGCTAGCTCCGGTTCCTCTTCGGCTACCCCCTGTATAAATGAAGACTGAGAGGACGACCTGGGCAGCTTGATCGTCAAGGGTTCAGCTGGTGGAGCAGAGCGTGGAGTTGTTGGAAGACTAGCGACCCCCAGTCTGGTGCTTGATGCTGGACGGGGAGTGGTTTGTTCGCTAGAAGTTCCAGACCATGCATCGGGGTGACGACTCTTCTTGGGAAGGCGTATCGTCATTGGCTTGTCAGAGGGGTTGAGCTTCTCCGTCTGCGGCTGGCCGACTCTCGGCAGCCTGATTATCAGTGGCTCCGTTGTGGATCTTGGCACTTGGCCAGACCTTGGTAGCCGGATTATCATCTGTTCTTCTTGTGCCGAGAGGCTGATTGCGTCCTTACGCAGAGTGGCTGTAAGGGGTGCAGACTTGCCAGGTTTGCGAGCTTGGAGATGGATCGTCAGAGGTTCTTCTGATCCTGTGGCTGACTCGGTACGAGCTTGCACATCTCCTTCGTCAAGATATCTCTTCGATTTTTCGTATAGGCAGGAGTCTGAGTAGTAGGATTCGACCCCTTTGAAGGGATCGATATCAGCAAATTCTGTCCTCACGAAGCCGTGTTTGTCGACATATTTGAAGCACTGGTGCAGCGTGGAAGGCACGATCATATAATCGTGTATCCACGGGCGCCCCAAGAGGATGTTGTAAGAAGTGTCTGCATCTATGACGTAGCAGGTGACTTCTGATTGGAGATCGTCAATCTGACACTTCAGACGAATCTTCTCAATTGGGTAGCTCCTGTCCGAATTAAAATCGCTGATGGCGGTGCTTGTAGGCGTCAGGCGATGCATTGGGATGCGGAGATGATGTAACAGACCTTTCGGGATAATGCTTATGGAAGAGCCAGGATCAATGTGCATCCGATCTACCTTTACGTCGTCGATGTATCCAGTGTAGTATATGGGCGATCGTGCAGGTTGGTTTTGATGAGCATGTCCTGCAGAGTGAAGACAATGTTGGGCATTACTCCCGTGCAAGCGCTGTCTTGGAGATCTACAGGCGGGCTCTCTCCCGTGAGGTTGACCTGAGCCAGGTACGCGTCGGCATTTTGGAGTGCATCGCTCAAAGCTGCGCGAACATCCTTTGAGAGTCTCAGAAGCTCGTATAATGACAACTTGGCCGATGTGTTGGCCAATTGTGCCAAGATGTCGAAGTTGTAGGGCCTCTCCAGCCCATGTGGTGTCTCTTTTCGGAGGGATTTGTCAAAGCGAGTCTCCTTCGGCCTAGGCTTGTCGGTCGTCGGAGGCTGAGCCGGTCCCGGAGCATCGGTTGTAGCGGGCTGATGGTCTTCAGCCGAGTTGTCAGCCACGGATTGGAATTGTGCCCCAGACCGAGTGACGACAGCTGTAGCTTCTTCGATATCTGCCGAGATTGTGCGGCAGGACCTGACTTTTCCACTCTTCTTCTTGCCGATGGAAGATGGTGTGGGCTGAGTCACTTCTGATACCAAGTCTGGATGGACCCACATGACCTCCCCTCGTGATGTGGTGAGGGAAACTAGACCAGCAGCCTGATCTCGGGGAGGTGAAAGATTAGCAATCTCCATTGTCGCCAGAAGGATGGGGACCACACCGTCTTGAGTTTTCGTCGGAGGGACGCTGCCGAATTGTACTGACACCATATTGGCTGCCACAGTTACCTCTTCAAAATCGATGGCAAGAGCGTTTGAATCGATGAGATTTTGGATGTATCGTTTTAGCGGGTAGCAGTCATGTGTGGCATGGTGGACGTAGCGGTGGTAATGGCAGTACTTTGGGTTCTCCATCTCTGTCGGCCAAGGTTCCCGTCTTGGTGGAGGAAGCTGAATTCTGTCTCCTTGTATGAACATGTCCAAGATGGGCTTGATATGACCGTCTTCGAAGGAGTAAGTGATTTGCGGCCATTGTTTGTCTGTTGGCTTCGGCTTCGGTTTCTTTGTTGTGTCGACCACCATAGCCTGCTTACCCCTGCTGTCCCGATTGTTAGAGGGGCTACCCCCATTGTCGTTGTTGGTATTAGGACGCTTGCCCTTGTTCTCTCCGTCCGAGATGTGAAATCCCAGTTGGCGAGCCTTCTTCAATCGTTCTTCGGCGCTTGTGGCACTGATGATAAACGTCTTCCAGTCCTTGAATTGACTTTCGCCCATCCAGAGACTGATTGTTGGAAGCAGTCTCTTTTGGCAAATTTCAATCAAGGAGGAGTCCGGATTTCCAGACGGCAACTTCATGGCGGTTTGGCGGAATCGCTCGATATAGTTCCTCGTGAGCACTTTCTCTCCTTGGACGACGTCCATGAGAGTGGACATTGTGATGTCCTGCCCTACTTCGTAGAATCTCTCCAAGAACATGCACTTGAAGCCGACGAAGGAGTGGATGCAGTTGTCTGGTAGGTTGAGATACCAGTCGAAGGCGACTCCTTCTAATGCCCCAATAAATAATCGTGTGAGGATGGCATCGTCATGGGGCAGATGGTCGGTGGTGACCTCGAAGTAAGTGATGTACCGACTTGCAGAGGTCTTGCCATCATAAGGATTGATATTGAACGGCTTATATCTTGGCGGGAATGGAACATCCCTCCAGGTAGCAGGGTACGGTTATCGTATTCTGAGGTCTTCAGAATTTTATCGAGCGTGAAACATAGCTCAGAGCTCCCGGACCTCTCTTCTCGCTTCGCGGGCCTCATCCACGGTGGTGGGGGCCGTTACTTCAGGAGGATTGTTGCCCGGGTTCGGTGCTGCTGAATTTGAGTCCGCATTGACCGCGGGACCCGCGCTTGTTTGGCTAGGCGTCCCTCCTTGCAGAGTTGGGAGGGCCGCTTTGATCTCGTCCACAGACTTGACCAAGGCAAGAAGTATGGCCTCCAGAGTGTCGATGCGTTGGCGATCACTGGAGCCCCCTTGGCTGTTGTCTGTCATGAACACCGTCTTTATGTGAGGAGAGATTGACGGAGCGGTGGAGGAAGCGTCCTCCGAGTCGTACCCCTGTAGTGAGAAGTCAACGGGGTATGTGGGAATGTTCTCCTCTGGTTCGGACTCAGAAGGAACAGTACTCCCAGTTTCTGAGTTCGCCTCGTCTTGGGAATTGTGGACGTCCTCGGGGACGTCGGGGTTCGTTGCATCTGATGGGAGAGTTGTTTCCCCAGCTCATCTTCTTGGAACATCGGGTTGTTGTGGAGGTTCGGAGGAGTACTACCCCCAGTCCCAGCAACCTCCAGTAGTGTGGACGACGAATCTTCCACTGTAGCAGATTTCGTCTTAGAACGGGTACCTTGGAAAACTCCGGTGGTGGGCACCCGCTTAGACGACAGTCTCTTAGTCATAGTGGTTGATATCTTCGAACTAGGAGCACTGGTCTTCTTTCCTCTACCATCGGCGGAGACTTTTTGAGCAGAGTTGTACGAGACGACGGGAAATGCCTCGTCTTCTGAAGATGGTTGTTGCAGTCTTTGAAAGACGGACTGCCGGTCTTTTCGTACCGTCGTGTTATTGCAGCAGCAGTTGACGATGACTTGGGTGCAGTGACGTCCGTGGGAGGACTCTTTGCACCCCGATGTATCTTCTCTTTCCTTGCGTTTGTGGAGGATGGCCTCACGCAAGTCGGATGGGTCTGGATCGACCATGTTTGCTCCCTGGATTTTGGGAGACTTTTGCGAACCTCTCTGTCCGTTTGCTGCCGGGGGATGGACTCGAGTGGTTCTGTACAACTTTTCATCTGAGGCCCGTATAACGGTATGCGGGACGCTCGGATGGTCAGAGGTCGGATCAGCGGATCGAGCTTGCCAGGCTCGTGCTGCCCTAGACCTCTTCGCTTTAGTGCGTAAGGGCACATAGTAGGAAGAGTCTAAGTGATACTGGAGAGAGTCAGACATGTCTTCTTGGGAGCACAAGAGATCAGGACCATAAGAGAGACGGTCGAAGATAGAGCCGCGTGGAGTAGGCGTCATGCGGCTGTCATCAGTAGTCTTCATGCGGCTGGCAGACGTAGCCGCATAGGCTTTCTTCATGCGACTGGGAGTCTCAGCCGCATGAGTTTTTTTCATGCGGCTGGATGATCTGGCCGCATAGACTTTCTTCGTGCGACTGGCAGATTCACCCGCATGAGCCTCCTGCATGTGGTTGGCAGATTTGGCCAGAGGAGTGTTCAGCTTCTTCTTGGGGCGCATAGAGTCGCTCTTTGTTCCTGCAAGTCCAGCATCGTAGTGCTTTCCTCTGCCGGACTTGGGGACAGGAGAGTCCTCTATGGCTCGAAGTGGAGCCGTATGAGAGTCGCATTCGCCGTCTTGGGTAGCAGAGAGTACCCCGTCCAGAGCTTGTGGAGGAGCAAATGATTTTGGCCTCCACTCGCAGCGAGCTTTCTTTGTGCGGGTTCGCCTCTGGACCGGGCCAGCACTTCCTTCAGAGAGCATTTCTTCAAACGCTTGTTGGTCGAAGCGGACGACCATCTTCTGTTGCGTGGAGCCAAGCTTGGCTGCATCCGATTTCTTCAAACGCCTGTTGGTCGAAGCGGACGACCATCTTCTGTTGTGTGGAGCCAAGCTTGGCTGCATCCGATTGTGTCACCAACTCCTCAGCCGCATGAGTTTTTTTTATGCGGCTGGATGATCTGGCCGCATAGACTTTCTTCGTGCGACTGGCAGATTCACCCGCATGAGCCTCCTGCATGTGGTTGGCAGATTTGGCCAGAGGAGTCTTCGGCTACTTCTTGGGGCGCATAGAGTCGCTCTTTGTCCCTGCAAGTCCAGCATCGTAGTGCTTTCCTCTACCGGACTTGGGGACAGGAGAGTCCTCTACGGCTCGAAGTGGAGCCGTATGAGAGTCGCCTTCGCCGTCTTAGGTAGCAGAGAGTATCCCGTCCAGAGCTTGTGGAGGAGCAAATGATTTTGGCCTCCACTCGCAGCGAGCTTTCTTTGTGCGGGTTCGCCTCTGGACCGGGCCAGCACTTCCTTCAGAGAGCATTTCTTCAAACGCTTGTTGGTCGAAGCGGACGACCATCTTCTGTTGCGTGGAGCCAAGCTTGGCTGCATCCGATTGCGTCACCAACTCCTCAGCCGTGGAGAAGTTTGTCCCCAGCAGAGTCGCCATCGTGTTTGCCATGAAATATAAAAGAGCAGAACAATTATCGGAGGACTGGACTTTTACTTCACAATACAAACTCGCTTGTACAAAGAAAGCCTAGGGATGAAAACCTAGGTACAGCAGTCTAAGTACAATTGTTTATTTTAGATTCTGGGGGTGATGGTAGAGGCTCGAAAAAGCGACGGCAGCTCTGCCTTACTCCTTGGACGATCGGGTGCAGCCTTGGCTCTGTAGAAGAACTGCTGGGCGTTGATGAAGAAATGCTCTTTCTTCAGGCTCTCTGGCTCTCTATGTCTCTATGTGCGTCTGTCTCTATATCTCTCTCTGTATCTCTCTGTGTGTGTGTATCTCTCTGTCTATGTCTGTCCTCGCAAGGGAATGGCACCCTGCTATTTATAAGAGTGGGGGGCTTTATTAGGGTTTACAATGATTGCCCATTCTTGAAAGTCGACGACTAATGATCATTGGATCTGGACCGTTCATCGAGATTTGGGCAATAAATGTGATTGCATCAAATCTTTTGTGGGTAATTAATGCTGATTGACATAAATCCTCCTTATTTATCATGCCAACCTTGGATTCTTCGACACGTGTCTTTAATTGGCTTATTTGCAGATGATTTGATTTGATCCCAATATTTTATTAGAATTTGTTGAGAGATTTCGATCAATCTGATGTCGTGTGTCCTACTGTCATGTCACGTGTCATAACAGCAGAAATCTGAGCCGCATGAAAGTTGGGCTGCATAAGGCTGGCCACGTGTCAAGGCTGCCTAAGAGTGGCCCCCTGACTATTTGGACCGCATGATAATTTGAGCCGCATGAGTGTGGATGACCACATGAGTGAACCGCATGAAGATAGTCCTCGCGAGCCGCATGGGGCTGGTCTTCGTGAGCCGCATGGGGCTGATCTTCGTGAGCCGCATGGGGCTGATCTTCGTGAGCCGCATGGGGGAGCCTCCACTTGGGCCGCATACGACTGTCCACGTGTCAAGGCCGCATGACGATTTCTGACTCTCGGGGGATCGTGTCAGAGATTTTCTTCGCTTCCCAAGGAGTCCGTCATTATGAGGGAGTCATAATGATATCTTTGTGTCAGAACTGTCACCTTGTCGGAGCTGTCAGCCGTCAATGCTTTTAATGCAGTAAAGGACAAATGAGAGAGCTGTTTGCAGGCCACGTGGCTCCTCGCTGAGCCGCATAGAGCTTATTTGAGCCGCATAGATCCTTGAGCCGCATGAATCCTCTGAGCCGCATGGGGCTCTTTGGCCGCATGGATCTTTCTTTATTATTTTTCATGCTTCTACAAGCACGTCGTGCACCAACTCTAAACCGACCGTGGGACATTTTTCCATGTTCTAACTCAATCGACCCAACTTGGAATTATTTCCTTAGCTATGTGGATTCGTCTCTTATTATCAAGCCTACTTGTACATTTGAAAACTTTTGGTTTATTATGTGAAGGCTAAGATGAGGCAAGTTCACCGAAACTACCCCACCTGAACGAGGAGTCGCATCGACCGAGCGATGTCTTCGAGCAGTCGTTGCAAGGCTAAGTCCGAACGATGTCGGCGTTCCAATTCCTCCGATTGACTGAGCGGGACGGGGCACTACAGACGGGAGGCGCTTGGAAGAAGACAAGAGGGAGTTATTATGGTAAAAAAAATTGGTAAAAGGAGTTGACTCTTAGTGAAAGAAGATTTCCGTCGAAAGAAGAGAATTTTTTTGCATTATGGTAATTGGATGGGGTACACCTTGAGTTTAGGAAAAAAAATGTAAGGTACAACTCAAAATTTCTCAAAGCTCTTGAGGAGTTTAAACTTAATCATACTAGAAAAATATCTCAGATGGGCCATCACCCCCTTGTGCATCTTTCAACACCAAACATGATATTATATTGAGATACTATTTGGAATGCTATTCAATGTGGAACTATCTTTCTACCTCTCAAGGTGGAAAATCTCCATCAGTATAAGAAAAAAACTACAACAACTATTACAGTACCCAGATCATCATATTCGATATTTGGCGAGACGTTTTTCAGTGCCTAACTTATTACAAATGATCAAACTATAATTGCTAATAAAAGGATGAAAATTGTATAAGCTATTGACAACATTTAGCATTATAAGCTTTCGAAAGAAGTCCATAGAAACATCAAATATTTTCAAAAAAAATAACCAGATACGGGTTTTAGGAAGCAGTTTTAAGTGTAATTACCTCCCGGAGGATTAAAAAAAATAAGAAACATCTTAATCTACCCTGAAATTGGTGCAGTTCCCAAATGGTTGGGTTGGAAAATTAGAAGCCAACAGAGTTCCATGGAAATTACATGGATTCTATAAGGGTTATCTAGTTTTAGGATCTGGTATATAGTTTTAAAAACTTACGGTTATGTTTCCATATTATAGAGTATGATTTGGATCTCGTCCTGACAGTTAACTTGGATGACCGTTCAAAACGGAGACATAAATACAAATTTTGAATATTATATGAGACCCTAAAACTAACATAAATATATGAAGGTTGTGTGATTTGAATTATTTAGTTTTGCATGATGAAGAAGATCTATAACTTGGATTATTCTGTTTCGTCATGATCAATCGAGAATGAGACTTGTGGCACTCGTTTAATATTCAAAATTTACGTTTATGTCTCTATTTCGAACGGTCGGTTCAAATCAACTATTGGGATGAAATCCAAACCCTATGGAGACTTGGCATATACATATTTGACTGTGCATGAGAACTAGAGGTTACTTAAAACTCATCAACCAGATCTACATTCTTACAATAATGCAACGTGGAGAGCAAAACCCAGGTGCAACTTGCAGAGGGCATGGGGGCTACAACATTTTTTATAGGAGAAATAGCTGTCAATGTGCAAAATGGATGATGGAAGAAGCATAGGTGGCCATTTGAAGTACCGTTCATGTATTGGTATAAGCAAATAATAAGTAAATATCTCGGAAAGAGCATATACTTTTCAAGATTTCCTTTTTGGGGGGCAAAGACCACGTTCTGCAGCAGTGCTACCGACACTTTGAACTTAATTATATTCCCCCAAAGCTTCTTCTTGACTAAAGAACACCACAAACCTCTAAAAAAAAAATACTAAAAAGTACTAAAAAAAATATTTTTTTATGATATTCTAAGAATTTTATACAAATACTAAAAAATAATTTTTCAACCATTCTAAAAAAAAATGGTCTTTTCTCACATTCACATTCTAAAGATCATATTATTGTTATTGGAGTTTCTAGGAAATAGGAAGATCTAAATCTAAAAATAAATATTTAACATTATGTTAGTGTTATCAATTTTTTGGGGTCGTACAATTGAATAACTTGTACAGGATGCTGCTATTTTGTCCACCGCTGGGGGATGTCCGTGTCGCCATTGGCCCACTGGCTCGGGATGGGCCCGTGCTAGCGGGGGCCGATGACTGGCCGCCATGCAGATGCGGGCCAGCACGATCACCCTCTCCCCACCCAGGCAGGCCAAATATCATTTTCATTTGCTTAATCCTGCACTTTCTTCCTGCATTTATTCAAGTTTGCATACTTCTTCTTTCCCTCCCGTCCCCACCTTGTTTATTTTCAAGATGTAGACAAAGATGGCTACCAATAAATGTACATTAATAGTTAGGTCAGTGGTTTCATGATGTAGATATCAAAAACTGTATGTTGATGGGGACATGCTTAGGAAGAGGAGGTAAGATGATAAAATTTGCTATAAAGAATTGCGTTCATCTATAGTGAAAAGGAACGACGTTCTAAGCTTGATGAATATTTACAGGGAAGTGGATAATGCATCACTGAGATGATCAACATGAAGAAGTAAAAAAAAAAAAAAAAGGAGAGGTCATTCTTGATTCTAATATTTGCTAGACAAATGCAAAAGTTGGTTTTATATACACAATGTTCCTAATGAAATGAAATCGAGATGTACTACTGAACTGATTAGAGGATATTGTTATCTTCCTCGAGATGGCCAATGATGGTACATTTTTTTCCTTTGAGACATTTCCGTCGGACAAATTGGATGCATTCTCCAAAAACATGTCCGTTACTGACACGCATTATACAAGACACGAATATTCTGGGAAAAAAAAAACTAATACGTACGTTTATGCCGTGTCTGGAGTATGTCGTGTCGTGTTTGTGTCTGTGCAACTGACTTTTATGTTGGACACAACACGTATCAATCAACATGAATCATCAAAGATTTCAAATATGCATACTGACTAATTACTAAGGCCCAGTATCTTTAGGCTTTCTTTCTAGGACTGGGTTTGGTGTTTCTGCTGCTTTTCCAAAAACAAAAGCAGAACATAATATTTTTGAGTGTCAATGTTGTGTCGGATATATGTTCGAAACGATGGGACACAAACACGACATTGGTCGTTGGAATATTCATGCTTAAAAATGCATGTTGACTGGTATTCAAAGAATATTTTCGTGTACGTCCGGGTCTTTATGTTCTACATCAAGGCCTTGTTAGTAAATGCCAAAAAATTTGAAAAGGAAAGTAAATACTTTAATGTGGGAAAGTGATTCCTTGCTTTATGGATGGAATCACTTTTTTTTTTCCTAATTTTCTGTCCATTAGAAATTACTTTTCTTTCCTCCTCAATTCCTTTGATGTCCAAACATAGAAAAGTAATCACTTTCCTTTTCCAATCCGAAGATTCTGCGAACCAAACGAGACCTGTAAGTTTGATAACAATGTAAAAAATATGTGAAAAATTAATTAATTCACAAAATTATTTTACTTAGAAAAAATTTTATTTTGATATTTTGTTGGACCAGCTCTATTTTTCACCATTTTGGAGGAAAAACATAAAAACTACAGATTTTTTGGAAAATAATTCCATGAAAAATATATGCTATCAAACACTACGTAGAATGTATCATGTATTGCATGCAGAAAGACCGTAGAAAAACACAGACTTCCTACGTTACTTCCTTTGGGTGCTCTATAAGCAGAGAGCATTTGTTTTTTGTTTTTTTTTTTAATTGCCAAAAAAAAGCGGTTGCCATCAATGAGGTTTGTTATGTAATTAATATGTTCAAAATCATCCTATGCATCAGTCACACGTCTCTTGCCACGGATAAACAACAAACGACTCAACTCCAAAATAGAGAAAAGTGAGAGCTAATTATTTAATAATTTCATGGTATTTAAAGCAAATTAGTTTTTACTTCAATGGAAAGGCTATTTAGTTTTAAAGTCACTTATAATATCCAAAATTTGTGTTTAGATCTTCATATTGTTCATAAAAGGTTTGGATCTTATCCTGATGATTGACTGCTCGTTTAGGCCCCCATAACATTCAAATTTTGTGTTTATTTTTATACTCTCGTATAATATTCGAAATTTATGTTTTCGTACTCCATTTCAGTCTCCAGTTTGGACGGCCAGCCCAACTCAACTATAAAAACGAGACCTAAAACTTCTTCTGAATAATATGGAGACATAAATTTAAATCTTAAATATTATACAATGACCTAAAACTAAATAACCTTTAATAGAAGCATGTACATTACTTTTAGAATGAATAATTGTTTCAAATTATTAATATAGTATCTCTCAGACCATATCTATGATAAAATATAAATACTAGATAACTAGTTGATTTTATCAACTAAATGTATATTATTTGTGAATATCAATAAAGTTGCTTAATTGATAATAAGTTTGTTTTGCATGTTGGGATTTTCCTTTCTTTTTTTATAAATTCCAAATCTAGACATATTTTTATTTTTAATATATATATATATATATATATATATATATATATATATATATATATATATATATATATATAAAGAGGTTCAATCGAAGTATTAATAAAACTAATGAGTTGTTATTACTTGGAGCGAGTGATAACTAACAGTTATAATGTGTTACTTTATTTCATAATGTGACACACTTATGTGTAACATATTATATAACCACCATTTTTTTACAAAATTATGTAAAGAGTATTTGTGCCCAAAAAAAATTTATTAACATCAAAAGATAAATTTACTAAAGGTAGGTATTTTATGTTACTATTATTCAAAAGTGTTGCAAATACTGAAATACATTCAACTTATTCTTGACAATTATAACATGTTGCAATTAAAGTGACACATCTACAGGATAATGTGTGACATTTTAGTAAGCTGTTACATTGCAGCAAATCTATACTAATATATAACCCAAATATCATAAATATTTTACCTAAAAATATTATTATTTACCAATAAAAAAAGTTATTTACTCCCCCACTAGCTCAAACTTTCGTACTAATCTAAAACCATCGTAACTCTCATTTTTTTTGTCACAACCCTCTTTTTTTTTTCCTCCCTCTATGCGTTCTTCTTCACTGGAATTTTTTTTTTTTTTTAACGCGTGCGGGCTCAGTATAATCGTGTGTCCCACGCACACGATTCTTGGCCTGTCGTATGGAACGACTTTTGGAGTGCGGACGTAGTCCGTTGGTCTTGTCATCATCGTCGTGCATACGCACCCCGCGCACTCCGCGCGCTCCAGAGCTCCGCTCGGCAGCACACCGTCTTTCGACGGCAGTTACTCAACACCTCGCTTTGCCCACGACGCCGAAGAGACGCCCTCGACGACTAAGGGTGACCGTCCGTACGACGGCCACTAATTCATTGTCGCATGCGACTACCGATTCCGTCCAGCCGCCCGTTCTATGCGCACGACGCGCATATTGGCGACGATCGCCGACGCCCTTACGATCGAGCCTGCGATCATTTATGGCGGACGTCTTCTCGTCGTCCTCAGCAGCGCCGTACGACGGGTCGCGTGGTCGGCCTGTCGCTTATACCCTATGCAATAAGTGTGCCTCAACCCCTAGTATCATGTACATAAATTTAGCATATAAAAGTTGGTCAAAAAATGCATCAAAATTTAGGTGTAATGTGTTAAAAGTAGTGTCCATTATACAAATATCGTTTACATTTATGTAACGTGTTAAAATTAGTCAATATCTTTAGCATAAGCCTTTAGATACTTTTCTTGCTTTGGGTGAGGATTATTCGGTTTTAGACCGATAACCGGAAAAAGATTTTAGTTCGATTTGAAAAAAAAAATCTATTCGAATTCGATTTTAAAAATACTAAAATTCCTTATTCGTTTCGATTTCGATTTTTAATTTCGATCCAAAACTAATAAAAACTTATTAAATTATATAAATACCTTCGATTCTATACAAATTATATATATATATATATATATATATATATATATATATATATATATATATATATATATATATATATATAATAATTATATATATTTTTTTGAATATGCATAATTTTTTTAATATAATTTAACCACAATCCGAACTATAGACTTGGTCAACGAAACAATAAAAATAGCACAACCGAATAAAACCGAATCGATTATGTAGATTCAATTTCAGTTATGGCTAATTTTTGTTCGGTTGAACTTGAACCCCGAATAAATCGAATGATAACCCCTCCCCTACTCCTTGCCCTTGACGCAAGAATGATTCCTTCAACCGCCACTCCTTTGGATGCAATGTAAATACTAAACATATGCTACTCTAATGCTTTGAAAATGTGTAGTCAACCTTGCTATATGAAGATCTGGTAGCAGTGTTTTGGGAAAAAAATTGA
This sequence comes from Iris pallida, assembly GCA_029216955.1. Classification (NCBI taxonomy): domain Eukaryota; kingdom Viridiplantae; phylum Streptophyta; class Magnoliopsida; order Asparagales; family Iridaceae; genus Iris; species Iris pallida. The sequence continues at coordinate 18,684,676 of JANAVB010021600.1, read as the reverse complement.
ATTGTCATATAAATTTGATTGTTTGTATAATGCAATACTCATTATTATGGTGTCACCACAACAGTAATAAGCAAGCAATACTTGTTCCTCTGATATGTTGCACACATCCTCAATACTTCTTGTGAATTCTTAGTCTTCTTTGGTTTTTGTTTCTCCATCTCAACTCTTCTTCGGAAACTTGCAGCAGTTTGAGGCCAAGGGCCATCTACCAGCAACTAAACCATCATTTCTGAGACTTGATCAGATTTCTGATCACAAACTGAAGAATGCCTCCATGGTCCAAGTAGGCCAACTCCACCTGCAAATACATTTCCATGGTTACTAAAGAGTGTTGATATGAAGAATCATGATGGATGATGATAGGGATGCGAAGAAGTTTTTCCAGCTATTGAAAGAACCCTACCCAGTAGACAACAAATGTACTTACTTATACATATGGCAACTTATAGTAGATAATCTCACCTCAGTGTCGAAGCGAAGTGTACATGTGAACGATATCCCTGTGCTAGTGACAACAGTAATGTCTTGACCAGGTCGTATTCCGCTAATACTGCTTGGAAGCTCTATCGTGAATTGTTCGTGACCTGTAAGACCTAGCGAATCTGCATCTTCGCCAGGCTTAAAGCACAATGGTATGACACCCATCCCGACCAGATTGCTGCGGTGGATTCTCTCAAAGCTTTTAGCAATTACTGCTTTGACTCCCTAGCTCCAATAAAACAAGTTAAAAAAAGCTAAAAATCTTTAGAAAACGACACAAAAATTAAACCAGCATAATGGATTTTGACAAGAGGTGAACCAGCAGCATTGGCCCCTTAGCAGCCCAATCTCGAGAGCTTCCACTCCCATACTCAGTTCCTGCTATAACTATGGTGTCATGACCTTCCGCCTTGTATTTCTGAAGGATATAATATCTCACAAGTTTCAGAAAACGACAAATACAAGTTAATTAGCAAAGAACTTTGTGTTACTTATTCACACATTCTTTAAAGTTTAAACAATCAACTGTTGCTATTAACTGATGTCAAACTATAGTCATCATTTATCTTTGCAGTTAAAAGGTAATAGGGTCTAACCCAATCTATCAATCAAGTTACAACATATTATACAAAACATTACTCCTCGACTCAGTGACACACTCACATTACTGTTAATCCTACAGTTATATTTTTCATGCCAAAACTATGTTATGTAGATTTTCACCCGGATTCATCTCCTTACCATTTAGGAGGAGTTTGAAGTTAAAAAATAATAACAAATATAAAGCTAAAACTATTACCATAACATTAGAATTCCCCATTGCCTTCGTAAAGTAAGTTGTCTCTATAGCATAAACATTGAGTTGAAGTTTTAAAACAGTTTCTACTGTATAGTTAAGAATATTGGCCTAAGTTTATAGCATGGAGAATTATATGTCACATGAACTTGGATGCTTATCTGTAAAGAGAATTCAACTTAAACATCAAATATTTTGCAGATGTAGTACAAAATCTGAAAATCATTACGGTCTTTATAAAGCTGACACTTCTAAATCATCAATTATATGGGTTTAATTGTTGTATTATGCAAGCCCTCCAAGAGACATAGAAAACTAGTTCAATTACCAAAATTAAAACAAGGTGATCCTGATAGCATGAAAGAAAGATTCCAAGTCATGATAGAAGGTTACCATTGCAGCATCAAACACAGAAAGTTTGTTCCCTGTCGGAATATGAATTGTTTTTGGTCCCACCTCACCCTTTAGGAGCTTATTTACAAGACGAATGTTAGCAAAAGTTCCCCTTGTCATTACTTCGTCATTTCCACGCCGGCTACCATATGAATTGAAGTCTCTACGATCCACCCCACGCTCTAGTAGGTACTTCGCAGCAGGACTGTCCTTATGAATGCTCCCTGCTGGTGAAATGTGATCTGTTGTAATACTATCGCCGCAGTTCAATAGGCAATAAGCATTCTTGACGCTAAAGGGGCCAGGAGGAGACATAGTCATGTTATTGAAATATGGGGGTTCATGAATGTAGGTAGAGTTTGGATCCCATTTATATAGACTAGTGGCTGGAACAGGCAGTTCATTCCACATAGGATTGCCTTTTGTGATCGACTCATAAGTGCTCCTGAACATATCAGGTAATACACTAGATTGAACAACCTGACAACAAAATAAATTCCAAATAAATATCAGGAAATATCTACTACAAGTTGAAAAATAGAAACTAGAAAGATTATTACAAACAACAACAACAACAATAACAGAAGCCTTTATTCCAAACTTTAGGCTATATGAAACTTTTTCTTCCATTCAAGTCAAGGATCACCTCCTCTTTAACAACACAGCAGAGACTAAAAGAGGTGAGGGGGGAAAAAATTATTTTTTGTTCGTTAAAATTCTGTAAACAACATTAATCATGAAATTTATTTATAAATTTCCAAGCAATTCGGTAAAAGCACATGCCACATGTTCTGAAAGTCTTCTGTATATTAGAGAGAAATGATGGAGGCATTGAAGGCAAAACCGCCATGACAAAGCTAAATAGATACTTAGTCACATACTGAAAGAAAGAGAATAAAGAATTTATGCAATTATGAGGGATATGATAGTATGTGACCAAAAATTAAATTTATCCACACTTGCAGTAACTACCTCTGCAATTTCTTCAGTTGACGGCCAAATGTCCCTAAAGTATACACTCTTCCCATCCTTTGATATTCCGATAGGTTCCTTCTCGAAATCAATGTCAACCTGATAATGGTTTCACAATAAAACTAGTCAAATTTAATTTGGTGTCAGTAAGAAAAAGATGTGCATGATCATGGAAAAACTTGCAGCAATATATTCAAATTTACTATCAAGAATCGATTATTGAAGTAACGAAATTATTAAAAAAAAAAAAAATCAGCTATTGATAAACAACCTAAGACCATGTTCAGGAGGATTACAAGCTAACAATACTGGTATAGGTATTGGCCAAGAGTTTGATCAATTAAGCAAAATTAACAGTGGCTGATTGGTCAGAACAACTTGAAAGAAGAGGAAGATGAGAATCACTGAAAAGAATTATATTATTGGTCGAGGCATACATATTTATCTGTTATTCAGCCTGTTCTTATAAATTCCCAATTCCGCATCTCAAAATAAATTACATTAAAAAACAGCACAAATGACTTACTGAGCCAGCAAGGGCATACGCTACAACCAGAGGAGGTGAAGCAAGATAATTGGCTCGAGTCAAGGGATGCACTCGACCTTCAAAATTCCTATTTCCAGAAAGCACAGCAGTGGCAACAATATCTATGAAGAAGAAAAAAAACATACGTAATCAAATGAGGCGAATGCTTCATGACTTTTGCATATTATCGATAATGGGATATAAAACAGGGATAACTCAAAGACAAACTGTTACTACCATTTTCAGAAATTGCAGCAGCAACGGACGCATCCAGATCCCCAGAGTTCCCAATACATGTAGTGCATCCATATCCAACAATATGAAATCCTTGTTGATTCATATACTTTTGCAGACCGCTGTAGATAGAAGATGAATAATTGTAGGTTCATCACATCTCATTTTCAAGAGTAAAGTAGCTTTTAACAAAATACACAAAAAAATCCTTTATTCCAAACTTTTGAGGTCGGCTACTTGAATATTTTTCTTCCATACAGCTACATTAAGGGCCATCTCCACTAGCAAATATCATATCCTTATTTACAGCCTCCATTCAAATTTTTAGGTCATCTCATAGTTCCAGCCTCCTCTAACTAATTTCCCATCATTGGTCCCTGTTGCAAATGTCCAAACCATCTTTAGACAATTTTCTATCATCCTATCCTCAATTGGCCACCAACTCCAACTTCCCACTGATATTTCTCTTTCAACATATTGCCACTCATCCATCATAGCATGGTCATTTACCTAAACTCAGTTTTGGACGTTTCTCAATTGCCTGAACAATCAAACCAGTGAAGCATGGATGGTTTAGCGTTCTAATAGATTCTCACTTCAAGGGTATCCTACGACAGAAAAGCAGTAAAGCCTACCAGAAATACAGGAAAAAACAGAAACAACAATTTTATATATATATATAAAGCATTTTTAATATCAACTTTTCATTCCACATGTTTCTGTAAGTGGTAAGTTCACAAATCCTCAAAACTGATATATATATATATATAGCATTTTTAATATTAACTTTGCATTCCACATTCTTCTGGTAAGTGGTAAGTTCACAAATACTCAAAACTGATACCTTTTAAGAAGATATTTAGTAACTACTCCTGAACCTGGGGCAAGACTTGTTTTGATCCATGGTTTAACCTGTAAACATAAAATAACCATTAATATAAACAATGAAAAGATAGAAACCCAGGAAGATTATGGCCCAATACCACATGCGGGAAGAAAATGATCTCAATATATAATACTGAAATTGGAGTAGAAGAGCAAGGAAGTCAAAAACTAAGTCCAAGTATACTATCAAATTAGAAATACGTGAACCGACCTCAAGACCTAATTCACAAGCCTTTTTTGCAACAAGACCAGCAGCAAGCATAACAGAGGGATTTGAGGTATTGGTACAGCTTGTAATAGCTGCTATGACAACACTACCATGCTTAAGTTCTGCTGTTTGTCCATGAAAATCAAACCTCACAACTTTCTCCTGAGTTTCCTTTGGCACTGCAAAACCCTGAGATATATTCAATAATGCTTAGTCAATACTTACATATAACAATTTCCCTTCGAAGTATTATAAATAAATGAAAAACAAAAACATCAACTATGAGTGTGAACATGGGCATGCATATCTTTCTCTGGCACAGACTGGTGTCAGACAGGCACTCCCGTATACACATGCAAGATGATAGAGCAACATATGTGCCCATAAAGGGCAACCCTGTGCCATAAGTCTCCCGCTTATGCAGGGTATGGGGAGGACCAAGATGTATGCAGCCTTAACCCCATATATATGTAGAGACTGTTTCCATGACTCGAACTTGCATCCTGGGGATGCAAGCAGCAAGCTTTATCACTGCGCCAGGAGATACCCTCAAAGAACTCATAATTAAAATCAAAGCAACATATGCACCTGACTTCTAATTTACATGTACCTAGCTTAATGATAAGTTTGCTTTATTTCATGTTTGTACATCAAAGAACTCAACAGTAAATAATGCTCAAATGAAATATTTCTACTTGGCATGGGACACAATACTCTTAATTTTCATGCATGTTTCTAAGTGAATGAATACAGACACGTTTGTAAGTGCCTTTACCACTTGTGTTGTTGGGTTACAAGCAAGTGAACCTTGATTTTTCACTTTTAGATGTGATATAAAGTGGATTTTGTCCCCCTTCAAAATTTGGATCTCACGTTTCCCTCTCAATAAGGATGTGGGATGAAAGTGTACAAATTCACACTTTAAGTCATTCCACTTGCACTCTACCAAACGTGTAAAGTGATAGAACTAGAAGTGACACTTCCAAGGGACAAAAATTTTGCAACCAGACAAGATATCTCAAAAAGTCGCTTAAAAAAATTGGACTTATCTAAAGTCACTTTTTCACTTCACTCCATTGATATGTGCAAGGTGGTACCCCGCACATTTGCACATGATGGGCATTCCACCTTCTATTCTCATTTTACACATTTGCAGAATATGGACATTCCACCCTCTATTCTTATTTTAAAAAGATTGTGCAATATGGTGTATTCAGGAACCTTATTCCAAAATGATATACAAGAAATCTTCCCTTTCACGTAGCTATATTAACCTTCCCAAACTGTCAGTGGTAAAAGATACTGATTCAAAAGAGTACCTTTCTCCAAATTTTATCAGATGTCTAGTGACATGCACACTTTGGCTAGCATAACTATAGGCAGTGCAACTTTTAGCAGAAGTGTAACCATAGCATATAACACAAGCATTGATGACAATTGCAGTCTCATTTTATCATGCGCAACTTTATTAGAATAATGCAAGTATAACAAGTTTTAAAGGAAGTGAAAATATTGTACACATGTTTAATTAACTTTGAACCATGGAAACTACACAATTCAGAACTTCATTAAAAACAACCGACATATAAATTATTAAAGTTTATGATTTTCTTGAAGCATTGTAACAAGCAAACCTTATCACTAAAAAGCAACTACTATGGACAATAAGTAACAACAAAACAAGAAAATATATCTTTTAAGGATAGATATCTGACAACCCAGTACTATATATGATCGTGCTAGTAAGCAATGATTCATTTCCAACATCAAGTATACAATATCAATCACAAAATAGAGACCATGCAGAAACTAAAGAGCCAGATGAACGTATACAACTGGTAGTATATCTCACCTTGAAACCAACTTTATTATCCAGACAAGAATGCCAGTCTGCCTTCATTTCTTTCAAGGGAACACGGTCATGAGGCCTGCCATGTAAATACTAGAGACTTCAGTTGAGATCTCAGCAGAAAGTACTTGAGATGAAAAAAGAAATGACAGAAAGCAAAGATGCTATTGAGGATCTCATGGATGTAGATAGATGGCCATCACCTTTTTGGACCTGATATACATGGTTCAACTTCTGCAAGGTCTAACTCCATATATGATGAATATACCTTCTCATGTTGAGGCTGAAGTCGAATAACATTTAGAATAATGCACCTTACTATTCACTACCATCGTTAAGTCAAAAAATAAAGATTTACCTCATCGTAGTCAACAAACATCTTGTTTGCTCGAAGATAGGCCTCTATCATAGAAACCTATAAAAGTAAATTCTGGAGTTATAACAAAGTAATAATGAAGATGTCAATGATAATAATGACTACAACAACACATCATAACAAAGTACTAAACAATTACAAAAAGAAGTGCTAGATTTGGTGTTGAAAAGGAGGCCTTTCAGGATTTTTTTCCATCAATGCTAAATATTTATACTAGAACAACTGAGCGTACCATCATGACTGGTTTTTTTTTTCGAAACAATTATCTATAAAACTACAGACTTCATCAATTCAAATAAATTTTTTATGACAAATTTAATCCGAACAGCATGGTTTTCATAACTTGTGTGAAACTCTTTTATTGTCAAAACAAAGAATAAATTGTCCACTATGCCTTTCCTTTTTACACTTTGGTTTAATGAGTCATAGAGATGAATGCACTTTCCAGGAGCAAATTGTAATATCAACCTCTTTGTTTAGACCCTTTTCTAGTATAAGGGGGGACCTTAGACGGTGCTTCTTGGTTGCAAGATCTTAAACTGCATTAACAAAAAGGTAGTCTGTCTGCCGTTAATTGGCTTCTAGGTTTTATGGCAAGAAACTCTTGCTCATAGCTACCTCAGCTAGGATTTGGTATCATCAAACTATGTTTATTCTTTTGGAGTTTTCTCATGCTCCATAGCCGATCCCATATGAATATGAGAAGAAGGCTTCCCCTATGCTGATGATAAATTTTGCAAGAAAATAAGTAGAAAACTAATGTATATTGCTGCACCTTTTTCTTTCTACACAAACATACTGAAAACTAAGTACTTCTGCAAGCAAAATACTTACATTTTCATCGCTTCTTCCTGTTAACTTGAGGTACTGTAAGGTAACTTTATCCACAGGAAAAAAGCCCATAGTTGCTCCATACTCAGGTGACATATTGGCAATTGTTGCCCTGTCAGCTAATGACAACTCACCCATACCTTGACCTACAAGAATGAAAGAACAACTTAGATAAAAAAAAAACAGCAAAAGCAACGATTTCTTGGGAAATTAAATGCAAAATGCTACTCACCATAGAACTCTACAAACTTGCCAACAACACCATGCTTTCTCAACATTTGGGTAACAGTTAAAACAAGGTCAGTTGCTGTGACACCGTCGCGCAGTTTACCAGATAACTTGAATCCAACTACACCAGGCAACACCATGCTCATAGGCTATCAAAGTAAAGTGATAAATTATCAGAACATTAAGGTGGCACTTCTGTCAGTATAGAACGGAAGCAAAAGGAACATGAATGACTTACCTTCAAAAAAAAGAAATCTTCAACAATAAAGAAGAAAGATCAGTTTCTTAATTACAGAAAGTTTATTCCTACAAGATAAACTTAGGACCTCTAACGTCTAAAGTATCATGGGGTTTAGAGTAACACTCCCTCATTTATGAAATTAGCCACTTAACACTCTTATTATTCTCAAAGGAGTTCGACTCCATGTTTGTCACTGGATAGACTTCCAGAGGAAATTTTTAAGGGTTTCTTCCTTCTTCACATATGAATTCATATACTACGAAAAGGTCTTATGTGCAATCAGCTTGGCTAGAGGTGTGGGTTGTTGCTTTGCAGTGAACCATTATACAGTCATAGACGCAGATTGTGGTTAACTGCTGAACTAAGATTACGCCATATTAGGTAACTTTTTGCCCAGTAAGTGCAATCCGGATTATCACACAGGGTCGTAGTTAAAAAGTTCATTGGCTTCATCATGTATTGAAGTTAGAGAGCTAAGTTGCCAACTTAAGTATCATGTATCGATTTGCTTGTTTATCAAATCGTGTATCGATTTGCTTGTGTATCGTATGATACAGTAACTCTAGGAGCTTAAGTCTATACTTCTAAATTCATATAGGAACATGAATTAATATATATATTTTTTACAATTTTTCATTTGTTTCATGTAAACAAGTTTATCTAGTTCAAAAAAACCATATTCTTTAAGTATACATTACATAACTCAAGTAAAAAAAAGAGACTACCTATGAGCCTATATGTATAATACCGAATCAACCGATATGTACCGAAATGGTAAATATATCGTAACATAAGATACTAACAACATAGGTATAGAGGCTTATGTTTCACCAGATCATGAAGATGTCAGGGCAAAGAGTCATCAGAAAAAATATATTTTTTTCGACCTTCCTGTGAAAACCCAAGACAATGGTCTCACATCTGGTTGAAGATGAAGATATGAGTCTTATAGAAGTGCTTGGGTCTCATGCCACCATTGCCATGTGTAACGGGTTAACCATTTTTTGAAGTGGATTACATCAAAACCCCACAGTTATATATGCTAGTGCTAGAGTGATTATAGTAATACTCCTAGGAAGTACATGTGAGGCTCGTGTATGGGTAACGGCGGCTGGGACATGACAAAATGGTATCAAAGCTACCTGGTGATACTCTGCTTGTTATGCACAAGGGTGTTAATCAAGAATCACGGAAGTGTGTTACACTGGAGGCTTATGTTTCACCAGATCATGAAGATGTCAGGGCAAAGAGTCATCAGAAAAAACATATTTTTTTCGACCTTCCTGTGAAAACCCAAGACAATGGTCTCACATCTGGTTGAAGATGAAGATATGAGTCTTATAGAAGTGCTTGGGTCTCATGCCACCATTGCCATGTGTAACGGGTTAACCATTTTTTGAAGTGGATTACATCAAAACCCCACAGTTATATATGCTAGTGCTAGAGTGATTATAGTAATACTCCTAGGAAGTACATGTGAGGCTCGTGTATGGGTAACGGCGGCTGGGACATGACAAAATGGTATCAAAGCTACATGGTGATACTCTGCTTGTTATGCACAAGGGTGTTAATCAATAATCACGGAAGTGTGTTACACTGGAGCATAGTGAATTTGTGACCTACTAGGATGAGACTAGACCATCAAATGGCCTCGACGAGGACACCGCGTCTTCGGGTGGGGAAGATTGGGAAACCTAAGACAAGTAGTCCAACATCGAGTAGAATATCTGTATTTGAGAGGCTTACATAAATGTACTTGGTTTCATTTGTACTTCGGCTAACCATTGGCAACTAGATTATATCAGAACTCTTTGGAGTTAAGTGTGTTAGTCTTAGGATGGGTGACCTCCTGGGAAGTGTAAGCCAAGTGATGGTAGACATGAGACTCATGCACAGTTCATAGCAACTCGTGGGAATGGGTAACTGCGTCACTTTAAAGTAGTCGAGTAATCTTTTGTGAACACTGACTTTGAGCATGGCAGTTAAATAATGGTTCTTCAAGCTTTCTAACCTATCCATGTGTAGATGCTCCCTTGGAAGGGCGAAATTCTGTAGAGAGACAAGTTGGACAAGTTGAATACTCATAGATGTGAATGTTTGGCATCTTTATTTGATGGTTCATATTCGACACTGGGTTCATCTCTGTAGTTTGTAGTATCGACTGAGCTATAGTTTCAACTTATAGTTTCCAGTTAAGGACAAGCATCACAAGTGTGACATAGGTACAACAAGATTGAAACGACAGTGAAGTCGCACTGGACCAATACCCATAAGGAGCCCCAGATCAGTGCCAATAACATTGTAGAACTATGATTAGAACTACAATTAGTTCACAAGTATCGTATTAACATGGATAAAGATGCCCGACACAACAACTCTCCAAAGTCCTGACACAGACACGCTGTCATTCTGCTAAAAAGGGACACCCTACACCTCATCTTATGAATAACTTATGATTCCATAGAAGAATACAAGTGTTTGACATGAAGGGACATGAGTCGTTTTAGTAAGGAGAAGTTTCTACATATCATAGTTGTAGAACAAGAAGTCACCTTATGCTGGCAACACATGACTGTCTGTGAAAGCTTTGTCAATATCTTATGCATCTTTTTTTTCTGTACTTTTTAAAGCTCAAAAGAAGGCCAAGGGGCTGATGGACAATCTGATCAAAAAAAATTCATTGAATCCGCCTTCTTGAAGGATTATATTCTCTATGCATCATTTTAGAATAACTTATGATGCCATAGAAGAAAGATCACAAGTGTTGGACATGAATGGAGACACATGAGTCATTTAGTAGCGAGAAGTGTTTACATATAGTAGTTGTAGAGTAAGAAGTACCCCTTATGTTGGCAACATATGACTGTCCCTGAAGGCCTTATCAATATCTTATGTTTCTTATTTACTTATTTTCACTGTAAAGCTCAAAAGAAGGCCAAGGACAATAAGTTGATGGACAAAGCTGGACAAGATTAACTGAATCCGCCTTCTTGAAGGATTATATTCCCTTCTCTCCTCTTTCCCTCCTCCTCTTTATTCTTCAAAAAGCATAAACTTTTCTCAGTTTTAGCAAATTTCTCTTGTTTATTCTCTGTAGTCTTAACTTATACTCTTTTTGTTTGAAATTTTTTGCACCTCTACAAAAATCATTCTGGCCCCAACAAATTCTCCAAATTCTTATTATCTTGTCTTTTTAAAGAAATATGTTACTCCGCATTTTATCCAATCCCTCGAAGAACATTTAAGAATAAATCCAATATGGAACCATGGTAAATCTTAAGAATTACACAATAGACTAAGTACAGACATGGACACTACTGCCACTACACAAGCTCAAGTGGGTTGGAAAGAGGCTTCTATACTTATATGACATTTCAGTAAAGATTTTAAGTTGACTTACTTGGAGCGTGATATTTATGACTAAACTTCCTTTTTTTACATAGGAGATCCTGGTCCTTTATATAGTCTAGCATTAACCAGTCTGGAATTAGGTTATTGCCCATTCCAGTTCTCGTGGTCAATAGAGTAAAATGAGAAGTACAGTAAAGATGTGTTCGGGCAGAAATCCCATAATAAAAAAGTAATGGAGGAATCATATAAAAAAAGAAAGAATTAATCAATATAGTTAGCACCAGAAAATGCCACTAGCACAGAAATAAATCAACAAAACAACAATTACATTCTACAGGCTAAAATCTTGAACAAACATCAAGCCAAATCTAAGCAGAAAAGAGATGCAAGTGGTCACTGCTGAAGTGAAAAAATATGGATTTCTAGCACAATATTTTTTACCTGACCGAGCATTGCAGCCTCTGCTTCAATGCCACCAACTCCCCAACCAGCAACTCCTAGTCCATCTATCATGGTAGTGTGGGAATCAGTGCCAACCACACTGTCGGGGTACATAATGCCATCAGTATTGAAAACAACTCGACCAAGGTATTCCAGGTTAACCTGAAATTTGTGTTTCACTTGAGTAAGAAAGTAATCGAAAACTATATCCATCTTCTGCATATTACAAATTCATACACAATACTCTGCATAATGGTAACTGCAGAAAAACTGGAAGCATTATATTATTTTGGATTAAAAAAATTACTGATTGTTTACCTGGTGAACAATACCAGAACCAGGAGGAACAACAAGCATATTCTGAAAAGCAATAGAACCCCATTTAAGGAACCCGAATCTTTCATTATTTCTTTGGAATTCAAGTTCCATGTTTCGATTCACTGCATTTTCTGACCTTGCCAAATCTACCTGCACTGAGTGATCAATTACAAGATCCACAGGAACCTGAATGCAAAAGAATATAGAGCTCTGAGTCATTTGGATTTTTCTTGAGTCATGGAAAGAGGCTCTCAATGAAAACGGTGAAAGAGCTGCATTCATGTTCATCCATCCCAGACACTAATGTTAACGGATTTTCTATCCAAGTTTTCAAATAAAGACACTTGCAATAGGTAATTATGAGGATGTCACTTGGCACGTAAATCCTGAAAGAGATTGTTTCTTGAGCCATGGAAAGAGGCACTCATGAAAATGGGCAAGCTCTGCATTCATGATCATACATCCAGACTCTACATATTGGCGGGAGTCTCGTGGTACTGGGCTACGCTTTTTCGATATTGGAATAAAGTTTAGAACACAAGAAAAAGATCATATAAAAAGTTGGAATGATTTTTTGATTCATTACTGGTAAGCGCTTCATTGAAGCATTACTAGTGCCACTTATCTCCCTTCTCCAATAGTCAAATGTCTACTTTACATAAACGAGAATCTTCCAGATAACCTAAGAGCTGAAAGTATTTGGAAGTACCAGAGGGTTGATCTTATTGGAATCATTTCCCAGATTGTTCATAGCATCGCGCATGGAAGCAAGGTCCACAACAACTGGCACCCCAGTAAAATCCTGGTCACAGACAAATATTATACAGACAGCAAAATCCAAGTCTAAAGGGATGAAATGCCAACTAACTACCAACCTGCAGGAGAACACGAGCAGGCTTGAAGGGGATTTCAACTTGCTTTGGGGATGTATTCTCCCAATCAATAATCTTCTCAACATCATTCTTGGTAACTTGGAAGTTATCGCAATTACGGATAGCAGACTCGAGAAGAATCTGAATGGAATATGGCAACCTATCTGCAGTGCAGAATAAAAACACTTGAATGCTATCATCTTTAGATAACGATTGGAGAAGGAGAAGGCAGAAGCTAATGCACACCGATAGTTGAACAGACAAGGAAAGCAAGGAAAGAGTAAGAAGAGGTAGTACTTTATGTAATATTTGTTGGTTTAAACTATATGTATTGAATTTATATATAAGGTTCTTCCCAGAAGACAGAAAAAAGAAATTATAATAAGGGTATCCAACTTCTGTCCATACGGATTTGATTGATTCACATAACAACTTTATATCATGTATAAAAAGTGGGACCTGCTCTTCACATTATCAACATCCTTTGCATCACATTATGTCACTTATTTGCTGATCCTTTCCAGCTACATATCCCTTCCTTTCATTCCTTCAACATTGCTTGATTGCATGAACCTTTTTTCTCACTCTTTAAACACATTTTCCTCTCTTTTCCCAGCACCTCACCCAACATCTAATTGTCTCCGATTGTTTTCCAGTGTCCCCACCGGAACCGCATACATACACATCGATATTTATGAGTCTTTCTCATTGGCTCACGAATCATTAGGATATTTCGTTCTCTGGTCTTATCCTTTTAACCCTAGTAGCAATATCCTCCATTACTGTGTCTCTTGGAAGATAAAATCAGGATAATCAAAACATGCTAAATTAGTATATTATTTTTTGTTTACGGTAATTAATTTAGACAAATTATTTCTGTAAGCTTCAAAAACCTTTAAAGATACAACTCCATGCACCTAGCCTTTGACAATATTGATTGCTAATGTTTATATAATAAGTATTACTATTTAGTGAACCTGGTGGTAAATATTTGTCATTTTATATATGATGATAGATATCAAGTGTAACTGCCATCTAAAACATGCAGTTGGCATGAGAAATGTATTAAAATTGAAGACAATTATGTTATGGATAAAAAAAAAAAATAATAAAATAAATGGTAGTAAGCATTACATACAATAACATCCGTGACAATATTCAAACAAACCAATAATTATAGTGAATACAAACATGACAAGTCTTGAAGCTCTATAATGATTGAGGTTGTAAAAAATGATCAGCTATACACCATACACAACTTGAAGGTCAATGTTTTAAAATGGCGAAAGAAAGTCTCACTGTTATCAATAACCTAGTGGATAGCAGGCACTACCAATCCAAAGAGCAAGCCATGAACCAAAACCAGAAGAACATTACGAAATATTCTAACTTTTGATGTTTAGTAATTATTACTATGTTTCGAATGCAAAGCATTTTGACTACTACAAGCCTCAAGACTATGAGCATCAAGTACAATCAAGATAGAAGTGTAACCGATGTTTTATGGTCTTCACAAGTCAAGAATTTACATAGCCAGCCTTTCTCTGGGGATTTCTACAATCCATTGAATGAAAATCACCCAAACACGAGAAAGACGACAACATGTTAAGAGAGTGCATATAAATAGTAATTGAAGACAGGAAATATAAAGAAATTAGATACTAAATGAAGTGTCACATGGATATGGAAGAATTTCTTCTTTAATTTGGACAAGTGAAGGCCTTATGTGCTGCCATAATAAAAACTGAACATAAAAATTGAATGATGAGAGAGTAGTTGTAAATATTACCAATCCTTGGATCGTTGAGGTTAGGTATACTGTAGTATTTTCCAAATACACCACCCCCAGCCTTCGGCAGGCTGGTCAAAATATCAGTAAAAGGATTCCCAGTAGCTGGTTACAAACAGCAAGCAGTAAATATGGCATGCATATGGTCATCATGAAAACTATATAACAACAGTATAACAAAGTACTATGAAAATAATCGATTACATCAACAAAAATGAAATACTATATAATGTCTGCTGGATTCGAGTCTATTTAGTATAAGATGCAAGCAACTGCAGTTATAAAAATATATATCACATTTGCTTTCATATAGTGGTTGTTTCATTGAGAACTAATATGATATACCACTAAAGATAATAAGGGTAAGACCAGTTCCACTGGCAGGCAAAAGGGAATATTTCACCCATAGTTTAAAGTATCGGCTGATACAGCCGATACCGATATGGTTTGGCATGTCACAATCCGGCCGACCGATACCCGATACTGACCGATAACGACAATGGGGGTCTCTTTTCCGATCAATTTGGCAAAGAAAATTTAAGGAAAAAAGACTAATCAACAAGGGTTTGAAGCATAATAAGGTTGTAAAAGCATATAAAAGAAGAAAATTGATCTATTGCATGTAAATCAATCGGTAAGGGTGACTATTTTCATTTAATTTCAAAACTACTAAGAAATAACACTAGAAATACTTAAAATTATGCCTAAATGTATAAAATATATTTTTTAAACGTTAATGATTTATTAATAATTATTTGTTTTCCGATACCAAAAAATCCGATAATCTGATCCGAAACCGCGATACTACCGATATAGCTGATACCGATACTCATAGGAATTGTCCGATACCGATATTGTGAACCTTGATTTCACCTCTTGTTTCAGGTGCATCTTCCACGAGGACGCTCTTATCCTCATAAAGGAAGAGGTGGGAGAAGAGAGTCATTACGAAATTTACCCTACCACCTCTAACCTATGTCGCACAGGCACATCGTAGATTTTGGAATGTTGAGTCGTGTCTGTTACATGTCTGACACGACGTGGAGGGACACATGATTTTTGGAGAGTCCATGCTTCCTAGCCTCTAACAAATTCAGTTAGAGCTTGGTCCTAGATGACGTCATGGAAGTGAAAATGGGGCTTATTGGATGTTGAATCTAACATTTATATCATTCTGTTACCACTTTTTCACCTTTTTTCCTTTAAAATAGAAATTTGGTTTATTTGGACAAGAATTCCTTACTATTTTGACTTCAAAGCAAAACACCCTAAAGAATAGAATCCATGTTACAAGACGGTCTAGGGGTGTCTATGTTACACGAACAGGAATACAACAAGACAAGAACCCGGACACTAGGAAGTTGAATTGTTTTCGGTGCGACCTAGCGTATTTTGATGTATGTGTTGGGTCCGAGACAACCCTAGCCACGCAACAATAGCATATGATCTTGTAATAGCCACCTACTAATATACGTACTTTCAATTTTTTTATATTTTTTCGTTTTATTTAAACTTCGTAATTGTACAAAAATATAATTTTGTATTTGTGTAAATCGAGGATTTTTTATTTAATTTCTATTTTTTTACTTAACTTCATATTTTTCTAATAATTTTCTAAATATCTCTTGATTGTTTTCCTAATCACTTTTCCTAATTTTAATTAATAATTTTTAATTAATTTTTCCAACCCATTTTTTTCAATAAACCCCTTGAAACATTTGATTCCTTACAACTTTGCCATGACACACATATGGGATAGGTGTCAAGATAAGATAGCATGCATGATGAACCAAGGGCAAGTTTGTAACTTCACCCTCCCTCGGTTCATCATGAACAAAAACCAAAAGAAAACCATGAGAAAGAGAATGAGAGGGGAAGAAGTAAAGACAACCACCCCTTCTCCCACTCCCCCCTCACAGCCACCACCACCTCTCCTTCCCCATGTTGTTACCACCGACCCCCCCCCCCCCAATGGCAGCACCGAGCCCAAGGAGGGCCGGCCATACCCCCCTTTGTGTGTGTGTGTGTGTGAGAGAGACAGAGAGAGGAATAAGAGGAGGAGAATAAGAGGAAGGAGATGAGGAAAGAAGGAGGAGAGGAGAATTTGGGTTCCAAAAATTCAAAAAGGCAATTCCCCTTTCTCTTCTTCGATTCTTCTTATTGTTTTCATTTCCTGAAGTTTAAAACTTGAATTGTGTGTTCAATTAGGGATGATTCTAAATTTTGAATGATTGAAGTTATGGTAATTTGGAATTAAGAATTTAGTAACATTTTCTATTTTACCTTGCATGCTTAGATTTGATTTAGGAACCCCAATTTGTATGTCAAAGTAATTGGGAATTGCTCAGGTTAAAAGTTTGCTTGTAATTGGTAATTTTGAACATATGCGATCTTGATCCTACTTCATTCTTTGTTTCCGACACCTTCTGACTAAGTATAACCCTATTAGATAGAACATACCGTTGTCCTAATTGTCAAAATTGGTTAAACTAGGGTATGATATATGTTAAATAAGTGTTTAAGACTATACTTCCAACCCTAGAAATATTTGGAGGCTTCCAACTTATTGTCGGTTTGTCCGAAAAGGTTTAGTTCGAGTAGTTACGTAAAATAAGAAATTGTAGAATATGATTCGATTTGAGTCTAATTGACCGCTTAGAACTAATATATCAGCATATGATGGTATGGTATTGATTCGGGATAATCTTAAGCCGCATCGAAACCCAAATGTGGGTATTTCGACCCATAACTAGGTTTTCCCTAGATAAATTCATCACTAGAACATTTTTCTAAGGTTCGAAAATGATGTAGAGAAGTGGAGAAGTCTTTGTATTGAGTTATGATACGGGATGTTAGGACCTCATTTGTGTTGGGACCCAAAAATTGGCTCTTCGACTCAAATTAGAGTAATTAAATATAAATTAATATTTTAGTACAACAATTAACCCTTGGGAATGTAGTGCCCCGTCCCGCTCAGTCAATCGGAGGAATCGGAACGCCAACGGCGTTCGGACTTAGCCTTTCAACGGTTGCTCGAAGACATTGCTCGGTCAAGACGACCGCTCGCTCAGGTGGGGTAGTTTTGGTGAACTCGCCTCATCTTAGCCTTCACATAATAAATCGCATGTTTTCAACTTGTACTAGTAGGCTTGATAATAAAAGAGACGAATCCACATAGATAAGAGAATAATTCCGACGGGTTGAATTGAGTTAGAATATGGAAATGTCCCACGGTCAGCTTAGAGTTGGTGCACGACGTGCTTTGAAAATGACACTCGATCCTTCGTCCCATGGCTTGGGATAAGGAAAGATGATATTCGTCGCAAAGCTAAGAGTTAGCCTAAGTCATAGGCGTCGTCCGCGTAAATGCTTGATAAAGCATGCACGTTTCCACGATGCAAGGCTTGGCATAGCCTTTGCTCGCCCCACGAGTTAAAGTTACATTGCACGGCTTGAGGCATAAGTCTAGGCACCCAAAGAGCTTGGTTGTTCAAAGTCGATCGCGTGCACGACACGTTCCCACGATGCGAGGCTTGACGTAACCTTTGCTCGTCGAGTTGTTGCAAAGCTAAGTTAGGCAAGTTATGCTAGGCTATCGGAGTAGTAGCAAGCACGGTCTTATGAGTTCTACGGCAGGGTGTAACCACATGGTCTTACGGTCTCAAGGTCCGTCATATAGAGTATGACTTGGGCGATGGTGTCGCATAGAGTTCGAGTTGGTTTAAGGCACGATGTCACGGACTTAATGTTTTTAAGGCACGAGCCACAGTTGATTGAATTGAGTTTGAAGGAGGGCTTTCAAATAGTCGTTCCTGAGTTGAATGAAATGATAGGACAAGAAGGAAGAATGCTCGCGACCGGGTCGTCGAGGCAAAGTCTCATATGTGAGAAGTATTGAACTTGGCCCTGAAAGAGATGGTAACACTAGAAGTAGATTGACTGTGTGAGACATCAGTTTGAGTCGAGTCTTGCATGATCATGGACAACTTGTCGACAAGGTAGAGTTTCCCCGCACGGCAACCCGGGGCCACGGGACCGATGCGGCCTAAGGAAACAATTTGAAATAAGCTATGCTGGGCACGATGTTAGACAGGGACTTGTAGCGGGGCTCGCTACTCGCGCTGAAAGGGCCCCGTCTAATAAAAGCTAAAAGGGAGTCCACAATGGCTCTGGGAGTCAGTGACCAAATCATATAGATGAGTCGGCATGGCGTCAACCCGCGTGTGTGTCTTTGGATTGAGTCGAGTATTGAGTGTATTATATCAAGGAGTCGAGTTGAATGTGTGTGCAGTTGGAACACAAAATGTTGGGCCTAAGATTTGGCTGCAACGTAGGCGACGTGCTTCAACACGAGATGTGACGTCGAGTCTTAAGTCGTCGGCATATAAGTTGCATAAGTTGGTTTGAGTCGTTGGAGTTTAAGTCAGAAAACTGCCGCAAGGCAAAGTCGGTCGAGTGACACTTAGCCCACAAGTCTTGATTGGGTCAGTTGGTGATCAAAGTAGTAAGGACCGCGAGGCGACGATATGGTTAAGTCACACTGAGTTACGAGACACGGCCTCAATAAGGGTTTGTAGCACGGTCACGTTGCGTCTCTAATTTTAAGCCGTAAGGCAAACACGACTTGATAGGTTAACGTTGTTGGTGCAAGCACGGGATGGTCTACAGACACAGAATAGGCCAAGGCGTCTGTCCTAAAATTGATCCTAAGGCAAGAGTAGAAAGACAATCATAAAGGGACTATGTTGCACAAAGTAAATCGAACGTGTCGGTTTTGTATGGGTGGGCGAGGAGCTCACTCCACCAGTACAGTTGAGTACTGACACCCACACAGTTTTCATGTACAGGCACAGGTAGAAGCTCGTGGCGCGGAGCTCGCTTGGATGCGTCGAGGCACGGAGTTCCTTGGCGATTCGAAGCGTGCGGCCGCATGGAGTCAAGACTTATACGGGACATAATGTATGGACGTCGCCTTCCGAAGCATCCGCTGGCTCAAGACTTGTATTTGAGAGATGAGAAAGAGCTGAGTGACTTGTAATGTGAGAGGAGTGAGCTTGAGTGATTTGTAATATTGGCCTTGCGCCCTTTGTAACCTTTGCTTCAATATCAATAAAGTGCTTCTTTTGAATTACTTGTGTTTTGTTTCAAATTCCGCTGCTATTATTCAATGTCTCTGCTTGGGACTTCTCTGCGACGACCCCATCGCAGCCGCTGAAATCGGCCGTTATGGAACCCGCCTTGCACGAGCGCAATCTAGGCTCGTGCGGCATCACACCTTAGCGAGGACGATCGCTCCTACGGGAGCGGGACGTGACATAATGGTATCAGAGCACGGCTTTACGTCCTTGGACTATCAATTGACTTCTTTAACTCCGATGTTTCCGCAAACTCTGAAGTATTGCTTCCGCAAAGTTGATATTGTCGGTGCGCTCTCTCAAATGTCCCACGGATGTCCATACAATAAGTCTATCTATTTTGCAAAACATAGAAAAACAGTTTTGACAAAACAAAAAGATGGTTCGCGTAAGCACGGTTTGCTAAGTCGGGCTGGGCATATACACCAAAGTTGTGTCGACCTTAGAAAAGTCGAGTGCGGGAATTGAATAGTTTCGATCAAGAATGAGTTGAACTCGATTGAGTAAAGTGAGATGACTATCGATAGGGGTGCTATTGAGCGATGAAAACGTCGATGCGATATAGATGAGCATGCTTGGAATTAGAGGAATGGTTCGAACGGGATTAAAAGAAGTCAATTTTGATTCAAATGATAGTTTTGAGGATTTGTTGAATGACTTCATTCCTGAGTGGTGTATGCGATAGCCTCAGGAATGTCGATCGATCGATTGAGGATTGCGCAAGTATGAAACGCGAAGATGATTGAGTAGATAAATCAAATCGAGAAAAAGTTAAGGTGTAGCGACGGATAACTTGATAAAGGAAATCGATAGGTGAATCGTATAGAAAAAAAGTTAGCACGATGGGAAGATAGCGTGCATGAAAAAGTTGAATTTTGAAGTTACGCAAATGACTCTAAGGATTAGATTGAACGTTGCTCGATGATTTGAGTTAGCAAAGGGACGATGCGAATTGAGGAAATACGTTGGTCGATGACTTAAGATAGACGGATGAATAATACGTGAATTTGGGTTTGAGGAAAGTGATGTTGTGAATGATTCTAGAGATAATGATTGAACTTGAATTTGAATGTCGAAGAGATTATCCAGTCGGACGATAGCATCATTCGCACGACTCGGAACTTGTTGCAAAGAAAGATCGTCAGGTTACGCATGTCATCGATGGTATTGAGGCGTATCAAAGATCGATATGCGATAACTCGGGGGTACTCTGACTCGGTGAATAACGATCGTGCAAGTGTTGTTGTTCGGTTGGATGCTATACTTAGGATTTTGATTGAGATAAATTTTGGATGAAAATGATAGTGTCTTGATGGTTACGCGGATGACCACAACATCGACATTCTTGTCTTGCGCGAGCGCAACTCTAGCCTCGCACATGCGTCGCGTCGGGTTTGGGGTGATCGTTCCGCGTGAGCGCTGACATGGTGATTCATATCGCGGGAATGATCGAACTCAGAAAATCAGGATGCGACAACTTTGATTGTCTCGACTTGTTGGTTTGATGCGAAGGAAAATTCGAGAATGTTTGGACTTGTGATTGACGAATGAATGAAACTTGAGGATTGAGTAGGTCCAATCCGCGCATCGAGAATGAATTAGTCTAGACACAAAACAAGAGTTACGTCCCGATGAGGATGATTACCCCGCGGGAGCGTGCATGGTGATTCATACCTACCGTGGATAATCTGAATTGCGTGAGATCGGGACGCAACATATTGTTAAGTCAGACGACCTTGTGATCAATTACGGAAATTGGGATGAATGACTTAGGGAATATGAAATGTGAATTTTGATTTAGCGGTAAATTGTGTCGTAGCGTGCTTGACTTGGAAGGATTGATAGGCGGAGTGTGTCAAACGTGTTCAAAGAGATAGACTATACGAAATGGCTTGATGAACGAGTGATATTGATATATCAAGAAATTGGTTGAAACGTGAGTTATCGTAGGATGGCTTTGCTTAATGACTCGGACCCCGTGCGACAAATATCGGGATGTGTGTAAAAAATCTATGCTCGATATTTAGAAATCGGAGTGATGCGAGCTTGGATAGAAGAACCCCGTACTATCAACTTGGTTTGACCTTAGGATGGGGTCAGTGTTGATATCGTTGTTTGGGAACTATGATTACAATACTGACGGAAAGACATAGCCTAGCGGTTAGGCAAACGTCCGAGTGCGAAGTGGTAGAATTTGTGGAGGCACCACTCATGAGTCTCGGTTGACATGCATGTATATCAAGGACGCTTGAATATGTGCACGATCCGACTCGAGTGGCGATGGCAGATTCTCTATCACGAGGTTTGGCTGAAATACATGTATTTTGGGGACGCCTGGAATATGTGCACGATCCAAACTAAGTGATACGTTAAATCAAGTGAGACTTGAGGAATGGAAAAGTGTCAAGGATTTAGAAATAGAGTTTCAAAGAAATATGACGGTAGTGCGAGCATAGCTCGGATTGAGGAAACGCATAGGAGTAGTGTGTGCGAGTGTCCGTGAATGTCGAGTAAAGTGATAAGTCAATAAGTAAGTACTCAGTTAGTTTCGAGGACGAAACTTTTTCTGAGTGGTGTATGATGTAGTGCCCCGTCCCGCTCAGTCAATCGGAGGAATCGGAACGCCAACGGCATTCAGACTTAGCCTTGCAACGGCTGCTCGAAGACATTGTTCGGTCGAGGCGACCGCTCGCTCAGGTGGGATAGTTTTGGTGAACTCGCCTCATATTAGCCTTCACATAATAAATCGCATGTTTTCAACTTGCATTAGTAGGCTTGATAACAAAAAAGACGAATCAACATAGATAAGAAAATAATCCCGACGGGTTGAATTGAGTTAGAATATGGAAAGGTCCCACGGTCGGCTTAGAGTTGGTGCACGGCGTGCTTTGAAAATGACACTCGATCCTTCGTCCCGTGGCTTGGGAGAAGGAAAGATGATATTCATCGCAAAGTTAAGAGTTAGCCTAAGTCATAGGCGTCGCCCACGTAAATGCTTGATAAAGCATGCACGTTACCACGATGCAAGGCTTGGCATAGCCTTTGCTCGTCCCACGGGTTAAAGTTACATTGCACGGCTTGAGGTATAAGTCTAGGCACCCAAAGAGCTTGGTTGTTCAAAGTCGATCGCGTGCACGGCACGTTCCCACGATGCAAGGCTTGACGTAGCCTTTGCTCGTAGAGTTGTTGCAAAGCTAAGTTAGGCAAGTTATGTTAGGCTATCGGAGTAGTAGCAAGCACGGTCCTATGAGTTCTACGACAGGGTGTAACCACATGGTCTTACGGTCTCAAGGTCCGTCATATAGAGTATGACTTGGACGATGGTGTCGCATAGAGTTCAAGTTGGTTTAAGGCACGATGTCACGGACTTAATGTTTTTAAGGCACGAGCCACGGTTGATTGAATTGAGTTTGAAGGAGGGCTTTCAAATAGTCGTTCCTGAGTTGAATGAAATGATAGGACAAGAAGGAAGAATGCTCGCGACCGGGTCGTCGAGGCAAAGTCTCAGATGTGAGAAGTATTGAACTTGGCCCTGAAAGAGATGGTAACACTAGAAGTAGATTGACTGTGTGAGACGTCAGTTTGAGTCGAGTCTTGCATGGTCATGGACAACTTGTCGACAAGGTAGAGTTTTCCCGTACAGCAACCCGGGGCCACGGGACCGATGCGGCCTAAGGAAACAATTTGAAATAAGCTGTGCTGGACACGATGTTAGGCGGGAACTTGCAGCGGGGCTCGCTACTCGCGCTGAAAGGGTCCCGTCTAATAAAAGCTAAAAGAGAGTCCACAATGGCTCTGGGAGTCGGTGACCAAATCATATAGATGAGTCGGCATGATGGCAACCCGCGTGTGTGCCTTTGGATTGAGTCAAGTATTGAGTGTATTATATCAAGGAGTCGAGTTGAATGTGTGTGTGCAGTTGGAACACAAAATGTCGGGCCTAAGATTTGGCTGCAACGTAGGCGACGTGCTTCGGCACGAGATGTGACGTCGAGTCTTAAGTTGTCGGCATATAAGTTGCATAAGTTGGTTTGAGTCATTGGACTTTAAGTCAGGAAACCGCCGCAAGGCAAAGTCGGTCGAGTGACACTTAGCCCACAAGTCTTGATTGGGTCAGTTGGTGATCAAAGTAGCAAGGGCCGCGAGGCGGCGATATGGTTAAGTCACACTGAGTTGCGAGGCACGGTCTCAATATGGGTTTGTAGCACGGTCACATGGAAATGGAGTCTATCGTGTAGTTGCGTCCCTGATTTTAAGCCGTAAGACAAACACGACTTGATAGGTTAACGTTGTTGAGTTAATGTTGTTGGTACAAGCACGGGATGGTCTACAGACACAGAATAGGCCAAGACGTCTGTCCTAAAACTGATCCTAAGGCAAGAGTAGAAAGACAATCATAAAGGGGCTATGTTGCACAAAGTAAATCGAACGTGTCGGTTTTGTATGGGTGGGCGAGGAGCTCACTCCACCAGTACAGTTGAGTACTGACACCCACACAGTTTTCATGTGCAGGCACAGGTAGAAGCTCGTGGCGCGGAGCTCGCTTGGATGCGTCGAGGCACGGAGTTCCTTGGCGATTCGAAGCGTGCAGCCGCATGGAGTCAAGACTTATACGGGACATAATGTATGGACGTCGCCTTCCGAAGCATCCGCTGGCTCAAGGCTTGTATTTGAGAGATGAGAGAGAGCTAAGTGACTTGTAATATGAGAAGAGTGAGCTTGAGTGATTTGTAATATTGGCCTTGCGCCCTTTGTAACCTTTGCTTCAATATCAATAAAGAGCTTCTTTTGAATTACTTGTGTTTTGCTTCAAATTCCGCTGCTATTATTCAATGTCTCCGTCACTCCCCGTTCCCAGAATGTGTATTTTTATACATGTACAACTCATATATATTTATTTAGTATTTATCATGTATTATCCTGTATTTAAATTTCTTTAATTTCATGTTAATTAATTTCTGCATTTTATTTCTGCATTTTATTTTCTGCTGTTTCTCTGTTCGGCTATGGTTGGTTATTTTTGGGTTCGGCTTGGTTGGGTTCATGGTGGTTCAACCGAACCCCCCCCACAAGTCTCCCACCTACCACCCCCCTTTTCTATTTAAAGCCACATCTCCTTCTCTCTCTTCATAACTCTTCTTCTTCACCATTTACTTCTTCTTCTTCTTCTTTCTCATCACTCCTCCACCTACCAGCAGTAGCAGTAGGCAAGTGCAATCTTGCTTCCACTTGAACCCATTTTTATGGATCATTATTCTTCCTCTCTTGATCCTGAGAGAGTTTAGTAGTTAGCATTTTTGATTTCTTTGGCTTGTTTCTTCTAGATCTAAGTTGTTGTATTCTCGGTCGTTCATGGGTTTTTGATCCACCAACTTGGCGTGTTTTCGGGAAATAGAGAGTTCATGTGGTAGAACTTCTCATTCTTCACCATTCTGGACCATGGGAACCTCATTTCTGGCTTGGAACGAAGGAGTTCGGGAGATTAGTCACGCACACGTTTTTACGTGTTAGCGTGAATTTTTAGTCACGCTCACGTTCTTACGTGCCAGCGTGAATTTCGAGTCACGCACACGCCTTTGCGTGCGTGCGTGAATTTTAGGCACGCACACGTCTTTACGTGTTAGCGTGGATTTTGAGTTACGCTAACGCTGTGCATGCGTGCGTGAGTTACTTTTCACGCTCACGCTGTGCTTGCGTGCGTGACTTTTCACGCTCACGCTGTGCTTGCGTGCGTGACTTTTCACGCTCACGCTGTGCATGCGTGCGTGAGTTATTTTTCACGCTCATGCTGTGCATGCGTGCGTGAATTTCTTATCACCCCCTTTCACGCTCACTTCTCACGCTCACGCTTGCCAGCGTGAATTACCCTTCACGCTCACGCTTGCCAGCATGAACCATTTTTCACGCTCACGCTGTTTATACGCTCACTCCTTCATGCTAAGCTTGGCGTGACTTGTTGGCCTTAGCATATACTTGTTGGCGTGACTTCCTGACCTGGGTGTTTCTAGTTGTTCTATAATTTCTTCATTTAATGTTGGCATGATAATTCTCCTATTATATCATTATGTCTTGTTGCATGAACTCGATAATCTTAACATGTTAATATTTTTAATACATATGGTTGTGTATTAGTGCCCTGTGTCTTGATTGGTTTATGGATACCCAGTAAGACTGGAACTTAACCTTGAGAGTTATAGACTCGACCCCATTTAATACTAAATGACTTTCATGCCTTGTCACCATTGATAGTAATGGTTATCTTGACTAAAATTGATCATGCGTTCCTAGTTGGAACTAAGAGACTGGCTAGTCGTCTTATTGAATTAAATGAATGAGACACGTTCATATTTGAACTATTGAAATCGATTAGCCGATCCCGAATATTGACATACAGGCACATGCAGGCTTCAATCTATTTATTTATTTATTTATTTATTTATTTATTTATTTTACAAAAGCAGCATATGTACTTTATGGTCAAGGCATGATTACCGTGGTTAGATTTGATTGTTGCATTACGCTATGTAAGATCTACAACCTAGCCGCACGGGTATCGTTGTAGAGTTGCGCATATCGTACCCCGTACGAGAGTACTCATTTGAATGACCATGATCCACGGCATGGGATTTCACTTAACGTAGAGACTATTAAGTTAAATAAAATAATGATTGCATGGAGAGAATGGATTCCCGAGTTCTTATATGGCAGCCCTCTTGGGACTAGTAGTGCCCGACAGGCCGGCTGGTTCCCACAGATACTGTAAACCTGCCACACGGGCAGGGAGCGGTATCTGCTTATATTATTATTGTATATTGTATATTGATGACGGGCGTCCCGCTGGGACTCGTCTAATTCATGATTGGCGCAATTGATTGACTGGATAGACTAGCCTTGCTCGCACATAGTAAGAACTGAGGAATCTTTATTGCATAATTCCAGGATAACTTGGGATTCACAATAGCAAGCCGTAGGAGTTGATTGGCCGTTCAAGATGATTTGTTTGTGTACTGTACCTACTCTGTTGCCTAACTAAGATGATCAGAATGTCAGGACATGACGGGCCAACTTCTGTCCTTGTTTGGTTGGGAGGTTGGTTCGAAGTGTCGTGATGTTATGTGAATCCTAGTGGAAAGCAGAGATATATTATTATATCCTCTTACTTACTGGTTAATCCTTCATATCGTGCTTCCTTGTGGTACTTGCTATTAGAGGTCTAACCT
Organism: Iris pallida; assembly: GCA_029216955.1. Lineage (NCBI taxonomy): Eukaryota > Viridiplantae > Streptophyta > Magnoliopsida > Asparagales > Iridaceae > Iris > Iris pallida. Next base: position 18,657,531 of record JANAVB010021600.1, on the reverse strand, counting down.
CTCTGGTTTTGCATAGCCAGATTTAGAGCCGGTTCCCGAGGACTCAGCTTACTTCTACCTCCAAGATGGTCAATACTAGAGGAATGATCGCAGGAGGACTCGAGTGGGTCCCTTACTTCACCACTCGTTTTGTTATTTACTTTATACTTAGCCGTTTGGCACCGACATGTTAGTCGGATTGTCTTGTACTTACTTTTACATAATTGTAACTAAGTCAGACTGCAGCTGCTAACAATTGTGTATACTTGCTATATCATCTGGCTATGTTTTGTAAAGCCAGATCTCAAGAACATTTTGACTAAGCGTTTGGGACGCCTTACTGCTTTATCTCACATGTTCTCTATTTTTGCTTCTTGTTTGAATGATTGAGACAATAGATGTGAAGTGACCTTAGTAAGACTTTCATGTAGTATGCACCCCCCTCGTCTGGTTAGACAGCATTGATCGCATTATACGGTATTCATCTACCCGTAATACGTAGCTGGCTGAGTCATTCCCCTGCTCTCCAGTATTCTGGTTCTGGGGCGTGACAAGGTTTTAGTGGTGGCCCATGCAGGTCTGATTTCAGACTTGTGGGGTGTTATGATTTATAGGATGTCTCAATCACACGTGTCCCCCCTTAATCTCATGATTCGTTGTTCTCAACCCTTGCTTGACATTCCGGTATCCTTTGACTTCATTGATCCTTCATGTCCGGTTGTTTGATTGTTCTCTTGTCCCTTTTCTTAGGGGCACTTCGTCCGCATCGGTCAGAGCTGGGCAGCAACAACAGGGGCAACATGGGCAGCATGACCAGGTTGGTCAGCAACAAGGGCCAGTCTCACCTCAGGAGACTATCCAAGAAGAAGTAATAGTAGAGCCAGCAGCTGAACCGCAGTATCCGGAAGTTCCAAACCCACCCGTAGTTCCACCTACCCCTGTAGAAGTGGACACACCAGCCCTTCTGGAGATCATGAGAGGAATGATGGCTACTCAGCAACATCAGATGTTGGCCCAGCAACGCATGCACACTCAGCTACAAGAGCAGAATGTGTTGCTCAACCAAGGATTGCAGACGGCTTTGGAAAGAGGAATGAGGACTGATTCAGGAGCATCAGCCAGGTTTTGCAAGTACAACCCCCGCCGTTTCGAGGGCACGGAGGATGCCATCTCAGCAGATGCATGGCTTAAGGATATTGAGACTATTCTGACAGCAGCTAAGGTACCGGCAGAAGAACGTGTGGATCTAGTGAAGTTGTTACTTCAGGATCTCGCACGTGATTGGTGGGAATCAGAGGAAGTGGGCATCAGACGTCCTGTGGCCTGGGACGATTTCACTGCAAGATTCAAGACCAAGTACTATGGAGTTGTGGCACGGTTTGAGCTACAACAGAAGTTTATCAACCTCAGGCAGGCCGGCAAGACTGTAGACGCTTATGCAGCGGAGTTCCGCAGATTGAGTAGATTCGTCCCAGAGATGGTAGCAACAGAGAGCCAGAGGGCCATGAGGTTTCAGCAAGGGTTTCATCTTGAACTCTTGTAATTGATAGAGGGGCACAATTACCAAACTTTTGACGAAGTATTAACGGCAACTCGAAGGCATGAGATCACCATCCAGAGGCTTGCGACAAGGACTGGGGGTCAGAAGAGATCCCACAGTCAGATTGAAGGAGGAGGGGGAGCAGCGCCCCGAACAACAGCACCATCCACTGGCATTCGTATCCACGATGTGGCGATACGAGGGCCAGCACCACCCAGGCAGCAGCAACAGCAACAGAGGAAGAACCAGCAACCCCCAGCGGGCTGCACTTATTGTGGGAAGATGGGACACACTAGAGATGTGTGTCGGACATTGAATGGACTGTGTCTGATATGTGGAAATCCAGACCATCGGGTTACCACATATCCCATGAATTCGAGGGCAGGAGGACCAGGGCAACAGTTTCCTGCTCTGCCAGCACCAGGGGCAGGCCAGTATCGAGGACCAGCGGTGGCAGTAAGACCGTTGGCACAGCGTCCGTTAATGCCGCAGGCTCATATGTTTCGGCAGCAGGGGCCGCCGATGCAGCAACACCAGCATAGACCACCCCAGCATCATCAAGGAAGGGGCCAGCAGCAGCACCAGGCTAGGCTGCAGCATAGGAACCAGCAAGGAGGTCGAGGGCAAGCATTCACTCTGTCCTTGGAAGAGGCATTGGCATCGGGAGATGTTGTGGCAGGTAACATTCTCGTCGCCTCATATCCCGCAGTAGCATTGTTTGATTCGGGAGCATCTCATTCATTTATATCTGCACAATTTGCGACACGACTAGGAATGGAGTTCGAGGCATTGCCAGGGAGGTTGAATATACTCACTGGTAATGGGCTCGTAGGAGTTAGTAGAGTTATTTTAGCATGTAGCGTTGTAGTTTGCGGGCATTCTTTACCCGTCCGGTTGATAGAATTTCCTGTTGAAAATTTCGACGTTATCTTAGGCATAGACTGGCTGAAAGACAGTCATGCGACAATAGATTGTCGTAGAGGGAGTGTGTCTTTTGATATTCCAGGCATGAAGAGATTCACCTTAGTCAGATCAGAGGCAACTCAACAAAAGCAGGGAGTAATAACGGCAATGGAAGAAGTTCAGATTCCGAAGGTAGTTGAAGAATTTCTGGACGTATTTCCTGAAGAACTTCCAGGTCTACCACCGGTTAGGGATATTGAGTTCAGTATAGAATTGACACCTGGAACTAAACCGATATCAGATCGAGTTTACAGAATGGCGGATTCAGAGCAGGCCAAGGTATATCAGCACATAGAGGAACTGAAGGAGAAGAAGTTCATCCAAGCTAGCGTGTCACCATGGGCAGCACCAGTGGTACTTGTGGGGAAGAAGGATGGGTCATCCAGATTGTGCATTGACTACAGGAAGCTTAACGCAGCAACAGTGAAGAACAAGTACCCATTACCCAGGATCGACGACTTATTTGATCAGTTGAGCAAAGCTAGAATTTTCTCCAAGATAGATCTTCGTTCAGGGTACCATCAGGTGAGGGTTCGGAAGGAAGATATTCCCAAGACAGCATTTAGGTCGAAGTATGGACATTATGAATTCTTAGTAATGCCGTTTGGTTTGACCATGCCCCAGCGATATTCATGGATTTGATGAACCGCATCTTTATGCCATACTTAGACCAGTTTGTCGTTGTGTTTCTTGACGACATTCTCGTATACTCTGCTAGTGAAGAGGAGCATGAAGACCACCTCAGGAAAGTGTTACAGGTTCTGAGAGAGAACCAGTTGTATGCCAAGCTCAGCAAGTGTGAGTTTTGGTCGGATCATATTTCATTTTTGGGTCACATCATATCAGGAGCTGGAGTAGCAGTAGATCCCAAGAAGGTAGAAGCAGTAGAAAGTTGGCCAGTACCCAAGGCCGTAGCAGATGTGCGGAGCTTCTTGGGATTGGCAGGATATTATAGAAGGTTTGTGTCAGACTTTGCAAGGCTTTCAGCACCCATGACCCGCTTGACCCGGAAGGATGTGCCATTTGTTTGGTCGGCAGAATGTCAGGCATCATTTGAGACTTTGAAGCAGAAGTTGATATCAGCACCTATTCTTACGTTGCCAGTTGGACCCGGAGGTTTTACAGTGTATTGTGATGCGTCAGGTAAAGGACTTGGATGTGTCCTTATGCAACATGGGAAGGTGATAGCATATGCATCTAGGCAGCTTCGGGACCACGAGAAGAATTACCCAACTCATGATTTGGAGTTAGCGGCAGTAGTGTTTGCTCTGAAGCTATGGAGGCATTACTTATATGGTGACCGAGTGGACATGTACACAGACCATAAAAGTCTGAAGTACATCTTTACTCAGAAGGAACTAAACATGAGGCAGAGAAGATGGCTGGAGTTGATCAAGGATTATGACGTGGAGCTTCAGTATCATCCAGGCAAGGCTAATGTAGTGGCAGACGCTCTTAGCAGAAGAGGCGGCGCATTTATGTTGACAACACAGAGGCATATCTTAGAAGACCTTCAGGAGATGGGTATCGAAGTTATACTTCCTAGTGATGTAGGAGTTCTAACAAGTCTGCAAGTTCAATCCGACTTGGTAGGCAGGATCAAGACAGCTCAGGCACAGGACCCAAGGATTCAGAAGCTTAGGGCAGAATGTGAGTCAGGACTCAGGAAGGAGATGAGAATTCATGAAGATGGTACACTTAGGTTTGGATCACGTCTATGTGTGCCTAGTGGAGATATCAGACAGGAGGTTATGGCAGAAGCTCACAGTTCTCAGTATTCTATTCACCCTGGAGGGACCAAGATGTACCAAGATATCAAGCAGCATTTCTGGTGGAACGGGATGAAGAGGGAGATAGCTAGATTTGTTTCCCGTTGCTTGGTATGTCAGCAAGTGAAGGCAGAACAGCAGAGGCCAGCTGGATTATTGCAACCACTTCCTATTCCGGAATGGAAATGGGAGCATATTACAATGGACTTTGTGACCGGATTACCGAGATCACCAAGTGGTAAGGACGTCATTTGGGTGATAGTGGACCGACTTACAAAGGTAGCACACTTTCTTTCTTTCAGAGTAGGACAATCTACAGAAAAGTTGGCAGAGTTGTATATACAACAGATAGTCAGGCAGCATGGAGTCCCTGTCAGTATTGTGTCGGATCGAGATACCCGCTTTACATCACATTTCTGGAAGAGCTTACATCATAGTCTGGGTACCAAGTTGAGATTTAGCATGGCTTACCATCCGCAGACGGATGGGCAATCAGAAAGAACGATTCAGACTTTAGAAGACATGTTGCGAGCTTGCACTCTAGATTTTGGAGGGTCTTGGGAGAGTCACCTGCACTTAGTCGAGTTCTCATACAACAATAGTTATCAAGCCAGTATCCAGATGGCGCCATTCGAAGCACTATATGGTAAGAAGTGCAGGTCACCGCTTGCATGGGATGATATCGGGGAGAGAAAGATGTTAGGCCCAGAAATGATTATTCAGACGGTTGAAGTGGTTAAGGGAATTAGAGAGCGACTTCGAGTTGCGCAGGACCGGCATCGTCATTGGGCGGACCAGCATCGTAGGCCGTTAGAGTTCTCTGTTGGGGACCACGTATTCTTGCGGATCTCACCTACTCGTGGGGTCATTAGATTTGGCGTTCGCGGGAAATTGAGTCCGCGGTACGTGGGCCCATTCGTTATCCTTGATCGGATATGCGATGTTGCTTATCGTTTATCCCTCCCACCTTCGTTACGAGAGGTGCATGACGTGTTTCATGTGTCTCAATTACGTAGGTATGTATCGGACCCAAGCCATATCCTCGATCATTCTGAGCTGGTTGTTGGTACCAACCTGTCTTACGAGGAACAGCATGTGTCCATTTTGGACCGAAGAGAGAAGATACTCAAGAACCGAACAATTAGTCTTGTCCGTGTTGCTTGGGGTCATCACTCCTTGGGAGAGTCAACGTGGGAACGTGAGGATGATATCCGATCACGGTATCCACACCTGTTTGACTCACAAGGTATATCTCTTTCTGTATACCTTGATTGTCCTGATTCTTCATGCTTATCACCTTATGGGTAGAGCTACTTGATATCGTAGATTGATGAATTTACATATATAGTACTTGCTTTTGATACGGTAATAATGATTGCTTGCTCACTAGAATTGCTTGTATTAGTTTAGCTCCGATATTTCTACCTGCTTGGATTTGAAATTCCGAGGACGAAATTTTTCTAAGATGGGTAAAGATGTCACTCCCCGTTCCCAGAATGCGTATTTTTATACATATACAACTCATATATATTTATTTAGTATTTATCATGTATTATCCTGTATTTAAATTCCTTTAATTTCATGTTAATTAATTTCTGCATTTTATTTCTGCATTTTATTTTCTGCTGTTTCTCTGTTCGGCTATGGTTGGTTATTTTTGGGTTCGGCTTGGTTGGGTTCATGGTGGTTCAACCGAACCCCCCCACAAGTCTCCCACCTACCACCCCCCTTTTCTATTTAAAGCCACATCTCCTTCTCTCTCTTCATAACTCTTCTTCTTCACCATTTACTTCTTCTTCTTCTTTCTCATCACTCCTCCACCTACCAGCAGTAGCAGTAGGCAAGTGCAATCTTGCTTCCACTTGAACCCATTTTTATGGATCATTATTCTTCCTCTCTTGATCCTGAGAGAGTTTAGTAGCTAGCATTTTTGATTTCTTTGACTTGTTTCTTCTAGATCTAAGTTGTTGTATTCTCGGTCGTTCATGGGTTTTTGATCCACCAACTTGGCGTGTTTTCGGGAAATAGAGAGTTCATGTGGTAGAACTTCTCATTCTTCACCATTCTGGACCATGGGAACCTCATTTCTGGCTTGGAACGAAGGAGTTCGGGAGATTAGTCACGCACACGCTTTTACGTGTTAGCGTGAATTTTTAGTCACGCTCACGTTCTTACGTGCCAGCGTGAATTTCGAGTCACGCACACGCATTTGCGTGCGTGCGTGAATTTTAGGCACGCACACGTCTTTACGTGTTAGCGTGGATTTTGAGTTACGCTCACGCTGTGCATGCGTGCGTGAGTTACTTTTCACGCTCACGCTGTGCTTGCGTGCGTGACTTTTCACGCTCACGCTGTGCTTGCGTGCGTGACTTTTCACGCTCACGCTGTGCATGCGTGCGTGAGTTATTTTTCACGCTCACGCTGTGCATGCGTGCGTGAATTTCTTATCACCCCCTTTCACGCTCACTTTTCACGCTCACGTTTGCCAGCGTGAATTACCCTTCACGCTCACGCTTGCCAGCATGAACCATTTTTCACGCTCACGCTGTTTATACGCTCACTCCTTCATGCTAAGCTTGGCGTGACTTGTTGGCCTTAGCATATACTTGTTGGCGTGACTTCCTGACCTGGGTGTTTCTAGTTGTTCTATAATTTCTTCATTTAATGTTGGCATGATAATTCTCCTATTATATCATTATGTCTTGTTGCATGAACTCGATAATCTTAACATGTTAATATTTTTAATACATATGGTTGTGTATTAGTGCCCTGTGTCTTGATTGGTTTATGGATACCCAGTAAGACTGGAACTTAACCTTGAGAGTTATAGACTCGACCCCATTTAATACTAAATGACTTTCATGTCTTGTCACCATTGATAGTAATGGTTATCTTGACTAAAATTGATCATGCGTTCCTAGTTGGAACTAAGAGACTGGCTAGTCGTCTTATTGAATTAAATGAATGAGACACGTTCATATTATGAACTATTGAAATCGATTAGCCGATCCCGAATATTGACATACAGGCACATGCAGGCTTCAATCTATTTATTTATTTATTTTACAAAAGTAGCATGTGTACTTTATGGTCAAGACATGATTACCGTGGTTAGATTTGATTGTTGCATTACGCTATGTAAGATCTACAACCTAGCCGCACGGGTATCGTTGTAGAATTGCGCATATCGTACCCCGTACGAGAGTACTCATTTGAATGACCATGATCCACGGCATGGGATTTCACTTAACGTAGAGACTATTAAGTTAAATAAAATAATGATTGCATGGAGAGAATGGATTCCCGAGTTCTTACATGGCAGCCCTCTTGGGACTAGTAGTACCCGACAGGTCGGCTGGTTCCCACAGATACTGTAAATCTGCCACACGGGCAGGGAGCGGTATCTGCTTATATTATTATTGTATATTGTATATTGATGACGGGCGTCCCGCTGGGACTCGTCTAATTCATGATTGGCGCAATTGATTGACTGGATAGACTAGCCTTGCTCGCACATAGTAAGAACTGAGGAATCTTTATTGCATAATTCCATGATAACTTGGGATTCACAATAGCAAGCCGTAGGAGTTGATTGGCCGTTCAAGATGATTTGTTTGTGTACTGTACCTACTCTGTTGCCTAACTAAGATGATCAGAATGTCAGGACATGACGGACCAACTTCTGTCCTTGTTTGGTTGGGAGGTTGGTTCGAAGTGTCGTGATGTTATGTGAATCCTAGTGGAAAGCAGAGATCTATTATTATATCCTCTTACTTACTGGTTAATCCTTCATATCGTGCTTCCTTGTGGTACTTGCTATTAGAGGTCTAACTTCTCTGATTTTGCATGGCCAGATTTAGAGCCGGTTCCCGAGGACTCAGCTTACTTCTACCTCCAAGATGGTCAATACTAGGGGAATGATCGCAGGAGGACTCGAGTGGGTCCCTTACTTCACCACTCGTTTTGTTATTTACTTTATACTTAGCCGTTTGGCACCGACATGTTAGTCGGATTGTCTTGTACTTACTTTTACATAATTGTAACTAAATCAGACTGCAGCTGCTAACAATTGTGTATACTTGCTATATCATCTGGCTATGTTTTGTAAAGCCAGATCTCAAGAACATTTTGACTAAGCGTTTGGGACGTCTTACTGCTTTATCTCACATGTTCTCTATTTTTGCTTCTTGTTTGAATGATTGAGACAATAGATGTGAAGTGACCTTAGTAAGACTTTCATGTAGTATGCACCCCCCCCTTCGTCTGGTTAGACAGCATTGATCGTATTATACGGTATTCATCTACCCGTAATACGTAGCTGGCTGAGTCATTCCCCCGCTCTCCAGTATTCTGGTTCTGGGGCGTGACAGTCTCTGCTTGGGACTTCTCTGCGACGACCCCGTCGCAGCCACTGAAATCGGCCGTTATGGAACCCGCCTTGCACGAGCGCAATCTAGGCTCGTGCGGCATCACGCCTTAGCGAGGACGATCGCTCCTACGGGAGCGGGGCGTGACAGGGAATGAGTTCACAACTCACCCTTCTAGAATATAATAAGATTACTTGTCAAATCATTGTAGGTCATAACCAAGGTTCGCAGTATCGGTATCGAATCATTCCTATGAGTATCGATTATGACATTATCGGTAGTATCGACAGTCTCGGATCGGAGTATCGATTTTTTGGTATCGGAAAACAATTAGTTATTAATAAATTATTAACATTTAAAAAATATATTTTATACATTTAGGCATAATTTTAAGTATTTTAAGTGTTTTCTTAGTATTTTCGAAATAAAATGAAATAGTAGTCATCATTACCGATGGTTTACATACAATAGATAATTTTTTTTCTTTTACATGCTTTTACAATCTTATTATGCTTTAAAACCTTGATAATTTGTCTTTTTCGTTCAATTCTCTCTGTCGAACTGACCGGAAAAGAGACCCCCAATGTCGGTATCGGCTAGTATCGGATCGAGACATGTCAAACCATATCGGTATCGGCCTTGTCGGATCGATATCGACAGCTACTGTAAACTATAGTCCTAACAGGTCATATTAGGTCACAGTCCTAACTTTAGAACTTAAATCTTAGTTTGTTTAAATCATGCTTCTTGTAATACTAAATTCTGAGATTCATTCTTGTATGTACTCTAATCTTACTAGGGAAATTCATATAATTGATTCTACTTCCCTTTCATTCTTGTCCTGATATTGAATTGTCATTTAATTTCAATTCAAGCTTATATTGTTATCTTTTGTAGAGGGACACGTGGTCCAGCATGCGTTGGGCCATTGAGGTCCATTTGGACGTGGAATGCAATGTCGAGTTGCACCGGGTTGTATATTTCTTGTACTACAGGTTTTCGGTCAAGATATATACATGGTAGACTCTGCCAGAATGTCCATAGATAGTCCCCAAATACTTGTCGGAACCCTAGAATACAAATCTTAAAACTTTAGCTTCGTGTCTAAATTAGATACATGTAAGCTAGTACCGACACACCAGATAACAACTAATAAAACTTTAGAATACCAACACTGGATCTTTAGACACCTTTAGGACACATTACTTCACCACATAATGAAACCAAAATAAAGGTCTTATATATCTTGTTATAGGGTTGACTACACAAACTAGGGCCCACTTTTAGTATCATGCCCTCGCATCGTGTTGTGAGCACAACGCATGTACTGTGACATATAAGCAGACAAAATGATGTTTTTATATAGAAAAGTAGAGAAGACTTCCTGATATAGAAAATACTAGTGCAAGTCTGGTAAAAGTTTCAGCTTGTCATTCTTGTAATTACCGTGATGACTAATTGGAGTGTGGTTGCATGAGTATTGAACCTATAACTAGCTTTGGCATAATTAAGATTTTATGTCGGAGCCTACAACTAGGCTGGGAGACATGACTAATTTTGACCGTATTAATAAAAATTCAGCCTTAACATGGTCTCACTAAACCCAATGCCATGTTTTGATAAGAGTAACTTCGCTTAATTATATAGTATTTAGAATCTTAGGGTTAGGTTGGTATTTGAAATCCCCAAAAATGACATATTTAGACTCATTTATGAGCAAATCCGCTAAAAATCGGCACTTACTGTGAACTTAGCGGTCAATTTGTGAACCATACTCATTTTCAAAGTTAAAATCCAACTCAATGGCCGCATTGTATCCTACAAGGTCTTGCTTGGGCGCCCATGGATACTCAACATGCATGACCTAAAATGTATGAGCTGTGTATGTTTATGTGTTTACTTTGACAGGTTGCTAACCTTTGGCACCTCTTAGCCCTTGTGTTATGTTTAGGAAGTATTGTCGTAAGTGTTTTTGCTTTTGCTCGATATAGCAAGGTAAAGTGTTCTGGTAAGGATTCTTGCAACTTCGCATTACTTCATAATCTTATGTTATTATTCTGGTTTTCGATGTGAGTATGTCCACCGAGTCGTAATATTAAAATGTTGATAGGTTTTGGGGTCAAGAAATACAAAGGAGACTCCCAAAATTTTAGAAATTTCGGAAAACAACTAAAATTTTGAATCCAAAAACTGCCAAGCGTTAAAAATTCCTAACTAGTTGTGTGTTCAAAACTGACATTACACTAGAATTAGAGACAGACTCGCGATAACTTCATATAATTCTTATGGGTCAATGCTTTTAGAATGAATGGGACATGGACAAAGAATCACGTAATAGAACTAAATTCTAAAGCCATGATTATTCAGTATGCAAGGTTAATCGTTGCCGTAGATACTCCTTGGTATGGTGATCTCGTATTACGTTGTGACAAATCGAAGCATATACTCCTTTCTGGATACAGGGTCTTCAAATCATAACATGACTGTAGAGCTCTGAGATTGAAACTCATATTCCAGAATTCCTATCTCAAAATAATAATCGTTAGGTATGTCGATTGGTTGTTTATGATTGTTAGGTATGCACCATGGGGAGGGGGAGAACATTATGGTCAGATCGGATGAGATCTTTACAATATAATTAACAAACAAAAGTCGATCGATATCGCCTTCTTCGTAAGGCCTTGTGAAGATAGGGTACGAGACTTGGCTCACTTTCCTATATTGCACTTGTTGCAATCCTTAACCATTCGTGTATCTGATTAAAGTTCTTAAGTCGATCGTATATCCATTAAGATCCTTAACTTGATCGAGCATCGATTAATGTTAACTAAATTAATTCATCTATTTTGTCCACAACGTATGTGGGATCGGCCTAAGCATTGTACCATCCTAGCACACCTCCATAGATATTGATCATGTCTCGTCATAGATGTTCGCGAATGCAAAAACTGTCTGGAACATTCGTTACGTACTCGGCTCGCCGTATTCTGGGAATGGAACGTGACAGGTCTAAAGTTGGAAATCTTAGTAACATAGTGGATCCTACTCCAAAAAGGATTAAACAAACACAAAGTCAGTGATTTGACATAAAAAGAATCATATAATGCATAAGCAAAAACCTCTCTTCCTCTGAAACAACTAGATACTCCAATCCATCAGTCGAGTAACAAAATAGCAAAAAAACCTAAACTGAACCACTAGATCACACGAGCATCCATGCCCATGTCCAGAACCACATAAATATCAGATATTTTTGAACTTTATAAACCCCTATTCTCAATTAAGAGATCTGTTTTCCAATTCTCCCAAATCGAATCTACGTCGCAAGGACACGAATACGACACGACACGGATCTACTGATCTTGTCGTGCTCTAGTGTACCCGTGTCGTGTTCGACACGGCCGTGGCACGGACACGGCACCGACCTCCGGGGAGTCTGCAGGATTATAAAAAGGAAAATGTACAAAGCCCAGAGTTTTGATCCGTACCCATGATCCAGAGATCTTCGTCAATGATCGATCTGCGGTTTCTGGAGAGAGAGACGAAAAGTACTGTTACGGAAAATTAATGGGGGATTTATAAAGGATGCTAGGGGATGGAGGGACCTGGAGATAATTATGGAAAGAAGTGGGGACTGTTTCTAGAAAGAAAGGAAAAAAAAAAACTTTTGAGACGTTGGACTGCCAGCGACTTTTCCTTGGCGGGCACGATGTTGATGATTTTTTTTTTTTTTTTTTGAAAGCAACACGATGTTGATGATTATGACGACGACTGTGTCGTGTATGCAGATATGGACGACGATTTTTTGTTAGTGGCACCGGTTTGCTACGTCAACCTTATCGTGCTACGATTTTTGTTCTTATCTCTAAGTGTTGTAGGGATCCGATTTGGATCGGGAGGAGTTTGTAGAGGGTGTAATTCTTCTATTCCATTAGTGGAGGCTTCTCAGGGTTGGACTCCGATCGTCCCGTGGTTTTTTTCCGCAAGGGTTTCCACGTCAAAAATTCTCTGTGTCTGCGTGGATTGTTTTTGTGTGATTGTTTTTGGGTTCGTGCATTGTATTGCTCGGTCCTCTCGCAGGTACTCTCCGGTTTGGGGAAATGTTTCCGCGTTTCTTTCCCAACAGAGTGGTATCAGAGCTTCAGGTTCAAAGAGTGTCAGGAGTTGACAGAGGAACCAGAGAGGAGAGATGGACGCGAAGCCGGTGCGCATGGTGAACCTTAATGGCACAAACTATCATTATTGGCGGAGCAAGATGAAAGATTTGCTATTTGTCAAGAAGCTGCATCTACCCGTATTTGCATCCGAGAGGCCCAGTGATAAATTCGAGGAGGACTGGACATTCGAGCACATACAGGTGTGTGGGTACATACGGCAGTTTGTTGATGAGAACGTGTACAATCACGTTGTCAATATTGAGCACGCGAAGACGTTGTGGGATAAGCTGGAATCCTTGTATGCGAAGAAGACCGGGGTAAACAAGTTGTTCCTGATCCGAACGATGATGGGTCTGCGGTACAAGGATGGGACGTCTATTTCGGATCACTTGAGTGAGTTCCAGGGCGTGGTTGACCAGCTATCTTCTATGGGAGTCAAGTTCGACGACGAAGTTCAGGGACTGTGGCTGCTGTGTACTTTGCCAGACTCGTGGGAGACCGTACGAGTATCTATGATCGCTTCTGCTCCAGAGGGCGTGGTCAGTCTGGAGTTTGCCAAGAGCGGGGTGTTGAATGAAGAGATGCGGAGACGTTCTCAGGGCACTTCATCTACATCCCATCACTCAGAGGCACTTGCTTCAGAGAGCCGCGGAAGGGGCAAAAGCAGGGATCCAGGTGGTGGCAGAGACAAGAGCAGGGGAAAGTCCAAGGGTCGTTACGAGGACTCAGAGTGTTACCATTGCGGTAAGAAGGGCCATATCAAGCGGAATTGTTTCGCTTGGAAGAGAGAGAAGAAGGGCGACAAGGGGAAGCAAGAAGAGAACACTACAGCGGCGGCCTCGGTGCATGGAGGCGATGTGATCGTCGTAGGTGATGAGGTCATTACTAACCTCGCCTGCGATGACAATTCTTGCCTGGTGGACTCAGGGGCTTCAGCACATGTATCTCACAATAGGGCACTGTTTGCCACTTACACGACAGGCGACTGTGGCGTGTTGAAGATGGGCAACGGAGATGTGTCGAAGGCGGTTGCCGTTGGAGATGTGCATTTGAGAACGAAGACGGGTGCGGTTCTTGTTCTCAAGGATGTTCGTCATGTCCCTGATATCCGTTTCAACCTGGTGTCGGTTGGAAGGTTGGATGACGAGGGATTCTTCAGTCTCTTCGGGAACAGTCAGTGGAAGCTTTCCAGGGGTTCGATGGTGATTGCCAGAGGAAGCAAGAAGTCCGATCTCTACTATATGGAGGGGAGCGCAGAGGGGGCACAGGAGGTGAATGCAGTCAGTGATGCGTCTACCGAGTTGTGGCACAGGCGGCTCGGCCATATCAGCGAGAAGGGGATGAGCTACTTGGTGAACAGGAAAGTGATTCCGGGGCTCAGGTCTACAAAGTTGGAGAAGTGCACGCACTGTTTAGCTGGGAAGCAAAATAGGGTGTCTTTCCAAAGTCACCCAAGTTCGAGGAAGCCGGCGTTGCTCGAGTTGATTCACTCGGATGTCTGCGGTCCTATGAAGGTAAAATCTCTTGGTGGTGCTTCTTACTTTGTAACCTTTATTGATGATTGTTCCAGGAAGGTTTGGGTCTATGCCTTAGAGACCAAGGATCAGGTGCTGCCTACTTTCAAGGAGTTTCAGGCCTCTGTTGAAAGGAAGACGGGCAAGAAGTTGTTGTGTGTTCGGTCCGACAATGGCGACGAATACATTGGTCCCTTTGATGCGTATTGCAGAGAGCAAGGGATACGACACCAGAAGACTCTGCCAAAGACACCTCAGCTCAATGGTGTAGCGGAGCGCATGAACAGGACACTGATGGAGAGGGTACGGTATTTACTGTCAGAAGCAAACTTGCCGGGCAGTTATTGGGGTGAGGCTCTTCTCACAGCTGCTTATATTATTAATTTGTCTCCTAGTGCTCCTTTGCAGGGTGATGTGCCTGACAAAGTATGGTACGGCAAAGAGCCGTCATATAATCACCTGCGGGCGTTTGGTTGTAAAGCCTTCGTGCATGTACCGAAGGACGAGAGGACCAAACTTGAGCCGAAGACGAGGCGATGCGTCTTTGTCGGCTATGGTCGGAATGAGTTTGGCTATAGACTCTACGACCCAGTGGAAGGAAAGCTCTACAGAAGCAGGGACGTGGTGTTCGTCGAGGATCAGACCATGACCAACACTCAGGATTCCGAGACGCCTTCTGAGGCTGAGGAATTGCCTGAGTTAGAGTCATTTCGCTTCGAGCAGTTTCCAGAGGACATCGCAGAGGATCCAGTTATGGGGGAGCCGGTACATGGAGTTGCTCCCAACCTTGATCATCAGCCTGCTGATGGTGGTCAGGGTGTCCCTCAGGAGGATGAGCATGCCGGAGATGTAGTTCCTGAAGGGGCGGAGGCTGTCGGTATACAGCCAGCACCAGTGGCTCCATTGAGAAGGAGTGACAGGGATCGTCGACCATCTACGAGATACTCACCGGATGAGTATGTGCTATTGACTGACGGGGGGGAGCCCAAAAGTTTCGCAGAGGCTATGGAAGACGAACACAGGCAGGAGTGGATGGTGGCTATGCAGGAGGAGATGAGTTCCTTGCACACCAATTCCACTTATGATCTGGTGCGGTTGCCAAAGGGCAAGAAGGCTTTGAAGAATCGATGGGTGTTCAGAGTGAAGCAGACGGAAGATGCTACTCGCCCTCGATACAAAGCGAGGCTGGTAGTCAAAGGCTACGGTCAGCGGAAAGGCATGGATTATGATGAGATCTTTTCGCCTGTCGTCAAGCATTCGTCTATTCGGGTGGTGCTAGCATTAGCAGCCAGTTTCGACTTGGAGGTCGAACAGATGGACGTGAAGACGGCATTCCTCCACGGTGATCTTGAGGAGGAGTTGTACATGGAGCAGCCAGAGGGATTCTGCGAGAAGGGCAAGTCACATTTGGTCTGCCGGTTGAGGAAGAGCTTGTATGGTCTGAAGCATGCTCCGAGGCAGTGGTACAGGAAGTTCGAGTCGTTTATGGGGGAGCATGGTTATACACGGACGACGTCGGATCATTGTGCATTTGTGAGGTATTTTGCCGATGATGATTTCATCATTTTGTTGCTCTATGTTGATGATATGCTATTAGTGGGTCGGAATGCCACTAGGATAGCGGAGTTGAAGCGCCAACTGGGCGCGGCCTTCTCTGTGAAGGATTTGGGCGCAGCGAAGACTATTCTTGGGATGGAGATCAGCCGAGAGAGAGAGTCCAAGCTGCTACACTTGTCCCAAAAGAAGTACATTCACCGGGTACTTCAGCGTTTCGGGATGGACGGGTCGAAGAAAGTGAGTTCCCCCCTCGCGGCTCACTTTAAGCTCACTGAGGAACAGTGTCCATCTACCGAGGACGAAAAGGAACATATGGAGCGGGTTCTATATGCCTCAGCTGTGGAGAGCCTGATGTATGCTATGGTGTGTACGAGGCCAGATATTGCTCATGCAGTTGGTACGGTTAGCAGGTATCTTTCAAATCCTGGAAGGGTACATTGGAGTGCGGTCAAGTGGATTCTACGTTATCTTCAGGGCACTGCTGGTTGGAGACTTTCCTTTGGTGGTGACGAGCCGAAGCTGGTTGGGTATACCGACGCTGATATGGCTGGAGATGTAGACACGAGGCGATCGACTTCGGGCTACGTGATGATATTTGCGGGAGGAGCAGTATCGTGGCAGTCGCGATTGCAGAAGTGTGTTGCCTTGTCGACAACAGAGGCAGAGTACATTGCGGCGACGGAGGCTTTGTCACGACCCGTTACCCAAATTGTGGGGCCGGGCCGAGCCATGTCCAGCCTACGCTTGGTTAAAGCGCAGTAAGCTGTTCTAAGAATAGACAATAAATGATCTAAGCTACTAACAGTTCTAAAATCACATTTAAATGTTCATCACAACACAGCATCTATAAGCGAAGGTAACATAAGCACAGACTTAATAATACATAACCAAAGTATCTAACTGGAGACAAAGTCCAGTATCCAAATATAAGAACATACCAAAGTCTAAGTCTCAAAACACAAGAAAGATAACTAAGCAAGGTTCCCCGCTGGGGCCTCTTCTGGAGCTAAGGCCAGGTCCTCAATGCAGTACCATAATATGTAAGACATAGCGTTTTCTTCTCGAAAAGTGAACCTACAACGTTATCCTGTCAGGACGGGAGCAAGTACAACCTCTACAACTAAAGTACTGAACATATAATGAAAGAGATGTACAACAAGAAACATGGTGTGATAAGTCTATAAAACAGGAAATACTGGAAACATGGCCTCATGGTACAACTGGGATCACAATATCATAGTAACACAGGGAACATGGCATATCTGGAATCATGGTATATCTCATAATCTATCATGGTAAGGATACATATGTCATAGAGACAGATGTATATGTAATGTTTAAAACTGTAGCAGGTACGTGATCGGTCAATAGATGTACAATGTGCTGGGGCATATAATGAAATGTACATACGTACAAGTTAACAAGCATAAATGTACATCCGTACAGACATGCGGGGTAATGGCCTGCGGCAAGGCAATGCATATAGAATGCGACCGAGCTCGCTACTGTAGGGGGGTCGTGATCACGTACAATACTATCAGTTTCCCCATAACCCATATTCTATCATGTGAGAGATACGAGAACGATATAGAACATGTGAGATATACTGGGATCGGTATAAAGCACGATAGGTACTGATAGCAGTATAAAGCATAGTGAAACATGTACTGAGAACCAGTATGAAACATGTGAAGATATAAGAACTGTCCTAAGCATGGTAGGGACCAAATTAATGTAACATGTGAAGATTTATCTTGAAGTTATTCAGAAAGCAGTATTTTAACAGGGTTAATACATGTTCTAGCATTAAAAGACAGTAAATGAGTGTGTAGATGTACTTGCCTCCAGCAAGTCAAGGATATGTAAATGTAGCTACTGATGTCCGATGTCCTGTCAAAATAGTATAATCTCAGTTCTAAGCTATGTTCAAATTACACTAGTGGTGTGACACGAGTCCTAACTGGATACTAGCTAAGTGATGTTCTAGCAGTCCAAAGTGGGTGTACAAAACCTAGACCAATACTTAGTGTCTCTACACTAAGGTAGGGTAAGGTTCCAATACTAAAAATATCCCAAAAACCCATAGAACACACTAAGCAATATTAATTAATTAAGGGTGATACAAAAGGAAAAACTACAGATATTGTCGGATGATAAAACAGATATCACCAACGTGTCCAGAAGGGTCAAATCAGCTAGGATAGCCTGTCCAAAAGTCCAATTTGGACACCGGGGGCAAAAAGGTAATTTCGGGTCAAAATGATGTCCGCCGTTGGACCCACTTTGCACCGAAAAACGTGCCAGGGTCAAAGGTCTCTAAAGTCGACAAACTACATGTCTACGGATTTGTTTTGACGAGACGATTCCAACGGTATGTCCAATTTTGGATTCCGTGGACCCGAACTCAAAATAGTCCGTTGACCAGAACATTGAAACCCCGGTTTGTACGGAAATACGTGCCGGAGCCAATGTCCTCAAAACTCAGCAAATTATATGTCAACGAGTCCAAAATGATGATACGAACCCAGCGGTATATCCAGAATCGGATTCCGATGAGCTGAAGTCAAAAAGTCCCGTTGACCCGGACAGTGGGGCCCGCGTTGCACCGAAAAGCGTGTCCGGGTCCACGTCCTCAAAACTAGGCAAATTTTATATCAAAACATGCCATAACGACGCCACGAGTCTAGTGGCGGTGTCAGAATTAGAATCCGGAGTCCCGGGTTCAAAAGTGGAATTCCACAAGTGTCAATTTAAGAATTCGGACGGCCAACTTTGGCACCGAATTCGACCAACCAAATGTGCTCAAACTAAGATGAAATATAAAGGAGGCAGGAAGAGGGTTATACCAGCTTTGCACCGAAACTGACGGCGCACAAAACGGAGCTGCGACGACGAAGTTACAAGTCCGGAAAGTTGACGTCGCGAAACTGTCCAAAAACAGTTCAATTAAAAGGGTCAACTTGGCGGTCAGTTTTGAGGTATCAAACGACATTATTAACGGCTGAAATTTCAGGGGAGTGAAGGTGGTTATACCGAGATTGAGGCGGAGCAGACGGGACGAAGATCCAACGGTCGGATCGTCCAGAATCCTCGCACGAAGTTGCCGTTCCGCGGCACAATTTTTGGAATTTGACGCGCGCGTCACGACGGGATTTCGTGAAAAATGCACGAATCGCCTCGACGGCGCGTCCCGGAGGACGGTGGACGTCACGGGGCTGACGTCCAGGGTCGCTTGGCCGGAGGGGGGGGTCGCCCACGGTGGCACATGGACGCCGTTGACGATGCGGCTGCCTCTGGCAGCTGCGGCTGCTGCAGTTGCTGGTGCGGCTGCTGCAGTTGCTGGTGCAACTGCTGCTGTTTGCTGCTGCGCTGCTGTGCGCATATGGCCGGCCAGGGCGGCGACGGCACGGCGCGACGGCGGCGGCCCAGCGGTGGTGGCGCGCAGCGAGGGGGAGGAGGAGAGGCCGTGGGAGGGGGTCGCGGTTGTGGTGAAGGTGGGGGTGCTTGAAGGAGGTGGTGATGATGGCTGTGGTGGTGGTGATGGAGTGGTGATGATGGAGGCTATGGTGGTGGTGTCGGTGATGGTGTGTTTGGAGGAAGGAGAAGAAGAAGTTTAAGAAGAAGAATAAGTAGTGTACGTAGAGAGAGAGAGGGGGAGATTGAAATATGTAGAGAGAGAGGAGAGAGAGAAGTCGGTGGGAAGGAGAGAGGGTGAGGTCGGCCGAGTATGGGGGGTGTGTGCTTGTCAGGTGTGAGGAGAGAGGGAAGTGAGGGGGTGGTGAGTGTAAGGGAGTGGTGAGGGGTGAGTGTATGTGTGTGTTTATATATATATATATACATTATATATAATGAGAGGGGGTGAGAGTTAGAGAGAGGGTGAGTGTAGAGGGATATTTGTGAGAGAGGGGGGGTGTTCGGCTGTGAGTGGTGAAGTGTGTGTGTGTTTGTTTAGGTAGAGAGAGGGAGTATATATACATGTATGTATATATATACATATATATAATAGGGAGAGAAATTGAGATTTTAAATACAAGGAGAGAGGTATTTTAAGTAGGGAAAAATACAAATATAATAGTGGGGTGTATGGGTAGTCATGATAGGGTCTACGCCCAATTGGGTTGGATATTGGGCCAAGTTCGAACAGGTTCGGGACCGAGATTTAATTAATTAATAAATTTAAACTAATTAAAATCATGGATGAAATGGGAGCACAAGGGAACGAATTTAAGTGGGATACGATATATCAACAGGAAGATAATCTTGCCTACTTCAAAACCCATGAAGAGAGTTTACAGAGATTGGTATCCCTGACGCTCCAGAAGTCAAAGTCATGGAAAGGTACATTAATGATCAAAACAATTAAATAGATAAAATATTTATCGATAATAATTCATTTAGAAAAATTTAAAACAGCCCTGAAATTCAGGGGGCTTACATCCTACCCACCTTACAAAAATTTCGTCCTCGAAATTAAAAATCATCCAACGGGTCAAACTATAACATGTAGCTGCTCTGGCTACAATACTCAATCTGCTACTCTTGTAATCATCTCTTCCGTTTCTCTTTACAATCTTTTTGGTTCAGGTTCGACAAAGTCCTTCTATCATAACTACGTCATATATCCTTGAGAATCTTCCATACCAACATGAAACTTTTATGTATACTCTAAACTATAGGTTATTCTCCGGGTATGTCTATAAGCCTATAATGCTTAATCATCAATCATATTTCCAACCTTAATTGTAAATACTGGATTTCCTTATCGTATCCTAAGTATCCATATTCTATCAATCCACAGTTCCTTAGCATCATTTGTCGTCAATCCTTTCCTACAGTTTCTCCTTGAAATTATACGCTCAATTCTTATCCTTGGCGTAGACCCTTCTTCTTTTTACCCAACAAGTCCTCCGAATATAAATCCTCAATTTCAAAACTCCCGATTTATTAATTACCAAAGTACATATGTCTTTGTCTCGTTCTGATGTCTTTCCGATCTCGTACGCAATACGATAACTCATTCTAATTTATTCTATATCAATCCATGTATCGATCTACCCTCTAATCACATGTAATTAGCTATAGATAATCCACCCAAAATTCTACAAATGCTAAATCCTCAATTTGCTAAACACAAGATTCTAATCCTTAATCCATAGTCATAACAATATACTATCTCATTTATCCATCTTAGATACCCTATCATCGAGTCATAATACCAATACAATCATTCTTAATGGTTTCCAAGTCTACTACAGTCAATCACTCATACTTGTCCCATAAGCTTAGTCTAACCAATCCCTAGGAAAAGTACTAATCATAATCACACCATACATTTATAGTTATACTACAGGATCAGTCAACAAGGTTTGGCTATTTCGGTCGTCTATCAAATAGAAGGTGACAAGGCCTAAGACTGGGTCAAGCAATCCATAACAGTGTCCAAACAAGTTAAAGGGTCAAGCAAGACAGAAAAGTTTATCGGAATATCTCCAAGAATGGTACGAAGACAACGAGATGTATAACGAGAAGAATTACCAAAGAGGTTAACGAAAAAGAGTTTAGTCAAGTCATAGGAAAGATGGAACACAAAAATAATTATGTCCAAAAAGAGAACATGAAAACAATCCTGTTGGAGAGTCTTAGAGAACCTGTAATTCTAGTTGTAGATGTAGATAGGGCAAAGTTAATCAAGACGGAGAAGAATGATAATAATAAGAATTTATTCTTGCTCAATCGATCATAACGAAGTGAACCAAGCTGAGATATGATCTGATAACCATATACGTCTTCCAGAAATCATGTTGCCAGAATTTTCGCCATACCAGTAAGCCTAGATGCAATAAACGATATAGTCATAACTAAGGTATACTCCCTAAAATCATATTATCTAGAATCCTCGCCACGCCAACCGGTATGGCTGCAAGAAAGTCTAAATTCTATGAATAGGATAATATATCCGAAATCAGGCTCTATGTTTTTGTCATACCAGCTAATATGGCTGCGATAAATTCTAAACTCCATAACTAAAGTAGACGTTTACCTTATCAGGATATATCATAATTCAATCCACAAAATTTATCATGATGCAAGATCAAAGTTAACAACAAAATCAGAAATTAAATTCAACAACGAATTTAAAGAGGAGCAAATGGAAATAAGTGGAAACTGATTTCTAGATAAGATTAGAGTGAGATTAGAGTGAGATCCTCGGGGGTCATCCCAAGGGTACAAACTTGGTCTAAATTGACCCACTGAAATACAAACAAGAGGCTAATTATAGCTAACGGTCCTATGCTGTGATGAGTTCTCCTATGTTGCAATCTTAGTAATCCTCTAGGTGTTCTAAATGTTATTCCTAGTGTTATCAAGTTGTCCTAGATCCTAATTGCAGGCATGCTTGGTACAATAACGTAACCAAATAATTTAGTCAG
Source organism: Iris pallida (assembly GCA_029216955.1). Lineage (NCBI taxonomy): Eukaryota > Viridiplantae > Streptophyta > Magnoliopsida > Asparagales > Iridaceae > Iris > Iris pallida. The sequence continues at coordinate 18,635,254 of JANAVB010021600.1, read as the reverse complement.
GACCTGCATGGGCCACCAAAAAAAAACATGTCACGACCCGTTACCCAAATTGTTGGGCCGGACCGAGCCATGTCCAGCCTACGCTTGGTTAAAGCGCAGTAAGCTGTTCTAAGAATAGACAATAAATGATCTAAGCTACTAACAGTTCTAAAATCACATTTAAATGTTCATCACAATACAGCATCTATAAGCGAAGGTAACATAAGCACAGACTTAATAATACATAACCAAAGTATCTAACTGGAGGCAAAGTCCAGTATCCAAATATAAGAACATACCAAAGTCTAAGTCTCAAAACACAAGAAAGATAACTAAGCAAGGTTCCCCGCTGGGGCCTCTTATGGAGCTAAGGCCAGGTCCTCAATGCAGTACCATAATATGTAAGACATAGCGTTTTCTTCTCGAAAAGTGAACCTACAACGTTATCCTGTCAGGATGGGAGCAAGTACAACCTCTACAACTAAAGTACTGAACATATAATGAAAGAGATGTACAACAAAAAATATGGTGTGATAAGTCTATAAAACAGGAAATACTGGAAACATGGCCTCATGGTACAACTGGGATCACAATATCATAGTAACACAGGGAACATGGCATATCTGGAATCATGGTATATCTCATAATCTATCATGGCAAGGATACATATGTCATAGAGACAGATGTATATGTAATGTTTAAAACTGTAGCAGGTACGTGATCGGTCAATAGATGTACAATGTGCTGGGGCACATAATGAAATGTACATACGTACAAGTTAACAAGCATAAATGTACATCCGTACAGACATGCGGGGTAATGGCCTGCGGCAAGACAATGCATATAGAATGCGACCGAGCTCGCTACTGTAGGGGGGTCGTGATCACGTACAATACTATCAGTTTCCCCATAACCCATATTCTATCATGTGAGAGATACGAGAACGATATAGAACATGTGAGATATACTGGGATCGGTATAAAGCACGATAGGTACTGATAGCAGTATAAAGCATAGTGAAACATGTACTGAGAACCAGTATGAAACATGTGAAGATATAAGAACTGTCCTAAGCATGGTAGGGACCAAATTAATGTAACATGTGAAGATTTATCTTGCAGTTATTCAGAAAGCAGTATTTTAACAGGGTTAATACATGTTCTAGCATTAAAAGACAGTAAATGAGTGTGTAGATGTACTTGCCTCCAGCAAGTCAAGGATATGTAAATGTAGCTACTGATGTCCGATGTCCTGTCAAAATAGTATAATCTCAGTTCTAAGCTATGTTCAAATTACACTAGTGGTGTGACACGAGTCCTAACTGGATATTAGCTAAGTGATGTTCTAGCAGTCCAAAGTGGGTGTTACAAAACCTAGACCAATACTTAGTGTCTCTACACTAAGGTAGGGTAAGGTTCTAATACTAAAAATATCCCAAAAACCCATAGAACACACTAAGCAATATTAATTAATTAAGGGTGATACAAAAGGAAAAACTACAGATATTGTCGGATGATAAAACAGATATCACCAACGTGTCCAGAAGGGTCAAATCAGCTAGGATAGCCTGTCCAAAAGTCCAATTTGGACACCGGGGGCAAAAAGGTAATTTCGGGTCAAAATGATGTCCGCCGTTGGACCTAGGGGTGTGCATTGGTCGGTGGTCGACCTATTTCGTCACAACCGAAGTCGAACCGAAGTTAATCGGTTTGAAAATAATCACAGCCGAACCAAACCAACCAATTGGTCGGTTCGGTTTTGAAACCGACCGACTTGGTTCGGTTTGGATCGGTTCAACTAATCGGTTTTGATGAGACAAAAAATTTCAAGTATATAAAAGTGTTTCACAAAGTAAATGTACACAAAAATAAATCCTAACCATGTCATGTTTGGAAGATGTTTGTATGAGATACCAAAGTGGACAATAATCTTCTAAGTAAATCACTTGTATAATAAATTTTTTCCACAAATCCAAAATGATCCTCGAAAATAAACTCTAATCATAATAGATCTATGAATTGAAGTTGGAAAATAAACAAACTATGAGATGGATAAGTTGAACCGAATACAAATCTAACTTTAGCTTGTTACTTACGAGGTTCGGTTTGGTTCGGTTTAAACGGTTTTTTGAATGACAAAATCGTGAATCGAACCAAATCGATCGATTTTTTAAATGGTCAAGTCGAACCAATCCGATCAGACTATCGGTTCGGTTAAAAACCGACCGATTCGGTTTGATTTGGTTCGATTTGGTCGGTTCGGTCCAAATATGCACACCCCTAGTTGGACCCACTTTGCACCGAAAAACGTGCCAGGATCAAAGGTCTCTAAAGTCGACAAACTATATGTCTACGGATTTGTTTTGACGAGACGATTCCAACGGTATGTCCAATTTTGGATTCCGTGGACCCGAACTCAAAATAGTCCGTTGACCAGAACATTGAAACCCCGGTTTGCACGAAAATACGTGCCGGAGCCAATGTCCTCAAAACTCAGCAAATTATATGTCAACGAGTCCAGAATGACGATACGAACCCAACGATATATCCAGAATCGGATTCCGATGAGCCAAAGTTAAAAAGTCCCGTTGACCCGGACAGTGGGGCCCGCGTTGCACCGAAAAGCGTGCCCGGGTCTACGTCCTCAAAACTAGGAAAATTTTATATCAAAACATGCCAGAACGATGCCACGAGTCTAGTGGCGGTGTCAGAATTAGAATCCGGAGTCCCGGGTTCAAAAGTGGAATTCCACAAGTGTCAATTTAAGAATTCGGACGACCAACTTTGGCACCGAATTCGACCAACCAAATGTGCTCAAACTAAGATGAAATATAAAGGAGGCAGGAAGAGGGTTATACCAGCTTTGCACCGAAACTGACGGCGCACAAAACGGAGCTGCGACGACGAAGTTACAAGTCCGGAAAGTTGACGTCGTGAAACTGTCCAAAAATAGTTCAATTAAAAGGGTCAACTTGGCGGTCAGTTTTGAGGTATCAAACGACATTATTAACGGCTGAAATTTCAGGGGAGTGAAGGTGGTTATACCGAGATTGAGGCGGAGTAGACGGGACGAAGATCCAACGGTCGGATCGTCCAGAATCCTCGTACGAAGTTGCCGTTCCGCGGCACAATTTCTGGAATTTGACGCGCGCGTCACGACGGGATTTCGTGAAAAATGCACGAATCGCCTCGACGGCACGTCCCGGAGGACGGTGGCCGTCACGGGGCTGATGTCCAGGGTCGCTTGGCCGGAGGGGGGGGTCGCCCACTGTAGTGCCCCGTCCCTACATTGTGCCCCGTCTCCGTCCACGGGGTGCGCGAGAAAGGAACACTGTCGCTATCGATTCGGTCGGGACCGATAGGTCGAAATCGGCCGAGTCGATCGAACGGAAACGGTTGAATTAAGATCCATTCCACGTTATGGAATGGCTTCTTCGGAACCAAGTCCCATATTCAGCGGGTTGCACCTCGAGGATTGGCTCTGCGGCTGAGTCGGGAGAGACCTCCCGTTGCTCTGGTTTTCATGCCGCACTTGAATTGGTTTTGGCTTTCGTTTTCGTGAATGCTTTCGATGGGTTTTCATGACGCGTTTTCGAGCTCGCATTCATATCGAAATTCCTTGAAATACACAGTGTTCTAATCAGTTGCTTATGCGATTGCAGGTGATCGCATAGGCGACGACAGCGCAACCAACCGGTCGCTCGCTTGAAGCAAGCCTAAGGCGAGTGGCTGACCTTCTTCGTCCCATCCCTCTACTTCAAATTCAATATGTGAAGTAAATAAAAAGCTTATCATAATAATGTAGAATCAATGAAATCGTCCCACGATACTTCATGAAACACTTGTTGACGAACTGCCGGTTCTGGAAATCGAAAACATGCTTCCCTATGCAATTATACTTGGTCTATGCAAACCAATGAATGAATCAATTAATGTTTATCGCAACGATACGGCTAAATGACCAAATCAACTAAGTTCAAAGGAAAATGGTCATTGGACAACTTGTCGACAAGGTGTAGTTTCCTCGAACGGTTACCTAGGCCAAGGGACCGATTCGGCCCGGGAGGAACGAGTGTATAGTAAGCGCCAGCCCTTCATCGGCACGAGTTATACGGGAACTTTCACACAGGGCTCGCTACCCGACGCGAAAGGGTCGCCGTCTAACTCAGCTATATGTCCGCGATGGCTTGAAATTGCCAGTGGCCTCCACACCTTTCACATTGCTTAACAAACGTACATGGCACGGGATGATTTTGATAGTTGCTCAATGTTATACAATTTTATATGCTTGCCGCCAAACATGTTAACATGCAAACCGAACAGGATGGTTAGAAAGATCATTGAACTAGCTAGCTAACATGTTTACAAATTTCTTGAATCAAATGCAGAGCTTGGATTTAATTAGCTATTCGCCAGTACATGTGTATCGTGCTGATCCTCGCTCTTTGCAGGTCCCGCGAACCAGGAAGGATGCGCCAACTAGCTCGGCGACGTTCGTGACTTTTGAAGCTTCGGCCGTGCGTCGAAGACTCTCTTTCAGCGACTCTACTTTTGAAGGCTCTCGACAGTCCAAGAAAAATGACTCAGCGTCCCTCCCATCCAGGTCAATGGAGTACTTGTGAATATTGAGGGATGTGTGCAATGTATGGAACGGCTATCTCATCGGCACTCTTTTGTAATCGAGTCATGTTGTAACCCACGCGGCAAAGAGTCTTGTATCGGAGTCTGTAAAAAGATGTTCATTATCAATAAAGATCAAGTTTCCTTTAATTATTGTGTGTATCAATTTGTCTGCGTACTCTCTTAGATCTTGTGTCTCGGATTACCTTATGACTAGGCCTTGTGCGAGCGCAAATTAGGTTCGTACGGCATCACGCCCGGGGGACGACTATCGATTCGACGGAATCGGGGCGTGACATAATGGTATCAGAGCACGGCTTTATGTCCTTGGCCTCCAGTGTCGAGTTCTAGTCTCCAACCGTTGACCTCGTGTCGATGAGAAGAGTTGTTCCATACGCTGAACCCAGGACATTTTCTGAAACTAACGAGAGTTGCCTTTCCTTTTCCCTGCAGTTACGGGAGCTCAGGCAGAAGACGAGACGAGCGCTTCCAGCGGCTCGAGTGCTTCTGGACCCGAGCATTCCGTCAACCCAATGGGAATGACGCCTACTGTAGCCGGACCTTCCGGCGACCCGATGCAACGTATGCTGCAAATGCTTGAAATGCAGCAACGTCAAAACGAGCTCCATCGTCAGCAAGCGGAGGCTCGTCAGGCTCAATTTAAGAATCGGTGCGAGGCTCAATTCAAGCTGCAGCAGCAGCAGCTGAATACCCTCCAACAGATCGTACAGTCGGTCGTCGGCAATAACAACTCAACGATGACACCTGCCGTGACCCAGCCTGCGGTTCGATCCAACGAAGCTGAACCAGAGGCGCCCGTGCTTTCACCTGCAGCACCGAGAAGTTCTAACTTCGACGTGTCAAAATTCACGAAAAGCTGCCGCACTTCCTTCAACGGCACAGAAAATCCCGCGGTGGCGATCGACTGGCTGGAGGAGCTGGAAGATAAGTTCGAGCTTCTGGGTGTCGAGGACTCAAAGAAAGTCGCGTGTGCTCAACTTCTACTGCGAATGAACGCGCACGATTGGTGGGCTGTACAGAAGCGGGCAATTCGACGTGAAGACGAGACGGCGGCGATCTCATGGGCGACATTCAAAAAGGCGTTCGAGACTGAATATCTTTCCGCAGCCGTGCGACAGGAGAAAGAAGATGAGTTCATGCAGTTAAAGCAGGGCAATATGACGGTACGACAATATGCGGCCAAATTCAACAAACTGGCCAAATTTGCTGGGGACTTCCTACCTACCACCGCCAGCCGAGCTCGACGATTCGAAGTGGGCCTGCGTTCAACCATCCGTGCGCATGTTTCGGTGGCCGAATACAAAACCATGGGCGAGGCACTCAACCACGCCATCCGTCTGGAGTTCGAGTATCCTCCTACTACTACCGGCGCTGTTCACTTTAATAACAAACGTCATAGTAATGCGGGAGGCAACAACGCACACAAGCGTCAAAATCGTGGCAACGGAAGCGGCAACCAGACGAAGGATCGAGTGGTCTGCACTTTCTGCGCCAAGGAGGGACACTTGATCAGCGAGTGCCGACTGAAGAACGGTACGTGCCTCGGGTGCGGCCGAGCCGACCATACCGTACGCGACTGCCCGAAGAAGAACCGAGGCCAAGCACCTCGGGCTCCACCGACCGCACCCCAGAATGGCCAAGACCGTCGCCCTAATGCTCAGGGCCGTGTCTACGCCATGACCCGAGACGAAGTCTACGCATCTGACACAGTCGTGACAGGTATACTGCAATTCAATAATAAACCTGCTCGTGTATTGTTTGATTCAGGTGCCACGCATAGTTTCTTATCGGCGGACTTTGCCGCCGAGCACAATTTTCCCCTGACACCGCTCGGTCTTGAGCTTACTGTTAACATCCCGTCGGGCATGCCACTAGCTGCGAATTTAGTCTGCGGAGGCGGAATCATCTGTATAGGTGGTCAAAAGGTCAGTCTCGATGCGATAGTTCTAAATATAAAGGACTACGATATCATTCTGGGGATGGATTGGCTTGGTCCGTGCAACGCAACCATAGACTGCGCCGAAAAGAAAGTCACATTCCGCATACCGGGAGTGCCTGAATTCTGCTACTCGTGTGGTGAGGCGTCACCGACCTGCATGGTGATCTCTGCAATATCTGCTCGACGGATGCTGTATTCCGGGTGCGAAGGCTATCTAGCTTCCGTTCGAGATATGCGACAGGATGGTGCAAACGCGGGTCAGACCGACGTTGTGGCAGAATTCCCCGATGTGTTCCCGGACGAGCTGCCCGGCATGCCGTCCGATCGAGAGATTGAGTTCACTATCGATACCTTCCCCGACACTCGACCGATCTCGAAGACCCCGTACAGAATGGCCCCTGCAGAGCTTAAAGAACTCAAGGTACAGTTACAGGAATTGCTCGACAAGGGATTCATCCGACCCAGCGTCTCGCCATGGGGAGCGCCCGTACTATTTGTCAAGAAGAAGGACGGCTCTATGCGTCTTTGTATCGACTACCGCGAGCTGAATAAAGCCACCGTCCGGAACAAATACCCCCTGCCCCGCATAGATGATCTGTTTGATCAACTCCAAGGTGCCACGGTGTTCTCTAAAATTGATTTGCGTTCGGATTACCATCAACTCAAGATCAAGCCGGACGATGTGCCGAAGTCTGCCTTCCGTACTCGATACGGCCATTACGAGTTCCTGGTAATGCCGTTCGGCCTAACGAACGCCCCTGCTGCTTTTATGGATTTAATGAATCGGGTGTTCCGCCCATTCCTCGACAAGTTTGTAGTAGTCTTTATCGACGATATACTCGTCTACTCGAAGAATCGGCAGCAACACACTGAGCATCTGCGGACCGTGCTTCAGACCCTTCGAGAAAACCAACTATATGTGAAGCGAAGCAAATGTGAATTTTGGCTTAGCAGCGTCTCATTCCTCGGACACATCATTTCTGCTGAAGGCATTGCGGTCGACCCAAAGAAAGTTGAAGCCGTTGTCGATTGGAAACGGCCAGCGTCCGTCGGCGAGATTCGAAGTTTCCTTGGCTTAGCGGGATACTACCGACGCTTCGTGAAAGACTTTGCGAAGATCGCATCGCCTCTGACTCGCCTCACCCAGAAAGGAGTCGTATTCGAATGGTCGGACGACTGCGAAGCTGCATTCCAAGAGTTGAAGCAACGGCTCGTCTCGGCCCCGATACTCGCACTTCCAGAAGGGACAGAGGGTTTCCAGATATTCAGCGACGCGTTCGGTCAGGGCTTGGGGTGTGTGCTGATGCAACGGAACAAGGTGATATCTTTTGCTTCCCGACAGCTAAAGCCGTACGAGAAAAATTATCCCACGCACGACCTGGAGTTAGCGGCGATTGTGTTTGCGTTGAAATTGTGGCGCCACTATCTCTATGGTGTGGCGTGCACGATCTATACCGATCACAAGAGCCTCAAGTATCTATTCACGCAGAAGGAGCTGAACTTGCGGCAAAGGCGTTGGCTGGAACTAATCAAGGATTACGACTTGACTATCGACTATACGCCGGGAAAGGGGAATGTTGTGGCGGACGCTTTGAGTCGGAAGTACATTGCCTCGTTATCCATTGACCCCCGACTGCTACGCGACCTTGAAGAGATAGGCATCGAGCTCCGAGTCAGATTCCGGAACGTGCAGTTGGCAAAGTTACAGTTAGAGCCGAGCTTGCTGAATAAGATCAAGACCGCTCAGACGGACGATTCGTACCTGAAGAAAGTGCGAGAGCTAATTTCGACAGGCAGAACGACCGACTTTGCGGAAGACGAAACCGGCGTGCTTCGATTGAAGGGTAGGATATGCGTTCCGGACGATTCAGAACTCAGAAAGGAGATCCTGTCGGAGGCGCACTATGCGAAATACACTTTGCATCCAGGCAGTACCAAGATGTATAAGGACCTCCGCACGACCTTTTGGTGGCACGGAATGAAGAGAGATGTGGCGCTCTTCGTGTCGCAATGCATGGCCTGTCAGCAGGTGAAAGCTGAGCATCAGCGACCGGGCGGGGAGATATAGAACCTCGCTATTCCCGAGTGGAAATGGGATCATGTCACTATAGATTTTATTGTTGTCCTGCCAAAGACACCACGGGGGAATGACGCCATCTGGGTCATCGTCGATCGATTAACCAAGTCAGCGCACTTTATCGCCATCAAAGTTACTTGGAGCGTTGATCGCCTGGCGCAGATTTATCTTGACGAGATAGTTCGGCTGCACGGAGTTCCTGTATCCATCGTCTCTGATCGGGATTCACGATTTATGTCGCGATTCTGGAGTAGCCTTCAGTCGGCGCTGGGAACCAAGTTGCAGTTCAGCTCAGCTTACCATCCTCAGACCGACGGCCAAACGAAGCGCGTCAACCAGATTCTCGAAGACATGCTACGGCTCTGCGCAATTGACTTCAAATCAAGTTGGGACGTCCACCTACCGCTGGTGGAATTTGCATACAACAATAGCTACCAATCCAGCATCCAAATGGCGCCGTATGAAGCTTTGTACGGCCGAAAGTGCAGATCGCCCATTTGCTGGGATGAAGTCGGGGAACGGCAGATACTCGGCCCGGAGCTGGTGGAACAGACTGTGGAAAAGGTCAAGCTCATTCGCGAAAGATTAAAGACCGTACAGAGTCGCCAGAAAAGCTATGCGGACATTCATCGTCGACCACTCGAGTTTCAAGTAGGCGATCACGTATTTCTCAAAGTGTCGCCCATGCGGGGAGTTAGTCGGTTCGGCGCGAAAGGAAAGTTGAGTCCGAGATTCGTCGGGCCATTTGAAATACTTGAACGGGTCGCGCCAGTGGCCTACAAAATCGCCCTACCGCCGGCGCTTGAAGGTGTACACAACGTCTTCCACGTCTCTCAGTTGCGGAAGTACGTGCACGACCCTAGCCACGTGGTAGATTTTGGCCAGCTGGAGCTAAAGTCAGACTTATCCTATGTTGAAAAACCAGTGCAAATCTTAGAACGCAAGGATAAGTTGCTGCGAAATCGAGCGATCCCTCTCGTCCGCGTCCTCTGGAAGAACCACTCGGTCGAAGAGTCGACGTGGGAGCTTGAATCGGAGATGAAGGATAAATTCCCTTCATTGTTCTCGCAGAGGTAGGTTCCATCTTTAAGTTTCGAGGACGAAACTTTTTATTAGTTGGTTATGGTGTAGTGCCCCATTCCTACATCGTGCCCCGTCTCCGTCCACGGGGTGTGCGAGAAAGGAACACTGTCGCTATCGATTCGGTCGGGACCGATAGGTCGGAATCGGCCGAGTCGATCGAACGGGAACGGTTGAATTAAGATCCATTCCACGTTATGGAATGGCTTCTTCGGAACCAAGTCCCATATTCAGCGGGTTGCACCTCGAGGATTGGCTCTGCGGCTGAGTCGGGAGAGACCTCCCGTTGCTCTGGTTTTCATGCCGCACTTGAATTGGTTTTGGCTTTCGTTTTCGTGAATGCTTTCGATGGATTTTCATGACGCGTTTTCGAGCTCGCATTCATATCGAAATTCTTTGAAATACACAGTGTTCTAATCAGTTGCTTATGCGATTGCAGGTGATCGCGTAGGCGATGACAGCGCAACCAACCGGTCGCTCGCTTGAAGCAAGCCTAAGGCGAGTGGCTGACCTTCTTCGTCCCGTCCCTCTACTTCAAACTCAATATGTGAAGTAAATAAAAAGCTTGTCATAATAATGTAGAATCAATGAAATCGTGCCACGATACTTCATGAAAGACTTGTTGACGAACTGCCGGTTCTGGAAATCGAAAACATGCTTCCCTATGCAATTATACTTGGTCTATGCAAACCAATGAATGAATCAATTAATGTTTATCGCAACGATACGGCTAAATGACCAAATCAACTAAGTTCAAAGGAAAACGGTCATTGGACAACTTGTCGACAAGGTGTAGTTTCCTCGAACGGTTACCTAGGCCAAGGGACCGATTCGGCCCGGGAGGAACGAGTGTATAGTAAGCGCCAGCCCTTCATCGGCACGAGTTATGCGGGAACTTTCACACAGGGCTCGCTACCCGACGCGAAAGGGTCGCCGTCTAACTCAGCTATATGTCCGCGATGGCTTGAAATTGCCAGTGGCCTCCACACCTTTCACATTGCTTAACAAACGCACATGGCACGGGATGATTTTGATAGTTGCTCAATGTTATACAATTTCATATGCTTGCCGCCAAACATTTTAACATACAAACCGAACAGGATGGTTAGAAAGATCATTGAACTAGCTAGCTAACATGTTTACAAATTTCTTGAATCAAATGCAGAGCTTGGATTTAATTAGCTATTCGCCAGTACATGTGTATCGTGCTGATCCTCGCTCTTTGCAGGTCCCGCGAACCAGGAAGGACGCGCCAACTAGCTCGGCGACGTTCGTGACTTTTGAAGCTTCGGCCGTGCGTCGAAGACTCTCTTTCAGCGACTCTACTTTTGAAGGCTCTCGACAGTCCAAGAAAAATGACTCAGCGTCCCTCCCATCCAGGTCAATGGAGTACTTGTGAATATTGAGGGATGTGTGCAATGTATGGAACGGCTATCTCATCGGCACTCTTTTGTAATCGAGTCATGTTGTAGCCCGCGCGGCAAAGAGTCTTGTATCGGAGTCTGTAAAAAGATGTTCATTATCAATAAAGATCAAGTTTCTTTTAATTATTGTGTGTATCAATTTGTCTGCGTACTCTCTTAGATCTTGTGTCTCGGATTACCTTATGACTAGGCCTTGTGCGAGCGCAAATTAGGTTCGCACGGCATCACGCCCGGGGGACGACTATCGATTCGACGGAATCGGGGCGTGACACCCACGGTGGCACATGGACGCCGGCGACGATGCGGCTGCCTCTGGCAGCTGCGGCTGCTGCAGTTGCTGGTGCAACTGCTGCTGTTTGCTGCTGCGCTGCTGTGCCCGCGTGGCCGGCCAGGGCGACGACGGCACGGCGCGACGGCGGCGGCCCAGCGGTGGTGGCGCGCAGCGAGGGGGAGGAGGAGAGGCCGTGGGAGGGGGTCGCGGTTGTGGTGAAGGTGGGGGTGCTTGAAGGAGGTGGTGATGATGGCTGTGGAGGTGGTGATGGAGTGGTGATGATGGAGGCTATGGTGGTGGTGTCGGTGATGGTGTGTTTGGAGGAAGGAGAAGAAGAAGTTTAAGAAGAAGAAGAAGTAGTGTACGTAGAGAGAGAGAGAGGGGGAGATTGAAATATGTAGAGAGAGAGGAGAGAGAGAAGTCGGTGGGAAGGAGAGAGGGTGAGGTCGGCTGAGTATGGGGGGGGGTGTGCTTGTCGGGTGTGAGGAGAGAGGGAAGTGAGGGGGTGGTGAGTGTAAGGGAGTGGTGAGGGGTGAGTGTATGTGTGTGTTTATATATATATATACATTATATATAATGAGAGGGGGTGAGAGTTAGAGAGAGGGTGAGTGTAGAGGGATATTTGTGAGAGAGGGGGGGGGGGTGTTCGGCTGTGAGTGGTGAAGTGTGTGTGTGTTTGTTTAGGTAGAGAGAGGGAGTATATATACATGTATGTATATATATACATATATAATATGGAGAGAAATTGAGATTTTAAATACAAGGAGAGAGGTATTTTAAGTAGGGAAAAATACAAATATAATAGTGGGGTGTATGGGTAGTCATGATAGGGTCTACGCCCAATTGGGTTGGGTATTGGGCCAAGTTCGAACAGATTCGGGACCGAGATTTAATTAATTAATAAATTTAAACTAATTAAAATCATGGATGAAATGGGAGCACAAGGGAACGAATTTAAGTGGGACACGATATATCAACAGGAAGATAATCTTGCCTACTTCAAAATCCATGAAGAGAGTTTACAGAGATTGGTATCCCTGACGCTCCAGAAGTCAAAGTCATGGAAAGGTACATTAATGATCAAAACAATTAAATAGATAAAATATTTATCGATAATAATTCATTTAGAAAAATTTAAAACAGCCCTAAAATTCAGGGGGCTTACAGGCTTGCAAGGAGCTGTTGTGGATGAAGAAGCTGCTGCAGGAAATGGGACTGAAGCAAGAGCAGTATACTTTGCTTTGCGACAGTCAGAGTGCTATCCACCTTGTGAAGAATCAGACGTTTCATAGCCGGTCCAAGCACATCGAGACCCGGTATCATTGGATACGGGATGTGGTTGAGAAGAAGGACGCGGAGCTTGAGAAGGTGCATACAGATGACAACAGAGCTGATATGTTCACGAAGATTCTACCAAGGGGGAAGTTTGAGTACTGCAGGCAGGTCGTCGGGATGACGACATCCTCCCCATAGTTGTGAAGGAGGAGATTTGTTGGAGTGGGTAGGGTTCCCAACCTATGTGGAGAAGGCCCCAGAGTGCGACGAGCGTCGTTCGTGTGTCGAAGAAGCTCGGGAAGTAGGCGACGCGGAGTCGCTGCTGCTGTTACTGCCCATGGGAGGTTCTGGAACAGGGGATCCGAGTTCGGGCCGAACTCGGTCCCATGGCGAGTTCGGGCCGAACTCGGTCTGGCTCCTCCAGAATGTTGGCGTGAGGTTCTGTTTGCTCGACACAGAGTTCTGGCCGAACTCTGTATCGTCGGGGGCTGAAGCGGATTTCTGGATGAGTTTTCATCATTGGATCTAATCCAACGGTCCAGGTTGGTTGCGGGTTTAGGGAGTTATATTGAGATTTCTCAACCCTAATTCACAAGTGCAACGCATTGGACAACACAAGTTTGAGAGAGGAAGGAGGCAAGAGTGCCGTTACAACTTCGGAGAAGAAGACGGAGGATTGAAGGTCGCTATTCGAAGGAGATCGTGTTCGGGTAATCTCTACTCGTCGTTCTCGCTCTTCGTAGCCTTGTAATCATTGTTCTTATCTCTGAGTGTTGTGGGGATCCGATTTGGATCGGGAGGAGTTTGTAGAGGGTGTAATTCTTCTATTCCATTAGTGGAGGCTTCTCAGGGTTGGACTCCGATCGTCCCGTGGTTTTTTTCCGCAAGGGTTTTCACGTCAAAAATTCTCTGTGTCTGCGTGGATTGTTTTTGTGTGATTGTTTTTGGGTTCGTGCGTTGTATTGCTCGGTCCTCTCGCAGGTACTCTCCAGTTTGGGGAAAGGTTTCCGCGTTTCTTTCCCAACAAGTGGCACCGGTTTGCTACGTCAACCTTATCATGGTCTGGTGAGGGCAATCGACAAAGGTGTTCTTCGAAGAGATTTTTAAAAATTCTTGAATTTTTGTTTTTTTTAAGTATCCTTTCCTACAGGATTGACGCAACGTCATGAGGAATTCGGATCGTGTCCATTCCTACAGGATTCTCCGGTGTAGCTAACTGTCTATATCCCCACGGACAAAAAAAAAAAAAAAACTTAATTGTGGGAGTGGCTTGTTGTTTCAATGTGTATACTCATGTTAGACTTTGGGGCATTTGATCGAATTAGGGGTGAGTGTTCGATTTATTCGATTTCAATCGAATCAAAATAGTCAAAATTGAATTAATCGGAATTCTATAAACCAAAATTGAAACCGAATTGAAATTAGTCGTAACTGAAACCGAACCGATAAATAATTTGGTTTGTTCGATTAGACTATCTTTATAGTGTAATTAGCCGAGCCAAAGTTGATATTGTGGTTGAATTATATATTTATAATGTTTATACATATGTTTATATGTTTATTGTATTTCAAAGTTGGGGTACTTGTTAAATTATTAAATTTAATTTTAGAGCATCATTAGTAGTTGGAACTCTCTAATGCAATTTGGGACCCAAAATTATAATAATAATAAAAAGGTAAATGTAGAATGGGTTGAATTGTATGAAAATAGTAGAAAATGATAAAGTAAGTTTCGGTCCCAAAGATTATGTGGTCAAAAATTGATGTAAAAAAAAATTAATATAAAACATATAATATAGAAAGTTTGGCTCCAAATAGAAACTTACTATTCTACAAAATGAGTTTCTACAATCTAGAATCTAGAAATTGAGAGGCCCAACCCTTAGCACATATGGATGGGATAACGTCGAAATTGTAGAAATTGGGGCTAAGGAGGAGATTTACTATTAAGCCTTACTAAGGATCCTCTTAGAGCATCATTAGTAAGGCCCAACCCATTTTCTAGATTCTAGATTTAGAATGTAGGAGCACATTTTGTAGATTAGTAAGATCCATCCTAGGTTTTAATTTCTAGATTTTCAGGTCCAACCTACCCACAGGAACTATAGGTTACGTCTGAGAATTTTTAGATTCATAATGTAGGAAATTATTTTGTAGAATAGTAAGTTCCAATTTGGAACCCAATTCTAGATTTACATTATTTTTTTATCACTTTAATTTTTTACCACACAATTTTTGGGACCAAAGCTCATTTTTATCCTTATACTAGTCTCATATAAGCCCAAGCCATTATACATTTACTTATTTTCAAAATGTTGGACCTCAAGATGAAATTTTGAACATCATCTACTATCTACTAATGATGCTCTTAAAGACATTCATATAATTATTATTTTAAAAATATACACATTTTAAATTATAGAATATATATAAAATTGTGAATATTTAATAATTGCATAAGTCTTGTTCGGTTTTCGATTTTAGATCGATACCAAAATACAAAGCCGAATAAAAAATTTTAGTATTCAAAACCGAAATCAAACCGATCTTTTATTCATCCGGTTCTCGGTCCAAAACCAAATAATCCTCACCCCTAGAGCGAATGTCCAGCACTAAACTACAATCTAAACTTATGACCAATTTGCTTCACATTTGAATTGAAACTTATGGCTAATTTGGTTCACATTTGAAATGATGAACGCTGTATTTCAAACGGCATACGCCAAATGATGCTCTCACGATATTTTCGGTCAGTTTTGTACATAGTGAAAACGGTAGGGAACCAAACTTGTTTCCATTTACGGTTTAGACCAAGATGTCGTCGCAAACTACAAAAACTCATTTCAAACGGGAAGCGAAGTATCCTACATCAGAACCTCTACATTCCTATTCCTATATCTACTTACAAACACGAGAAGTAATCAAGTAACAAGTCTGTGCTCTATTATATCCTCAACTTACAGTACATGTTGAACTACACAAGCTGTTCTTTCACTTCATGAATACAAAATTCTTCGATCATAACATATGCAATTACAAAAGGGGCCAAAGGATTAACTGAGTTCACAGTGCTCACAGTACTGTGCTAGCAAGTAATATATCCATCAATATGAAATCTACATTACCAGTACAGGCAAGGCCGGCCAGAAGGTTGGGTTGTCTAAGTCGGAGCTAATTTTGGTAGTCCCTCACATCTATTGAAAAGATACAAGTTTGGTTTGGATTGTACCGGTCCTAGGAATACCATATATATGACCTTGGGGGTTGCCCTACGGAAGAGGGGGTTGCATGAGTCCAAAGTCTTGTCATGCTTATCCCTGGATCAACAAGCTCTCGTCGAAGCTTCTAAACAATTTGACTTCTTCGAATATGATGACTAACGTTATAAAATTTTTTAAAAAAAAGCTTATATGATTTGAGCTCCTACACCGATCAGCTCTTCAGTTTGTAATCTGGTGATGAATGGTGGAATAGTTGATGAACACAACTCTTCAGTTCCTACAATCTATTCAACTATATAATGCCAAAAGTTAGACTTCACCCTGAAATTTTTCTTCCAAAAATATTCTTGCATATCTATATTAATTAAAATAATTCATTAATTTTAATAAGGACAACTTAGTAATTATGAAGGCTACCCTTTGTTCTTCCAAAATAGTTTTTCTAAGTTAATTAAAATAATGTTAATATATATACAAGACACGTTCTCATGTGCTAGTTATTTTACGAACAACGTATCCACCTTTTTTTGTGGGGTAAAAACTATTCTTAAACCACTGAATCCATAAGACAGAGAATTTCTTGCAGAAGACGAAAAGGGATTTCAATGTCATAATTGTTGGGAAAGAAGCGCGGAAACCTTTCCCCAAACCGGAGAGTACCTGCGAGAGGACCGAGCAATACAACGCACGAACCCAAAAACAACCACACAAAACAATCCACGCAGACACAGAGAATTTTTGACGTGGAAAACCCTTGCGGGAAAAACCACGGGACGATCGGAGTCCAACTCTGAGAAGCCTCCACTAATGGAATAGAAGAATTACACCCTCTACAAACTCCTCCCGATCCAAATCGGATCCCCACAACACTCAGAAGAAAGAACAACGATTACAAGGCTACGAAGAACGAGAACGACGAGTAGAGATTACTCGAAACACGATCTCCTTCGAAAACGACCTTCAATCCTCCGTCTTCTCTCCCGAAGTTGTAATGGCACTCTTGCCTCCTTCTTCTCTCTTTTCTTGTGTTACGTTGCGTAATAAATTAGGGTTTGGAAATCCCAACTTAACTCCCTAATCCCGCAACAAATCTTGACCGTTGGATTAGATCCAGTGGTGAAAAATCACCCTAAAATCCGCTTCAGCCTCCGACGACACAGAGTTCGGCCAGAACTCTGTGTCGGGCAACCAGCACTGGCCGACCACATTCTGGAATGGGAAGGCAGAGTTCGGCCCGAACTCGCCCCCCCCCCCCCCCCCCCCCCCCCCCCCCCCCCCCCGCTTCCAGCAGCTCCCTGTAGCTCTATCAGCAGTCCCGCTTCCTCCCCGAGCTTCTTCGACACACGAACGGCGCTCGTCGTACTCCGGGATCTTCTCCACATAGGTTGGAAACCCCACCCACTCCAACAATAATAACTAAGCATGTGTGATCAAATATATTTGACTGCTTGGCACTCTATTGCATGCTAATGGAGATGTCTAATGCTAACATCTATTGCCCATTTGCAATGTGTGCGAGTTTTTTTTACAGGATCATCATTAGTTATTCTCCATGTTCATTTAGGCTTAAGAGCAGAATGACATATAAATGCGTGTTACCCTCCGTAGAAATGCTGATGAGCATAATGGGAATTGGAACTCGTTCCACATCGGTTAGGAAAGCAGCACTGACAGTCTGAGAGGTCTATAAAAGAGACCTGCTCTCCTCTCGCCTTTTACTAAAGAATACAGTGTGTCCGCCACATTTAAGCAGTATACGCCAATTTTTCGAGGGATTCCTCTCTCTGAGGTGGCCCGCCAATTCAGTAACTGAAGATTAGTATACGTTTTATTGTTTAAGAACAGTTTTATATTCCAATACTCAGGCAAAGAAGTTTAGATAATGTCAGGTGTTTGTAAATATTAGACATTAAATTAGAAGAGAACCTGTAGAAGAGATTAAGCCTCGTTAAGGCTCAAACTCTAGCACTCAACTTTAGGTGGAGCAAACTCTACTCTTCCAATATAGGGATCATCATTTGGTCTGAAGTCCATGGGCTTCCGAAAAGTCCGTCCGGTCCGATGGACCAAAGTCCGATAGAGTTCGGTCATTAGGATAGTCCGATCCGATTCATATTAGTATATGGTCGGGCTTGGACTATGCATCCGTCCGAGTCCGACCCAAAGTCCCTCCGATATAAGCTTGGACAATGCGTCCTAAGACACGGAGGAAGTGCTAGTTTGTTTAGTACTTATAGATTTCAGTAAACATAAGCATAATGAATTTTCATACATGGATTTGCTATAATAAAGGCTCATAATCTACATGCATGTATGATGTACTTATGAATTTGTATAACAATACTTGTTCATTTCTTTATGACGTTGAGACCCTTCTGATACTATTTTCGGTTTGGTTCGATCTAATATTACAGTATCATATGGAACTTGTGCAGATGTGATCAAATAAATCGTAGATAATGTTGAGCTTATAGTATACTTGTGTGTATTTTTTTTTGATCCAATGCTGGTGGTCCTGTTCTGTTGAATGATGAGACTTAGATCAACTGTTAGCAGGTTAGATATTATCTATTTTCCTGCAAATTATCAATTTTTATAGAGTTAGTCCGGCCCGATCTGACTTGGCCCGAAAATTCAGATTCTTGTGGACGGACTTGGACTTCATAAATAATAATTAAGTCCGGCCCGAAATTTCTTTAGGACAAAAAAAACCGGTCCGAACCCGGCTCGAGCCCGTACTTTACGGACTTGGACGGCCCGGCCCGACCCAATGCTGATCCCTATTCCAACATGTCACTTGTGCCCTTTCTACATACTCCGTCATCCTTTATATGCTCCGTCATTTGTCTCAAATGTGGTTCATTGGATTTCTCCATGTTCATTTTGGCTAAAGAGCATAGTGACATGCATAAATGAGTTGCTATGGTTGGAATGCTGATAAAATGGTGACTATTCTGTTTATTCGGTTTCAACCGAACCGAATTAGCCAAAATCGATAAACCGAAAATCTAAAAATTCAAAATCGCAACCGAATGAAATTAACCAAAACTGGAATCGAACCGATCCAAATAATAAAACTTCTATTTATTCGGTTTGTTCAGTTAAAATTAATGGGTCGGACGCATAGTTTATACACACTTTTGTTGAATTTTAAAATTACGTACAAAGTTGACTAGTTGTTAAATTATCAAATTGGAATTCAAAACACAACATATAATTGTTGTTTTTAAAATATATAGATTTTAAAATGAGGGTATTTACAAAATTGTATAATTCTTATTCGGTTTTCGGTTTTGGACCGAAATCTAAAATCGAAACTGAATAAATTTTTTTTGTATTTTGAAAACTGAAACCAAACCGAATATCCTATTCAGTCCGGTTCGATTATGTTTCGGTTCAAAACCGAATGATGCTCACCCCTAAATGCTGATGAGCAAAATGAGTTTGGAAAACTTTAGTCCCACATTAGTTGTCTGGTCCCAAACGTTATAAAATTCACGCTTCTTTCGTCTTTTTACTAAAGGACACAGTGTCCGTCACATTATTGAAGCAGAGGCAGAGGGACTCCTCTTCTTTACTTTTGGTGAAATAATTACTTGTCTATGTTGCAACTTCCACGGACACAGATATGACGAGGACACCGTGACACGGAAGATAAACAGTTTTTTGAAGTGTCCACGTTTCTTAGTAGTGAACTCCTTCCCACTAAAAAAAAAAAAAAAACTGAATCGAACCGAAGGCCAAAACAAGTTTGAGCCATAAACAAAATACTGTGATGAATCTGCGGGCAACTCGATTGGTTGTGGGCATTTCCTAGTTTGCAAGTCTTCATGTAACTCCGTTGTTATAATCCACACTCCACGAAAGATGATTTAGAAACTGGAACTTATTTGTTAGAGTGCAAGCAAACGTTTCAGAGCCTTTGATCATATATATTTCTGCCAAGTTCAAGTCCCCTACCCATTGAAGAACAAGGGTCGTTTAGTCCCACATCGTCTGGGGGTGTGAAGTTTGGCTTAGAAGAGGATATAAAAGGGACCCCAGGGCCACATTTCAGGTCGTACCTTTCTCGGCCTTTTGGCTAAGATCAAGTGTAGTATCTGTTCTTATCAGTTTAATATCTGATATGTGGGCCATGTGCTCACAACGATATTAAATTAATTTTTTCAGGAGGGAGAGCCCATCTGCAGTAGCTTGCTACTGTTGGGTCCTAGAGTGTCGTCTACGTCTTCAATATTAAATTTTCTTGCCCAATTGTTCTCTTTGCATAAATAAAGGAAGTCTCCATGTTCATTTTGGCTTTTAGAGAGGGACATATAATGGACCTGCTCCCCTACCAATTCAATATTAATAAAGGAATTCTCCATGTTCATTTTGGCTTTTAGAGAGGGAAATATAACGCGTTACTCTCCGTAGAAATGCTGATGAGCATAATGGACCTGCTCCCCTACGTTTTACATTTGCGCGGCCTATTTTTTGAGGGACCCTTCTCTTTGAGAGGTTTCCCACCAGTTCAATGACAATTTTTTTATTATTTAATATTTAAGCTCTCTTATTGCTCCAGATCAGCTTTTGTGTGTCTTGTTACAGTTTCAGCTGTTCAGAATAATTGGAATTAGTTTTATTGTAGGTAAATTATCGTTTGCCCACTATTTGGGGCAAGACTTGCAGTTTGTCTGCGCGGTCACAAATCAATTGCCATTAAGCAAACGTTCATGAAAATATCCAGTGTTCTAAATGGCGGCGGTAGACGGTCTCTCTCCACACCGCTTTTCGATATGCGGTAGAGTAGGAGGTTGGCAGCATAGGCGGAGGTGAGACTGCATAGGCATCCGTCTAGGCGGAACAATACCTAACAAATTTTTTTGGCTAAAAATGTTTTGTAAGCATTATAGGTCTATAGTTCACTTTAACAAAACTAAAATTTTATAAATCTTCGGTCTACAACTTCGTTATGCATGAACAACCTTAAGATCCACTAGAGTCTCAATGGCGATGGCGACTTGCGCGTACTTGGGTGGAACGGCTCGAAAGAATTTTTTAACTAACTTATCGTCGTCCATTTCGTCTCCAAGTAGTTGCAAGTCGTTGACGAGTCCCGTGAGCCGTATCGCGAAGTCCTCGACGGATTCACCGTCCTTGAACTTCATTAATTCGAAGTCGGCGCGCAATTTCTGCGCCTTGGCCTCGCGGATGCGCTCGACTCCCACCCGCATCGTCTTCAGAGCGTCTCATGCTTCATTGGCAGTGTCTTTCACCGCTAGTGTCCGCAGCATCTCCGGCGGCACGGTACGGAGTATGACGGACAGGGCCATCCCGTCGTTGCGGTAGCCAACTTTTTCGGGTTCGATCGTCTCCCACAGGCCTTGCGCCTGCATGGTGACTCTCATTAAGAGAGCCCAATCCGCGTAGTTGGTCCATGTCAGCATGGGATATTTGAAGGTGAATGAGGTCTCCTTCATCGACGTCGTGGGATTTTGCTGGTTGTTGGTTGCCATGACTCTGATACCACTATTTGTTAGAGTTAATCATGTTAGATAGTTGAAGAGGTGGTTGTTTTGGGTTTGAATAAATCCTAGTCTTTAGGAAAGTTGTTATTTGATCTACTCTTTCACTTTGTTATCATGTAACTAAAATATGGTTACGTGTGCTACTTTTATGCTTTTTTGTTAATGTTGTAAATGGCTATTTAAAGGCCAAGTTGGTGTTGAACAAAGTACGCGAGATCATTCAGAGCAATAATAAATTACTCCACTTGTTACTCCATTTGTCTTTCATTTGGTATCAGAGTCCATGGTTACTGGACTAGTTTGGGCGGCTCTAATTGGTTCGAGACAGATGGTGCCGAACGTTCATGTGTATAATTGGATTATACGGGCTCTTCTCAAGGTGGAGCATCAACTATAAGAATTGGCTTCAAAGGTGGATTTGACGAGCCTAATATGGAGCAAGGCTTTGTGGTTGGCACACAATTGTGGTGTGGATGAACGTGTCAGGCTTGGTTCTGTAGTCGAACGGATCGAGATAACAATATGTTGGATCTCGTTTCCGGTTGAGCCCTCAAAAGGGGATGATAATGGAGTTGGTAATTTAGTCCCCACATCGGGTAGGCAATGGGATCATGCAGTGTAGATAGTTGGAATTGGTTCAGGCCTTATATCATAATTCTTTTTTAAGACATATGGGCCAAATTCAATATAGCACCTCACGGACCAACTCCGGCTCGGCTCACACCGCATTTCCAACACGTCCTTCGTCCCCCCATCTCCATCTGCAAAATAATTAAAACATGCATTCAAGAGCGACTAGAATTGTATTTTAAGGGGGGGGGGGAATTCCATTGTTCGTTCGGTCGTACGTACATTGGTTTTCTAATACGTATCTCCATTATGCCCTCTGAAGCCTCTTTGGCCGACTTGGAAGTAAACACCACCAGCCTCTGGTTCTTGTCGATCATGTCACTGAGCATGCAGAGGCCAAGTCCCGCCATTCTTAGGCATGCGGGAAGATGGAAACCAGTACTTGGTGAGGCCGGCGGTGGCAAACACCTTGGTGAGACCCTTGGGAGAGGTGATGTAGTCCTCTATGAATATGGTGATGACTTCTGAAGGGTTGGTGTTAGATTATATTTGTGTAGCTATTGTAAATATGGCCCAAAGCCCAATAGTATAGACAGTAAATATATATATTGTAATCAGCTCCAATTAATGAGATAAGGCATTATTATTTCCTACATGGTATCAGAGCTTGAAGAACCAGAGTTGGAAGGAGTGTCGTTACCCAGCAAGCTCATCAGTTTCTGCCATTGTTCACCTGAGAGTGGTGAAGGATACCCTCCATGTATCGTATCCGCCGAACTCCCAGCTGCAAGACCAGCGGTGACACCGTAACCAGCAGCGGCGACATGATGAACAACACCGGCTCCACCAGCACCGCGTCCACCCTCACGCCTATGCTGTGTTGCCGGGCCTCTGCCACCACCAGCACCACGTTCGCCCTCACGCCGAGGACGAGTCTTCAATGGGTTCTTAATACCATTGATCCGCCCCTGAAGAAATCTTTGCCGTACTTTGAGGAAGTTTATCCATTGTGGAACTTGTTGGAGAAAAGATTTGTTGTCAGCAATGGCACTCGGAAGCAACAAATTAAGGTGGCTTTGGCTGAGTGCAAACAAACGGTTTCGATGTCTGTGGAAACCTACTTTAAAAATTTGTAGTCTTTGTGGGATGAACAAGCTGCTTACTTTCCGTTGCCTACTTGTACCTGTGGTGAACTTGCTGCAAAACTACAGGCTATGAGGGATGAAGACCACTTTCAGGACTTTATGTATGGGTTGAATGCTGAGTTGTATGGTCATACCCGATCTAATCTTTTGGCTCAGGATCCTCAGCCAAGTTTAGATCGGACATATCAGGCAGTCTGTGAGGAGGAGGATATGCGCAAATCTCAGGTTCAATCCACTACTGAGGAGGTGTTGGCGCTGGCTATCAAGACTTCACCTCGACTTTCTACTGCTTCTAATAGTAGAACCTCAGATTCCAGGAACACCACAACAGAATGGAAGGATGGAAAGAAAGCATCGACATATTTTAAATGTCGTCATGGCATTAAGATTTCAGGGTTCTCTTTCTATGAATTTTTGGGGGGAATATGTTCTGGGTGCATGTTATTTGATAAATAGAACACCTTCTAGTGTCTTGCATTTTAAGTCCCCTTATGAAGTTTTATATGGCTCGGCTCCTTCGTATGATCATCTCCGTATTTTTGGTTGTCTGTGCTATGCGTATGATTTGAGATCCAGACATGATAAATTTGCCAGCAGGAGTCGAAAATGTATCTTTGTTGGGTATCCTCTTGATAAAAAGGGATGGAAGCTGTATGATTTAGAGACTGGCAAATTTTTGTGTCCCGTGATGTTACTTTTTGTGAAAAAGAGTTCCCTGGGTGTGGCTCTGCTAGCGACCTGTCTTCTGCGACACGACATGCATGTGTTGAGGTGCCTGGAGACGATATAGAGGCGTTTGGGATGGTGCCGGCTGTGGTTGCCGAAGTCGAAGTGGTTGATGGCGGCTTGGCCCCGGGTGGCGAGGATACACAGGCAGATGCCGAAGTATTGACAGGGGAGGCCGCTGGGGTTGATGCCGGTACTACTGATGGTACATGGGATACAGTGTTGCCAGAGGTACCCGACGAGGTTGTCTTGGGCAGAGGAATGAGGAAGAAATCACAGCCAGTACGATTACAGGATTTTGTGACAAATGTTGTTCGAAGTAAAAGTCCCCCTTCACCTCAGTTCATTTGTTCCCGTCACTTCTTTAGGTACTTCGTATCCTTTAACACTTTCTGAGTTATGACATATTTACTGTTGGACACAGAGATTTTCTTGCAGCTTTCACTGCAGGTGTTGAGCCTACTTTATATCGCCAGGCCTCGCGAGATTCAGGCTGGCGTGCTGTCACGACCCGCACCCGATTTTCGGACGCGAGCTCGTGAGCAAGCCAGCTACGTATCGAACGGACTCCAGCCCGACTCGAATACGTAAACGCTGTCAAGGCTATGGTATACTGCCAAATCATGGCAAACAAATCTATATCTCAATCCACAATAAGAATATGAAACATGAATAAACACTATGGGTCGTGGTCTGCAGCCCACTAGCATATATGTCCGATAAGACTCTAAAGAAGTAACAAGAGTCTAAACTGAATCAGAAAATATGATAAAGTAAGAAAGCACAAAAGGATAACAACGTAATAATGATACCTGAATTCCACAAGCGGATCATCGTATCCGAAACCCACAAGAATCGCAAATCCTCCGCCACCCAGAACTACTGGCTAACTCCATGCAACCGCTAAACCTGAGGAGATCATCAGGTCCTCAAAGGACATAGCAAGATACATAATATGCATGCCTATCTAACAGTTTTATCATGCGTGAGAAAATAAACAAGAAGAAACAGGAACACAACAAATGACTATGAACACGAACACGAACACACGAACACTAGAACAACTGCGTATAATGAACTGCCAAGCGAATCATGAGATCAATGGAAGAACCAAACCCTCATCCCGAGTGTGGACTCACGGGTTTGAACTAAACACTAACCCTCGTCCCGAGTGTGGACTCTTTGGTTAGTTCACGGCAAGGCACCCTCGTCCCGAGTGTGGACTCTCTGGTGCAAGTATAACATCCTCGTCCCGAGTGTGGACTCTCTAATATAAACACCTTCGTTCTGAGTGTGGACTCTCTGGTACAAGTCAAGTCAAGTCAACACCATCGTCCCGTGTGTGGACTCTCTGGTGCAAATAATCGACATCCTCGTCCCGAGTGTGGACTCACGGATGTAAACAGATCAAGAAAAATACCCTCGTTCCGAGTGTGGACTCTCTGGTGCCAAGAAAACAATATCAAGGATTTAGCAGTTCAATTACACGTACTCGTTCTATAACACGACTCAAGCAAGGTACTGACGAGAAACTCCAAGTGTGAACCACAAGACCAAACATGAACACGACTATATGCAATAAAAACAACTCAAATAATATAATACGAAAAGCACATGTCCATAATCAATCAAAACTGGAAAATGAAATACAATGCATGTAAATAAAACTGTAGAGGAAGGCAAGGTATACTTGCCTGGAGGTTGCACGGAGAACCAACAATGTATCGCCAATCAATAAGTCAGAAAGTCTAAGTCATCACAACTGTCTCCGAAAGCTGAAATAAACGTTACCAATGTTCTCAGAATAGTCAATTTAGCTAAGATTGCCTGTCCTTAAGTCAAATTCTGGACACATAGGCAAAACGGTAATTTTGGGCAAAAACGATGTCCGCCGTTGGACCCGCTTTGCACTGAAAAGCGTGTCAGAGTCAATGGTCTCTAAAGTCGTCAAACTATATGTCAACAGGTCCAGTTTTCCGATACGAACCCAACCGTATGTCCAAAGTTGGATTCCGGCGGACCGTGCATAAAATCGTCCGTTGAATCGGACCGTGGGGCCCGCTAAACGGCGGTCCAATCAACTGTCTCAGAATCGGACCAAACTTGGCATACAGGACCAGAAAAATGATACGGTCCTGATGGCACAAGTTTTGTCTCTATCTGACGAACGTGCACAAAGTAATTGGGAAATTTGCACAGAGGCCGATACGGTGAATTTCAACGGATACGCATCAAATTCGTCGCGCACATGCGACCAATTTGAATTCCGTCAAAGCCCACACGTCCACGAAGCCGTTACGAACCTTTCGATACTTTCGGTTCGTGACCACGTCACCCGGATTGGCGGAACGCACGTCGTATTGAAAAAATTTCTAGTTTTTGAAACAGGTTTTCGGTCAACTTCGGAATCGAATAACTTCTTATCTGTTTAATGAAATTAAAATCTACAATAAGGGTTGTGATATCCTATAGGTTGTCTAGGGCTGTCATTAAATGGATTTTCAAAAAGGTTATTGGGTTAACGATGATTCGTTCGTAAACATGAGTACTCTGACTACCTAATGTCCTATTTTTGAACAGGATTTAGTCGATCTTGGGTTCGATTTTTCGAGCAACTGAGGTTATCTAAAATCAACCTAACTAATGGAAGTTACAGTTGTATAGGTTGTCGAATTACCTGCGGAGACGGTTCGACCATTGGTCGATCGAGTGCGATGGAATGTTGCTGCGAAGTCGGTCCCGTAATTCGTGCTGCTGCCTGTGCTCCGTTGTCTGCCTGTGCGTGCGAGTTTCTGAGCCTGGCCGGCCGGCGGCGGCTCGCGATGGCGTGCGGAGGCTGGGGCAGGGTCGCCTGTGTTGGAGGAGGGAGGTGGCGGTGCGTTTAGGGTTTGTGTGGTCTGCCCCTCTGTTCTCTCGATCTCTCTTTATACGTACTATATCCGCTCGGGTTTTGCAACTGTGGGGGAAAAGAATACGAAGGCTCGGTTTAACATGGGCCTGGTCGGGATGGGAAAACCAAGTGGGGTGGCTGGGCTGTGCTTGAACTCGGTTTGGGAGGATGGTGTTCGGGCTGGGCTGGGATTTCCTCCTGTGTTCTCATTAGCATATTATATTTACATATATATTCACACACATATACCTATATATTTATCTATACATACACATATATAATATATATAAATATATATATACATACATACAAGCACACATATGTAATGTATTGATATATACATACAAATACACACATAAATAATATATATATATATTTATATATATATACACACATTTATATATCTTATATAAATATATATATTCTTAAATATAATATGCACGTATATATAAAATTAGTATTGTAATGCATATAGTTCGTATTACGTATTTTAAAATACATGTACGTATTTCATCTTGTATTGCATGATTCCTTGCTTGGCTTATCTTGGCATTACATGGCTTGGTCTATTTTGGGTTGGTTGGGCTAGGCTTGGTTTGCCTTGGTTCATCATGAACCAAGGGGAGAACCCTTACCTACCACCACCATCATCCTTTATTAACCATCCCCTCATTCTCTCTTCATTTACTTCTTCTTCTCCACCATTACTTCTTCAACCACCAGGAGAGAAAGAGAGAGCTTAGACAAGTGTAGCTTGCTTCATGGAGGAACTTCGTTTTTATTATTCCATTCTCTTCCTCTCGAGATTCTAACACACTTTAGTACTTAGCATTTCTAATTTCCATGGCTCAATTTGTGTAGATCTAAGTTTATAGTATTTTCGGATTTCTTGGGTTTTGATCTACTTAATATTGTTATTTTTAAGTTTGATGGTTCCATGTTGTAGAGAATTTTATTCTGTCCCATTTTGACCTATAGAAGTTCGGATTTGGACTCTCGATGAAGGTTTTATGAAGCTTGGAAGCCATGGCTTGCATGGTTCTTTTTCTCGGAATAATAGAGAAGAAGAACAGTTTCGTAGCCGCATGAACTTCCGTAGCCGCATGAACTTTTGCAGCCGCATGAACTTCCGTAGCCGCATGAATTTCCGTGGCCGCATGAACTTCCGTAGCCGCATGAATTCCCGTGGCCGCATGAACTTCCGTAGCCGCATGAACTTTCGCAGCCGCATGAACTTCCGTAGCTGCATGAATTCCCGTGGCCGCATGAACTTCCGTAGCCGTATGAACTTCCGCAGTCGCATGAACTTCCGCAGCCGCATAAATTCCCGTGGCCGCATGAAGTTCCGTAGCCGCATGAACTTTCGTAGCCGCATGAATTCCCGTGGCCGCATGAACTTCCGTAGCCGCATGAATTTCCGTGACCGCATGAACTTCCGTAGCCGCATGAATTCCCGTGGCCGCATGAATTTTTGTAGCCGCATGAACTTCCGTAGCCGCATGAACTTCTCTTGATTCCCAGCCGCATAAGCGCGCATGCTTTCTGCCGCATGGCTCCCTCCTCAAGTCTTGTCCTCTTTATTATAATTTATTATTATTAATATTAGTATTATTAAACTGAAAAGTCACATTATGTTTATGTCATGTAAATTCAGGCATATTTCCTGAACACGATAGTGGCCCGCCGTGGCACACTCTCGACAAGCAAACTGACATGATATATCATGACATGCTGTTACGACAGTTAGCCTGACATGACAAATATAAATGACATGGACACCGTGGGCGATTGCGTTTGTACAAATAAACCAGTACTGTCTTGCATCATGTCTAGGATAGGGATCCCTGAGTACCACGGTCAGGGATACCTACAGTAATTGACTAAGGCTAATAAACTAGAATAATTCAGTAGACATGAAGAGATTCCCAGCTACAGGCAATCCCGTTATCTGGGTGCATTAAGTGGACTTGTAGCCTACCGACGAGTAGGGCACATTTCCAGCACACAGTCACGTGTTGCATTCTTCATAAACGGACATTCGACCTGGATAACCGGATGGTCTGCAGGTCTTGTGGCTGTTGGGATAATCTTATTGCATCTTGCTAGTAACTAGGCCTGTGATAACCCTAGTTAGTTAAAAGTATCAAGCCGTACTCTTGATTGGCCGTGATTGATTGGATGGAGTTTATTCCAGCTTAGTCTTATCCTGATCCTGTGCAAGATTGTGACATGACATGATTATTGATGCTTGCCTTAATAATAACGATCAGGGGTTCAGTTCTGTTCAGGCGAAGGGTTACAACCCCGGTCCTTGTTTGGTTTAAGGGTTGTAACCTGGCTCTCGGAGCAGTTTTGTGTCATCTCTTCGTTTATTGTCTTATTGCAACCCCATGCCATGTTCGTCATGTTTTACCTTACCTTAATACCATGATTATTTATACTGGCCTTAGCAATAAAGATCAGGGGTCCAGTTCTGTTCAGGTGAAAGGTTACAACCCCGGTCCTTGTTTGGTTTAAGGGTTGTAACCTGGCTCCCGGAGCAGTTCTGTGTCCTCTCTTCGTTTATTGTCTTCACTGTACCAATAGTATTTGAGACGGATTTCTATTAAGGTGAAGGGCTGCAACCCCGATCCTTGTTTGGTTTAAGGGTTGTGACCTGGCTACTTGAATGGTTTTTTCGTACTCAATTTACTGTTGTTATCTCTATTATTATCAGTTCTTTATTTATTATCTTTAATATTCTATTGTAATATGCTGGTTTTAGTTCCTAAGTGAAGCCTCCTTTGTGGCACTTGCTCTTTCTGGGGTCTAACCCAGCTGTTTTGTGTGGCCAGATATCGGAGCAGCACCAGAGGTTCTACCTGTCTTCCAGCCAGATGGTGACCACCAGGCGTAACCCTGGCAACGAGTGGGTTTCTTTTTGTCCTCCCACTTATTTGTAAAATAATTCTTTTGAGGCATTTAGCCGGCGAGTACGTGTTAGCTCGTATTGCACCTTTATTTACTGTCTGCCTACGGGCTGTAACATGATCGACAAATCCTAGGGTTGATCATGTATGACTGAAACTCTTGCTAGTCTTGACATTTTGTACGACTAGCTTCATGATCATCCGAATATGTAATATATGGGACGCCTTGCTATTATATATTTGGTGCTCTGAAATCTTGTATACTGTTACTACTTGCTTGAGATTGAGACAATAGGCTTGTTCATGACCATAGGCGACTGATGGATTGTAGTTAAACCCTCATGTATCTTGACAGCCGTGATCGTATAGCGAGGTGGGTTGCACTTCAATATACGTAGTTGGCTATGTACGCCCCCGCTCTCCAGTATTCTGGTTCTAGGGCGTGACATGGTTTAAGTGGTGGCCCATACAGGTCTTGTAAATCAAGATATGTGAGGGTTTACCGAATAGATGTCTCAATCAGTATTCGCCTTGATCTCTGCTCGTATCTTCAAATCCCTGAGAATCTTGACCTGATCACATGCTTGTATCGTTGATCTGTCCTGGTCCTTCCTTATTGTTCCCTATGTCGTCTTCTTCAGCGACATTGTTCCTGGACCTGCCGATCAGCAAGGCGGAGCACCTCCTGTGGACCAGCCGCAACCTGGAGATCAAGCCCAGCATTCAAGAGTAGCCTCCAGAGTCGTGCCTACCGGAGGAGAACCACCAATTCAGCCCATCCAGCCTGCAGAGCCTGATGATGGCACTTTGGTGGGTCTCATCAGGTCCCTATTAGCTTCCCAGGATCGTTGTGGAGATGCCTTGCACCAGGCGGTGGCAGATGCTTTGACCAGAGGGGTCATCAGGGTAACAGCGCGGCCAACAGCTTCAAGCGCTTGAACCCTCCCTTCTTCGACGGCAGTGAAGATGCGATCGCTGCAGATGCTTGGCTTCAGGACACATAGGTGATTCTAGAAGCAGCCAGGACTCCAGAGAACGAGAAGGTGACCGTAGTGCGCCTGCAGTTACTAGATCTTGCCCGCAGTTGGTGGGCAGCGCAGGCCGATGGATTAGTAGCCCCTATTTCATGGACAGTATTCAGGGAGAGATTCCAGACCAAGTATTTTGATGCTGTAGCTCGGTACGATCTACAGATGAGGTTCACCAATCTGAAGCAGATGGGCAGGACGGTCGACGGATATGCGACCGAGTTTTCCAGGCTTAGTCGGTTTACTCCCACCCTGGTAGCAACCGAGTTCGATAGAGCCCAGCGATTCCAGCAGGGGCTTCACCTGGAGATTTTGTTGGCAGTTGAGCAGTTTGAGCATCAAACTTTTGATGCGGTATTGAGAGTAGCTAGGAGGCATGAGTATACCTCCCAGAGGATCGTGGATAGGACTGGGGGTCGGAAGCGATCCCGTAGCCAGATGAATCAGTCATCAGCACCAGCCCCGACAGCCAGGGCTTTGACCATTTGAGCTCCGAGGCGGGCGACCTCAGTGACGTCGGTTCAGCATTCCACCCCGACGCACCCTCAGCAGCAGAAGCAAAAGCAGTCTTTCGCAATGGGATGTTCACACTGCGGAAAGCCAGGACATGTGGTATCAGAGTGTCGCAGAGCACAGGGTTTGTGCTTGGTTTGTGGTGTCCCGGACCACAGGATTGGGAACTGCCCGAACAGGAGGAGTTCATCGGCCTTCTCTAGTCCTTCAGTTAGAGGATCAACACCAGTCCAGCAGCAGCAGCAGCTGCAGTACCCGTTCTCGAGACCATTGCCGACGCAGGCCCAAGCATTCCAGCAGCAGAGACCGCAGCAGTATGCCCAAGCCCAAGCCCTGATCCAGAACAGGCAGAGGAATTTTCAGCAAAGGGAACCCGCACCCAGAGGACATGGTCAAGTGCTGGCTTTGACCATGGAAGAAGAAGGAATAGCACCAGGTGAGGTAGTGGCAGGTACTATTCTCGTCAACACCTTTCCAGCTTCAGTATTATTTGATTCTGGTGCCTCGCATTCATTTATGTCTGCGCGATTTGCGACACGGATAGGATTGGAGCCCGAGTCATTATCAGTGAGGCTCAATATACTTACTGGTAATGGACTTGTGGGAGTAGATAGGGTGTTTTCCTCGTGTCGGATCGTAGTTAGCGGTAGAGAGTTCCCCGCTAGATTAATAGAGTTTCCGATGGCCGATTATCATGTGGTCTTAAGGATGGATTGGTTGAGGGACCAGTATGCTAGGATAGACTGCCATATTGGCAGGGTTATTTTTAGCATTCCCGGAGAGCCAGAGTTTTCCTTCTTCTGAGGCGAAGTTAAACCTTCTCCTCCAGTATTGCGGATGGCAGTAGCAGCAGTACAGTTGCCTCGGATAGTCGAGGAGTTCCCAGATGTTTTCCCAGAAGAGCTTCCAGGGATGCCGCCAGAGCGGGAGATCGAGTTTACCATCGACTTGATCCCCGGGACAGCCCCAGTATCAGAGAGAGTCTACAGGATGGCGCTGTCAGAATTGAAGATATTGTACAAGATGATTGAAGAACTCAGAACCAAGGGATTCATTCATGCTAGTGGATCGTCTTGGGGAGCCCCGATGCTTCTTGTGAAAAAAAGGATGGTACGTCCAGATTATATGTAGATTATCGTACCTTGAACTCAGTGACAATCAAGAACAGATACCCTCTCCCGAGGATAGATGACTTGTTTGATCAACTCCAAGGGGCAGCTGTGTTTTCGAAAATCGACTTGCGCTCCGGATATCATCAGATCAGAGTCGGAGAGCAGGACATCTCGAAGACAGCTTTTAGATCAAGATATGGGCATTGGGAGTTCCTTGTGATGCCATTTGGAGCCACCAATACGCTAGCTGTATTCATGGACCTCATGAATCGCATCTTCATGCCTTACTTGGATCAGTTCGTGATTGTGTTCCTAGACGACATCCTGGTCTACAGCAAGAGTGAGGCAGAGCATGAGCAGCATCTCAGAATCGTCCTCCAGATTCTTAGGGAGCACCAGTTGTATGCCAAGTTCAGTAAATGCGAGTTCTGGCTCGATCGCATTTCGTACTTGGGTCATATTATCACCAGAGGAGGAATAGAAGTGGATCCCCAGAAGATCGTGGCTATTGAGTCGTGGCCAGTGCCCAGCACAGTTACAGAAGTCCGTAGTTTTCTTGGATTGGCCGGTTACTACCGACGATTTGTTTCAGACTTTGCTCGGATCTCAGCGCCATTGACCCAGTTGACCCGTAAGGATGTGCAGTTTGCTTGGACAGCAGAGTGCCAGGATTCTTTTGAGAAGTTGAAGCGAGGCATGATGACGGCACCCATTCTCACGCTTCTAGATGGAACCGAGAGATTTTCAGTATGTTGTGATGCTTCAGGCAGAGGCTTAGGATGTGTTCTGATGCAGCATGGAAAGGTAATAGCTTATGCGTCACGACAACTTTGTGATCATGAGAGGAATTATCCAACCCATGACTTGGAGCTGGCAGCAGTAGTGTTTGCACTTAAGTTGTGGAGGCACTACTTGTACGGAGATAGATGGAGATCTTCACTGACCACAAGAGCCTGAAGTATGTTTTCACCCAGAAGGATCTTAACATGCGTCAGAGGAGGTGGCTGGAGCTACTTGTGGATTACGATGTCAACCTGCAGTATCATCCTGGGAAGGCCAACGTTGTTGCAGATGCATTGAGCAAGAGAGCCGGAGTTTATTTCCTAACAGCGCAACCAGAGCTGTTAGACGATCTTCAGAAGATGGGTATAGAAGTTGTCCTCCCTTCCAGTGTGGCATTGATGGCCAACATGCAAGTTCAGTCCATTATAGTCGAGAGGATCCGGATGGCGCAGTCAGCAGATTACAAGCTTCAGCGACTCAGAGCAGAGTGTGAGGCAGGACAAAGACCAGAGTTATGTATCCATGAAGACGGTATACTTCGACATGGGAAGCGTCTTTGTGTACCCAGTGGAGATATCAAACAGAAGATCATGACAGAGGCTCACAGTTCGTAGTATTTCATTCATCCCGGCGGTACGAAGATGTACCGAGATATTCGTCAGCACTTTTGGTGGAATGGCATGAAGAGGGAGATAGCCCGGTTTATCTCTCGATGTTTGGTTTGCCAACAAGTTAAAACTGAACATCAGAGGCCAGCTGGACTACTTTAGCCCTTGCCAAGTCCAGAATGGAAGTGGGAGCATATAACCATAGATTTTGTGACTGGATTACGTAGATCCCCGGCTGGCAGAGACGCTATTTGGGTTGTCATAGACAGGCTCACGAAGGTGGCTCACTTTCTCCCGTTCAGAGTTGGTCAGTCGACGGCTCAGCTAGCGGAGATGTATGTCCGGCAGATTGTCAGATTGTACGGTGTACCAGTCAGTATCACCTCGGACCGAGATTCCAGATTTACGTCGCACTTTTGGCGGAGCCTGCAAGAGAGTTTGGGGACTCGCCTCCAGTTCAGCTCAGCATATCACCCACAGACAGATGGCCAGTCAGAACGTACGATTCAGACTCCCGAAGATATGTTGAGATCTTGTACGCTCGACTTCGGTGGATCGTAGGAAGATCACCTGCACCTGGTAGAGTTCTCGTACAACAATAGTTTCCAAGCTAGTATCCAGATGGCACCGTTCGAGGCACTGTATGGTAGAAAGTGTCGATCTCTACTAGCATGGGACGATGTCGGAGAGAGATAGATACTCGGTCCAGAAATGATTGCTCAGACCGTTGAGGTGGTCAGAAGAGTCAGAGACCATCTTCGAGTTGCCCAAGATCGCCAGCGTCATTGGGCCGATTCTCATCGACGACCCCTTGAATTCTCGGTCGGTGACCATGTATTCTTGAGGATTTTGCCTAACCGTGGCGTCATTCGTTTCGGCATACGGAGAAAGCTTAGTCCTAGGTATATAGGACCGTTCGATATTCTGGAGCGAGTAGGAGATGTATCCTATCGTCTCGCTCTTTCGTCGTCGCTACGTGAGGTGCACAATGTGTTCCATGTATCCCAACTGCGACGGTATATCCCGGACCCGAGCCACATCCTGGATCATTCGGAATTGGTTATTGGTACCAAACTTTCGTATGAGGAGAGACCCGTGTCTATATTGGACCGAAGAGAGAAGACACTCAAGAACAAGACTATCAAGTTAGTCCGAGTTGCTTGGGGTCATCACTCTTTGGGTGAGTCAACGTGGTAGCGTGAGGATGATATCCGATCGCGATATCCCGACCTGTTTGACTCGTAAGGTATAATATCTTTCTTATGCCTCATGTCTTCGATTCCTTGCTTGCATGAATAATTACTTGATTGCTTGATTAGTATAGCTTGCCTATGAATAGTATAGCTTGTTCTTGTCCCTCTAGCCTCTTAATTAAATTCCGAGGACGGAATTCTTTTAAGGTGGGTAGAGTGGTAATGCCTATAGTTCGTATTACGTATTTTGAAATACGTGTACGTATTTCATCTTGTATTGCATGATTCCTTGCTTGGCTTATCTTGGCATTACATGGCTTGGTCTATTTTGGGTTGGTTCGGCTAGGCTTGGTTTGCCTTGGTTCATCATGAACCAAGGGGAGAACCCTTACCTACCACCACCATCATCCTTTATTAACCCATCCCCTCATTCTCTCTCTTTATTTACTTCTTCTTCTCCACCATTACTTCTTCAACCACCAGGAAAGAGAGAGAGAGCTTATGCAAGTGTAGCTTGCTTCATGGAGGAACTTCGTTTTTATTGTTCCATTCTCTTTCTCTCGAGATTCTAACACACTTTAGTACTTAGCATTTCTAATTTCCATGGCTCAATTTGTGTAGATCTAAGTTTATAGTATTTTCAGATTTCTTGGGTTTTGATCTACTTAACATTGTTATTTCCAAGTTTTGATGGTTCCATGTTGTAGAGAATTTCATTCTTCCCCATTTTGACCTATGGAAGTTCGGATTTGGACTCTAGATGAAGGTTTTGTGAAGCTTGGAAGCCATGGCTTGTATGGTTCTTCTTCTCGGAATAATAGAGAAGAAGAACAGTTCCGCAGCCGCATGAACTTCCGTAGCCGTATGAACTTCTGCAGCCGTATGAACTTTCGTAGCCGTATGAATTTCCGTGGTCGCATGAACTTCCGTAGCCGCATGAATTCCCGTGGCCGCATGAATTTTCGTAGCCGCATGAACTTCCGTAGCCGCATGAATTTTCGTGGCCGCATGAACTTCCGCAGCCGCATGAACTTCCGCAGCCGCATGAATTCCCGTGGCCGCATGAAGTTCCGTAGCCGCATGAACTTCCGCAGCCGCATGAACTTTCGCAGCCGTATGAATTCCCGAGGCCGCATGAACTTCCGTAGCCGTATGAATTTCCGTGGCCGCATGAACTTTCGTAGCCGCATGAATTCCCATGGCCGCATGAATTTCCGTAACCGCATGAACTTCCGCAGCCGCATGAACTTCTCTTGATTCCCAGCCGCATAAGCGCGCATGCTTTCTGCCGCATGGCTCCCTCCTCAAGTCTTGTCCTCTTTATTATTATTTATTATTATTAAACTGAAATGTCATATTATGTTTATGTCATATAAATTCTGGTATATTTTCTGAACACGATAGTGGCCCGCCGTGGCACACTCTCGACAAGCAAACTGACATGATATATCATGACATGCTGTTACGACAGCTAGCCTGACATGACAAGTATGAATGACCTGGACACCGTGGACGATTGCGTTTGTACAAATAAACCAGTACTGTCTTGCATCATGCCTAGGATAGGGATCCCTGAGTACCACGGTCAGGGATACCTACAGTAATTGACTAAGGCTAATAAACTAGAATAATTCAGTAGACATGAAGAGATTCCCAGCTACAGACAATCTCGTTATCTGGGCACATTAAGTGGACTTGTAGCCTACCGACGAGTAGGGCACATTTCTAGCACACAGTCACGTGTTGCATTCTTCATAAACGGACATTCGACCTGGATAACCGGATGGTCTTTAGGGCTTGTGGCTGTTTGGATAATCTCATTTTATCTTGCTAGTAACTAGGCCTGTGATAACCCTAGTTAGTTAAAAGTATCAAGCCGTACTCTTGATTGGCCGTGATTGATTGGATGGAGTTTATTCCAGCTTAGTCTTATCCTGATCCTGTGCAAGATTGTGACATGACATGATTATTGATGCTTGCCTTAATAATAACGATCAGGGGTTCAGTTCTGTTCAGGCGAAGGGTTACAACCCCGGTCCTTGTTTGGTTTAAGGGTTGTAACCTGGCTCCCGGAGCAGTTTTGTGTCCTCTCTTCGTTTATTGTCTTATTGCAACCCCATGCCATGTTCGTCATGTTTTACCTTACCTTAATACCATGATTATTTATACTGGCCTTAGCAATAAAGATCAGGGGTCCAGTTCTGTTCAGGCGAAGGGTTACAACCCCGGTCCTTGTTTGGTTTAAGGGTTGTAACCTGGCTCCCGGAGCAGTTCTGTGTCCTCTCTTCGTTTATTGTCTTCACTGTACCAATAGTATTTGAGACGGGTTTCTATTCAGGTGAAGGGCTGCAACCCCGGTCCTTGTTTGGTTTAAGGGTTGTGACCTGGCTACTTGAATGGTTTCCTCGTACTCAGTTTACTGTTGTTATCTCTATTATTATCAGTTCTTTATTTATTATCTTTAATATTCTATTGTGATATGCTGGTTTTAGTTCCTAAGTGAAGCCTCCTTTGTGGCACTTGCTCTTTCTGGGGTCTAACCCAGCTGGTTTTGTGTGGCCAGATATCGGAGCAGCACCAGAGGATCTACCTGTCTTCCAGCCAGATGGTGACCACCAGGCGTAACCCTGGCAACGAGTGGATTTCTTTTTGTCCTCCCACTTATTTGTAAAATTATTCTTTTGAGACGTTTAGCCGACGAGCACGTGTTAGCTCGTATTGCACCTTTATTTACTGTCTGCCTACGGGCTGTAACATGATTGACAGATCCTAGGGTTGATCATGTATGACTGAAACTCTTGCTAGTCCTGACATTTTGTACGACTAGCTTCATGATCATCCGAATATGTAATGTATGGGACGCCTTGCTATTATATATTTGGTGCTCTGACATCTTGTATACTGTTACTACTTGCTTGAGATTGAGACAATAGGCTTGTTCATGACCATAGGTGACTGATGGATTGTAGTTAAACCCTCATGTACCTGGACAGCCGTGACCGTATAGCGAGGTGGGTTGCACTTCAATATACGTAGCTGGCTATGTACGCCCCCGCTCTCCAGTATTCTGGTTCTGGGGCATGACAAGTATATATAAGGTGAACATGAATTAAAAATGTGTACACATATATTTATCCAAAATACGTCAATATAATAATATAAAAGTATTTATCCAATTTCTAAAAAAAGAATATCGATCCAGTAACAATAAAATATATTTATTTATTTACCACAAAATAATAATAAAATAATTAAATGGTGGTTTGGTGAATCCATACTATTCACCTTTATCCGGGTCCAGAAAATTGTACAATTATCGTGAAGCAATATTTAATAATAAAATACCAATTTTTGTACAATTATTTAAATAATTAAAACTGCACATCGATACCTAAAATAATTTAGGAAATAATTGTACACACATAAAAATATGCCTACATGGTCGTCTTTGGTCTCACTACATATCTACAAAGGCTTGGAATCGGTTCGGGCTCAGTTCGGGCTAAGTTGGTACAATCGGGTCATCTAAAATCAATATATCTAATTAATAAATAAATAATTCATCGGTAAGGGTTAAGTCACAACTTGGCCTGGTTTTCTTAGTTAGGACGTCACTATGGCTCAGCCTTTCCTACCAGGGCTAATACACTAGTCAAAGCACGCCACTGCGCTATCCGTGCCATGATTCCTAATCGTCTTGTACTTCAAAACTCTACCATTGCTAAAGTCATCTACCGTAATAATTAACTAAATAATTATTTATAAAATTCTAAAAATCCCCATTTAAATAAATAAAAATAAAAAAATAATTCAAAAATTTTCGGGAAGGGAAGCTACAAATCTATCCACCTTAAAAATAATTTCGTCCTCGAAATTCCAATTCATAACCATTCCTTAGAAATCAAAGTCTACTATTCCCTTAATCTCCTCAAATTTAATTTCACAAATATTTTATATCCTCCTCCTAGCCATTTTGTAACTCCGAATACTTGATGACTTCTACCCACCTTTGGTCACACTACTCCTCCAAAACTCGGTCACTAAAATCTTATAATCTTCTAACTAGTGACTAACAGTACTTCCAACAGATATCTAGGACATATGTCACGCCCCAGTACCAAAATACTGGGACGGACTAGGCCAGCTACTCCGTATGAGGTATAAAACGTCATACGACGATCGTGGCTGTCAATCTTGCTGGGTATCCTAGCATACAAGCAGTCTATGGCCTAAATCAGATCTCATATCCACAGGCAATAATCAATGAAATAACGACAAGAGAGATAATCATATGAAAAATAGGAAATACTCATATGATAATCAGAGAGTCTACAATAAGAAATAATGTAGACAAGAATACCTTCCCACACAGTTCCCTCATAGTCAGAAACTGAAGCACGTCCTCCAAGTCAAGTCTGGAAGATCCACATGGCCGGTCACAGGCAATCTGGGAACAATCCAGGGTTGGTCAGGCCAACCGCAGCAAGTACCAGAAAGGAGGGCTCAAGGACGGGCGAAGAAAACCAGCAGAATAAAATGTGACAGAAATAGCATCTTGAAGCAGTAAATAAGGTAAGGGATCGTGCGGTACCAACGCACGATTACAGAATATAAGACAACAATCCAACTACTAAATACATAAGTAACCAACAATCATCACGTCATCCTAACATCCACTAATGCTTGCATTGCCAACTGGAACTCGTAGTCTGTCATCGGAACAGTAACCCATCCCTACATCAAACAAGAACAAGGGAATGAATTACTGCGCCGGGACAGCGTTACGTGCCAGCCAGCTTAGCAAGCAACAAGCCAAATAATTATATGAATAAGCGGCCACTCAAATGCCTACGGCTGTCTATGTGGAGGTTGGGTTACCCCAACAATGCAATATAAGAATCCTCAGATCGTGCCATATCCCGCAAGGGCTAGCGAGGCCAAATAATGCATAGTAGGTAGGTATGCACCGGTCCCTCGGAAGGCCACCGTGCTAAGCAGGAGTACATATAGTAGTCGGATACTGCCATATCCGTGGCGGCCAACCCCGACGCGCCAGGACGAGCCTGTGGCGGCCTGTAATGCACGATCTCGGGATTCCGTTCCCTCCCAATGCTTCTACCATTTTTAGTTGCCTAGATTAACCCTACATTTATCCGAAATCACATGCCGTGGTCACATGCTCATCCTCCTAGATGTCGTACCTCAGTACGAGAATGCTAAGTAAGAATCAGCCTCGGCACCTATAGTCCCAGTTGTGATCCAACCTTAGTGTTATGTAACAAGCAAGCAAGCAATCCTAACCACGCTAAGACTATAGGCCAACTACCAGATACCCGTGCAGGTAATCATATAATATAGCCAGAATATCAAGATGGTATCGCAATGCCATATAATCATGGAAGTAGCACCTCAAGTGCCAATAGACAAAGGGCACCGCAGTGCAATGTCAGGGCCAGCACCTCACAGGGTAAGCTGGACTTATAGCACGGATACAGGTAGTCTGGTCTGGGATAAGGACAACTCTGTCAGTCACAAGAAGTCATCTGCCCACATCGTGGCATAGATATCAGGTCAAGTACAAGATCAGAACCTCTACTATAATAACATCTCAAGCATATATGGGAGCCTACAGCTCCAATCATCAAGTCGGTCTATCCACCAAATCAATCTATCAAGTGTCTCCCATCCATGAGGGAGTGAATATCAC
Organism: Iris pallida; assembly: GCA_029216955.1. NCBI lineage: Eukaryota > Viridiplantae > Streptophyta > Magnoliopsida > Asparagales > Iridaceae > Iris > Iris pallida. The sequence continues at coordinate 18,594,654 of JANAVB010021600.1, read as the reverse complement.
GTTAATAAAGACAACCACCAAATACCAATCTCATTCCCCCTAACAATGCTAGGCCCTCAGACTCACAAGAATCCTCCTAGTCAATGATCACAAGCCACTAGAAAACAAGCCCCTCAACTACCAAGACACAGCAATCAACCAGGTTCTCTAACTACCGGAATACACAAAGGTACCGGATTTGGGTGTTTGGGAAGTCGAGTAAAATCATATAATAATACCCTCGATATTCTCCTCGTTTTGCGAGACACTCGTACCAGTATCAAAATCCAAAAGTCCTCAAAGACACATCTGATCAAATTAGACATCACCAAAAAACTAGCAACACTATCTAAGAATCCACTTAGTCTACCATAATCACTATCTCAATATCCTATCTCATCATAGTCAATCCTCGAATAAGATCATAATCCCAACACACGGGTCAACACTAATCAACGCCGTCGGAAGATGGCAAGGATTGTGTGAACCACTCTGGATCAGATCCACAACCCTTAAACCAAACAAGGACCAGGGTTGCAGACCTTCACCCGAGTAGAACCACTCTCCTTACACAATCCGGCGGACAGGACAGACAATGGGATAACAAACTAAACTAGAACACCATCTAAAGGAAGAGTCACGAGTCAAGAGTCCAATGGGTGATACCGTCGAAAAGGCAAGGATTGCGTGAACCCCTCTGGATCAGATCCACAACCCTTAAACCAAACAAGGACCAGGGTTGCAGACCTTCACCCGAGTAGAACCGCTCTCCTTACACAATCCGGCGGACGGGACAGATCAAGACGCTAGGCGACTAATCTAGTCGGGAGTCTACCTAGCAGGCAATGAGATCAGGGATACTATACCAAGAAGAACATGCATGAGTTCAGTCCCGCAAACCAAAGGAATGGCACTGCCCAATCCTTCGAACCAAATTCCTAACCGGGAATTCTGGAAAAATCCGGCAGAGTCTCCTTTGTATTCTGGATGGGAGTACCCTACAAATTGGGGCTAAAATCCACTCGGCGCAACCCGCCGCAGAATCGCAATTCGAGAACACTAAGTCTCGACCTCCAGTAGCACTACGATGCGTACTGGGCACCAACCCTAGCCGAGAACACTAAGTCTCGGCCTCCAGCAGCACTACAATGCGTACTGGGCGCCAAACCAACACATGCAGCAAGAATCGCCACGCAGGGCGCACCAAGACCCACAGTCATATCCAAGCCACAAACAAAGTCATAGAAACAGTTAGCCAAAGCCGTTACCCGACCGCGAGTCGGACACGGGGCATATGGGGACAATCCATACATGTGAGTCGTGCTCGTGTCCTCGGAGGTGTGGATGACCCATCCGAGTTGTCCGATACGGTCTACCCCGGTATCAGACCAAGCTAATCTAGGTTTTCATGGCAGTTCTACTGCTAAGCTACACTACTCATGGTTATACATTTACAATAAATTAAATACAATAAAATCCAAGAGAGATGGCAAGAGCCGCCGAGGAGCAAGGGATACTTGCCTAGAGGGCTCGGCTAGGTAAGCAAGTCTTCGGCGATCTGGATCCAAGCTAGCACGTCCATCGAGGTCCTCAGAACACATAATAACAATCGTTAGAATTAAATAATAAAATAATAACAGGAAGCACGGAGGATGGCATGAGGCTATACCGTACGGGTCCCGCAAGCAGCGCAGGGATCTGGCACAAAAACCGAGGGACACGGACCGACACGGACACGCAAACCGAGACGTGCACGTATATCGAGACGCGCACAAGAATCGAGATGAATATGAGACAACGTGCACGTAAATCGAGACATGCACGTAGATCGAGGAAATCACGAATATCGGGATGGCGCACGAATCAATACGACACGCAAATCGGGGCATGTACGCAAATCGAGACGGACCAAGATTCAAGGAAGCACACAAATCAATGCGACATACAAGTCGACGTATGCACGCAAATCGATACGGTGCAGAGTCCAAGGTGATACGCAAACCAAGGCGGCACGTAAATCGGTACGGGTATGCAAATCGGAGCGATACGAAAACCGAGATGGGCACAAAGGCCGAGACACATAAACGAGGCAACACACAAACCAATGGGGCACGGTGCCCGAGGCAGCGTGGGGCTCGAGGCGTCCTGCTGCCCAAGGCAGCGCGTGAATCGAGGGTGCACGAAAACCAATAAGGCGCACGCAAACCGAAGCATACGCAGAACGAGGCGCACGCGGACCGAGCAGCGCACTGCTCGAGGCAGCACGTGCACCGAGGCACGTGGCCCGAAGAGCACGCAGCCCAAGGCTGGCTCGCTGTTCGAGCAGCGCGGGGCCCAAGGGTGTCCCGCCGTTCGAGGCGGTGCTGGCCCGGGCGCGGCAACGACACGGCGGTGGTGCTGGCCGCCGGGGAGAAGAGGAAAGGAAGGGGCGGGGGAGATCGGGGCTCACCGGGGTCGGTCGGGCTCCGGCGGAGGGGACAGCAGCAGCAGCGATGGGGGTGCTGGTGGCGACGGAGGAGGCCGACCGAGAGGGAGACGGCGGCGGCGACGATGAGGGTGGCGCTGGTCGTGGCGGAGGAGGCCGGCTGTGGGGGGAGACGGCGACGATTATGATGGCGGTGGCGGTGGAGACGAGGGCGCCGGCGGCGCTCAGGGGGCCGGAGGAGAAAGGGGGCAGTGGTGGTCGCGGAAGTGGTGACGGAGACGGTGGCCGGCGGTGGCGGCTCCGAGAAGAGGGAGCTCAGGGAGGAGGCGGCGAAGGCGGTGGCGGTGCTGGTGGGTGATGGTGGCGGCTGGGGCATGGCCGCGGCGGAGCTGGCCGGGCGCAGGGGCGAGCGGGAGCTCGAGGGATAGGGGAAGAGAGATCGGAAGGGAGAGGGGGCTGAGAGCGAGTGAGAGAGAAAACTGAGAAGTGGGGGAGAGGAGAGTGAGGGATCGGGAGAGGGAGAGAGAGAAGAGTGAGGGAGGGGGTGGCGGCTGTTCGTGTAGAGGAGAGAGAGAGATGAGTGCATGGGTTGGGTTAGGGTTAGGTAAGGGGAGGAGTTAGGCCAGGTAATAAAATCAATATTAATAATAATAATAATAATAAGAATAATTATAACAATGGAACTAAAACACCAACTCCAAAATAATAATAAAATAATACAAACCGTAAATTAATACGGTAACGATAACCAAGAGTCCAGACCCTACGACGAAAATAAATCCTAATCCAGAAAAATAAATAGAATTTTAAACCAATACGAAATCTGAAAACCACCCAAATACGAAATACGGTCATATACCAATTTCTAAAATAGGGATATGACAGCATATGGCATCTATAACCCCTCATATCTACAAACAACCAAAACTCAATAATCAAGCAGTATTATACTATATCTTAAGAATGTCTGGTAAATTCTAGACAGTACGATCGTTCGTCACCTCGAAATAAAAGGGGACGAGAATCAATAGTACGGAAAGCAAGGAAGTATAATCGAGAGCAAATATGGAGTTTTCAAGGACGTAGAGAATTTCTAGGAGAATTTTCAAGGCAGAGTGGATTGAGATTTCTAGGTTTAATCATTGTCGCAGGCTCGTACCAGTACAGTTACGTAACCGGTACGATATGCTCTGACCTGCATGGGCCACCAAAAAAACTTGTCACGACCCGCACCCGGTTTTCAGACGCGAGCTCGTGAGCAAGCCAGATACGTATCGAACGGACTCCAGCCAGACTCGAATACGTAAACGCTGTCAAGGCTATGGTATACTGCCAAATCATGGCAAACAAATCTATATCTCAATCTACAATAAGAATATGAAACATGAATGAACACTATGGGTCGTGGTCTGCAGCCCACTAGCATATATGTCCGATAAGACTCTAAAGAAGTAACAAGAGTCTAAACTGAATCAAAAAACATGATAAAGTAAGAAAAACGAAAGGATAACAACGTAATAATGATACTTGTCACGACCCGCACCCATTTTTTTTTTTTAAAAACAGATACGAGACGTATCCAAGCCAGCCTACGCCGCAGTGTCGGCGGTAGTACGCTGTCACGGCCATGAAGATCAAAATCACAAATAATACTCATTCACAAGATTAATTTAATTTACAAAGATCACAAGTTTTACTTTTGCATAAAACATAAACTTGTACAATTATAGAATGACTACAACTCAACTATCTAGCTAGTCTCTAGGCTTCTGGCTGCAAATATTCTCGTATCTCCCATGCTAAGTGAATCCACGGCTAACCTGAAAATATTGGTTTCCAGTCAGGAATGGAACGAGCACAATTCACTGAATGCAATTTCAAATAAAGAAAATGACTATAAGACAAAGGTTAGACATTAATCATGGGTTTGAAAATAAACAGTAAAGCCGTAAGAAAAATCAATAGTAATAAATAGACCAATATACTTTTCCACCATTAGAAGTACCTTTGATATGTGATCGGTCTCGGGACAATTATGTGACACGGTCTACACGGTCTAAAGTTACACGGTCTACAGTTACACGGTCTACAGAAAATATTGCAATAAAGAAACATTGTCTACAGAATAATAATCACGAACTACACAGATTAAATGCAATAAATAAATCACTGTCTACACGGTCTAATTTGCAATAAACAAATCACTGTCTACAAGAAATAAATGTAACACGGTCTACACGGTCTACAAGAAATAAATGCAACACGGTCTACACGGTCTAAGGTCAGATCACACATCGTTGGTACTTCTCATTCCCGACTCAACAATTTATAATAGAAAATAATCACATAACTAATGAAACCAACCAATGAAATATAGTGAAAATCAATATCAAAATGCAGACAATAAACTGTACTCGCCTGTGGTCCTTTGCTGGTGAAACCGACAATCTGAACTACTCAATGTGCCACTATAGTCAAAACTCGTACAAAAGTCCCCGGAAGCTGAAATAAACAATACCAATGATCTCAGAATAGTCCAATTAGCTAGAATTGCCTGTCCTTACATCCAATTCTGGACACAGAGGCAAAACGGTAATTTCGAGCAAAAACGATGTCCGCCGTTGGACCCGCTTTGTACCGAAAAGCATACCAGAGTCAACGGTCGCTAAAGTCGTCAAACTACATGTCTACGGATCTAGTTTTCCGATACGAGCCCAACCGTATGTCCAAAGTTGGATTCCGGCGGGCCGTGCACAAAATCGTCCGTTGAGTGGGACCGTGGGGCCCGCAAAACGACATTTTTATCAACGGTCTCAGAATCGGACCAAACTTGGCATACAGGACCAGAAAAACGATACGGTTCTGTTGGCGCAAGTTTCATCTCGATTTGACGAGCGTGCACAAAGTAATTGGAGAATTTGTAACGTGCACGATACGGGGAATTTCGACGGATACGCATCAAATTCGTCGTGCACACGCGACCGATTTGAATTCCGTCAAAGCCCACACGACCACGAAGCCGTTACGCAGCTTTTGATATCTTCGGTGCGCGACCACGTCGCCCGGAATGGCGGGACGGACGTCGTGTGGAGCGATTTTTATTGATTTCTAAACAGATTTTTCATGAACTTTGAAAATAGTTTAACAACACTGTAATCGATGAAAAATAAATCTATAAGTGGGGTTTCCATCTCGTATATGTTGTCAATATATGCGTTCAATTAGATTTTGAAAACCCTAACTGGATTGGCCAATTTTGGCCTTCTAAAACAGTGGTTTCGCCTTTTGAAACTGCTCTGTTTTGAGCAGAATTTCATCGATCTATACAAGGATTTTACGGACAGATTAACACGATCTAAAGAAAAGCATTTGAAGACATTAGAAGGCGTATAGGTTGTGAGTTTACCAGAGAAGACGGGAGGCGAAACGGTCCACGGTGCGCGACGAACAGTCGCTGCGAAGTCGGTTCGAGACACCGCGCTACTGCTGTCGTTCTTCCCGCGCGTGCGCTGTGCGTGCGCCCTCCGGCGGCTCGCGCGGCCGCACCTGGCGGCGTGCGCGCGCAGGGACCGCGCCCAGGTGGTGGCGATGCGTCGGGGTGGTTAGGGTTTTGCGTTTACGCGAACTCCTCTCTCGATCTCTCTCTCTCGACTACTCCGTATACATATATATATGTTTCTGTGGTAACAGAACAGAGGGGGTGTGTCGGGCCTTTGGGCCGCCGGTTTTGGGGTTACTACTGCTTTCTTTTTCTTTCTCCTTACCTTTTCTTTTCTGTTTTAAGTATAATAGTATATACATATTATGTATAAAAGATTGTTAGCCTGGGGTCGGGTTCCAGGCATGGAGTTGGCCTGGCTTGGCTTTTCTTTTCCTTTTTTTTCTTTCTTTCTTATCACTATATCTATATACACTATTATATATCATTATATATATACCTACAATTACACTATTGTATGTAATTATATATACATACATAAATACCTATATATACAATATCTATGTAATATATTTTATATATAAAACACGTATACCATATATATATATATTCACACATACACATATTTCTTATTATATATTTACACATATATACATATGTATATATACGTATTCATATATATATATATACCCACATATACACACATATATAATACGTAACATACACACACGTATAATATATATATTGATTATATACATATACGTACACATATTTAATATATTATACATTTATTTGACAACCACAACTAATAATAATATTATTAAATAATAATAACCTCAATAACAAGATAATAATATTAATAATAATAACGAAATTAAATAAACCGATAATGGTGTATACACTACTATGCACATTCTAATAATCCTGAAATTGTACAAATATGGTGAAACCATATCTAATAATAAAATACCAATTTTGTACAATTACTTAGATAATTAAAATGCACATCAATGCCTAAAATAATTTAGGAATAATTGTACACACATAAAATATGACTACATGGCCGTCCCTAGTCTCACTGCATACCTACATAGGCTTGGATTCGGTTCGGCCCTGCTCGGACTAAATCGACACAAGCGGGTCTCCTACAAGTCAATAATATAATTAATAAGTAGTTAAAACGTTCTATAGGGTTAAGTCGCAACTTGGCCTGGTTTTCCTAGTTAGGTCATCACTATGGCTCGGCCTTCCCTACCAGGGCCAGTACACTAGTCAAAGCACGTCCTTACACTATCAGTGCCACGATTTCTAGTCATCGTGTACCCCAAAACTTCATCATGGCTAAAATCACCTACCGTAATAATTAACTAAATAATTATTTACAAAAATCTAAAATTACCATTCAATATAGAATAAATAAAATAAAAATATTTCAAAATTCCGGAAAGGGAAGCTACAAATCTACCCACCTTAAAAATAATTTCGTCCTCGAAATTCTAATTCATAACTATTCCTTAAATTCAAAGGAAATATACCATTTCCTTATTCTCTTCGAATTTTTTAATTCTTCAAACAGTTTATATCCTCTTCCTAACCATTTTGTAACTACGAAACTCCGAGGACTTCTACCCACCTTTGGTCACACTACTCCCTCAACTCTATGTCACTAAAATTTTATAAACATCCAACTACTTGCTAAAATTTCCACCAATAGATGTCTACTGCTTATGGCCTCTATAATCCTTCTCTATCTATCAAACAACCCATAATCTGACAAGCAACAATTTTACACAAGCAGCTAAGAAATATTGCTAAATTCTAATAAGCGTGACCATTCGTCACTCTACAACGGGAAGGACAGGAAGATAAGGAAAAATAACCGAGAACGAATATGGAGTTTCCAGAGCGGTAGAGGGTATCCAATGATGTAGATAGAAAGAAAGTTTATAAGCCCTCGACTTATTTGCTAAAGTGGGCTACTCTAGTCCTGTCACTTGCTAAATCGAAGAACACTTGTTTCTTAGAGGGCTTGCAATCGCTGCAATACAGAAATTTTGTTCTTGAAGTTCTAAACAAGATTCCAAAATAGAACGAAATTTGAAAAATCAAGATTGTGATATTTCTCGTGGCTATTTAAACACACGAGCAAGGGATGTAATATGCAATACAAGATCATATCGCGACTTCCAAGTAAATGGAATAATGGTTACGAACGGCCTCACCTTCTCAGAGGTCGAGACTACATAATAGGTATTAGGCCCTATTTCAAATAGTCCGATTTTATGGTCCAAATATGGTGGTATGCAAGGATGGATTTTACTAGGTCTTAATGGGTTTTCTTGATTGAACATTAGTCGCTGGTTGGATGAACCTAGAATTTTAATCCATATAGACTGGACAAGATCCCAAGATAAACCTATTGCTACTAGGTTAGGATAACCTAGAATAGGTTTTCACCCAAGTGGTTGAGCTATTTATCAGGCAGGTTGGTTAGCTAGTCCCCTAAAGCCCAAAATGCGTCTTCCGTGACTTCTGTGTTTAAGTGGTACGAGAAGACACAATTGAGTGGCACGCTAGTGACAGATGCGTAGTGGGCTTTGAGTAGATCACGCCTATATATTGGGTTAAAGGAATTGAGTCGGAGTTGAGGCTCTAATGGAAGTCGAAAAGTATACCGGTACTACGGTAAGGTTTATAGCTAGTCCTTTTTACCTGAAAGTCGTATTACAAAAATAGGGTACAAGGGGATGGATTTGAGTGGGACAAGATATACCTAGATGAGGGTGGACTCGCCTAGATCTTGCATGTAAAGTTTGTTGGAAGATAACAATTGGCCTCGTGCTTCGAATATCAATAACATGGCCGGGCACAAAATGATCTAGATAGAAAGTGGGAGTCCATGGGGCACTAGCCATCATTCTAAATGGAAAAATTATTCTAATCAATCTGTAATCCTCGGATATTCTAGGAAGGCTTACAGTCTACCACCTTAGAATCTAGGACAGGATTTCAGAAATGATGAGGTTGGAAGGATTCCAAAGCTCGAATATTTACCTCAACTCTTGTTAATACAGAATAAGGTACGACGTATCGAGATACGGTAGATATAAGTCGAGTCAAGGATCGTTCCTCCATAAATGGAAAACGAGTGCGTGTGCAATGACACATGGTCGATAGATAGAATGACCTACTCGTTCACAGTATACATGAGCTGTCTACAGGGTAACCCACTTTAAGGCACATCCTATGAAAAGATTTCTAGCAACTGAGTCGTGAATTCTATTTGTGTCAACCTGCCAGACTATCGTCACAAGAGTTGTAGTGATCGTGTATTGCTGTTGACAACTGGCAGATCATAATATGACAGGGTATTTAAGCTATGGTATTGGCTAAGCTAGTGACAGTGGAGTTCCAACACTAGTTAGGTCTTAAGAGTTTACATAACCAGGACAATACTTGTTGGAAACCAATCTCGGAATGAGTGTCTACCACAGTCACGGTAAATGATTTGTCCTTAGCCTTGTCTACTCATCTCATGTCTAACTGTAGGCTTGGCCAAGGAAGGGCTGAGATAAGGCTTAAGGGTTGCTAGTTAAGGCAAGCTTCCAGCAAATAATTAGAGACTCGCAACCTTTGGTCTCTAAAGAATAGGTAGTCTCCTAGGTAGGCATTTCGACTAAGGGTAAAACCCTAATCATTCTTAAATTCAGATGGCTTGAAAGTTCCGATAACAGTTTGGGGTCGAGAGGAGAACGAGTAACTCGATCGCAGGACCGACCATTGGTAGCTACACTTGTGTCTACCATTATCATAGCCAAGGGAATACTCTGTATCTCTCTACCATCACGAGCTTTCGTCTTTCCAAATCGGTGAAAGATAAAAACAATAAAGAATTCAAGGGAGATATTACTGAACACAATTTCGTGATTCAAGGGCGAACATATAATTTAAGAGGAATTGTCAATGCAGTCGCGGATGAGACCCTAGAGATATCTACATCTCAATCCACGTAAGATAAAGTGCGAACCAAATGCATCATGGTTGATCAGACCATAATACACTGATTCTGATTAGACAATACGTTAGCAGGCGTCCCCACTAAACATATGCCTCGAATCAAGCTCGAGAATAGAGTGAGCTTGCAAAACTAAGCTGTAACAGCAGTGTTGGTCGAGATAGTCAAGATACAAGTACGCGAGATTCTTGAAAAGAGGCACAAGTAGTTCGAGTTTTGTGAGAATCAAACCTTACCCGGTGTTCTTGCTTATACAGTCTTCCTACTATCTTCTATCCGTAAGGCCTTGGTCGATTAATGGGTTATGGAACTCTAAATTCTTTATCCTGGGTAAACCTATTAATATCAGTCAACTACTTCGTCAATAGGTCACAAAGACCATGAAAAACTAGGTCGGGGGACACGCTATCCAGCTTACGGAACTTTCACCCGTATTGGTTTTGGATCTTATGGGACATACAGGGCATTGTCCTATCCTCTATGGTATCTCAACTTGTAATCATGTTTGAAATCATTTCACCGCAGATTACGCCACGCCCGTATACTCTGGCTGTGGTAAACCCTTCGTTTCTTGATTCAAATGTGATAGGCCATTAGACACTCTACCTATATTGACACAAGGGTATCTAAGACCTAAAGAAGTCAACGAGAACATAGTTTCTGCAATGTTCCTTAGACTATGATTCTTCGTAACGATTTCAATTCTATGGGTTGTGCCTTGCCAGTGCGCTGCCGGCTGCAGTGAACCCACACTCTCCACTCTTAGGTAATTGGCGACAGTGCGCTGTTGTCTAGCCACTATGAGTTAACTAACATTCCTTTAACTATATCTATAAGAATTCATGAGCTTCTAGAGATTCAAACATGTTGACTATGAAATAAAGCGTAGGTATTTGTCTATCGTTCACAACCTTTTAACATAAAAGATTTAACAGGGAGGAATAACTGAAGACAGAAATACAAATATCCTAGTATCTATTTCTTATGTACTCAAGCCTTTGAGGAAAAACTTGAATCAAACTAACTCGAGGTTCATACATGGGTAACATAATCAAAAATTTTATAAACATAATAATAATTCTTAGGCGAATTAGGAACTAAATAGGCAATTCGGACTAAGATATGAGGATGATATCTAAAGAGGCAAGGAGAAGGAATTGAATAATTTATCTAGGCGAGATCATCAATTCCAGGAAGCTCTGTCTCTCCAAGTGAATAATCTATCCACATTGGACCATATCTTCCAATCAAGAGGTAATAGTGTACCTATGAGGATCTGACAAACTATCAAAATTAATAACTCATTATCTAAATTCCATGGCCTAAACTACCCATCAGTAAATTTGTATAGGGGACTCCTAGTCCTAGTCATTCACTTAAATTAAATTAATCTTAATTCATGAATGAGCATTTCCTTGCCGCAGGCTCGCAATAGTACGACTAACTTAAGTACTATCACGAGTTCGCATGATTTGCAAAGACTGACCTGCATGGGCCACCACTAAAACTTGTCACGACCCGCACCCGTTTTTTTTTAAAAAAAACAGATACGAGACGTGTCCAAGCCAGCCTACGCCGCAGTGTCGGCGGTAGTACGCTGTCACGGCCATGAAGATCAAAATCACAAATAATACTCATTCACAAGATTAATTTAATTTACAAAGATCACAAGTTTTACTTTTGCATAAAACATAAACTTGTACAATTATAGAATGACTACAACTCAACTATCTAGCTAGTCTCTAGGCTTCTGGCTGCAAATATTCCCGTATCTCCCATGCTAAGTGAATCCACGGCTAACCTGAAAATATTGGTTTCCAGTCAGGAATGGAATGAGCACAATTCACTGAATGCAATTTCAAATAAAGAAAATGACTATAAGACAAAGGTTAGACATCAATCATGGGTTTGAAAATAAACAGTAAAGCCGTAAGAAAAATCAATAGTAATAAATAGACCAATATACTTTTCCACCATTAGAAGTACCTTTGATATGTGATCGGTCTCGGGACAATTATGCGACACGGTCTACACGGTCTAAAGTTACACGGTCTACAGTTACACGGTCTACAGTTACACGGTCTACAGTTACACGGTCTACAGAAAATATTGCAATAAAGAAACATTGTCTACAGAATAATAATCACGAACTACACAGATTAAATGCAATAAATAAATCACTGTCTACACGGTCTACTTTGCAATAAATAAATCACTGTCTATAAGAAATAAATGTAACACGGTCTACACAGTCTACAAGAAATAAATGCAACACGGTCTACACGGTCTAAGGTCAGATCACACATCGTTGGTACTTCTCATTCCCGACTCAACAATTTATAATAGAAAATAATCACATAACTAATGAAACCAACCAATGAAATATAGTGAAAATCAATATTGAAATGCAGACAATAAACTGTACTCGCCTGTGGTCCTTTGCTGGTGAAACCGACAATCTGAACTACTCAATGTGCCACTATAGTCAAAACCCGTACAACAGTCCCCGGAAGCTGAAATAAACAATACCAATGATCTCAGAATAGTCCAATTAGCTAGGATTGCCTGTCCTTACATCCAATTCTGGACACAGGGGCAAAACGGTAATTTTGGACAAAAACGATGTCCGCCGTTGGACCCGCTTTGCACCGAAAAGCGTGCCAGAGTCAACGGTCGCTAAAGTCATCAAACTACATGTCTACGGATCCAGTTTTCCGATACGAGCCCAACCGTATGTCCAAAGTTAGATTCCGGCGGACCGTGCACAAAATCGTCCGTTGAGTGGGACCGTGGGGCCCGCAAAATGACGTTTTTATCAACGGTCTCAGAATCGGACCAAACTTGGCATACAGGACCAGAAAAACGATACGGTTCTGTTGGCACAAGTTTCGTCTCTATTTGATGAGCATACACAAAGTAATTGGAGAATTTGCAACGTGCACGATACGGGTAATTTTGACGGATACGTATCAAATTCGTCGTGCACACGCGACCGATTTGAATTCCGTCAAAGCCCACACGACCACGAAGCCGTTACACAGCTTTTGATGTCTTCGGTGCGCGACCACGTCGCCCGGAATGGCAGGATGGACGTCGTGTGGAGCGATTTTTATTGATTTCTAAACAGATTTTTCATGAACTTTGAAAATAGTTTAACAACACTGTAATCGATGAAAAATAAATCTATAAGTGGGATTTCCATCTCGTATATGTTGTCAATATATGCGTTCAATTAGATTTTGAAAATCCTAACTGGATTGGCCAATTTTGGCCTTCCAAAACAGTGGTTTCGCCTTTTGAAACTGCTCTGTTTTGAGCAGAATTTCATCGATCTTTACAAGGATTTTACGGACAGATTAACGCGATCTAAAGAAAAGCATTTGAAGACATTAGAAGGCGTATAGGTTGTGAGTTTACCAGAGAAGACGGGAGGCGAAACGATCCACGGTGCGCGACGAACAGTCGCTGCGAAGTCGGTTCGAGACACCGCGCTACTGCTGTCGTTCTTCCCGCGCGTGCGCTGTGCGTGCGCCCTCCGGCGGCTCGCGCGGCCGCACATGGCGGCGTGCGCGCGGCCGCACATGGCGGCGTGCGCGCGTAGGGACCGCGCCCAGGTGGTGGCGACGCGTCGGGGTGGTTAGGGTTTTGCGTTTACGCGAACTCCTCTCTCGATCTCTCTCTCGACTACTCCGTATACATATATATATGTTTCTGTGGTTAACAGAACAGAGGGGGTGTGTCGGGCCTTTGGGCCGCGGGGTTTGGGGTTACTACTGCTTTCTTTTTCTTTCTCCTTACCTTTTCTTTTCTGTTTTAAGTATAATAGTATATACATATTATGTATAAAAGATTGTTAGCCTGGGGTCGGGTTCCAGGCATGGAGTTGGCCTGGCTTGGCTTTTCTTTTCCTTTTTTTTCTTTCTTTCTTTTCACTATATCTATATACACTATTATATATCATTATATATATACCTACAATTACACTATTGTATGTAATTATATATACATACATAAATACCTATATATACAATATCTATGTAATATATTTTATATATAAAACACGTATACCATATATATATATATATATATTCACACATACACATATTTCTTATTATATATTTACACATATATATATATGTATATATACGTATTCATATATATATATACCCACATATACACACATATATAATACGTAACATACACACACGTATAATATATATATTGATTATATACATATACGTACACATATTTAATATATTATACATTTATTTGACAACCACAACTAATAATAATATTATTAAATAATAATAACCTCAATAACAAGATAATAATATTAATAATAATAACGAAATTAAATAAACCGATAATGGTGTATACACTACTATGCACATTCTAATAATCCTGAAATTGTACAAATATGGTGAAACCATATCTAATAATAAAATACCAATTTTGTACAATTACTTAGATAATTAAAATGCACATCAATGCCTAAAATAATTTAGGAATAATTGTACACACATAAAATATGACTACATGGCCGTCCCTAGTCTCACTGCATACCTACATAGGCTTGGATTCGGTTCGGCCCTGCTCGGACTAAATCGACACAAGCGGGTCTCCTATAAGTCAATAATATAATTAATAAGTAGTTAAAACGTTCTATAGGGTTAAGTCGCAACTTGGCCTGGTTTTCCTAGTTAGGTCATCACTATGGCTCGGCCTTCCCTACCAGGGCCAGTACACTAGTCAAAGCACGTCCTTACACTATCAGTGCCACGATTTCTAGTCATCGTGTACCCCAAAACTTCATCATGGCTAAAATCACCTACCGTAATAATTAACTAAATAATTATTTACAAAAATCTAAAATTACAATTCAATATAGAATAAATAAAATAAAAATATTTCAAAATTCCGGAAAGGGAAGCTACAATACTGAATCCCACAAGCGGATCATCGCATCCGAAACCCACAAGAATCGCAAATCCTCCGCCACCCAGAACTACTGGCTAATTCTATGCAACCGCTAAACCTGAGGAGATCATCAGGTCCTCAGAGGACATAGAAAGATACATAATATACATGCCTATCTAACAGTTTTATCATGCGTAAGAAAATAAACAAGAAGAAACAGGAACACGATAAATGACTACGAACACGAACACACGAATACTTGAACAACTGCGTATAACTGAACTGCCAGGCGAATCACGAGATCAATGGAAGAACCAAACTCTCATCCCGAGTGTGGACTCACGGGTTTGAACTAAACACTAACCCTCGTCCCGAGTGTGGACTCTCTGGTTAGTACTAACCCTCGTCCCGAGTGTGGACTCTCTGGTTAGTTCACGGCAAGGTACCCTCGTCCCGAATGTGGACTCTCTGGTACAAGTATAACATCCTCGTCCCGAGTGTGGGCTCTCTTATGTAAACACCCTCGTCCCGAGTGTGGACTCTCTGGTGCAAGTCAAGTCAAGTCAACACCCTCGTCCCGTGTGTGGACTCTCTGGTACAAATAATCGACATCCTCGTCCCGAGTGTGTACTCACGGATGTAAACAGATCAAGAAAAACACCCTCGTCCCGAGTGTGGACTCTCTGGTGCCAAGGAAACAATATCAAGGATTTAACATTTCAATTACACGTACTCGTTCTATAACACGACTCAAGCAAGGTACTGACGAGAAACTCCAAGTGTGAACCACAAGACCAAACATGAACACGGCTATATGCAATGAAAATAACTCAAATAGTATAATACGAAAAGCACATGTCCATAATCAATCAAAACTGGAAAACGAAATACAATGCATGTAAATAAAACTGTAGAGGAAGGCAAGGTATGCTTGCCTGGAGGTTGCACGGAGAACCAACAATGTATCGCCAATCAATAAGTCAGAAAGTCTAAGTCATCACAACTGTCTCCGAAAGCTGAAATAAATGTTACCAATGTTCTCAGAATAGTCAATTTAGCTAGGATTGCCTGTCCTTAAGTCCAATTCTGGACACATGGGTAAAATGGTAATTTCGGGCAAAAACGATGTCCGCCGTTGGACCCGCTTTGCACTGAAAAGCATGCCAGAGTCAATGGTCTCTAAAGTCATCAAACTATATGTCAACAGGTCCGGTTTTTTGATACGAACCCAACTGTATGTCCAAAGTTGGATTGCGGCAGGCCGTGCACAAAATCGCCCGTTGAATCGGACCGTGGGGCCCACAAAACGGCGGTCCAATCAACTGTCTCAGAATCGGACCAAACTTGGCATACAAGACCAGAAAAATGATACGGTCCTGATGGCACAAGTTTCGTCTCGATCTGACGAATGTGCACAAAGTAATTGTGAATTTTATACAGAGGCCGATACGATAAATTTCGACGGATACGCATCAAATTCGTCGCGCACACGCGACCCATTTGAATTCCGTCAAAGCCCACACGTTCATGAAGCCGTTACGCACCTTTCGATGCTTTCGATTCGTAACCACGTCACCCGGATTGGCGGAACGTACGTCGTATCGAAAAAATTTCTAGTTTTTGAAACAGGTTTTCGGTCAACTTCGGAATCGAATAGCTTCTTATCTGTTTAATGAAATTAGAATCTACAAGAAGGGTTGTGATATCCTATAGGTTGTCTAGGGCTGTCATTAAATGGATTTTCAAAAAGGTTATTAGGTTAACGATGATTCGTTCGTAAACATGAGTACTCTGACTACCTAATGTCCTATTTTTGAACAGGATTTAGTCGATCTTGGGTTCGATTTTTCGAGCAACTGAGGTTATCTAAAATCAACCTAACTGATAGGAGTTACAGTTGTATAGGTTGTCGAATTACCTGCGGAGACGGTTCGACCATTGGTCGACCGAGCGCGATGGAATGTTGCTGTAACGCCCCAGAACCAGAATACTGGAGAGCGGGGGCATACATAGCCAGCTACGTATAATGAAATGGAATCCATCCCACTATACGGTCACGGCTGTCTAGATACATAAGGGTTTAACTACAATCCATCAGTCTCCTATGGTCAATAACAAGCCTAATTGTCTCAATCTCAAGCAAGCGAGTAAAGTTACAAGATGTAAGATTCACCAAATATACAATAATAAGGCATCCCAAACATTACATATCCAGCTGATCATGAAGCTAGTCGTTACAAAATATGAGGACTAGCAAGAGTTTAGTCATACATGATCAACCCTAGGATCTGTCAATCATGTTATAGCCCGTAGGCAGACAATAATAAGTTATGCAATACGAGCTAACAGGTGCTCGCCGGCTAAACGCCTCAAAATAAATTTTTTACAATAGAGTGAGAGAGCAAAAATAAATCCACTCGTTGCCCTGGTCATGCCTGATGGTCACCATCGGGCTGGAAGGTCGGTAGATCCTCTGAGGTAGCTCCGTAATCTGGCCACACAAAACCAGCTGGGTCAGATCCCAGAAGAGCAAGTGCCACAAAGGAGGCTTCACTTAAAAACTAAAACCAGCACATTAGAAATATATTTTAAAGCAGTTAAAAGAACTGAAGGTAAAAGAATAACAACAGTCATAATGGAGTACGAGGGAACCATTCAAGTAGCCAGGTCACAACCCTTAAACCAAACAAGGACCGGGGTTGCAACCCTTCACCTGAATAGAACTCCGTCTCCAATCTTGTTGGTAAGGTAAAACATTACAAGCATGACGTGGGGTGCAATAAGACAATAAACGAAGAGAGGACTTAGAACTATTCCGGAAGCCAGGTTACAACCCTTAAACCAAATAAGGACCGGGGTTGTAACCCTTCGCCTGAACAGAACTCAGCCTCTGATCTTTATTGCTAAAAGTGACAATCATGCGATCAAGCCTGCAATAATCGAGCACTGAAACTATACCATACAATCATTTTCGGCCAATCAATGACTACGGCTTTCTACATTAGCTAACTAGGGTTATCACGACATGCAATGAGATGTTCCTCCAGCCACAAGCCCTGCAGCTAATCCAGGTTATCCAGGCGACTTGGGTTCGTTTAAGCAATGCCTCGTTATTTCCATATATCAGTAAATTTGGACTTGTGCCCTACTCGTCGGCAGGCTGTAAGTCCCACAATGGTGGCCGGGATAACGGGATCGCCTGTAGCTGGGGAAATCTCTCATGACTACTGAATTATTCTAGTTATTAGCCTTAGCCATTTACAGTAGGTACCCCTGACCGTGGTACTCAGGGATTCCTGTCCTAGACATGATGCAAACACTACCGGTTCAATTGTACAAACACAATCACCCACGGTGTCCAGGCCCTCCAATCTTGTCATATCATGTTCACTATCAGGAGTGCGTCGCGTCGGACCACTATCATGTCATGTCAAAAGTGCACCTCAACGGGTCACCATCGTGTCAGGGAACGATTAATTGGCACAAGCACACATTTAGCAATTAAATATTTAAAAGGGCAAATGGCTGTGGAAGACTCATGCGGCTCGAAAAATTTCCATGCGGCCCGCAGACACTTGCCCATGCGACTAAGCAATTAAGAGAATGCAAAAATAATAATAATAATAATAATAATAATAATAATAATAATAAAATGCATTAAAATAATGCATTCACCATGCCATATGCGGCTGGCTTAAGGAATTGCATTAAGGAAATGTATATATATATATATATATATATATATATATATATATATATATATATAAAATATTATATTATATATATATATATAAAATGCATTATATTAATATATTAATATATTAAATGTTATGCTAGCATGTATTAATTCATATGCGGCCAACTTCGTTCCGTATGCGGCTCACTATTGGTATGCGGCTGATGGATTCATTAGGTCATATGCGGCTAGCTACTGAGAAGTGCAGTAAAGAAATGCATTAAGGGTTGTATTAGAGAATTTAAAGCAATAAAATACATTAAAGCAAATGAGATGCACTAGAGCAATTGCTATGCGGCTGTGCTAGGGAAAATACATTAAAGCAGAATGCATTAAAGCAATTGTATTAAAGCATATACGGCTGGCCTTCCAAGAAAGTGTATTAAAGCATAAATATAACCATTAAGGCCCTAAGTGCATAAAAGCACACAATATAATAAATGTTAAGGACTTAATTGCATAAAGCATTGTCATAAAGGTAAGGACTTAATTGCATTAAAGTATTAAAGAATAGGGACTTAAATGCATAAAACATTAAGTAATAAAGAATAGAGACTTGAATGCATAAAGCATTAAGTAATAAAGAATAGGGACTTAAATGCATAAAGCATTAAGTAATAAAGAATAGGGACTTAAATGCATAAAGCATTAAGTCTTCCTATGCGGCTCATTAATTTCCAAGGCATGAGAATGCCTGGAAAGCATTATTAGTAATGCATTGAATGCATCAGTGTGAATGCATTTATTTAATGCATTTTCCATTGAAGCATATGCGGCTCATTTGTGAAGCAAGCCATATGCGGCTCCTTACGTGAGCTTGCATGCTAAATGCATACAGAAGTTCATTCATTCCTAAGGAGGCATATACGGCTCATTTGTTAGAGTAATGCATTAATGCATTCCTGGATGCTTATGCGGCTGGCTTTTGCATTTGTATGCTGCCAAGATTTTAAAATATGTAATGGCCATACGGCTGAGCAAAATCCCACAGATAAAATTTGGACCAACGAAATTCTCTACAACATGAGATCATCAACTAGCAAAATATGCAAGTTTGATAGATCAACTCCCGAAAACCGAAAATACTACAAGGCTAGATTTACAATAATTCAACCATGGGAATGAAAAATGCTAAGTACTAAAGTGGGTTAGAAACACATGAGGAAGACAATGGAACAATGAAAATGGACTTCCTCTATGAAGCAAGATGCACTTGCCTAAGCTCTCTCTCTTCCTCTTTCCTGGTGGTTGAAGGAGTAATGGTGGAGAAGAAGAAGAAGTAATGAAGAGAGAGAAATGTTAGTGGGATATTTAATGAAGAGGGTGGTGGTAGGTGGGATATTTAATGGGGATGGTAGGTGGGAGTGGTTTGGTCCACATAAAATCTAGCAAAATCGAACCATACAAAACCAAGCCGAACCAAGTTAAGTTGGGCCGAGCCAACCAAGGAGTCATGCAATACGGGTCTAAACACGTACACGTATACCGAGATACGTAATACGAACAATGGTCATTACAACTCTACCCACCTTAAAAGAATTCTGTCCTCGGAATTTAATCAAGTGGCTAGAGATGCAAGGACAAGCTATACTACTCACAGGCAAGCTATACTAGTCAAGCAATCAAGCAATTATTCGCGCAAACAAGGATTCGAAGACATGAGGCATAGGAAAGATATTATACCTCACGAGTCAAATAGGTCGGGATATCGCGATCGGATATCATCCTCACGCTCCCACGTTGACTCTCCCAAAGAGTGATGACCCCAAGCAACACGGACTAACCTGATAGTCTTGTTCTTGAGTATCTTCTCTCTTTGGTCCAATATGGATACGGGTATCTCCTCATACGAAAGGTTGGTACCCACAACCAATTCCGAATGATCCAGGATATGACTCGGGTCCGGGATATACCGTCATAGTTGGGATACATAGAACACGTCATGTACCTCACTCAGAGACGGCGAAAGAGCGAGACGATAGGACACATCTCCTACTCGCTCCAAAATATCGAACGGCCCTATATACCTAGGACTAAGCTTTCCCCGTATGCCGAAATGAATGACGCCACGGTTAGACGAGATCCTCAGGAATACATGGTCGCCGATAGAAAATTCAAGGGGACGCCGATGAGAATCGGCCCAATGGCGCTGACGATCTTGTGCAACGCGAAGATGATCTCTGACTCTCCTGACCACCCCAACTGTCTGAGCGATCATCTCTGGACCAAGCATCTGCCTCTCTCCAACATCGTCCTAGGCTAGTGGGGATCTGCACTTCCTACCATACAGTGCCTCGAACGGAGCCATCTGAATACTGGCTTGGAAACTATTGTTGTATGAGAACTCCACCAGGTGCAGGTGATCTTCCCACGAACCACCGGAGTCGAGTGTACAAGTTCTCAATATATCCTCCAGAGTCTGGATAGTGCACTCCGACTGACCATCTGTCTGCGGGTGATATATTGAGCTAAACTGGAGGCGAGTTCCCAAACTCTCTTGCAAGCTATGCCAAAAGTGCGACGTAAATCTTGAATCTCGGTCCGAGGTGATACTGACTGGTACTCCGTAGAATCTGACAATATGCCGAAGATACATCTCTGCTAGCTGAGCCGTCGACTGACCCACTCTGAATGGGAGAAAGTGAGCCACCTTCGTGAGCCTGTCAACTATAACCCAAATAGCATCTCTACCTGCTGGGGATCTAGGTAATCCAGTCACGAAATCCATGGTTATATGCTCCCACTTCCATTTAGGAATCGACAAGGGCTGAAGAAGTCCAGCTGGTCTCTGGTGTTCAGCCTTGACTTGTTGGCAAACCAAACACCGAGAGACAAACCGAGCTATCTCCCTCTTTATGCCATTCCACCAAAAGTGCTGACGGATATCTCGGTACATCTTCGTGCCACCGGGATGAATCGAATACTGAGAACTGTGAGTTTCTGCCATCACCTCCTGTCTAATATCTCTACTGGGTACACAAAGACGCTTACCATGTCGAAGTGTATCGTCTTCATGAATGCATAATTCTGGTCGTCGTCCTGCTTCACATTCTGCTCTAAGCCGCTGAAGCTTAGAATCGGAGGACTGAGCTATCTTGATCCTCTCAACTATACTGGACTGCACTTGCATGCTGGCCATCAATGCCACATTGGTAGGAAGGACAACTTCTATACCCATCTTCTGAAGATCCGCTAACAACTCTGGTTGCACTGTCAGAAGGTAAACTCCGGCTCTTCTGCTTAATGCATCTGCCACAACGTTGGCCTTCCCAGGGTGATACTGCAGGTTGACATCATAATCTACAAGTAGCTCTAGCCATCTTCTCTGACGCATGTTAAGGTCCTTCTGGGTGAAAATATACTTCAGACTCTTGTGATCGGTAAAAATCTCCACCCTATCTCCATACAAGTAGTGTCTCCACAACTTAAGTGCAAACACTACTGCTGCCAGCTCTAAGTCATGAGTTGGATAATTCTTCTCATGATCACGAAGTTGACGTGACGCATAAGCTATTATCTTCCCATGCTACATCAAAACACATCCTAAACCCTTGCCTGAAGCGTTACAGTACACTGAAAATCCTCCGATCCTATCTGGAAGTGTGAGAACGGGTGCCGTCATCAAGCCTCGCTTTAGCTTCTCAAAAGATTCCTGACATTCTGCTGTCCAAGCAAACTGCACATCCTTGCGGGTCAACTGCGTCAATGGCGCCGAAATCCGAGCAAAGTCCGAAATAAATCTCCGGTAATAGCCGGCTAATCCAAAAAAACTGCAAACTTCTGCAACTGTGGGGGGCACTGGCCAGGTTTTGATTGCCACTATCTTCTGGGGATCCACATCCACTCCATCCTTGGTGATGATATGACCCAAATATGAAATGCGATCGAGCCAGAACTCGTATTTACTAAACTTGGCATACAACTGGTGCTCTCGAAGAATCTGAAGGACAACTCTGAGATGCTGCTCATGCTCCGCTTCACTCTTGCTGTAGACCAGGATATCGTCTATGAACACAATCACGAACTGGTCCAAATAAGGCATGAAGATACGATTCATGAGGTCCATGAATACTGCCGGCGCATTGGTCGCTCCAAAGGGCATAACAGGAAACTCCCAATGCCCATATCTAGATCTGAAAGCTGTCTTCGGGATGTCCTGCTCTCTGACTCTGATCTGGTGGTACCCTGACCGTAAATCAATCTTCAAGAATATTGCCGCTCCTCTGAGTTGATCAAACAAGTCATCTATCCTGGGGAGAGGATATCTGTTCTTGATTGTCACTGAGTTCAAGGTACGATAGTCAACACATAATCTGGACGTACCATCCTTCTTTTTCACAAGAAGTATCGGGGCTCCCCAAGGCGATCCACTAGCACGAATGAATCCCTTGGTTCTGAGTTCTTCAATCATCTTATACAATACCTCCAATTCTGACGGCGCCATCCTATAGACTCTCTCTGACACTGGTGCTGTCCCGGGAATCAAGTCGATGGTGAACTCGATCTCCCGTTCTGGCGGCATCCCTGGAAGCTCTTCCGGGAAAACATCTGGAAATTCTTCGACTATCCGGGGTAACTGCACTGCTGCTACCGCCATCCGCAATACTGGAGGAGAAGGTTCAACTTCGCCTTGAGAAAAGGAAAACTCTGGCTCTTCTGGAATGCTAAAAACAACTCTGCCAATATGGCAGTCTATTCTAGCATACTGGTCTCTCAACCAATCCATTCCTAAGACCACATCATAATCGGCCATCGGGAATTCTATCAGCATAGCGGGAAACTCTCTACCGCTAACCACGATCCGACACGAGGAAAATACTCTATCTACTCCCACAAGACCATTACCAGTAAGTATATTGAGCCTTACTGATAATGACTCGGACTCCAGCCCTATCTGTGTCGTAAATCGTGCAGACATAAATGAATGCGAGGCACCCAAATCAAATAACACTGAAGCGGGAAATATGTTGACGAGAATAGTACCTGCCACTACTTCACCTGGTGCCACTCCTTCTTCTTCCATGGTCAAAGCCAACACTTGACCATGTCCTCTGGGTGCCAACCCTCTCTGCTGGAATCCTTGCTGCCTATTCTGAACTTGCGCCTGGGCAAACTGCTGAGGCCTCTGCTGATGAAAAGCCTGGGTCTGCGTCGGCAATGGCCTTGGGGATGGAAACTGTGGCTGGACTGGTACTGGGGCTGGTCCCCTAACTGATGAACTGGTCCTGGCTGGTGATGAGTCAGTCCTGAACGGGCAGGACCCTACCTTGTGGTCTGGCGCTCCACAAAGCAAACACAATCATCGAGCCTTGCGACATTCTGAAACAACATGTCCAGGCTTCCCACAATAAGAGCAGCCCATGGGGGAAGACTTCTTCTGCTTCTGCTGCTGAGGATACGCCGGGGTTGAATGCTGAACCGACGTAACTGAAGCTGCCCTTCTCGGAGCTCCAATGGTCAAAGCTCTAGCTGCCGGGGCTGGAGCTGACGACTGACTCATCTGGCCGTGAGATCGTTTTCGACCTTCGGTCCTGTCCACAATCCTCTGGAAGGTATACTCATGCCTCCTAGCTGCCCTCAATACCGCATCAAAAGTATGATGCTCGAACTGCTCTACTGCCAGCAAAATCTCTAGGTGGAGTCCCTGCTGAAATCGCTGGGCCACTACCAAAATACACCCATTTAGCGACGGATATTTAGCGACGAAACTTTTTCGTCGGTATTAGCGACGGTTTAGTGGCCGCTCAGCGACTGAATTTCGACTACAAGCCTTTGCCATTTTTATTTTAATTTTAGGAGGAGGAAAAGTCGCTCAGCCGTCGCTAGACTGACGGTAACATAGCGACGGATCTTCCGTAGTCGTAACACAGTCGTATATTTGGCGGGAATAGTGTAGGAAATTGGCGGGACATATTTTCGACGACGTAGCGACGGATAGTCAGTCGGCACTTATCCAAAAGGGCGACAACCGGGCGACGGATATCTACCAGTCGCTAGTCCGTCGCTATATTTACGTTCCAGACTTTAAATGAAACGGCGGGAGGAACTTTTCGCATTCCCCCCAAATTCACTCTCTCTCCTCCCCCTCTCTCTCTCTCTCTCTCTCTCGCCGGTGTCGGCTTCGGTGATCGGCGTCGGTGTCATCGTCGTCGTCCTCTCCTCTCTCTCAACCGAAGGTAACCCCCTCTCTCTCTCTCTCTCGATCTCTCTCTTTCTCTCTCTCTCTCTCTCTCTCTCTCTCTCTCTCGCGGTGTCGTGGGCTGGGCGGCGCGCTTGTTGCTGGGCCGTCCGGGGCTTGGCGGCTGGCTTGGGTCGGGGGCTGGGCGGCGGGCTTGGGGCTGGGGCGTCGGGGTCTGGGCGGTGGGCTTGGGGCGGGGGCGTCGGGGTCTGGGAGGCGGGCTTGGGGTCTTGGGGCGTCGGGGGCTGGGCGGCTTGCTTGGGTCGGGGTCTGGGCGGTGGGCTTGGGGCGGCGGCGTCGGGGGCTGGGCGGCTGGCTTGGGGCGGGGGCGTCGGGGCTGGGCGGCTGGCTTGGGTCGGGGGCTGGGCGGTGGGCTTGGGGCGTTGGCGTCGGGGGTTGGGCGGCTTGCTTGGGTCGGGGGCTGGGCGGTGGGCTTGGGGTGGCGGCGTCGGGGGCTGGGCGGCTGGCTTGGATCGGAGGCTGGGCGGTGGGCTTGGGGCGGCGGCGTCGGGGGCTGGGCGGCTGTCTTGGGTCGGGGGCTGGGCGGTGGGCTTGGGGTGGCGGCATCGGGGGCTGGGCGGCTGGCTCGGGGCGGGGGCGTCGGGGGCTGGGCGGCTGGCTTGGGTCGGGGGCTGGGCGGTGGGCTTGGGGCGGCGGCGTCGGGGGCTGGGCGGCTGGCTTGGGGCGGCGGGCTTTGATCGTACATGGGTGTACTATAGCGGATCAACCTCCTGGACCGTAGGTACTTATAAGTATTGACCATATCGGATTAGTATCGATCTATCGTTTTGGTATGGGCCGTATCGGTTGGTATTGGTCTTAGCGAATTGGTATCGTCCTATCCGATATGTATCAGCCGTATAGCTAGGATTCATATTGGCCTTATCGATTTGGTATCTGTCATATCCGATAGGTATCGGCCGTGTTGGATTATTATATACCATTTCGGATTAGTTTCGTAGAAGGTTTAGTAACAACTGTACTTGGATTTCTCTCTTCTAGAGCTAGATTACCATTGCAAGAGAGTCACGAGAGCATAAATGGCCAGTTACAGAACATACATACTTCCTTTTCAATCTCGCTTTTCCTGATAGAAAAGGAAGTATGTATGTTACTGTAACTGGCCAATCACGATCTGGTGATTCTCTTGCAATGGTATTCTAGCTCGAGAAGAGAGAAATCCAAGTACAGTTGTTACTAAACCTTCCATGAAACTAATCCGAAATGGTATATAATAATCCAACACGGCCGATACATATCGGATATGACCGATACCAAATCGATAAGGCCAATATGAATCCTAGCTATACGGCCGATACATGTACATATCGGATATAGGACGATACCAATTTGTTAAGGCCAATACCACTATGATACGTCCTATACCAATCCGATAGACCGATACAGGCTTGATACACTAGATACTAAGTACATCTGGCCTATACCAGCGGATCCATAAATTACTACACGATAGGCCCAACGACTCCAGTTACATCCGGTTATTGGTGAGTACATGATTACATAGTAATTCTGTTAGTCTTGTGATACATATTTTTACTCATGCTACCAACGTCACAACTTTTCCAGTGCTGCTCCCTCTAATGATGATGAACGCAAAAAACCAACGTCACAACTTTTATAACTTGAGTAAATTTCTTTACCCTATATGAAAATTTCTATTGTCAGAAAGATGGCTCCTAGGACTCGTCGAGGTGGTGCTGCTAGTCGAGGAAGGGGTCGAGGCAAAAAACCCTTGGAGGTCGACACGGAGGAAGTCTCCGTCGTCAAACAAGAGCCGATGACTGTTAAGGAGAAGGTGTTACCAAAGGTCGAGGTCAAGGAAGAACCGATGACCATCAGGGAAGAGATTGCTCCCAAGCTTGAAGCTAAGGAGGAGCCACCGTCAGAGAGTAGTAGCATCGGGACCGACCCTCCTGTCCCTACAGAAGACCTCAACCAGATTGAGCCTTCGTATGCAAAGTGGCTGATAGAATGGTACATGCCTCAATGCAACTATCATCCCTGGCTGTGAGGATTCATCGTCTGACTTGTGGTCTTTGTTGAGGCCAAAGTCGATTTTCCTATGTGTTTTAGAATATTTGTAAAAATTTTGGAATATTTGTGCTATGATCGGTCGTCAGGATTGGATATTAGGTTACTGTAACTGGCCAACTCTTTCCTATGTGTTTTGAAATATTTGTGAAAAATTTGGAATATTTGTGCAATGATCGGATTATAACGATGGATATTAGGTTACTCTTCCGGATAACTGATGTCTATTTTATATTAATTTGGTTTGGTCTATATGATTCTTGGATAATTGGTGTGCACTAAATTCGTATGTGCATATTTTGGTCTATGTGATTCTTGGATAATTGGTGTGCATAATATATTTGGTCTATGTGATTGTTGGATAATTGGTGTGCATTATATATTGGTTTGGTTTATGCAAATTTTTGCGAACAGCTAAAATGCTGTAATTTTTTTTTCAAAATATTCTCAGTTAGCGACGGACTTATGACCGTTTTGCGACGGAAGTCTCCAGTTTCTGACTACTTTTCGACGGTTATGCCGTCGCTAACTGGATATTTGAAATTTATTCCCAGGTAGCGACGGATGATCGACGGAAAATCCATCGGCATGATTTATTGTTCGACGGACTAGCGACGACATATCCGTCGCCCGTATTCTGGAAATAACAAGAATTTCCAGAACAAGGTCGACGGTTAATCCGTCGCTATGCGGTCGATATATTGCGACGGCGTAGCGACGACATATCCGTCGCCAAGTTGCTGGAAATGACATGAAATTCCAGAAGCTGGCCGACGGCTTTTCCGTCAGAAAGCCGTCGCTAATCCGTCACTTGATATCGACGGTATCGACGGATTAGCGACGAAATGATACGATCTGGTACGCCTTTGCGACGGGTTAGCGATGGCTTTGCTCGTCGGTATTGTGTACATAGTTCAGTACTTAAAAGCTGAGGTGGACGAGATTCCGTCGGCAATGCGTCGCTAATGCTTCGTATTGTGACGTCGACTATCCGTCGCTTTTTCGTCATATGACGACAACTTAGCGACGGATGGTTATTAGCGACGAGGTGATTGCCGACGGATTTTTTTGGCCAATATCCGTCGGTAAGCGGTCGCTAATGGTAATTACCGTCGTCTTAGCGACGGATGCGGCCGTCGCTAAATCGATAAATTTTGGTAGTGGGCTCTATAGAACTCGGTTGCCACCAAGGTGGGAGCAAACCGGCTAAGTCTGGAAAACTCGGCCGCATACCCATCGACCGTCCTGCCCATCTGCTTCAAATTGGTAAACTTGGTCTGAAGATCGTACTGAGCCGCCGCATCGAAGTACTTGGTCCGGAACCTCTCACGGAATACTGCCCAGGTAATAGGCGCCGCTAGTCCAACGGCCTGAGCCGCCCACCAGCTGCGGGCTAGATCCAATAATTGCAGGCGCACCACGGCCACCTTCTCATCTTCTGGGGTCTTCGCTGCTTCTAATATCACCTCCGTGTTCTGAAGCCACGCCTCAGCAGCGATAGCGTCTTCGCTGCCATCGAAGAAGGGAGGGTTCAGGCGCTTGAAACTGTTCGCTGCACTGCTCCCATAATGTCCACCTCTGTCCAGAGCATCTGCCACCACCTGATGCAAGGCATCTCTTCGACGATCCTGCGATGCAAGCAGCTCCCTGATAAGTCCAACCAAGGCTCCATCATCCTGCCTCGCGGGCTGGGCTGACTGCACCGGGGGTTCTGGATCTCCGGAAGGCATAGCCCGGGAGGCTGCTCCTGAGTGCTGGGCCTGGTCTTCTTGTTGCTGTTGGTCCACGGGAGGTGCATCGCCTTGTTGGTCGGCAGGTCTAGGAATAATGCCGCTGAAGAAGACGACATAGGGAACAATAAGGAAGGACCAAGACAGATCAACGATACAAGCATGTGTTCAGGTCGAGAATCTCAGGGATTAGAAAAGTCGTACAGAGATCAAGGACGAGCGCTGATTGAGACATCTATTCAGTAAACCCTCACATATCTTGATTTACAAGACCTGCATGGGCCACCACTTAAACCATGTAACGCCCCAGAACCAGAATACTGAAGAGCGGGGGCATACATATCCAGCTACGTATAATGAAATGGAATCCATCCTACTATACGGTCACGGCTGTCTAGATACATGAGGGTTTAACTACAATCCATCAGTCTCCTATGGTCAATAACAAGCCTAAGTGTCTTAATCTCAAGCAAGCGAGTAAAGTTACAAGATGTAAGATTCACCAAATATACAATAATAAGGCGTCCCAAACATTACATATCCAGCTGATCATGAAGCTAGTCGTTACAAAATATGAGGACTAGCAAGAGTTTAGTCATACATGATCAACCCTAGGATCTGTCAATCATGTTACAGCCCGTAGGCAGACAATAATAAGGTATGCAATACGAGCTAACAGGTGCTCGCCGGCTAAATGCCTCAAAATGAAATTTTTACAATAGAGTGGGAGAGCAAAAATAAACCCACTCGTTGTCCTGGTCACGCCTGATGGTCACCATCGGGCTGGAAGGTCGGTAGATCCTCTGAGGTAGCTCCAAAATCTGGCCACACAAAACCAGCTGGATCAGATCCCAAAAGAGCAAGTGCCACAAAGGAGGCTTCACTTAAGAACTAAAACCAGCACATTAGAAATATATTTTAAAGTAGTTAAAAGAACTGAAGGTAAAAGAATAACATCAGTCATAATGGAGTACGAAGGAACCATTTAAGTAGCCAGGTCACAACCCTTAAACCAAACAAGGACCGGGGTTGCAACCCTTCACCTGAATAGAACTCCGTCTCCAATCTTGTTGGTAAGGTAAAACATTACAAGCATGACGTGGGGTGCAATAAGACAATAAACGAAGAGAGGACTTAGAACTGTTCTGGAAGCCAGGTTACAACCCTTAAACCAAACAAGGACCGGGGTTGTAACCCTTTGCCTGAACAGAACTCAGCCTCTGATCTTTATTGCTAAAAGTGACAATCATGCAATCAAGCCTGCAATAATCGAGTACTGAAACTATACCATACGATCGTTTCTGGCCAATCAATGACTACGACTTTCTACATTAGCTAACTAGGATTATCACAACATGCAATGAGATGTTCCTCCAGCCACAAGCCCTACAGCTAATCCAGGTTATCCGGGCGACTTGGGTTCGTTTAAGCAATGCCTCGTTATTTCCATATATCAGTAAATTTAGACTTGTGCCCTACTCGTCGACAGGCTGCAAGTCCTACAATGGTGGCCGGGATAACGGGATCGCTTGTAGCTGGGGAAATCGCTCATGACTACTGAATTATTCTAGTTATTAGCCTTAGCCATTTACAGTAGGTACCCCTGACCGTGGTACTCAGGGATCCCTGTCATAGACATGATGCAAACACTACCGGTTCAATTGTACAAACACAATCACCCACGGTGTCCAGGTCCTCCAATCTTGTCATGTCATGTTCACTGTCAGGAGTGCACCGCGTCTGGCCACTATCATGTCATGTCAAAAGTGCACCTCAATGGATCACCATCGTGTCAGGGAACAATTAATTGGCACAAGCACACATTTAGTAATTAAATATTTAAAAGGGCAAAGGGCTGTGGGAGACTCATGCGGCTCAGAAAATTTCCATGCGGCCCGCAGACACTTGCCCATGCGGCTAAGCAATTAAGAGAATGCAAAAATAATAATAATAATAATAATAATAATAACAAAATGTATTAAAATAATGCATTCACCATGCCATATGCGGCTGGCTTAAGGAATTGCATTAAGGAAATGTATATGTATATATATATATATAATGCATTATATTAATATATTAAATGTTATGCTAGCATGTATTAATTCACATACGGCCAACTTCGTTCCGTATGCGGCTCACTATTGGTATGCGGCTGATGGATTCATTAGGTCATATGCGGCTAGCTACTGAGAAGTACAGTAAAGAAATGCATTAAGGGTTGTATTAGAGAATTTAAAGCAATAAAATACATTAAAGCAAATGAGATGCACTAGAGCAATTGCTATGCGGCTGTGCTAGGAAAAATGCATTAAAGTAGAATGCATTAAAGCAATTGTATTAAAGCATATGCGGCTGGCCTTTCAAGAAAGTGTATTAAAGCATAAATATAACCATTAAGGCCCTAAGTGCATAAAAGCACACAATATAATAAATGTTAAGGACTTAATTGCATAAAGCATTGTCATAAAGGTAAGGACTTAATTGCATAAAAGTAATAAAGAATAGGGACTTAAATGCATAAAACATTAAGTAATAAAGAATAGAGACTTGAATGCATAAAGCATTAAGTAATAAAGAATAGGGACTTAAATGCATAAAGCATTAAGTAATAAAGAATAGGGACTTAAATGCATAAAGCATTAAGTCTTCCTATGCGGCTCATTAATTTCCAAGGCATGAGAATGCCTGGAAAGCATTATTAGTAATGCATTGAATGCATCAGTGTGAATGCATTTATTTAATGCATTTTCCATTGAAGCATATGCGGCTCATTTGTGAAGCAAGCCATATGCGGCTCCTTACGTGAGCTTGCATGCTAAATTCATACAGAAGTTCATTCATTCCTAAGGAGGCATATGCGGCTCATTTGTTAGAGTAATACATTAATGCATTCCTGAATGCTTATGCGGCTGGCTTTTGCATTTACATGCTGCCAAGATTTTAAAATGTGTAATGGCCATACGGCTGAGCAAAATCCCACAGATAAAATTTGGACCAACGAAATTCTCTGCAACATGAGATCATCAACTAGCAAAATATGCAAGTTTGATAGATCAACTCCCGAAAACCGAAAATACCACAAGGCTAGATTTACAAGAATTCAACCATGGGAATGAAAAATGCTAAGTACTAAAGTGGGTTAGAAACACATGAGGAAGACAATGAAACAATAAAAATAGACTTCCTCTATGAAGCAAGATGCACTTGCCTAAGCTCTCTCTCTCTCCTTCTTTCCTGGTGGTTGAAGGAGTAACGGTGGAGAAGAAGAAGAAGTAATGAAAAGAGAGAAATGTTAGTGGAATATTTAATGAAGATGGTGGTGGTAGGTGGGATATTTAATGGGGATGGTAGGTGGGAGTGGTTTGGTCCACATGAAATCTAGCAAAATCGAACAATACAAAACCAAGCCGAACCAAGTTAAGTTGGGCCGAGCCAACCAAGGAGACATGCAATACGGGTCTAAATACGTATACGTATACCGAGATACGTAATACAAACAATGGTCATTACAGTTGCTGCGAAGTCGGTCCCGCAATTCGTGCTGCTGCCTGTGCTCCGTTGTCTGGCTGTGCGCGCGAGTTTGCGCGCCTGGCAGGCCGGCGGCGGCTCGCGACGGTGCGCGTAGGCTGGGGCAGGATCGCCTGTGTTGGAGGAGGGAGGTGGCGGTGCGTTTAGGGTTTGTGTGGTCTGCCCCTCTGTTCTCTCGATCTCTCCTTATACGTACTATATCCGCTCGGGTTTTGCAACTGTGGGGAAAAAGAATACGAAGGCTCGGTTTAACATGGGCCTGGTCGGGCTGGGAAAACCAAGTGGGGTGGCTGGGCTGTGCTTGAACTCGGTTTGGGAGGATGGTATTCGGGCTGGGCTGGGATTTCCTCCTGTGTTCTCATTAACATATTATATTTACATATATATAATTCATATATAATATATATGCATATACATTATATATATTCACACGCATATACCTATATATTTATCTATACATACACATATATAATATATATAAATATATATATATATACATACAAGCACACATATGTAATGTATTGATATATACATACAAATACACACATAAATAATATATATTTATATATATATATATACACACATTTATATAGCTTATATAAATATATATATTCTTAAATATAATTTGCACGTATATATAAAATTAGTATATATAAGGTGAACATGAATTAAAAATGTGTACACATATATTTATCCAAAATACGTCAATATAATAATATAAAAGTATTTACCCAATTTTTAAAATAGAATATCGATCCAGTAACAATAAAATATATTTATTTATTCACCATAAAATAATAATAAAATAATTAAATGGTGGTCTGGTGAATCCATACTATTCACCTTTATTCGGGTCCAGAAAATTGTACAATTATGGTGAAGCAATATTTAATAATAAAATACCAATTTTTGTACAATTATTTGAATAATTAAAACTGTACATCGATACCTAAAATAATTTAGAAAATAATTGTACATACATAAAAATATGTCTACATGGTCGTCTTTGGTCTCACTACATATCTACAAAAGCTTGGATTCGGTTCGGGCTCAGTTGGGGCTAAGTTGGTACAATCGGGTCATCTAAAATCAATATATCTAATTAATAAATAAATAATTCATCGGTAAGGGTTAAGTCGCAACTTGGTATGGTTTTCTTAGTTAGGACGTCACTATGGCTCGGCCTTCCCTACCAGGGCTAATACACTAGTCAAAGCACGCCACTGCACTATCCGTGCCATGATTCCTAGTCGTCTTTGTTTGCCATTAAAATCTTTTATTACAATTTCAATTACAAACAGAACAATGTTACAATGTAGGACTTAGATGTAGTCCTTGGAGTACACTTTTATTTATCTGGGTCCCTGTGTCAATGGAGCGAGTAGTAATGCGTTGACTCCATTGACGATCTGACGACAGTTCTCGGTTCTCTGAAGGTCTGAGTTGCTCTGGGTGCTGGAGTTTGCGGAGAGAAAGAAGACGTTGAGTGTCTCCGTATATGTCCGTCTCACTGTGTATGTGTGTGTATTCCTCCTGGAAGAAGGAAATGATCCCTCTATTTAAAGCTTGTAGACTGGCTGCTCATGCGCACATATGTAGGATGCGCCTATACGTGGGGACGCCACGTGGTTGAAGCTGCGGGAGGCGCATGGAT
Source organism: Iris pallida (assembly GCA_029216955.1). Taxonomy (NCBI): domain Eukaryota; kingdom Viridiplantae; phylum Streptophyta; class Magnoliopsida; order Asparagales; family Iridaceae; genus Iris; species Iris pallida. The sequence continues at coordinate 18,560,998 of JANAVB010021600.1, read as the reverse complement.
GATGCACCATCATTTTTGGGTTGAATCCTTCATGCTGCATTTGTAGGCTGGCACGTGGCAGGAGAGAGGATCTTTCAGTTGCTGAGATCTTGGATGATTAGCACCCCTTCATAGGCTGAATTGAGTCAAAGGACACGTGTCGTAGGTCCATGGCTCAAAGATCTCGGATTTGGTGGAGAGTGATCTGATAGGATGCGCCTGGGATTGGGCGCATGAGAAGACTTTGGCTCGTGATCTTCAGGAGACTATAACCGGTTCGGGCGTACGGCTTTTGAGGCGCATGCGAGTCATCAGGCGCATGGCTGCTGAGGCGCATGCGAGTGGTTGGTCGGCCACGTGGGTTGTAACCGTCGGAGGAAAGTAATTATGATGCTGATGTCAGCGACGCTTCGTATTCTGAAAAAGCTGCTAACTGTCCAGTCCTCGGGGGACGTACTGCTAACTCTGTCACTTGAGCATTAATTGCTCGATGGATGACGAGCCGAAGTGGGCACGTGGGTCCATGTTGATTAGGACGCATGGATCTGTGCTTTGTTGGGCGCATCCATACAGGACGCTTGGTACCGACGGGCACGTCTGTGCGATACGCGATATCTGACCGGCGCATCCATTTGCATGACGCGTCTTTATTGGTCCGACTTTGGAGTTCTTTAAGTGCTTTAAATAGCCGTTTTGACCTGGCCGAATTCGAAGCGTCAGGTTCATCACCATAAATGCAAATTCATTGCATGGGATTCGGAGAGCCCGCCACTTGGCGCATGGGTTTGATTTGCCCGGCCTATAAATAGTGGCAAGGAGAGAGTTTGCTTCCCGTTCTCTCATGTCTTCCCGAATGAACTTATTTGCTCGAGCACATTCTGTTGACAAGATGCTCCTGTCACTCCCCGTTCCCAGAATACGTATTTTTAATACATGTACTGCTTTAATATATTTATTTAAATATTTATCATGTATTGTTTTTAAATCTCTTTAAATTCATGTTAATTAATTTCCTGTAATTAATTTTCTGTATTTTACTTTCTGCTTTAGCTTACTTTAGGTTTGGCCTAGGATGATTTATTTTTGGGTTATGGTGGTTCATCATGAACCGAACCCACCATCACCATTTAAAGCCCCCAACCCCCTCTCTCTCTCTCTCTCTCTTCATTACTTTCCTTCACCATTACTCTTCTTCTTCCTCATTTACTTCCTCCACCTACCAACCGTAGGCAAGTACATCTTGCTTCCACATGAGAGCCCATTCTTATTGTTCCATTAGCTTCTTCTCATGTTTCTAAGACACACTAGAACTTGTCATTTTCCATTTTGAGGCTTTAATCTTTGTAGATCTAGAAATTAGTTATTTTTGAATTTTGGTGGTTTTGATCTATCAAACTTCTTTGTTTTCAAGTTTTGATGGTTCCATATTGTAGAGAATTTTATTCTACCCAATTTTGACCTTTGAAAAGTTGAATTTGGACTTATTTTGACCAAGTTATGGACTTTTGAAGCTTTGGGTTCAAACCATGGAGTTTTTGCTGATTTGGAGAAGACAGAGAGCAGTGTACGCGAGCTTTTTAGCTTGCGCCACTGAGCTGCGTACGCTCTTTAGCGCAGCGCAGTCTGACTCATACGCTGCCTTTTGGAGGCGTATGACTTACATACGCTGCCTTGAAGAGGAGTCGTATGGACTTACATACGCTGCCTTGAAGAGGAGTCGTATGGACTTGCATACGCTGCCTTGGTGAGGAGTCGTATGGAGTACATACGCTGCCTTGAAGAGGAGTCGTATGGAGTCCATACGCTAGCCTGACTTGAGCGTAGGCTGACTTGAGCGTAGCCTAACTTGAGCGTAGGATGACTTGAGCGTAGGTTGACTTGAGCGTAGCATGACTTGAGCGTAGCATGACCTGAGCGTAGCCTGACTTGAGCGTAGGCTGACCTGAGCGTAGGTTGACTTGAGCGTAGCATGACTTGAGCGTAAGATGACTTGAGCGTAGCTTGACTTGAGCATAGCCTGACTTGAGCGTAGGCTGACTTGAGCGTAGCATGACTTGAGCGTAGCCTGACTTGAGCGTAGCATGACTTGAGCGTAGGCTGACTTGAGCGTACGATGACTTGAGCGTAGCCTGACTTGAGCGTAGCCTGACTTGAGCGTAGCATGACTTGAGCGTAGCCTGACTTGATGTAATCATGATATGTTAATATTTCTGTTAAATATAGATTGTTACGTGGGATGTACCATGTGTCGTGAATTGAGTTATAGATACCCCGATTGACTGGAATTAAACCCTGAGAGTTGTAGACTCGACCCCACTGAATACTAGTCAACTTTCATGCCTTGTCACCATTGATAATGATTGTGACCTTGACTAATAATTGATCATGCGTTCCTAGTTGGAACTAAGAGACTGGCTAGTCGTCTTTTTGAATTGAATGAATGAGACACATTCATATTAATTATGAACTATTGAAATCGACTGGCTAATCCCGAATATTGGCATACAAGCACATGCAGGCTTCAATTTATTTAGTATTTATTTATCTTACCAAAGAAGCATGTGTACTTTATGGTCAAGGCATGATTACTCCGTGGTTAGTTTTGATTGTTGCATTACGCTATGTAAGACCTACAACTTGACCGCACTGGTATCATTGTAGAGTTGTGCATATCGTACCCCATACGAAAGTACTCATTCTGAATGACCATGATCCACGGCATGGTACTTCACTCAACGTAGAGACTATTAAGTTAGATAAAATAATGATTACATGGAGAATGGATTCCCGAGTTCTTACATGGCAGCCCTCTTGGGACTAGTAGTGTCCGACAGGCCGGTTGGTCCCCACAGATACTGCAAATCTGCCACACGGGCAGGGAGCGGTATCTGGTTATATTATCTATTGAATATTGTATATTAATGACGGGCGTCCCGCCGGGACTCGTCTAATTCATGATTGGCGCAATTGATTGACTGGGTAAACTAGCCTTGCTTGCGCATAGTAAGAACTGAGAAATCCTTTATTGCATAATTCCAGGATAACTTGGGACTCACAATAGCAAGCCGTAGTAGTTGTCTGGCCGTTTAAATTGATTTGTTTGTGTACTGTACCTACTCTGTTACTTAACTGAGATGATCAGAATGTCAGGACATGACGGGCCAACTTCTGTCCTTGTTTGGTTGGGAGGTTGGCTCAAAGTGTCATGATGTTGTGTGAATACTAGTAGATAGCAGAGATCTATTATCATATTCTCTTATTACTGGCTCCATTCCTCATATCGTGCTCCCTTGGGGTACTTGCTATTAGAGGTCTAACCTCTCTGGTTTTGCATGGCCAGATTTAGAGCCGGTCCCTGAGGATCCAGCTTACTTCTACCTCCAAGATGGTCAACACTAGAGGGATGATCGCAGGAGGACTCGAGTGGGTTTCTTACTTTCCCGCCCATTTTGTTATCTACTTTATACTTTGCCGTTTGGCACCGACATGTTAGTCGGATTGTCTTGTACCTACTTTTGTATAATTGTAACTAAGTCAGACTGCAGCTGCTAACAATTGTGTATACTTACTACATCATCTGGCTGTATTTTGTAAAGCCAGATATCAAGAACATTTTGACTGAGCGTTTGGGACGTCTTACTGCTTTATCTCACATGTTCTCTATTTCTGTTTCTTGTTTGAATGATTGAGACAATAGAAGTAAAGTGACCATAGGGAGACTTTCATGTAGTATGCACCCCCTCGTCTTGTAGACAACATTGATCGTATTATACGGTATTCATCTACCCGTAATACGTAGCTGGCTGAGTCATTCCTCCGCTCTCCAGTATTCTGGTTCTGGGGCGTGACAGCTCCCGAGGGTGAAGATACGACGAATTGTCTTCATTCATGCACTTGAAGGTGACTGTTACATCCAAAAGTCGGGATCGAGGGCTTCTGAGGCAGGCGGAAGGTGCCTGTTGCATCCAAAGATCGGGATGCTCGAGCCCTGTCTCCGTTATGCTGAAGGAGCCGCATATCGGAATTACGGTGCTCTCCTCTTCCTTGGGATTTGGAGAGCTCTTCCTCCTGCAAGAGTGGGGTGTTGCCCACTCTGGTTGTGTTGAAAGCTGCTCATTTAGCCGAAGCACTTGCTCGGGTCGAGGCAGAGCTCTTCCTCCAGCTAGACTGGGGTTGATCGCCCACTCTGGTTCTGCTCAATAAATGCTTCATTAGTCGAAGCACTTGATCGGGCCGAAGTGGCGCGCATATGCTAAAACTTCATGATGCGCATAACTGAGATGCTGATGAGATGCGCCTAACTGAGATGCTGAAGAAATACGCCTAACTGAGACGCTGAAGAGATGCGCCTAACTGAGACGCTGAAGAGATACGCCTGACGGATGATGCGCCTGGCGTGGGGCGTATGGCAGCTTGCTACGCCTGGCTGTAGTCTTAGGATCTTTCTTTTTGTAGAAGTTCTCCTTTGTAAAGCCTTTTTTTTAGACATGTAATAGACTTTTATATGAAATAAAAATCTTCTTTTGATGTCTATGTTTTTGCTGTCTTGCTGTGCCAAGTACTTCGTTTGAGTTCCCTGGCGTATGTAGTGTTAAGCGCATAGGAATTCTGGCCTATAGGTGCGCCTGAAATTCCATGCTTCTACAGTCTTGTACTTCAAAACTCTACCATTGCTAAAGTCATCTACCGTAATAATTAACTAAATAATTATTTATAAAAATCTAAAAATCTTCATTTAAATAAATAAAAATAAAAAAAATAATTCAAAAATTTTCGGGAAGGGAAGCTACACTTGCGGCTATATAAACTAAAATACAAGCTCTGGAAGATAATGAGACATAGAGTCTTGTTGATTTGCCACCTGGAAAGAAAGCATTGGGAAGCAGATGGGTGTACAAAATAAAGTACAACTCAGATGGCAGTGTTGAGCGCTTGAAGACAAGGCTGGTTGTGTTCGGTAATCATCAGGTTGAGGGGATCGACTATTCAGAGACATTTGCCCCGGTAGCTAAGATGCCTACAGTTCGGGCGTTCCTGGCTGTTGCAGCTGTGAGGGGCTGGACTTTGCACCAGATGAATGTGCACAATACTTTTCTTCATGGAGATCTGACGGAGGAAGTGTATATGAAGTTGCCGCCAGATTTTTTGCATAGTGAATCCAACAAAGTGTGTCGCCTGCGTAAGTCTCTATATGGATTGAAACATGCACCACATTGTTGGTTTGCTAAGCTTGCTGCCTCTCTGATATCCTATGGATTTATTCAATTTCATTCAGATTATTCCCTTTTCTCTCTTTTTAAAGGGAAGGTAGAGTTGCATGTTTTGATCTATGTGGATGATATGATTGTGTCTGGTAATGATTCAGGTGCTTTAGATGATTTCAAAAAGTACCTTAGTTCTTGCTTTCACATGAAGGACCTTGGTGTATTGAAGTACTTTCTTGGCATAGAGGTGGCTCGGACTGCAGAAGGACTTTTCTTATGTCAAAGGAAGTATACTTTGGACATCATTTCAGAATGTGGCTTGATGGGGTCTCGACCTGCTGGCTTTCCCATGGAGCCGAATCACAAGCTGGCAGAATCGACTAGTCCAAAGATGGCGGATGCTGAGACTTATAGGAGGCTGGATGGGAGGTTGATTTATCTATCATTTACTCGCCCTGACTTAGCCTATGTCGTGCATATATTGTCTCAATTCTTACAGGAGCCTCGACAAGATCATTGGCATGCAGCTTTGCGAGTTGTCAGATATCTCAAAAATGTCCCGAAACAGGGTATTCTTTTGAAAGCTGATTGTGATCTCCGTCTTTCTGGTTGGTGTGATTCCGACTGGGCCAGTTGTCTCTTGACTCGCCGCTCTGTTACAGGCTGGTTGGTGTTTCTGGGGGGGGTCTCCTATCTCTTGGAAGACCAAGAAACAACCAACTGTTTCACGATCTTCCGCTGAAGCTGAATACCGATCTCTTGCTGCGCTTGTTCGTGAGTTGAAATGGTTGAAGGAGTTATTGGTGTGTTTGGGAGTTCGCCAGGAGTCTGCTATGCATATGTATTGTGACAGTCAGTCGGCCCTGCACCTGGCTCAGAACCCGGTATTTCATGAACGCAGTAAGCATATTGAGGTGGACTTGTATTTTGTTCGCGATGCTATTATGGATGGCACCGTAATAGCTTCACATGTTCCTACCTCTTCCCAACTGGCTGACATCTTCACTAAGCCCCTTGGGAAGCCTGTGTTTGATTCTTTACTTCGCAAGTTGGGCATTTGTGACTTGCATGCTCCAACTTAAGGGGGAGGGGGGTGTTAGATTATATTTGTGTAGCTATTGTAAATATGGCCCAAAGTCCAATAGTGTAGACAGTATATATATATTGTAATCAGCTCCAATCAATGAGATAAGGCATTATTATTTCCTACAGTTGGCTTCGAGGAATGTTTGGATTTCTTGGAGCACGTTGATGGAAATAGCACGTTAATTTATTGAGTCCATTTTGTTCACCCATCAAAACTAGAATGTTTGTTCACCTTCTACTAAAAATTTAACACATGCCAATTTTATCCACACAAAATCACTTTGCAAGTGGTTTTGTTCACCATCAAAGTGGTTTTCACCTTTAATTTAACACATGTCAAATTTTTCGTGGAGGGTGAACAAACACCCTAATTTTGGTGGGTGAACAAAAATGTGTTGGTGTTTTTGCCTTTGGACTAGAAAAGATAGTCCCACATCGGCTACACCAAATGGTGAGTATCTCAATATAATGCATTGCTTGTGTTGAGGTGTGCACATGAGGTGTAGTGGGGCACAAGTTTGTGCCATGTGAAAGTATTTTCCTAGAAGAAAAAAGGATTAAATCCAACAAGGATGTAAGTTAATTTTTGTTGTACGGACTCGGACTCGGACACGGACTCCAGGATGTCTCGTGCATGCACGGGAGTGTTCGGGGGGTAGGGGCACACTTCTATGCTGATTGTGGGATGATCTAAAATATCAAACTCTATTTTTGAGTATTGGTATTTTAGTCCCACATCGGATAGGAGAAGAGGTGAAGTCTCAACTCCACTCTATAAATAGAGCCCCTTGGCCTCCTTTGAAAGATGCACCAAGAAGAGAGTTGAGGGAGTCTGTTAAGTCTAGGAAGCCCGTTCAAGTCTCAAATATTGACTTACGAGCGTTCCAGAAGTTCTTCGTGAACTTGCTGGTTCCTGGAAGCTGTTCGTGCTCGTGTGGGGCGAATAAAGCTTTGAACAACGGTGGTTCATTCACCCCAGCATCTCATTCTCGCCTGTCATCGCTGCTGTTGCCTTTTACAGTAACTTCTTTTTAGAAGCTCTACTGCCGATAGTCGCTTGCACAAAGTCTCTTTAGATTTTTTGTGTATTACGTAGAATCTTTTTGGATTCTCGTAATTCAGAATCCTCCAGGATCTCTGTTGCACATCTTCTTTAAGGTGTTGCATTTGAAACGTTGTCTATACAATTGTTTCAGTTTCAAAATTTTTCATCGAAAATTGTGCCTCGGCACTAACAATCTCAAAGCTTTATTGAGAAGATGGATAATTTTCGTGCTTCGCTCATCGATACCGGCTTTAACAAGTTGGAGAAATTCGATGGCAAACACTTCCAGATATGGAGACGAAAGGTCACTTTAAATCTTCAACTCGTGAATGTTGATCACGTGCTGTCAGAAGAAGAACCGATCGTTCCAACCACTGGATCTGCTGCGGCTGTGGCCGCTGCTACGACCAAGCAAGCGAAGTGGAAGAGAGAAAACAGTATATGCAAACTACTGATACTCAATTCCATGGAAGACTCTCTGGCAGAGTCCTACTCCAAGAAGACATCTGCCAAAGAGATATGGGACTCCTTGGGAAAGCTCTATGAAGATGACGAGAACCGGTCCAAGATCTTCATGGTAGAAAAATACTACAAGTGGACCTTCGAAGACGAGAAGGCGATGCTGCCCCAAGTGAAGGAGTTTCTGAAGTTGTATCAGAAACTAGAAGACGAGAACATGCCCCTCGTCGACAAGTTTGTCGTTGGAGGGATCGTCGCGAAACTTCCTACAGAATGGAGCAACTTCTATGCAAGGATGCATCGAAAGAAGATGGAAATTAGCTTGGAAGATTTCTTGCAAGAGATCCATGTTGAGGACGAGATGCGCTCTCAACAGAAGATGGATACTCTGTCCAAACAACTGGCGAAGGCAAATCTGGTCTAAACCAGAGAGTACCAGGGGAAGCAGGCTGCTTTTCATCGCAAAAAGAAGGACTTCACGAATCTGAAAGTGAAGGGTCCTGCTTTCAAGCAGCAGAAGTCCAAGTCCCATGTGACTTGCTTTAATTGTGGCAAGAAGGGCCACTACAAATCCGAATGCAAGTCTAAGCCCAAAGAACAAGGTGAGCCTAATAAGGTTTCTATGGTTACTAATCTAGTTGCCATGATAGCACAGGTTGCAACTGTGGGGGCTGACTTGGACTGGTGGATAGACACTGGTGCGACCTGCCATGTCTGTTCAGACAAGGACTGGTTCGTCTCTTATGAGCCAACTTCAGAGAAGGTCATAATGGCAAACCAGGCACAAGCTGAAGTACTGGGGATCGGGACGGTGGAGTTGAAACTCACATCGGGGAATACTCTGACGCTTCAAGGTGTGAAGCATGTTCCAGTAATTGCTAAGAACCTGATCTCTGGAAGTCTGCTCTGCAACGCAGGCTTGAGGATGGACATCACTGCTGGCCAGTTGGTGATGTCCAAGAAGGGTACATTTTTCGGGAAAGCTTTCCAAACTGAAGGAATGTACAAGATTCAGCTTGTTGTAACCCAGCATGATAATATAAATGCAATCACTTTTTCTGATTATTCTCTTGAGTTGTGGCATAATAGGCTAGGACATGTTCATTGTAAAAGGATTAACAGAATGTCTAGTCTAGGACTTATCTCCAAGTGTGGGGGTAAGGTAGAGAAATATGAAGTATGTGCTCAGACGAAGATCACAATTGGTTCACTCAGATATCTGTAACTTCAAACAATTCTCTACAAAGGCCGGGATGAAGTATTTCATTACTTTCATCGATGACTTCTCAAAGTATGCTTTCGTCTACTTGCTCAAGTCTAAAGACGAAGCATTCGAGAAGTTCAAGGAGTTCAGGGCCGAGGCTGAGCGGCAAACTGGACAACAACTCAAGAGGTTAAGGAGTGATCGAGGCGGGGAGTATCGGTCTCATGAATTCTTATCATTCTGCAAAGAACATGGAATCATCAATGAGATGACGGCTCCGTACTCTCCTCAATCCAACGGAGTAGCAGAAAGGAAGAACAGAACGTTGACAGAGATGGTGAATTCCATGCTGTTGACTGCGGGTCTTCCACAGTGCTACTGGGGAGAAGCTGCACTAACGGCAACGTTCATTCTGAACAGAGTGCCATATGCAACTTCCGACATAACTCCTCATGAACTCTGGTTCAAAGTCAGACCTAACTTGAATGTCATTCGAGTGTGGGGGTGTCTGGCTTATGTGAAGCTCCCGGATCTGAAGATTCAGAAGCTGGGAACAAGGACTACGAAGGCGATCTTCTTGGGGTATGCCGAGAAGAGTGATGCTCGGAGATTCCTTGACATCGAGTCAAACCATATCATCGAATCTTGCGATGCTGAATACTTTGAAGACAAGTTTGCAAAACACAAGAATGTTGTTCTCGTGGATCTTCCGGAGAATGATGAGGGTACAAAGCAGACAGAAGTCTTTAATGAACCAGTAGTCCTAGATGAAGCTGTCGTCAAGGAGACACCAGCTGAACCAGAACTCGCTGAGCCGTCATCTAAGCGAACGAGGAGGCCGAAAGACTTCGGAGATGACTTCGTCACCTATCATGTGGAAGCAGATCTGCTTACCTATGATGAGGCGATGAAGACCAGAGATGCTGTATTCTGGAAGGAGGCGATAGACAACGAGATTGAATCAATCACCTCCAACAACACATGGGTTTTGATTGACCTGCCAGAAGGAGCAAGACCCATCGGATGCAAATGGATCTTCAAGAAGAAGATAAAAGCAGATGGAACCGTTGACAAGTTCAAGGCCAGATTAGTGGCCAAGGGGTTTGCTCAGAAGCAGGGGATCGACTACTTTGACACTTATGCTCCAGTAGCTCGGATGACAACCATCAGGTTGTTAATTGCTCTAGCAGCAATACACAAGCTGGTGATACATCAGATGGATGTGAAAACGGCATTCCTTTATGGCGAGCTGACCGAAGAGATCTACATGCAACAACCAGAAGGTTTTGTCGTCAGAGGTCTGGAAGACAAAGTCTGCAAGTTGATGAAGTCTCTGTATGGTTTGAAACAAGCTCCCAAAATGTGGCATGAGAAGTTTGACTAGGTGATAAGGTCAAATGGCTACAGGGTCAGTGAAACAGACAAGTGTGTCTATACGAAGTTTGCTGACGGAAGAGGAGTAATCGTTTGTCTTTACGTGGACGACATGCTAATCCTAGGTACGGATTTAAGCTGCGTCACGGAGACAAAGAAATTCCTCTCGACCAAGTTCAGTATGAAGGACTTGGGGGATGCCGACGTAATCTTGGGGCTCAAGATCATTCGGACAGGCACTGGAATAGCGCTGTCACAATCTCATTATATTGAGAAGATGCTCACTCGCTACGGGTATCAAGATCTTTCTATAATTGATACACCGTACCGGAGTGATCAGAAGCTGGAGCCAAATTCGAGGGAAAGCGTCAGGCAGTTGGAGTACGCTAGCATCATCGGAAGCTTGATGTACGCTACTACTGCCACAAGGCCTGACATAGCTTTTGCCGTGGGAATGCTGAGTCGGTTCACTAGCAATCCAGGCATTGAGCACTAGAAAGCTGTGAAGCGTGTTATGAGATATCTCAAAAAAACTCAGACATATGCACTTTTCTACAGCGGAGATCCGTCAGTAGTGGAAGGCTTCAGTGATGCTAGCTGGTGTTCAGATATGGAGAGCGAGTATTCCACAAGTGGATTCGTATTCGCCATGGGTAGAGTTGCTATATCGTAGAAGTCGAAGAAGCAGACTATGTTATCTCGCTCCTCCATGGAATCTGAATTCTTTGCATTGGATGCTGCTGCAGATGAAGCAGAGTGGCTTCGGGAGCTCATGTATGATCTTTCGGTGGTTGGGGCTCAGATACCGGCAATACCGATATACTGTGACAACCAGGCGGCAGCAGCAGTGGCATCAAATGAACTCTTCAACGGAAAGAAGAGAACGGTGCGGTTGAAGCACAGAGCAGTACACGATCTTATCAAGAGAGGTGTTATTGCAGTGATTGATGTTCGGAGTCAGGAGAACCTGGCGGATCCGTTCACCAAGGGCCTCAAGCGCCAGCTGGTCGATGACACAGCTTGTAAAATGGGCTTGAAGGCATTCTGATAGTGTGTCTTTGTAATTCTACCATAAAGTTTTATGCTATTAGTTCAAAGAGAAATCTACTAGGCATCTAACTTTTGGTTCAAAGGAGGATCACTGACTGGGAAACTATCAGGTAACAGTGGGTACTTGTTCTCTGGAACATGGAAGGGATACGGACCCATAACCACTGTTGTCTACTATGTATTTTCTGCAGAAAAAACAGATCCTGTGGAAGGTTGGCTTAAACGCCTTAATGAGTTCTCAGGCAGAGTGAATGCCTGGTGTGCTTTACAGGAAGCACGGTAAAGCAGCACTACAAGGAGTGAAACTCTATGCTACAGTGGGGTGACTCCACCATGAGGTTCCCAGGTAGGGGTAATGCCTCGGCTTTGCAAGCCAAGTCATAGCGGCGTAGCACCGCAAATAGGCAGGTAGCCTAATGCTGTATGACGTAATTAAAGAGTTGTAGACAGCACTACAAAGGGGAGGATGGTCCCATGTTACAGTGGCACGACACCACGATGAGGTACCCAGGTAGGGGTAAAGCCTCGGCATTGCAAGCCATGTCGTTGCGGCGTAACACCGCAAGGAAGCCTTAGACTTCATGCTGGGTAGTTTGGCACTACAAAGAGGCTTGTGACCTCATGCTACAGTAGTATGACACTACGATGAGGTTTCCAGGTAGGGGTAATGCCTCGGCTTCAGGCCATGTCATAGCGGCGTAGCACCGCAAGGAAGCGCAAGGCTTCATGCCATATCTCTTTAATAAAAAAACTCACCTATAGTGTATGGAAAGAGATATCAGGCCGTCTCTTGAGGGTAAACTTGTAGATGCCCAAAATTATACACTGAAACCAGGCTGGCACAGGGCCTTCAATGTGCAGCCAGAAGCACAGTTGATGTCATTATGTGAGTAGAAAGAATTACAGTTATGGTGCAGAATTCAAGGCTTAGTCCATTCTTGTATCATGCTGTTATTTAACCTATGCGGGAAGATTCAAGTCGTAGCGACATCTCTCCTAATGCATGATGGGCTGTCACTGTGGGGAACGCTCAACCCATATATTGAGATATGTGGGGGATTGTTGGTATTTTTGCCTTTGGACTAGAAAAGATAGTCCCACATCGGCTACACCAAATGGTGAGTATCTCAATATAATGCATTGCTTTTGTTGAGGTGTGCACATGAGGTGTAGTGGGGCACAAGTTTGTGCCATGTGGAAGTATTTTCCTAGAAGGAAAAAGGATTAAATCCAACAAGGATGTAAGTTAATTTTTGTTGTGCGGACTCGGACTCGGACACGGACTCCAGGATGTCTCGTGCATGCACGGGAGTGTTCGGGGGGTAGGCGTGGACTGGCACACTTCTATGCTGATTGTGGGATGATCTAAAATATCAAACTCTATTTTTGAGTATTGGTATTTTAGTCCCACATCGGATAGGAGAAGAGGTGAAGTCTCAACTCCACTCTATAAATAGAGCCCCTTGGCCTCCTTTGAAAGATGCACCAAGAAGAGAGTTGAGGGAGTCTGTTAAGTCTAGGAAGCCCGTTCAAGTCTCAAATATTGACTTACGAGCGTTCCAGAAGTTCTTCGTGAACTTGCTGGTTCCTGGAAGCTGTTCGTGCTCGTGTGGGGCGAATAAAGCTTTGAGCAACGGTGGTTCATTCACCCCAGCATCTCATTCTCGCCTGTCATCGTTGCTGTTGCCTTTTACAGTAACTTCTTTTTAGAAGCTCTACTGCCGATAGTCGCTTGCACAAAGTCTCTTTAGATTTTTTGTGTATTACGTAGAATCTTTTTAGATCCTCGTAATTCAGAATCCTCCAGGATCTCTGTTGCACATCTTCTTTAAGGTGTTGCATTTGAAACGTTGCCTATACAATTGTTTCAGTTTCAAAATTTTTCATCGAAAATTGTGCCTCGGCACTAACAAAATGCACTCTTAATTTATTAGCCAATGATATATATATTCACTCAGTAACTGCATATATGAAAATCTCCGACTCTGTATTAGGAGGAGCCTATTGATCATACTGGAGCAACATCATATGTAAGACTAATAACCTAGCCAACTTTAAGGCTTTACCGATGATCTTGGAAAGTTGGTAGTCAGATCGCCTTACCACCGCAGTGCATGCAGCTTCTACCTCATACTCAGGTTGGGCAATAGACGAAATAAGTAAATAACTTAGTCAGCTGATAGAATCACCAATATCTGTAAGGACAGCTTAAATTATAAGGTACAGTGACAACATTTTTTTAGCACACACAGATACATGTAATACTTTTTTCTTCTTTTTGAGATGTTATAAGCACAGGACTTTGTGCATGCTGTATTGCATGACTTTTAGGCATACTGTTCCCAACTTTCACTATTATTAAATGGAAGAAATAATACATTTTCGTGGCTCGATTCACTGATCTTCTGCCACCCAGCCAGGATCTTATACTTTCTTGATAACCACAAGAGCTACTGGTGGTACATGTAATGCCTAACATTTTCCAGGCACATCCATATAGTATAACTTCTCTCCTAAAGTAATTTTATTTCACTGCATTGACTCCACGCGAAGACATAATGGGTGAGAAAAGAAATTTGGGTTCGTAAACCGTGTATATCTGATCGCCTATCACAAAGGTCAGATTGCAGGTACCTGAAAATCCCATTGTGTCTTTGTCGGTGGGTCCTATCAGCTTCCTTCATAGCAAACACATGAGAGTTTTGAACTTGGAGAACAACTTGACCAGTAACCACCTTCATGGAAAACACAAATTTCTAATTTTCCATTGACAGTTCTTTCAGTACAACTATTTACCTACATAATCTTTCAAACATATATTTTGGAACAGTTTCAAATGTTTTCCATTGTCATTCAAGATCCATGAGAGGGGTGTAGCATTGAAGTTCCTGATAATCTTAATTTCAGACTTCCTATCTATCATGATATTCCTCTCCATATGAGTATATTGTGGATAGGGTAGAACATTATTCAGTTTTGGACCGAAAACCGAACCAAATAATATATTTGGTTCCGTTTCAAAAAAAATCCATGGTTTGGTTTTCAAAATATTAAACTTCCTTATTCGGTTTCAGTTTCGGATTTCGGTCAAAAACCAAAAACCGAATAAGAATATACAATTATGTAAATACTCTTAATTCTTTGTATATTTTGTAATTAAAAATGTGTATATTTTAAAAACAACAATTATATGTATGTGTTTTGAATCCAAATTTGATAACTTAACAACTAGTCCAACTTTGTGTACAACTTTAAAATTCAACAAATGTGTGTATAAAAATTATAATTTTTAATATAATTTAACCATGATCCCAACTTTGGGTCCGACCCACTAAACAATATAAATAGTCCAACCGAATAAACCGAATTTATTATTAAGTTCAGTTCAATTTCGGTTTTGGCTAATTCCATTCGATTTCAATTTTGAATTTTTAGAATTTCGATTTATTCAATTTTGCCGATTCGATTCGATTTTCAACCGAATAAACCAAACTCTCACCCCCAATTGTGGACTGCCTATACAATACAATGCACAACACTACTAACAAGTAATAGATTTGACTTTAACTTCTCCACCTTCTAAATAATTAAATGACCAATGATTGTTATATGACTTGCACATTATTTCAAATTATGCGATTAAAGGATACCAAAAAAAGGATATGATATTGGAAGTTGAAAGAGGGTAGAATCCAAATAATCTGTTTAAGGGTATCTTTAGATTCCTAGCCATTGAAGGTCTGTTATTTGTTATAGATAAATGGGATAAAGGCAATTTAAACCCTCCTTAGATGTGACGAAAATGTAATTAAAGACTCATAGTTTGAAAAGAATTATGCTTTTTTTTTTTATTTGTTCAATTCAGTCCCCCGTCGTTAACAACCGTTAAAAATTGTCTAAAAAGACGATTTTACTCCTCCCCTCTCTCCCCCTCTCTCTCCAGTGATGGAAACGGGTCGAGGGGGCTGGCCGGTGGAGGGAGGAGGGGGCGGGGGTTAGGGAAGGGGGGGCAGGGGGCTGGTAGGGAAGGAGAGGGGAGGGGGGGGGGGGTATTTTAGGTAGTTTTTTTTAACAACCATTTCTAACGGCTAATAGACGGTAGGGACTTTCTTGCTCACGTGGGTAATCTAAGGTGGGACAAACTGCTTAAGTTTTCTGACGAGTTTTATTTTGCTAATGAGGCAAATCTAAGGAGGGTTTAAATGCACTTTACCCTAGATAAAGGCAAATGTTAAGGGCACTACAAAGTTTACTAGGAGGCGACATTGGATAGGGGATACCACACTTAAGTCATGTCACGACCCGCACCCACTGTTAGGGTACGAGAACGTAACAACGCCCAGCCTACGCCACAGTGTCGGCGGTAGAACGCTGTCCTAGGTCAATCATCTATCAATACCAAGTACCCGTACAGTTTATACTCTCCGAATGGAGGTGACATAACAATATACATCTCAATCACATCTAGGGTAGAAGAACGAAAGACAGATAGATAGATAGTAACTCAAGAGAACAGTATCATAGATGAATAAGTCTAAGTGTCCAGGATAACATAACACCAGAATGTCAACTCATAATACAATAAGTCTAAGAGTCTATATATATCTCAACATCTCAAAATACAACTCAGAATGTGAGACAAAAAGATAATACCGAAAGACTGTCTAGCTAAACTAGCCTAGACTACTGGGGCAACATCCTCAGCTGCAGGTGGATCCTGCTGAGGGTCCACAACATAAGTATCATCTAGTCCTGCTCCATAATAGGTAGTCACCAGGGCCTCATCCTCATCCTCTGTAATATTTTCAACAGGTCCAATCAGGACGGGAACGAGCACAATACATCTCACGCAGTGCATAGCAGGTTAGGAAATACGATACAGACAATAGAGTAAGATACATGAACTGCTGAAAGGAAATATACGCTGTAAAAGAGATAGCTGTAATGAAATATCTACTGTATATAGAGAACTGTAAGTGACTAGTGATGTAGAGCACAAGATAGGCATGTGAATGGCTAGAATTTATACATGATTACACTACTGAGTTTGCACATGATTACACTACTTTGGAATTATTCACATGTCCACTTCTACTCCCCCGTTACCCCAATCAATACACAAGGATCTATACAAGTTACGTTATTGTACATGATATCACATGGGGCCCATGAAAGGGTGCACATGATAGTATACATGAGGGCTCAGTAAACATGAGAGTACATGATCACATGAGTGCACATGAATAATGGAAGCATAGGAGTACATGATGATAGTGAAACACACATAACATGAAGTACCCGATGCTCCCGAGGGGGAATAACATCTCATGTAAAGATCCATATAGTACCAATCCGTGTTACCAACGTGACAGCAACAAGTAAAGTAATCTAGAGCGAGAAGTAAAGCCTGAACAAGTATGAAACGGTCAGAGAATGTACTCGCCTGATAACTGAATGTCTGAAGAAGATATACTGTCTGAGGAGAGGTGTATGGCTCCTAATCAGAGCAATACAAGTCACAATGTATCCACAATGGTAAAAATAAAGTGTACAATGCATACTACATGATTTTAGGTCAATCTGGTCAAAAGTCAACTCTGGGTCAACTCTAATAGTCAAACTAGGTCACAGGAAGTCATACTAGATCACAGGGAATCAAACTAAGTCAAATAGAGTCAAACAAGGTCAAACAAGTCAAATACTAGTCAACATGATCAATCTGGGTCAAGTCTAGGTCAAACTTAGACCAACTAAGGTATTGGTCAAACAAAGACCAGTCAGTAAGGTAATTAGGTCAGACTAGTTAAACTAGTCATTTTAGGTTAGTCCTAGTCAAATCTAGGTCAATTAGGTCAACTTTGACCTAAGGTTGACTTTGGTCAACCCTTAGTCAACAAGGGTCAATAAGTTGGGTTTTGGGCCATTAGGGCTAGCCCCAAACCATAGGCCAATAACCTTGGCCATAGGCCATAGTCATAGGTCATTGGTTATAGGTTTCTATACCACCTATAACTAGAAGTTATACATATATATATATATATATATATATATATATATATATATATATATATATATATATATATATATATATCTATATATATATACTCTATCTACCCATATACCAAAATAGGATTTACTATATACTATACAACTCACATACACATATTTATATAACCTCACTATAGGAAAACTAATACAAATATATATATATATATCAATATGTATATATATATATACCTATATATATATAACTCATATATATACTATATATATATATAGAGAGAGACAAAGGGAAAGAGAGAGACAGAATGAGAGAGAGAGGCAGTGAGAGAGAGAAATGATACTGCTGAACAGCAGGGGGGGAATTCCAGGTTCCTGGAACCAAATTCCAGTCCAAAACACACACACACACAGGAACATATATACATACATATGTATATATATACAACTACACACACACACCACCATTTCTCCCCAAATTTGACCCACACTCACACATACATATATACTACACATATACACACTAAAATACATATATACAATGTATAAATCACATCAAAAATTGATTTGAAATTCACCCTTAAAATCTGGAAATAAATCCCAAAACAGGATACTGTGGACTATGCATTTCGAAAACAGGGTAACTCGATTTACACCCTCTAAAACGAGCTAAGACTCGATCCTATGGGTTGGTAACTGGAGCCCCACAGATACCCTAGTGTCCTAGGTGCCTGACACAGAGTATAGACACGACACGACGTGTCCAACTCACTGGAAACCCAATCGGGTAAACACTGATACACTGTGCAATGTCACAGCGTCGTGCACGCGTGCACTTAGCTCTAGGACACGACACACGTGTCTAGAAGTCTCGTGCACGTGTGGGTAGGTTCGCCTAGGGTTGGTCTAGGGTTTAGGTAGCCTGTCTCGTGTCCACGTGTCCTCAGGACACGGCACGAACTCTGTATCAGTCGAAGAAAATCGACTGATACTCAGTGTTCTGCACCGCGTCGTGCATGGGTTCTCGTGTCTCGTGGACACAACACAACCCAATTTGTGCTCAGTGTTTTAGGGTTAGGTTTAGGGTTAGCTAGGCTAGGTTTTGGTTCAAAAAGTTTTGGAAAACAGTGTGTATTTACACTATGACAGTGAACAAAAACAGTGAGCATAATTAGGGTTTTTATATGTAGGATACGTGTCCGATACGACACCAAACAATTTCTAGATTTCACCAAACCTTACCCACAGCTAGGTTATAACTATATGCATGCAATAATGAAGAAAAAACAGTATATTAACTAGGTTTAGATATATTTACCTCTATGTGTGCAAGGTCTTGAATTTCACTAAATGAGGGTGTGTATCCTCTAGCCTCAACTTGTCCTTCCTTGGTGAAACTTAAGTAGCTCACTTTCCTAGGCTCCCTTAGATTGTAGGTGACCTAATGGAGAAAACTAGAGGTTCAAAGCTTGAGAAATGAGAAAGTTATGGTCAAAAGAGTGGAAGGGTTCTTGGGTTTTTCTTAGTTTTGATTTTTCATGAAACCATGGGAATGTGAACTAAGTGTTAGCTATATAGGAGAGAGGGGGGGGGGCAAGGGGGTGTCATGGGGGTGTCTTGGCCGGCCACAAGCATGGGGGGGGGGGGGGGGGGATTCAAAGCTTCATGGCTAAGCTAAAGACTTTTGTAAAGGGTTTAAGATATTTTGCATAAATCAAGCAAAATATCAATAAGTAAATATCTAGATATTTGTCCTCCTTTACCCAATGTAAATATCTTTCCCCTAATCATTCTAGGTTAGTAGCTAACCTCTAGATTAGTGCTAAACTAGGTTAGGGACTAACATGACACTTAACAACAATTAAACAATAATAAAAACACATATATCCAAATAATTCTAAATAAATCCTAGAAAATTACCAAAATACCCTTTAGGCTAAAAATCACTAATTTGGTGTTCTAAGCCTATGGCTAAGCTCTCATGGTCATGGCAACTTCTAGGTTAGAGAAAACTAGGGTTTATACTAAGGTTATACTAACAAAGTCACAAAGTCATAAGTCATGACTTAGAAAATGGTTTAACTTAACTAAAATCACCAGAAAATCATACCATGACTAAAATACCACTAATAAATAATAAAAATAATAAATTTTCAAAAATACTCTAAATTCTGAAAACAGGGTGTTACAAGTCTACCCACCTTAAAATAATTTCGTCCTCGAAATTTAGATGGTCGTACTCCTCCTAGGTCAAACCTCCAACAATCAGGGACGAAGCCACTACCTAGGCAACATACAAGGTCAACAAGCAAAATATGGGTAGTAGACCTATACTGGGTCATGTCCAAAAATTGGCTAACAGTTTTAGGTCATAGGGTGTCCTGAAATCAAATCGAAATCAAAAGTAACCCATGGGGTAAATCAAGATGGAGTCTCGGGTCAGGAAAATCGTACTAAGCAAATGAAGCACACAATGGTATGCCTGAGTGGGACACTAAGGTCATGGGTGTAGTATGTCATGTCTAGGTCAGGTATGTGAAGTCAGTTTTGAGAAAACAACTAGTCTTGTGCTCCAAATTTAAAAGTCACGGTAATGTACCTATGATGATCATAATTTAGAGTGGGAAAGGTCTATGGTCTAAATTAAGCCAGAAATTGTGGTGCAATAGTAGTACCAGGGGAACAGGTTAAATGGAACAGTCTGTGGTCTCATCTAGATGCACTAGTCATTCTAGATCAATACTGTCCTATGGTATCAAAACGTACAAGCAATCTAGGATGTCCTAATTGGAAAGGTAAGGGAACAACAATCATCAAGGCTATAGGGTCGTCTACCATCCTATATGAAAATAGGTCATTAACAAGTGAGAAATCATTAAAGTTACCATTCCATAAAAAGAAAATTGAAAATTTAGGTACAACAATCACAAATAGATTTTAGTCTTGACACGATCTAAGTTGATCAATTTCAGGAAAAATAGAGATTTGGGCAAGATGGGAAATCAATGAAATCAAGTATGAGCACGAGCATCCAATGATGAAGATCCAGGTCATGATTAAATTTAATCCAACTAGATATGAATACGAGGTTCATAGGTGATAAAATAATTCCAAGGAGAATTGTCAAGGCTGTTGCGGACAAGATTCTAGGGCAAGTTTAACTGTCTCCATCCACGTAGATTAATATATGAAAAGGCGAACCAAAATGCAATAGGTTGATCAGACCATCATGCGCCGGTTCTGATTAGATAATATGTTAGTGGGTGTACACCCAATAAATATATCATGATCAAGCTCGAAAAGGATAAGCTTGTAAAACTAAGGATAAATTTGTAGCATAAGATATAAGTAAGGGTGGAAATGAGGAAAGAAGATACATAGTCCAAGATTCTTAACCAATCGGGTCAAGCATTCAAGGTAAGGTACAAGGTTAAGTATTTGAGGGTTCAAGCAGAACACCATCACATGCCAGGTCGAAAGAATTGAGCCAAGGTGGATCTCTAATTGAAATAAGAACCAATTTGGTATCATGGTAGAGGTTATGGTTTAGCCATTTGACCAGAAAATCATGTCAAGGAAATAGAGTACAAGGAGACGAGTTTTAATGGGACATGGAATACCTACATGAAGGTAGGCTAGTCTAGGTCTTACATGTGAAGTTTGTTGGAAGGTAACAGCTAGTATTATACTCTGAATATCTAGGTCACGGTAAAGGACGTCCAAGGATCTAGAATAGAAAGTGGGAGTTCGAGACGTGACAAATTGATGCAAAAATTGAAGAAGATCAAATTAACTCATAAAATCAGGAATCTAGTAAATAATTTAGGAACACAGTCCTAGGGATAGATAGGCTACTAGATGAATATAGTTAGGGTTCGATCAATCAAGGTCAAGGTTAGAAGGTCTCAATAAAGTCTTGATTTGAGGAAATGTCGAGTAAGTCAGGTTTGGGATACAGTCACATAGATTGGTAGAAAGAGTTTAAGCAAGATGCAAAATAGAGAGGACAGTTCATTTTAATGAAAGGCAATTAGCAAGAGGATTAGATGGCAAGAAACAAATAAGAGTTTTCTCATAATTGTGATTGAGTACCCCAAAAATAAAAGATATTAATCTAACACTAAGAAATTAAATCAACAACTACAAAAATTTGAAAATCATCAACTAACACCAGGATTCAAAGTTCTACAGTGAATCCTCCAAAATCAAATTCAATCAAGGGAAAAGGAGTTTAAATCGTAATTTCAAATGAGATTCTCAAGGGTCATCCCAGGAATCTCTCAAAGTATCCTAGCAGTGATTGAGTATCCACTCTCTCTAAGCCTATTCCTCAAATCCTATCGCAGGCTGTAGTGATACTCTAGTTCGAATACCACTACATAAACTCGCCCTGCATGGGCCACCACTAAAAACGTGTCACGACCCGCACCCACTGTTAGGGTACGAGAACGTAACAACGCCCAGCCTACGCCGCAGTGTCGGCGGTAGAACGCTGTCCTAGGTCAATCATCTATCAATACCAAGTACCCGTACAGTTTATACTCTCCGAATGGAGGTGACATAACAATATACATCTCAATCACATCTAGGGTAGAAGAACGAAAGACAGATAGATAGATAGTAACTCAAGAGAACAGTATCATAGATGAATAAGTCTAAGTGTCCAGGATAACATAACACCAGAATGTCAACTCATAATACAATAAGTCTAAGAGTCTATATATATCTCAACATCTCAAAATACAACTCAGAATGTGAGACAAAAAGATAATACCGAAAGACTGTCTAGCTAAACTAGCCTAGACTACTGGGGCAACATCCTCAGCTGCAGGTGGATCCTGCTGAGGGTCCACAACATAAGTATCATCTAGTCCTGCTCCATAATAGGTAGTCACCAGGGCCTCATCCTCATCCTCTATAATATTTTCAACAGGTCCAATCAGGACGGGAACGAGCACAATACATCTCACGCAGTGCATAGCAGGTCAGGAAATACGATACAGGCAATAGAGTAAGATACATGAACTGCTGAAAGGAAATATACGCTGTAAAAGAGATAGCTGTAATGAAATATCTACTGTATATAGAGAACTGTAAGTGACTAGTGATGTAGAGCACAAGATAGGCATGTGAATGGCTAGAATTTATACATGATTACACTACTGAGTTTGCACATGATTACACTACTTTGGAATTATTCACATGTCCACTTCTACTCCCCCGTTACCCCAATCAATACACAAGGATCTATACAAGTTACGTTATTGTACATGATATCACATGGGGCCCATGAAAGGGTGCACATGATAGTATACATGAGGGCTCAGTAAACATGAGAGTACATGATCACATGAGTGCACATGAATAATGGAAGCATAGGAGTACATGATGATAGTGAAACACACATAACATGAAGTACCCGATGCTCCCGAGGGGGAATAACATCTCATGTAAAGATCCATATAGTACCAATCCGTGTTACCAACGTGACAGCAACAAGTAAAGTAATCTAGAGCGAAAAGTAAAGCCTGAACAAGTATGAAACGGTCAGAGAATGTACTCGCCTGATAACTGAATGTCTGAAGAAGATATACTGTCTGAGGAGAGGTGTATGGCTCCTAATCAGAGCAATACAAGTCACAATGTATCCACAATGGTAAAAATAAAGTGTACAATGCATACTACATGATTTTAGGTCAATCTGGTCAAAAGTCAACTCTGGGTCAACTCTAATAGTCAAACTAGGTCACAGGAAGTCATACTAGATCACAGGGAATCAAACTAAGTCAAATAGAGTCAAACAAGGTCAAACAAGTCAAATACTAGTCAACATGATCAATCTGGGTCAAGTCTAGGTCAAACTTAGACCAACTAAGGTATTGGTCAAACAAAGACCAGTCAGTAAGGTAATTAGGTCAGACTAGTTAAACTAGTCATTTTAGGTTAGTCCTAGTCAAATCTAGGTCAATTAGGTCAACTTTGACCTAAGGTTGACTTTGGTCAACCCTTAGTCAACAAGGGTCAATAAGTTGGGTTTTGGGCCATTAGGGCTAGCCCCAAACCATAGGCCAATAACCTTGGCCATAGGCCATAGTCATAGGTCATTGGTTATAGGTTTCTATACCACCTATAACTAGAAGTTATACATATATATATATATATATATATATATATATATATATATATATATATATATATATATATATATATATATATATATACTCTATCTACCCATATACCAAAATAGGATTTACTATATACTATACAACTCACATACACATATTTATATAACATCACTATAGGAAAACTAATACAAATATATATATATATATCAATATGTATATATATATATACCTATATATATATAACTCATATATATACTATATATATATATAGAGAGAGACAAAGGGAAAGAGAGAGACAGAATGAGAGAGAGAGTGAGGCAGTGAGAGAGAGAAATGATACTGCTGAACAGCAGGGGGGGGGGAATTCCAGGTTCATGGAACCAAATTCCAGTCCAAAACACACACACACACAGGAACATATATACATACATATGTATATATATACAACTACACACACACACCACCATTTCTCCCCAAATTTGACCCACACTCACACATACATATATACTACACATATACACACTAAAATACATATATACAATGTATAAATCACATCAAAAATCGATTTGAAATTCACCCTTAAAATCTGGAAATAAATCCCAAAACAGGATACTGTGGACTGTGCATTTCGAAAACAGGGTAACTCGATTTACACCCTCTAAAACGAGCTAAGACTCGATCCTATGGGTTGGTAACTGGAGCCCCACAGATACCCTAGTGTCCTAGGTGCCTGACACAGAGTATAGACACGACACGACGTGTCCAACTCACTGGAAACCCAATCGGGTAAACACTGATACACTGTGCAATGTCACAGCGTCGTGCACGCGTGCACTTAGCTCTAGGACACGACACACGTGTCTAGAAGTCTCGTGCACGTGTGGGTAGGTTCGCCTAGGGTTGGTCTAGGGTTTAGGTAGCCTGTCTCATGTCCACGTGTCCTCAGGACACGGCACGAACTCTGTATCAGTCGAAGAAAATCGACTGATACTCAGTGTTCTGCACCGCGTCGTGCATGGGTTCTCGTGTCTCGTGGACACGACACAACCCAATTTGTGCTCAGTGTTTTAGGGTTAGGTTTAGGGTTAGCTAGGCTAGGTTTTGGTTCAAAAAGTTTTGGAAAACAGTGTGTATTTACACTATGACAGTAAACAAAAACAGTGAGCATAATTAGGGTTTTTATATGTAGGATATGTGTCCGATACGACACCAAACAATTTCTAGATTTCACCAAACCTTACCCACAGCTAGGTTATAACTATATGCATGCAATAATGAAGAAAAAACAGTATATTAACTAGGTTTAGATATATTTACCTCTATGTGTGCAAGGTCTTGAATTTCACTAAATGAGGGTGTGTATCCTCTAGCCTCAACTTGTCCTTCCTTGGTGAAACTTAAGTAGCTCACTTCCCTAGGCTCCCTTAGATTGTAGGTGACCTAATGGAGAAAACTAGAGGTTCAAAGCTTGAGAAATGAGAAAGTTATGGTCAAAAGAGTGGAAGGGTTCTTGGGTTTTTCTTAGTTTTGATTTTTCATGAAACCATGGGAATGTGAACTAAGTGTTAGCTATATAGGAGAGAGGGGGGGGGGGGCAAGGGGGTGTCATGGGGGTGTCTTGGCCGGCCACAAGCATGGGGGGGGGGGGGGGGGGGGGGTTCAAAGCTTCATGGCTAAGCTAAAGACTTTTGTAAAGGGTTTAAGATATTTTGCATAAATCAAGCAAAATATCAATAAGTAAATATCTAGATATTTGTCCTCCTTTACCCAATGTAAATATCTTTCCCCTAATCATTCTAGGTTAGTAGCTAACCTCTAGATTAGTGCTAAACTAGGTTAGGGACTAACATGACACTTAACAACAATTAAACAATAATAAAAACACATATATCCAAATAATTCTAAATAAATCCTAGAAAATTACCAAAATACCCTTTAGGCTAAAAATCACTAATTTGGTGTTCTAAGCCTATGGCTAAGCTCTCATGGTCATGGCAACTTCTAGGTTAGAGAAAACTAGGGTTTATACTAAGGTTATACTAACAAAGTCACAAAGTCATAAGTCATGACTTAGAAAATGGTTTAACTTAACTAAAATCACCAGAAAATCATACCATGACTAAAATACCACTAATAAATAATAAAAATAATAAATTTTTAAAAATACTCTAAATTCTGAAAACAGGGTGTTACAAGTCACTTTTAGGGTTGTCAAAATTTTGATAGAGGACAACACACGTCAAAATTTGAGTTTTTCTCTTTCTCCCCACTTCATCTCTCTCTTTCAATCCTAATTTTAGGTTTATAATTCTCCGATGGTGTTTTTGTGAAGTTTCAAATACAATTTTAAGGTTTCGAACTTCATATTCCTACACAGACTCGTTGGGGATGACGCATGACTGTCATAATTTTGGCATTTGCCACTGTAGTCAGGACTGCCAAAATTTTGGCGGTCGTAAGCATGTTTTTTACTGCCAAATTTTTTGCAATCCTAATTTATTGTAGAACAGATAAAATTTTGGTCGTCCAAGAAATGCATAAAACTTTGGCAATCCTGAAAACATACTTCTTTGTCTTCATGACTCTCAAAATTTTGGCATTCTTGTGCATATCTAAAACGGCCAAAATTTCGGCAGTCCTTCGTCGTCCCAAGCGGGACTTTTTCGATTTTGAAGCTTCGAAATTCCATTAGTAAAGTTCGAAACTTCATAAATAATTTCAAATGGGACTACCTACTAAAAAACTATGCAAAAAAGACTGTAACTAAGCCCTCCCAAAATGCATAGTTTGCAGTATCGGCAGATAACGATACAATACGTCCGATATCGATATAGCTTGGCATGTCCCGATCCAACACCGATACTGACGTTAGGTATCTCTTTTCCGGTCAATTCGGAAGAGAAAAGTAAATGAAAAAGATCAATCGAGAAAGGTAACAACGAATATTATTGTTGTAAAAAAAAAACTTATTTATTACAGTCAAACCAAGCAACAACGGGTGACTATTATTTTCAATTTCAAGACTATTAAGAAATAACACAGAAAATACTTCAAATTATGTATAAATATATAAAATATTTTTTTTAATAATTTAGTAATAATTATTTGCTCTCCGATACTCCGATCTGAAACCGCAGATACTTCCGGTACCGTCATTCCCAGTACTCATAGAAAGGATCCGATACCGAAAGGGTTCGATACCGATACCGATACCGATACCGATACAGTGAACCTTGCAAAAAGGACAGAGAGACAGCATTCCCTTGTCTGAATTCCCTTGTCTGTACGATTACAGAATCCTCTCCCCTATTGGCAAGATTGCCAAGGAGGACAGGGAGAGCACTCTCTCATCGGTAAGATCACAGAATTATCTTGGTAAGATTGCCAAGAACTCCATCGACACCAGCACCAATATGGTCAATATAATTTGCGTGTGGCTCCATCTCATGACGGTGCTGCTGTTGCCTGTTGGCCCCCCACGTCCACTCTCTTCCGGAGATCCTCCAAAGCGAACCCCAAGTCCTGAAGCTTGTCCAAACTCGACCCCTGAAGGCTTCCTTCCCACTTCCCCTTCAGTTTCACCTTGAGCTTCGCCTTCCGTTCCCTCTGAGCCTCCACCCCGTCCGTCAGTTCCGTCGGCTGGCGGTCGAGGCCACAAAGCATCTCCGATTGTCGAGGGTCCACCAAATCGCCGTCGTCGGGACGGTGCAGACCGTTCTCGAAGAAACAGACCCGGCGGGCCCTGGGGCCCGTACTTCTCGATCTTCTGCCGGTCCTCGCTCCTTCTCCTCTTGCTCTCGCTCGCTGCCATTGTCTTCTTCTAAGTTCCAGTCTTCAACTTTTGAGTAGAGAGAGGAATAGGGAGGTTCTAAGTATATATATATATATATAGCATTTCATGCAGATACAATAGTCGGATTAAATATGTACTAATTGATTCTAACAAGTAAATTCACCATAAAAACATATTTCAAATATGTACACAAATATAATTGATTCTAACACGTACTTACCGTTAAAAAATATCCGAATTCGTAACGCTCGTATGAGAATTTTGTCGAATATGTGGTGAGCAACTTAATTTCCAAAATCGGAAAGATCGGATCTTCTCGTGTCGTGTCCTATTCCGAATTGGGAAGAAAGAAAGAAAAGAAGAGTTCGTTACCAATCCCGTCTATTTCTGGTGAAGTAGCGGCTGCCGAACTTATCGACGCCGGCGAGGGTCTCGGCGGCGAAGAAACCCTTCAATTTGAAAAAAAAAAAAAAAATTCGACCATTTTTTGTCCCAAAAAAAAAAAAGAAAAAAAAAGAAGCATAGTGTCAATTTTTTTTTTTTTTTTTTTTTAAACCGCATTTTTACAAAGCTCGTTTGATAGTGTAAAATGTGATGGCACTCTTGTAAACAATAAGATATTATGCTAATATATAAAATGGCATCTACCTGAACAAGTACAACTTAAACCATCCTCTCGGCCTATGTTCTCCATAGTATAATTGTGCACGGACGAGATGTGCACCTCATTTTGTCCACTTGTCTAAATTATTGATATTATAGTAGTCAAATATCAAACAATCAAAGTTTCTATTATCTGAGACAGAAAAAACTTTGATATAAATTTGATACAGTCTTCAGTATGACTGGTGGGCCCCCTATTTTTTGATAACCATATAAGCAAATATATATAGGGGGTCCATCTGTCATAGAGAGGCTGTATCAAAACTTGATACAGCCTTCTGTATCAAAGTTTAGCTCATCTGAGATGCGTTGTCGTCGTCCTACAGGTCGGTCCTGGAATAAGTCTTACAAGTCATCAGATTTGGACAACCCTTCTGGTTAGGACAACCTCCGAGGCCCTTAAGTCTCCACATATCTGCCAATAAGAGCTTCCGCGATCCACCACAATTCCTCCCCGTCAGTTATAATAATAATCCTCCAGCCCATATTTTGAGTTCTCAGTGGAAAGGTCTCGAGTAGTTCAGAAGCCAGTAGAAGAACTCGAAATCTTAGCTCCACGCTGCTATCAGAACCGAAGACTTCGACGAGGCCGCCATCCCACTCATCGTCAATTTCAGCCACAACGTTTACTCCAAAAGTTAATATCAGTTTAACATTTATCGCTTTCAGCTTTTTATATTTTTAATATCTTCTCATGGAATTAAAGACAATGAATAACTAAAATTTGCTCCGGCTGACAACCAAACTTCCGGACCAGCCCCATCGTCCTACCCCATACCAATAGCTCCATTTTATTCAAGTAAAAATATGATCCACTAGAAAGCTCTCATAATTACACTAACCGATACTAATGAGTGCATTGGATTTCAGTAAGGACACTGAAATTCTCAATCATATTATACCACAAATAATTTTGCACTTAATTTTTCTTCAAACAAGTTGTTATTTTTACCCATCTAAAAGTTAATACAGTACAATTTTTCAACCTCACACCAGTGGTCGGATATGCAGGGAGTGTGTAATACATATCTTAGTCATTGTAACATCATCTCGTACTGATAGGGGTTGTTTGTTTCCTTCTAAGTTGAGTGGTTACAACATTTATTGTAGAAATTTGTATCATTTTTTGATAACTTTGTTTAGAATATGCGTTGCAAATAACCAATCAAAAGTTGTAATAACTTCTCTAAATAACATAAACTATGATTTGAATAGTTGCAACATGAATTTCAAAATTCAACATGGAAAGAATTTCAAAATTCAAATGACAGATATTGTAAGGTTAGAATAACCATCATTTTGAGTTGGAAATGCAAAGTGGGAAGTATACATCTTTTAAGTAAGATGTCTTGTTGAACAACGTTTCTATCCTGTACCGAGAAATCAACGCGTGAATCGACGTCATTTGTCAGTTTTTTATTGGTCGAATTTTTTTACCACGGTCGCCGGAGGAGAGTATTATTTTTTTTTAGCCGATTACATTCTTACATGTGGCACTGCAATTTTTTTTTTCTGGGCTGGCTGTCTGGTCTTTTCCTTTGTTGAAAGGGCTATATTCAAATATATATACTCATCTACCTAAACTGGATCCAACTTTTGACATAATAAAAGTTTGATCCATCTTTAAAAAAATAGTTGTCTGTGTTGGAGTCCAATCTGAATTTTGTAACAAAATATTTGTGGAATCCAAATCTAATTAAATATTTGATTTGATTTGATTTGATTTGGATGTCCATAATTGGAGTTGGTCTATTTTAGATATAATAAGATTCTTATTTTAGGAAATACTATTATGATCTAAAATAGGATAATTGATGGACTATTTTAGGTATAATATGATTCTTATTTAAGGACTTCCTATTTAAGAAATCATATTATGACCTAAAATAGAATTTTCTCATCTTATATATATGGGGTGAGGGTGCGGCACAAAGTATAAGCACAAAGTGGAGATTCGAGGTGCTCATTCACAAGAAAATCTAAATTTTTTTTTTATGCTTTGCTCTTAGGACTTCGCCATCCAAGACAGAAGGAAGAAGAAGATCTAATCGAGGAGTAGTCAACTTTGGTTAGGAAGATTGCTACGGGTTGGTGAGTGATCTCAATTGTAATCTTCTGTTTTTCTTCTTGAGAGTGGTGAGCGGGTTAGACCTATTAGGGCAAAGCGTTCAACGTGAAGTTATTAAAGGTTAGAATTTATCTAGGTGACATAGTCACTGTCATATAGTTGTTTTTATCTGTGTTTGGTGTCCGTTAGACGGGAGTTAGTTTTGATCAGGTGGGTTGGCAAACGCTTCTGCACGCGTCCAACAATTGGTATCAGAGCGAATGTTCAGTTCTTTCTGGTCAGATACCCAACAATTGATATCATAGCTAGTATCAAAGCTTTGGAGTTTCTGGCAACCATGTCTACGGAGCAGATGAACACTCGTATGATCACCCTCATAGGAGAAAATTGGACGATTTGGAAGCCAAGGATGGAGGATCTACTCTGGTGCAAGGATTTGCATGGTCCGTTGGAGGGCGATAGCGCAAAGCCAATGGACAAAGCTGCTGAAGATTGAAAACGACTGGATCAAAAGGCCGTTGGATTCATCCGCCAATGGTTGGATGATTCGGTGTTTCATCATGTGTCCATGGAGAGTTCGGCAAAAATATTGTGGGAGAAGCTGCATTTATTGTACGAAAGAAAGACGGCTGGCAACAAGGCGTTTCTTATTCGCCAACTCGTCAACTCAAAGTACACGGAGGGTGCTCCAGTGGCACAACATCTGAACGAGGTTCAGGGTATCATCAATCAGCTGTTTGCCAAGAATATGGTGATTGATGATGAGCTTCAGGCCCTACTGCTCTTGAATTCTCTGCCGGAAAGCTGGAAGACATTGGTGTTGTCGGTGAGCAACTCCGCGCCTGATGGAGTTGTCACGATAGATGCAGTCAAAAGTAGTAGCTTGTTGAATGAGGAGATCCGACGCAAACAAGTGGAATTGTCGCAGGAGTCCGCTCAGGTGGCTTCCTACGGGAAGGGAAGACCCAAGTCACAGGCGAGAACAAGGAGAGTTCTTGGGATCTTGCGATTGTGGACCGCAAGAAGGGCTGTTGTCATGACCCGCACCCAATATAGGGGTACGAGTGCGTAGCAGCGTCCAGCCTACGTCACAGAATCGACAGTAGAACGCTGTCTAGGTCTATCCAACTATCTAACAATTAATATCAAAACCTGTTGAGATAGTCAACTCCAAATGGAGGACAAGTAATGACAATATAACATACTCAATCACAATATTCTAAGAAAGATAAATAATACGAAAAGATAAAGACAACGAAATATGAAAATATCTAGAATAACTAACATATAAATAATACAAGTCCAGAGTCTCAGAGTCAACAATATCAAATATAATATCTAAATAATAACATGCCAAGAGTAGTCATCTGGAGACAAAGTCCAATACAAAACTAATCTAACTGAGTCACCACTAGAGCCTTCTCGGCTAGAACTAACTCCTGCTGGACTAGGGTCTCCTGGTCTATACCCACTACGTCATATAGACCATAGTAGGTAGTACACTCGTCTACGTCGTCTGAAAAATATATCCAATCAAGATTGGAACGAGATACATTTTCAATAACAGTTCTAGTTAAATGATAAAGACTATGTAGCAGTAAATAGAGAGAATATACAAGGTAAAGTTATATGTACATGAACATGTCAAGGCATAGTAAGACTGTAAATGAGTGTAAGAGCAAGAGAACAAAGTATATCATGTACAAGAATAAAAAAAATACTATCTATGTGAGTTAGCACTAGTTTCAATATGTGATCGGCTTAGGAACTTGATACAAGAGTTTATGGCCTGGTTAATCATACGTGCAGTGTATGATTAACACTATTCAAGGTTCAAGACTTGATGCAATGAGGGTATTGATCACATATCTACGCTAACACTCCCCGCCCCCGACTAGTATAGTGGATCCAACAATGACGCGTTATGACACGAGATTCTCTGTGAAGGTAGATAGCCTTCGCAGGAATAGGTGTACATATAATGTACAAGAACAACAAGGAGGTTTGCACAAGATATCCCAAGGTATACAAGGAATAACATCTCATGACGGGATCCAGATGATACTAATCCATGTGACCAATGTGTCAAGAGAATAATGATATCTACACTAAATATAAGAAATATAGAAGATATCATAAAACAGAAAATTATCAGAGAATGTACTCACCTGAGACCTGGTGTGGAATATCAACATTGTCTGATACGTGCCTCGAAGATCTAAATATGGAATATCAATATCAATTTGTGTTTTGGAATCATAAACATGTTATTCTAGCTCTAAACTAGGTTTCTAGGTCAACTCTAGGTCATTGGGTTTAGAATAGTGAGTTGCCTAATTTAGGGTTTCCAATTACCTACCAGATTGGCCTATATGACTATATTCGCTAAAATTAACTATAACCAAGTCCCAAAACTCCTATCTAACTAACCACCTATATAACATCTATCTATAAATAAACCTATCTATCTTGCTATACCAATTTAACTACCTATATATCTAGGCATATACATGTCCATTTATATTAGTCCTTTAAACACACAATCATGGCCTCACAACTATGTATCCACCTATACATCCCTCTATGGCCTAACCAATCCTACACAATATGTAAGTACATATCTATTGGAAAACCTATTACACACATTCATAGCTAATATACACATAACTCACACTTGACACTCACTCACTAGGGCACCCCTATACTTACACAGGCTTCCAATTCTCATAGATGTTGTTGGACTTCCAACAGCCCTATGCACATAGTCCATCACTATACCCCTTGATAATGTCACTGCTACTAACACTACTACTGCTGTATCCTACTTTAACTACTCCATCTTCTAATATACATTTTTGGATATCCTAATAATACCCATTTTTTCTTCTTATGCCAACATTAGTATATGTACTAGGCCTCCAAATATATGTCCAAGACTCCCAATAACTTACCAATAGATTATTTGCCTAATATTTGGAGTTGGATGAAACCCAAATTCTATACATCCAACAGACCAAAGCCAGGGAAACTCCAATCTGATGAATAAGGTTATTGCAAAACTCTACTTCTTGTTACCCCCATATCTACTGATACTCGATGCCCACAAGTAATTTCAAATACCTATTTCCCATCTTACCTATCCATCTATCTCCTATCTAACTCTCACTTGTTGCTATTGCAAACCAACAGTACCCATGCCTTCCTAAAGCCCCTGATGTTAACAAGGAAAAAATTACCTACTGCCAAAGAACCCTCCCCTCAAGACCTGCTACTCCCTTGCCTGCCTAGTGCACCTGTTCCCAGTTAACCAAGGTCGGGCATAGCAGTGCGCAAAGTGCACTGCTGCTGTTGTCCTCTGAGCAGGAGTCTTGTAACCCCCAATCCTGATTTAAATTCGTTTCTTCAAAACTAGTTAGTTTTATTAAGTTTATTAAGAGTATAATTTTCAAATAAGCTTTTATTTAGGAGAATATATTTAGTTACTATTAACAGCTATAGGAATTCTAATATTCTTATTAGGCCGACCAAGCTCAGTTATTTGTCTTCTCTTTGTCTCAGCCTTATATAAAGTAGTGGGTCACCATCAGCTGCGAGCTTTAGGTATAGAAAGGTGGATTGGTTAATTAGTATTTAGAAGTTTCTAGATTTAGGACTAAGTAGCATGTAATTATTGAGATGGTTAGCCAATTTACTTCTAGAAATTTTCAAAGTTGGTTAAAGGTTGAACCTAGTTAAATAAATAGCTGAGATTAATTATCCACATGTTCTTGGGCCTATTGCTTGGGACCAAGCCTATAAATACCTTATTTTCTCCTATTCATTTTATTTCTACCAATATTATCCAAGCCCAAACACATTTTTCTCTTCACATCCAAACCCAAAACCCAAGCCCAGAAACCCATTCCTATTAAATAACTGACAACCTCTTACATTCCGTAACTCCAAACCTTTTATATTCTGTAACTCCCAACCTTCTCCATTCTGTAACCTCCGACCCTTCACATTCGTAACTTTTCTTCATTTTTCTATAAAAAAATATTGAGACAAAGCTTAAGCATTACCATCTTCTTCCTTTGGAGAAACCCAGCGACCCATGCCGCACTCGCCATCCCCGAGCCACCAGAGCCGCACCGACGAGCCGAGCTTCGTCGACAACCTACGAACCACCTTCCCGATCCCGACGAAGATGATTCCGACGAGCCGACGACGATCTCGACGTAACCGCGACCATCTTCTTCTTCTTCTTCCTCGGTAAGAAACTAAACTCTAGCCTTGATATAGTTTAAATCCAAGCGGATCCCTTATACTAACACCAATCCAATCTTGGCTTAGTGGTCACTTGACCAACCCTAGGATCTAGTCTTGATAGACTGGAGTTCGAATCCCATGTTAAGCTTATTTTTTGGGTAATATATATTTTATTATTTATGGTATTATTGTATGTAGTATTTATGTATTTATGTATTTATGTATTTATGTATTTTCTTATATTTTGATAATTATATATTGTATTTGCATGATGTAAAATACTGGTAAATTGTACTTTTATTTGTAGTATTTATTTATATATTTTCCAGAATTATTTATTTAATAATTATGTTTTTAAATAAATAAAAAATAGTAAATACATTTATATGTATTTATAGTATTTTCAATTTTAATAAATAATAAATTATTTCCAAAAATTAATTAAAAATTATCTATACTTCTATACTATTATATAATCCAAATACCAGGGATATTTGGATTACAATAATTTTTTAGATAGATTATTTCTGTGATATAGATTTATAGATAAAAATTTCTTTACATATGGATAAAAAGGTCATTGGTCTCTCATTAATTTAAAATTTAAAATCGTTTGTAACCTCCGCCTCTAAGTGTCGTCCTCCCTCTCTCTTCTACTTTTTTGTTATGTTACGTGAGGTCATCCCTATCTCTCTCTCTCTTCTACTTTGAAAAGAAAAAAGAAGATCCTTCCCCTTCTAGTTCACTTCAGGTTCTTCCAAGATCGATAGTGGGTCCTTTGGTGAGATTTTTCTCGGTGTGTTCCAATTCGATCTAAAAATATTTTTCGATTATTTTGTTGTGATTCTCATAATCTCTTTTAAATTTGTTGATCTGTTGCAATTACTCAAGTAAACACGTTCGGGATCGTCGCATGGTGAGTTCTAGAACATCCTTGACATCGTTTTTATTTGAAGGAAATATTTTGTTAAATTTAAAAATAATATTATTTTTATTTTTAGCCTTTTTTGGTCATAAATTTGAAATGATGTTGATTTTATTTTCAATGTATGTGATTCGATCTATGATTAAAATATTCTTGATTGATTTTATTTTCAATTATTTATGTCTATGATTTAAATGTTGTTGATTAATTTTTCTTTTCAATATTTGTGTTTCTATCTATGATTAAAATATTTTGGATTGATTACATAATAAGTCAACATTTTTTGTTCAGACTTTCTACTTAAGGTTTTCTAGAAACCACATGTATCTCACCCTATTTATATACTCCCTGTTATCTTATTACATTTAATTTGTATTTCGGTATGCTTCTTTATTAATCTGAATTTGTTGTTATCATATAGGTTAGCTAAATCCATTGTTTTATAGATTTTGATATCCTAAATATGTTGTATATTCTACTCATCAAGTTTCTATGTTTCTTTGTGATATTTTTTTTTCCAGATCCACTAAAGCAACGAACCAAAAAAATAAAAAATAATTATCAGCCCATTTTTCAGGGATGAGGTTATGCCTGGGGATAAGGAGGCTCATCTATATATCTATGAAAAATATACAGAGTATGTGCCAACATTGTCAGATAAAAAATTTCAATAGAACCAAGTTACTGGTAATTGTTCCTTTTTCGTATATCCTAATATTGCAAAATACTATATTTAATATAGGGGTGTGCAATCGAGGAATAGGTTTAGCGCAATGGCATTTGTTTAAAATTTTCCCGAACATTATAGTATGTTCATTGATCAACCTTTTGGTAGAGCTCAACATCCATTTCGTTGTCTTTTTGGCATTTGCATTGATTATGTTGTTTGCTAATGTGAATGATTAAGGTTACGTTTGGTTCATTGTAATGTAATCATAATCGTAATGAAATTGGATTTGTAATGTAATTGAGTTTGTAATGTAATGGAATTACAATTACATTATTATGTTTGGTTGAAACATGTAATCAAACCATGTAATGTAATGTCAATTGCATTCATATGTTTGGTTTACCATGTAATGTAATTAAGTTTCTAATTTAATATTTTTTAAATACAACATAAAATTAAAAAAGTGGATCACTAAATTTTTTTAAAAATTTAAAAAGAAAAAAACTAAAAATAAATAATAAATAGATAAGAGAAAAATGGTTTATTTTCTGCTAAAAAAAGACAAAAAACGAAAAAAAAAAGGACAAAAAAATTAAAAATACAAAAAATGACAAACAAACAAAACAGAAGAAAAAAAACAAAAAATGAAAAAGCGATTAAAAAAGAAAAAACGACAAAAAAAATCAAAAATGTGAAAACCATAAAAAGTGACCAATAATGATAAAAAAATGACTAAAAACAAAAAAATTGACAAAAAAAACAATAAATGAAAGGGAAAAAAGACGAAAAACGACCAAAAACAAAAAAGGACAAAAAATTGAACAAAAACGACCAAAAACGACAAAAAAAAGGAAAAAAATGACAAAAAACGATAAAAAAGAGCAAAAAATATAAAACGACAAAAAGATTAAAAAACTTGCAAAAAAAAAATCCAAAAACGACAAAAAAGGGAACAAAAACGACAAAAACGACAAAAAAAAAGCATAAACGACCAAAAAAAGTGAAAAAAGACAAAAAAAAAGAAGCACAAAAGGATAAAAAAGCGACAAAAAACGTGCAAAATCGACTGAAAACGATTAAAGACGATAAAAAAAGCGTGCAAAAAGGCAAAAGATGTGCAAATAAAGCAAAATCAATAAAAAAAAGTGCAAAACCGACAAAAAATGTACAAATTCTTCAAAAAAGATTTAAAAGTGCAAAAGCGAAAAAAAATGGCCAATAATGTGCAAAAACGACCAAAAATCGAAAAAAAATGTCCAAAACGAGCAAAAACGACAAAAAATAAACAAAAATGACAAAAAAAAAACAAAAACGACAAAAAACAACCAAAACTAAAAAAAGAGGAAAAAAAGAACAAAAACGACAAAAAAGGACAAAAACCAGAACAAAAACGACGCAAAAAAATAAAAACAACAAAAAACGAACAAAATGACAAAAACGAACAAAAACGACAAAAAACGGTCCAAAACAACAAAAAGGACAAAAACGACAAAAAAAAAAAAACAAAAACAACAATAAACGAAAAAAAAAAATGACAAAAAAAGAACAAAAACGACCAAAAACGACCAAAAACGACAAAAAAAAAAAAAAAAACAAAACAAAAAATGACCAAAAACGAAAAAAGACCAAATTATAGCATACGAACCTTCCGCTTAAGTTGTAATGTAATTGCGATTACATAGGTTTTATGATGTAATTGAGTTTAGAAGAAACTGATGTAATGTAATCAAACTTGTAATCGCGATTACATTACATCTAATTATTTTTGTCCAACCAAACTCCCGAATTAGATTGACAACGTAATGCCAATTACATTACGTTGTCCAATCCTGCAAACCAATCAGTCAAAATTGGTTTTATTTTGGTGATAATGTTCAAATTTTGTTTGCAGAAAATTAATAGGTTGTATTATGTTAAAAAACGATATTTTTTCTTCTTCTTAATTTTGAAAGAAAATTTAAATTAAGATAGTATATCAAATATTAAATTATAATAATTTGGAATTAGAAGATTAAGTTAAACTAGATAAAATTTATCTACACTATTATATAATCCAAATACCAGATATATTTGGAATACATAATTTGGACGATATAGGTCCTTTGATAAAATTTTCTTTATAGATGGATCAAATATTAAATCTCCTACTAATTTAAAATTTGAAACAATTTTAACCTTTCTCCCTCTCTTTGCAATCAAGTTTACATTATTCTACAAAATATCTTTAAATAAATGCTTTCTCCCTTTTTAAAATAAATAAATAATTCCTCCCTTTCTAAAATAAATTGGCAATTCCTCTCTTTCTAAATATATTCTATAATATCTCTTTACAGAAATAATTCCTCCCTTTCTAAAGAAAAGTAAGATAAAATATGCACGGAAGGATCTGAAAAGGAAGAGATAAACATGTAACAAAGCGGGCTTTATAGAAATTCACTCTCCAGTTGGCTACAAACTAGATGCAATATCAAAATTACTAAATTGCAATTTTTTGACATGCATTATTGTTGTCCTTTTGTCGATAAATAATAATAATTTATAACTTTTTGCTTAATAATTTAATTTTTAAAATATATATTGGATTACTATTTCAAACTTTTGATTCATTTGTAAACTCCGATATTTTTCTAAAAATAAATTGATTTCTAGGATTTTGGATGGAAAATGTTGGAAATTCTTAAAATCTTATATGTGGTAATTGACTTAATTATGTCTACTAATTGATGGAATTAAATATCTTCTTAATTATTATCACTATCTTTTTTTTTCCATTTCGTTATTTATTGCATGACAAAGCAAGTTGCGTCAACCCTTTATAGATAAGTAATGGTTACCAATCATGACCTGCTAATGAAGTTACTGCTCGAAGGTGCTGACAAATAACATTTCATTATTATAATTTTGTACATTGGTTGATTTCCTTTTAGAAAATTAATATTTATGTTGAGTAATTTTGTTTGGATGTTTTTCTTTTTATAAATATGATGATATCAACATTTCTAAAATAAAATTATCATATTGAAAAATAATACTTTTTAAAATTAGCTTGGTTGTATGTTATCTTTGCTACATAACATAACATGATGTATTTGGATTATATAATTCTATAGATAGAATATTTGAATGATATAGATTCTTATATATATTTTTATTTATACATGGGTAGAAATGTCATTATCTTCCACTAATTAAAATTCACCCCTATAATGGAACCGGAAGTTGCTTAATTAAGGCCACATCTTTCCTCTTTCCCACTCCCAGGTGCGTTAGATATTAACATTTCTATTTATGTTTTTAATATTTCTATTTTGCATCTACGCAGTTGTTTGTTGTTTCGATTTTCAGGTTTCTTGAAGCCATTACTTGGTAATGTTGTGTTTTTTTTTTTCCCTTGAAGTCATTACTTGGTAATTGTGATATTCTAATATGAAATCTCTTCTGCTTTGCTTTGTGTCCCGTGTTTGTGAATTGAAAAAAACTATAAATAAGCTTTACTTTTACCTTTAATCCATTTGTATATAGATTTCTTTTTCTATTCTTTACTTTTAAGACGAATATATAAATAAAATTTTAGATAACATGAATTTAAATGAGAATAAATTATAAATTTTGTGCTCTTTAAAATGGTAGATAAGATTCAATTAAAATTATACGTTTAATTACTTACATTTTGTATCTAGATTTATATTTCTACTATTACTTTGAAAGGAAGATATAAAGATAATTTTATATTACATAAATTTAAATTACAATAAAATTTTAAGTTTTGTTTTATTTTGAAATTGTAGATAACATTGAATTAAAATTACAGATTTAATTAGTTTACATTTCCTATCTAGATTTCTTTTTCTATTTTTTACTTTTAGGACGAAGATATAAAAAAAATAGTTTACATAAATTTAAATTAGAGTAAAATCTAAATTTTGTTCTCATTAAATTTGTAGATAACATTTCATTAAAATTATAGATTTAATTAGTTTACATTACTAATTTAGATTGTGATATATATGATTTTAAATTATAGATTTGACTGTAATAAAAAATTTATCAAAATTATAAATAAGTTTTTTTTTTTGCCTTCCATCCATCCGTTCAGGACACATATCGGACACATATCTAATATTAGATATTTTTCTATGTGTGCAATATTAGTATAGTATGTTTTATCTAAATGAACCGTTCCGAACAGATAAAATGCATTGAATAATATTAGATATGTGTGCATATTTGGATAATATAGTTTAGTTTTTTAGATAGATATGACATTATATTTATCCAAGCATGAAAAATTCATATTTTTTCTGAACTTGAAATTAATGTAACCATATATTCCAATCTTTTAGGATACACAATCTTCTTTTCTCTCTAACTTCTCTCAATATTTTAGGTAACCGACCAACGTAATCTCTTCAGCCTGGAAAAAAAATTGTCTCTATTACTGCTCCTCCGCTACCTTCTTCTCAGATCTGGACCGACGCCCGTAGCTTTCTAGACCTACCTCCGCAACATATCGGAACCATCTGCAATAATGGATCTCCAGCAGTCTCATTGTTCGACTGACCTAAGCTCCCTCACCGTCCAAAATCAACCAAGTAGTTAAGAAAAGGTACGACTTCTAATCTATTTTTACAATGTATGCCCACTTCACAAAATCAAAGTTTTTGTTGACATCAAATGTCAATTTATAACAACAAATGTCGATTTATAATATAGCAGGATAAGAAGAGGAGTTGTAATGTGTACGAGATTATATATGTTGTGTAAAAGCATTGTACTTGCAATTGCATATGTTGTAATGTTGTCATGTGTAAAATTATTACTTTTCCATTTGACAAGAAATCTATTACAGTTTTAATGAACTACATGGTTGAAGGAGAATTAGTTCCAGATGACAAAAAAAATTATTATTCCAGATGACACACATCAAAATTCAGAAAAAAATATTCACTTAAATATCTTTCTAAATTTAAAATTATTCGTTAAATAAATTTAAAATTGAAAATATAATTTTCATTTAAAGATATTTCTAAATTTTTATTTTTGGAATTTTAAAGTATAAACTTTGCTTAAACGTTTATTTCAATTATTAGATAATTGAAAAATGAATACGTATCTCCTCTACTGTATTATTCCTAAATAACCTTGAAAAAACGTCGATGCTTTCTTCTACAAAATTGTCACGCCCCAAGACCAGAATACTGGCAAGTAGGGACGGACATGGCCAGCTACGCAATACCAAAGTACACCAGTACTCTGAAATCACGTATAAGCTGTCAAGACATGGGGGTTACTTCTACAAGCCAACAGTCGATCCTAGGTTAAAATAATCCTAGGTATCTCAATCATAGGCAATTATACAAGATACAAGAAGTATGATCATCAGACATACAATAGTAAAGCGTCCCAAACCATATATACATAGATGATCATGAAGCTAGTAATACAAAATGGAGAAACTAGCAAGAGTATTAGTCATACATGATAGCTCTAGCTGCAGTCTAGAATACGCACATCATGTTTATGCCCGTAGGCTAAATGTCAATGACCAAAACACGAGCTAAACACGTGTTCGGAGGCTAAACTCCACAAAAGAATAATGTACATAACCAGTGAGAGAATAAAATGAGAAACCCACTTGGGTACTCTGGTGCTCTGGATGGTCACCGTCGAGTAGATGGTGCGGAAGATCCTCTGGGCTTCTCTATCAGATCTGGCCAAACAAAACCAGTGGGATCAGACCCCCAATAGCAAGTACCACAAAGGAAGCCAAACTATGAACTAAAACCAACAATAACTAACATCAACAATTAGAGATACAAATGAGTAAGGGCAGATCGAGACTCGTGCA
This sequence comes from Iris pallida, assembly GCA_029216955.1. Classification (NCBI taxonomy): domain Eukaryota; kingdom Viridiplantae; phylum Streptophyta; class Magnoliopsida; order Asparagales; family Iridaceae; genus Iris; species Iris pallida. The sequence goes on along the minus strand of JANAVB010021600.1, from coordinate 18,519,257 downwards.
CTACCAATACACTTATCCCGAACATAGAAAGACAATAAGTAAGCATCTTGGAGCATAAAGTAATTATCATGCAACATAATGTAAAGTGTAGACATGTTAAGTAAACAGAAGCTTGAGAATATGTAAAAGCAATTGAACATGTGAACTTGTGAGATAGCCGGGTCATAAGAGCATAGTGACCCGACATAGGAAGTCACCTATAGCTTGTGAGATAATTGAACATGTGAGCATGTAAGAATTATATAGAAAGACAATGATAAGTGGACTTAGGAACTAATTCGGAAGTCTCTGATCATTGTATAGCATAAAGATCATCTATAGAATTTGAGTACTGAATATGACGACAAATGGTAAGATGACTTAAGAACTATTCTGGAAGCCAAGTTACAACCCTTAAACCAAACAAGGACCGGGGTTGTAACCCTTCTCCTGAACAGAACTTAGCCTCCGATCATTTATCGACAAGGTAAAGCATAAACCATAGTGTATTGAAATAAACATACGGACACTACCTAGACAAAACTAGACTGGACTGGACTGACTCCATCCATCAATCACAGGTAAGCAATGAGTACGGCTTGATACTTTAACTAACTAGGGTTATTACAAGCCAGGTTACTAGCAAGATGCAACACAAGTCCTGCAGACTATCCAGGTTATCCAGACGCAAGTTACAAGGATTTATAGTGGATACATCGCCCAGGAGACAAATGTATCCCATGTGAGTATAATAGTGGGTACATCACCCAGGAGACAAATGTACCCTAAGAGAGTTATTAAGTGATTTGGGGGTACAACACATGACAATGTGCATATTACTTGTTTCATGAAGTGCCCCATCAGAGAAGGCACCCAGATAACAAGATTGCTTGTAGCCGGAATACCTCTCTATATGAACTACTTGATTAATCTAGTCATTAATCCTAGCCAAATTCAGTATAAATCCCTGACCGTGGGAAATCAGAAATTCATGTCCTAGACATGATGCAATACAGAACATGTAGCTTGTACAAACACACTCAAGAGAAACACACACGGTGTCCAAATCATTCATTACTTGTAAGCCAATAAAGCCGTCGTAACAACATTCATAGTTCATGTCATGTCATATCATGTTACTTGTCTGGAGTGCACCACAACGGGTCACTATCATGTTAAGAGTACTTGTTGGAGGTGCGCCACGACGAGCCACAATCATGTTAAGCAAAGAAGTGTCATGTGACTTGAGTGCACTGCAACGGGTCACTATCGTGTTAAGAAAAGAAGAAAGACATACATTATGAGTGCACCACAACGGATCACTATCATGTTAAGCAAAGAAGAAAGACATACAGCATGAGTGCCCCACAATGGGTCACTATCATGCTAAGTAAAAGAAGGAAGACATAAATCATAAGTGCCCCACAACGGGTCACTACCATGTTAAGCAAATCATAGATATAAGAAAGCTTGTAGATAGATCTTGAAAAAAGGTGTATCATAACATATGAAAAGGAATAAATGAGGTAACTACTTGGCCTAAAATATCAATTAAATCTGTGCTAGTGTTAAGGGTATGAGAGGGGTACAATCATTCTATAATTGTACCATATTATCAAATCATGTTAAAAAATTTATTTATTAAATAAATATCAAGCTATTAAGTAGTGTCGTCACAATTTAGGCCAAGATAGAAAATATGAAATACAATCATAAGCTCCATATCAAGAATGAAAGAAACTTGCATAAAATAGTTGGTAACATATTCTTGAAGCCAAGAAAAAGATCTAAAACTTTTATGTTGAGAGTTGGGAGAAATTCTAACCATAAATCAGCCAAATAGGGCATAAAATAGCCAAAAACAGCCAAAATAGGCATTATGCGGCATACTGTGGCACTATTCATGCATGCGGCACTATTCATGCATGCGGCACTATTCATCTATGCGGTACTATGCAAGCCTTTGGCACTATACAAGCCATACGATACTATTCATCTATGCGGCACTATTCATTCATGTGGCACTATGTAAGCCATGCGATACTATTCTTTCTTGTGGCACTATACAAGCCATGCAGCACTATTCATCCATGTGACACTATTCATCCTTGTGGCACTATTTATTCCTGAGGCCCTATGCATCCATGCGGTACTATTCATCCTTGCGACACTATTCATGCCTGCGACACTATTTATCGTCCATGCCAAAATTAGGACAGATGAACATAGAAGATGTCCAAATCTTATTTTAGACATAACTTCCTCAAAACAAGTCGAAATCTAACTTTTCAAAGGTCCATTTTGGGTAAAATCGAATTATCTACAACATAAAACAATCAAAACTTGAAAATGATAAAATTTAGTAGATCAAAATCTAAGAAAACCGAAAAGTCTATAAACTTAGATCTATAAATATTTATCCACCAAAATAAAAAATGTCAAGTTCTAAAGATGCTTAGAATCATGTAAGGAAGAGTTTAAAATAAACAAAATAACATTTGTCCAACATTTGGCAAGATGTACTTGCCTTAGGTTGGAGGAAGATGAAGAGGATGAAGATGAAGAGAAATGAAATAATGGAAGAGAGAGAGAGAGAGAGAGAGAGAGAGAGAGAGAGAGAGAGAGAGAGAGAGAGAGAGGAGTTGGGTTTTTATATAAAACCCTTCTCATCTCAAACAAATCCAAACCAAGTTGAACCAACCCAAATTAAACCAAGTCAAGATCAAACCACGATTAGCTAGTTAAGACAAGTCACAATATGGGTCAGAATTCCGTACACGTATACTGAAAATACGTAAAACAAAAAACGGGGGTGACAACTCTACCCACCTTAAAAGAATTTTGTCCTCAGAATTTCCTAAAGCTAGTCGAGCAAGATAACCAAAACAAAAGCTCAAGAAAACACAATCATATCTATAAAATGTAGCATGGTATATAAGTAAATAGAGGCAACTGTAATGTAAATAAATGCGTAAGCAATAACAAAATCACTATCAAGAATGGCTGGAGGCATATAAATAAATATATCTCCTGAGACAGTTGAGTAGGGACCAACGTCCTCGCTGGCCTACGCTGACTCCAAAATAGATAGGGTCAAGTCTTAAAGTAAGTCGGTACCAATGACTTAGTCTAAGACATGGCACTACCTAGGACGTATCGTCATAGTCGATACCAATGAATTTATCACATGCCTCGATTACGAAGGCAGAAGAGTTGGGGACAAGATACTCGCCTTCACTCACCGAATAAATTAAGCCGGCCATTGTACTCCATACGTGGATAGAATACAAGGTCGCCTGCAAGAACCCAAGATATATCGCCACTACCTGGCCTGCCACTGAAACACAAATCCCAAGAGAAGAACTGATGGAAGACCATGAAGATGGTACCTGAGACTCCCAAGGTATTACCCTCGTGCTGATACTAGAGTTGCTCCTGGTACTGTGCATGCAACTGTGTTCTGAGCTGTCTGATCCTCTGAGCTTCCGATGGCGGTGGGTACTGTGCCAATGGTTGAACATCTAGTATTGGCCCTAGCTGCTCATCCACTACTAGAGGCAATGACGGGGGTGATTGAAAGGATGGCAGGGGTATATCTGGTGTAGATGGTCGTCTTCGAGATGTCGGGTATGGGCAAGTGCTAATTGAATGGTCCTCTGCTCCACAACGGAAGCATCGCCTATTGGCCGTCCAACAAACTTATCGAGAATGCCCTAACTTCCCACAGTAGGTACATCCTCCTTGTTCTGGTCGATACTGTTGCTGGTTTCTCTGCCTTGGAGCTTGCTGCTGTTGAACCGACGCTGGTGCCTGCTGGTTGGAAGGATGATGATCCACCTTGACATCTTCGGGGACAAATTCCTATCAGGTGGTCAGGTGATCCACACGCTAAACATAGAAGGTTAGCCCTCCGACAAGTGAGATGAGTGTGCCCTTCCTTCCACAAAAGGAACATACGGTCGGTAACTCCTCGTGCTGGGGTGTATAGTTGTATGATGGTATTGGTGATGGACATCGGGGTAAAAAGCCTGATACATACGGATGGTTCCTCTTACGACCCTCAGTTCTAGATGCGATCGTTCTAGCTCCATGCCCTTGCTCTCGTACTGCCTCCACGGTAGGTCGGGCTTGATATGCTGATTGGCTGTGCGAGTGGTACTGGCTGGCTCCAATCTGCACTTCCTCTAGCGGCAAGTTCGCGTCTTAAAATTCCTCGGGTATTCCTTTCCCACTACGGTCTATCAACATCTGGATACTCTGCTGGAGAACGAGATCTCGTCGTTGTTGTGACTCCATCATTTCCTTGATGATCCCTATGAGTGCAGGTACATCGGGGTTATCTGGAACTATCTCCGTTTGAACTGCTGGTTGTACGGGCACAACGGGGTGATCGGGATGGACTGACATCTCTGCCCTCGAGTCAACTCTCGACTCTACACCTAAATGCTGAGACTGATCATCCACAACTGGCCTAACAGATGATTGCTGACCTGCCATTGGCAGAACCTAAATAAGATAACCGAAAGAATTAGGAACAGTGCTCCTGAAAGTTGAAGGACACAAAGATCAAATCGAGGGAACAGAAGAGATCAACGATTAAGACATATATCATGTCAAAGGATCAGAGATAGAGAATAATACGAAGGATATCAATAAAGGATAATTGTTATTGAGATAACTAAACATCAGTAACCCCCATATAGCTGAAAAATTAGACCTGCATGGGCCACCACTAAAACCTATGTCACGCCCCAGGACCAGAATACTGGCAAGTAGGAAAGGACATGGCCAGCTACACAATACCAAAGTACACCAGTACTCTGAAATCACGTATAAGCTGTTAAGACATGGGGGGTTACTTCTACAAGCCAATAGTCGATCCTAGGTTAAAATAATCCTAGGTATCTCAATCACAGACAATTATACAAGATACAAGAAGTATGATCATCAGACATACAATAGTAAAGCGTCCCAAACCATATATACATAGATGATCATGAAGCTAGTAATACAAAATGGAAAAACTAGCAAGAGTATTAGTCATACATGATAGCTCTAGATGCAGTCTAGAATACATACATCATGTTTATGCCCGTAGGCAAAATGTCAAGGACCAAAACAAGAGCTAAACACGTGCTCGGAGGCTAAACGCCACAAAAGAATAATGTAGATAACCAGTGGGAGAATAAAATGAGAAACCCACTTCGGTACTCTGGTGCTCTGGATGGTCACCGTCGAGTAGATGGTGTAGAAGATCCTCTGGGCTTCTCTATCAGATCTGGCCAAAAAAACCCAGTGGGGTCAGACCCCCAATAGCAAGTACCACAAAGGAAGCCAAACTATGAACTAAAACCAGCAATTACTAACATAAAAAATTAGAGATACAAATGAGTAAGGGCAAATCGAGACTCGTGCACTACCAATGCACTTATCCCGAACATAGAAAGACAATAAGTAAGCATCTTGGAGCATAAAGTAATTATCATGCAACATAATATAAAGTGTAGACATGTTAAGTAAACAGAAGCTTGAGAATATGTAAAAGCAATTGAACATGTGAACTTGTGAGATAGACGGGTCATAAGAGCATGGTGACCCGACATAGGGAGTCACCTATAGCTTGTGAGATAATTGAACATGTGAGCATGTAATAATTATATAGAAAGACAATGATAAGTGGACTTAGAAACTAATTCAGAAGTCTCTGATCATTGTATAGCATAAAGATCATGTATAGAATGTGAGTACTAAATAGGACGACAAATGGTAAGATGACTTAAGAACTATTCTGGAAGCCAAGTTACAACCCTTAAACCAAACAAGGACCGAGGTTGTAATCCTTCTCCTGAACAGAACTTAGCCTCCGATCATTTATCGACAAGGTAAAGCATAAACCATAGCGTACTGAAATAAACATACGGACACTGCCTAGACAAAACTAGACTGAACTGGACTGACTCCATCTATCAATCACGGCCAAACAATGAGTACGGCTTGATACTTTAACTAACTAGGGTTATCACAAGCTTGGTTACTAGCAAGATGCAATGATGTATCTCTACGACCACAAGCCCTGCAGACTATCCAGGTTATCCAGACACAAGTTACAAGGATTTATAGTGGATACATAGCCCAGGAGACAAATGTATCCCATGTGAGTATAATAGTAGGTACATCGTCTAGGAGACAAATGTACCTTAAGAGAGTTATTAAGTGACTTGGGGGTGCAACACATGACAGTGTGCATATTACTTGTTTCATGAAGTGCCCCGTATGACACTGGGCTGGAAATGTGCCCTACTCGTCGACAGGCTATAAGTCCATCAAAGAAGGCGCCCAGATAACGGGATTGCTTGTAGCCGGAATACCTCTCTATATGAACTACTTGATCAGTCTAGTCATTAATCCTAACCAGATTCAGTATGAATCCCTGACCATGGGAAATCAGGAATTCATGTCCTAGACATGATGCAATACAGAACATGTAGCTTGTACAAACACATTCAAGAGAAACACCCACGGTGTCCAAATCATTCATTACTTGTAAGCTAATAAAGTCGTCGCAACAGCATTCATAGTTCATGTCATATCATGTTACTTGTCTGGAATGCACCACAATGGGTCACTATCATGTTAAGAGTACTTGTTGGGGGTGCGCCACGACGGGCCACAATCATGTTAAGCAAAGAAGTGACATGTGACTTGAGTACACCGCAACGGGTCACTATCGTGTTAAGAAAAGAAGAAAGACATACATTATGAGTGCACCACAATGGGTCACTATCATGTTAAGCAAAGAAGAAAGACATACATCATGAGTGCCCCACAACGGGTCACTATCATGCTAAGCAAAAGAAGGAAGACATAAATCATAAGTATCCCACAACGGGTCACTATCATGTTAAGCAAATCATAGACGTAAGAAAGCTTGTAGATAGATCTTGAAAAAAGGTGCATCATAACATATAAAAAGGAATAAATGAGGTAACTACTTGGCCTAAAATACCAATTAACTCTGTGCTAGTGTTAAGGGTATGAGAGGGGTACAATCATTCTATAACCGTACCATACTATCAAATCATGTTAAGAAATTTATTTATTAAATAAATATCAAGCTATTAAGTAGGGTCGTCGCAATTTAGGCCAAGATAGAAAATATGTAATGCAATCATAAGCTCCATATCAAGAATGAAAGAAACTTACATAAAATAGTTGGTAACATATTCTTGAGCCAAGGAAAAGATTTAAAAATTTCATGTTGGAATTTGGGAGAATTTTTGGCCATAAATCAGCCAAATAGGGCATAAAACAGCCAAAATAGGTACTATGCGACATTCTGCGGCATTATTCATGCATGCGGCACTATTCATTCATGTGGCACTATTCATACATACGACACTATTCATCCATGCGGTACTATTCATTCCTACGGCACTATACAAGCCATACGACGCTATTCATCCATACGACACTATTCATTCCTGCGACACTATTCATTCCTGCAGTACTATGCATCCATGCGGTACTATTCATCCCTATGGCACTATTCATCTATGCGGCACTATTTATCGCCCCTGCCAAAATTAGTACAGATGAACATAGAAGATGTCCAAATCTTATTTTGGCCATAACTTCCTCAAAACAAGTCGAAATCTAACTTTTCAAAGGTCCATTTTGGGTAAAATCGAATTCTCTACAACATAGAACAATCAAAACTTAAAAATAATAAATTTTAGTAGATCAAAACCCAAGAAAACCAAAAAGTCTATAAACTTAAATCTACAAATATTTATCCACCAAAATAAAAAATGTCAAGTTCTAAAGATGCTTAGAATCATGTAAGGAAGAGTTTAGAACAAACAAAATAATATTTGTCCAACATTTGGCAAGATGTACTTGCCTTAGGTTGGTGGAAGATGAAGAGAAATGAAATAATGGAAGAGAGAGAGAGAGGAGTTGGGTTTTTATATAAAACCCTTCTCATCTCAAACCAATCCAAACCAAGTTGAACCAACCCAAATTAAACCAAGTCAAGATCAAACCAAGATTAGCTAGTTAAGACAAGTCACAATATGGGTCAGAATTTCGTACACGTATACTGAAAATACGAAAAACGAAAAACGAGAGTGACACATATATTGCAGGTATCTCTTTTTTTCCTTTAAATTTTTTTGACAACATTCTAAAGGACGTTGCGTTTAATTAGACGACTCTTCCTATAAATAGATGATTTTTTATAATGTAAACAACATTAATGCCTAAATTTAAATTTAAGTTTTTTTAAAAAGTAAAATTGTAACAACACCTACTTTTATTTTGACGTTAAATGACGTTTAATTTTTTTTTATACATATTATATACATAATTTAAAATATAATATTTGGTAGTAATATTCTTGGATTCAAACTTAATATCTTTTAGATAAGGATTATTTTCTAAAAGGTATTAGGTTTACGACCAAATTAGACAAAAAAAATCATTAGTTTTAATTTTTTTAATAGAAATTCAAAAAATTTGTTAGTTTTCGAGATGACAACAAATCTATAGCAGTTTAAATGGACTACTTGTTGAAGGAGAATTAGTTCTAGATGACAATAAAATTATTAGTTTTCCAGATGACACACATCAAAATTCAAAAGATAATATTCATTTAAATATCTTTATAAATTTAAAATTATTTGTTATAGATATTAATATTTCAAAAGATGATATTAATTTAAGGATCTTTCTAAAATTGATATTTTTGTAATTTTAAAGTATAAAATTTGTTTATACGTTGATTTGAATTATTAAATAATTGAAAAAGGGATACGTATCTCCTCTATTGTATTATTCCCAAAAAAAATCTTTAAAAAAGAACAAAACTGAAAAGAAACACATTTTCTTCTCTATTTCTAGGATTCACTACATTTTCTTTCTTTCTCTTTCTTCATTTTAGATTTGCTAATTAAATTTTGATAACAACAAAAGCTTTCTCCTCCCATCTATTCCAGGTATCTTCCTTTAATATCTTTTAAAAATCATGGACGTCATTCTAAATGACGTTGTCTTTAATTGGAGGACTCTTCATATAAACATAAGCTTTTTTAATCTAAATAACATTAATGCTGAAATTTAAAATCAAAAGAAAAGTTTTAACAAGATTTACTTTAATTTTGACGTTAAATGTGTTGGAAAATGTGAATGTATATTTGTTATAATAATAATATCAATTTTTTCTATCAACGAATCTATGAAAAGGTGTACGAATCTTTTCATTGGAAAAGGTGTACGAATCTATTTATTGGAAAGGTGTGTCCTTTCCATTGTGTCTCTTTATTTCTATAAATACACATGTGTTTGGAGCATTCAAGCATTCATTCAATTCATCCATATTGTATTAGTTGGTCTAAGAGAGAGAGAGAGACAACCAACGTTGCTTCGACGAGTTCCTACAGTGTGAAGTGCTGCTACCGAAGGATAGAACCATTGTATCCTGGGAGACTAATCGCAATTAAACCGTAAGCACCAGTACGGGACGAATATTGCCTTAAGGACACTGAACCAAGTTCAAGCCTCGGTATCATTTTATTTATGTTACTTATATTTTAATTTTAGAATATAAATACAGAGTTTGAGAATTTCTACTAACAAAATGACCTTTAATTTTTTTACATACTATCTACATAATCTAAAAGATAATATTCGGTAGTATATATTCTTGGATTCAAACTTAACTTCTTTCAGATAAGGATTACTTTCTATAAGGTATTAGGTTTACGACCAAATTAGACCAAAAAAATTATTAGATTCCCAGTTTAAATTATAAGAAAAAAAAATTTGTTATAGAAATTCAAAAGGGAGAAAAAATTATTAGTTTTTCCGGTGACAACAAATATATTACAGTTTAAATAAACTACTTCGTTGAAGGAGAATTAGTTCCAAATGACAAAAAAGTTATTAGTTTTCCATCTTTGGAACTGAAATTTAAAAATCTTTAAATTTAGAAAATTTGTTTACATAAATTTATAAAGCTTTAAATTTATAAATCTTTTAGAAGAATTGTTTTTACATTTAGATTTTAGATCAACGTTAACTTTAAATTTAAAGAGTTCTATTTGGATACGAGTTTGTGATTAATCTCATATTTTTTAGGTTTAGTTTTATTGCAGTGAAAAGCATCCACATACAAGTCCAGTAGTTCCGGTACCATTTAAAGAGATTTAAGCACAAAAAAAAGTGTATTTGAGATATGAATATAGAAACCAAAACCACAGAATCTGTTGTCGATGTAATGTATATTGATGGAATTACCGCACAACCTATTACTCTCTAGACTGCAGTTACCGGTAAGATAATTCTTTTCAATGCTAATAGTTAGTTAAAAAAAATTGCTCTCCATCTTTGAAATACACTAACATCATTTTACAGCGGGAGAAATCTTGGATCTGTAAGTGTTATCCACAATCATATTACTCACAACGAAGGTAATACTATCTACTTAATTTTATGCTAAACATTCAAGCATTCTCCATCTTAAAAATACACTAACCTCATTTTACAGCGGAACCAAATCGTGCATCTACAACTATTGTCCCTGTCACGACCCGCACCCTAGAGTAAGGGCACGAGACGTGGGTACGTCCAGCCTACGCCACAGTGTCGGCGGTAGAACGCTGTCCTAGGTCAACATACATCTAACAATATAACTCTACACAGTTTATACTCCCCGAATGGGGGTGACATAGCAGTAAATGAACTCAATCACAACTAAGAAAGAGATAGCACGATATGATGTAGAACTCAAGAAAATATAGATGATAAAGTAGTCTAAGATAATATCTCAGCAAATATCCAGAGTACAAATTCCAGCTACTGAATACGAAAGAATATATACAACTCAGAATCTCTGAACAGAAGTAAAGTCTAGCTAAACAGTCTCACGACAACATAAAATAAGATAAGACCTAACTAAGCTAGTCTAGGCAATGGGGGTAATGTCCTCAGCTAGAGCTGGGTCCTCCTGAGAGTCCAGCTCGCAAGTGTCGTCTAGGGCTGCCCCGTAGAAGGTATCCACACAGGCCTCCTCCTCGTCCTCTGTAATATTTTCAACAGGTCCAGTCAGGACAGGAGCGAGTACAGTACATCTCAATAGTTCATAGCAGGTTAGAAAATATAATCATGCAGTAAAGTAAGATACATGTACTGAAGGAAATACAGTATGTAAACAGAGAGAGAGAGAGAGCTGTAATAGAAATATCTACTATAAATAGAGACTAACAGTGGCTAGTGAGTCAGAGTACAATATAGACATGTAAATGGCATAGGAGATTATGATGAGACACTATGGAAAGATTCTGATGAGATACTACTTGGGTATTATTCACATGTCTACTTCTACTCGCCCGTACCCCCAATCAATACACAAGGATCCAACCAGGTTATGTTATGATTCCATGCAAAGGCCCCCCGAAGGATGATACATGGATGTCCCATAAATGGGGATTCTAGGAGATTCTAGGATACCCAGTAAATGGGATAAGGATTCTAGGAGACTCTGTGATCATAAGAGTATATGTCACAAGTGATCAAAGAACCAATGAAGCATAGTGATACGCCATGTAAGTGAAATATACAGAACATGTAGTACCCGATGCTCCCTAAGGATAATATCTCAAGAAGGGATCCATATAGTACCAATCCGTGTGACCAATGTGACAGTAACAAGTAAAGTAATTTAATGCAGAAAATAATTCTAAGCAGGATATGAAATGATCAGAGAATGTACTCGCCTGGTATCTGAGTGTCCAATATGAAAGTACTGTCCGAGGAGTGGTGTCTGGCTCCTATTTAGAACAGCACAAGTCACAACAAGTCCAAAATGATAAAATAAAACACTGCAATACATTCTACATAAATCTAGGTCAATCTAGGCCAAAGTCAACTCTTGGTCAACTCTGGTCAACCCTAGAAGTCAAACTAGGTCAACTATGGTCAAACTAGGTCTAACAAGTCTACACTAGTCTAGCAAGTCTATTCTAGGTCTTACAAAGCTATACAAGACCATTCTAGACTTTCTAGGCAAACAGACTCACATATATGCCATAGGCTGTATCATGCCTATAGGCCAATCCTAACACAAGACTATATGACATCATCTATATCTAAAATACTACACATATGATATGTTATCTAACACAACATAGAATACACTAGCTTTAGGTTATAATACATATTCATTAGGAACCCTCACATATATATACCTACATATAGATATAGGTTTAAAACATATAGATTATAGATACACATTACCTTATATATATATATATATATATATATATATATATATATATATATATATATATATATATATATATATATATATATATACATTACATGTATAGGTATACATCATTTTAATATATTCATGCATATGTATATAGAGGAGGCAACGTAATGTGTGTGTGTTGTGAAGGGTGTGAGAGTTGTGAGAGTGCAATGTGTGTAGGGGGTTAGCAGGAATTAGGAAATATGTGACTGAATTTCCAACAGTGCAGGAATGAAGAGACAGTGTACAGTGCCAACTTTTGTGTCCAAACTACATACCATGTGAGCCTCAAGTCCCTATCATTAGTTAACATAATAGGGAATGAATTCTCAGGTTTGAAGGAAAACACAGGATTGTGTGTTCCCAGATTTCTCATGTAAAAATAGTTCAGTTTTTCCTAATCCCATCTCAGGTTTGTGTAGACTCAGAGTTTCCAATTATCTCACAGGTTCAATTCCCTTTTCATTCGAACCCATAATATATTTCAAAACAATGTATCCACACAACCTAGCATGTCATCTACTGATCAGTAATGAAATCAGAACTAATACTGAGTATAACTCATTAAGGGAAATAGAATGAAGGATAATGATATTTTCACTAATACAATAGTGTATCAGCCAAATACCCTCTTCCCTGCAATTTAACTTCTATTCAACAATTCAAACCCAAACTGAAACCCCTACATCCTAAAACATGATATTAAATGTGTAGTAATTTAAACATAACATAATACATGATATTAACCCATTAACTGCAAATCGAAACAGGGAACAAACAGTGAATCCTATCTCTGATACTCAACAGCATCCGAAATTGGGGAATTCCTATTTGACATTGAAATAACATTTAATAATCCATGAAAAGGGTTGGTAAATAAGATTTAGTGTGTGCACGTGTCATACACTTAATTTCGTGTCCAGAAACCAGACACGGATGTGTCCAAACCAATGCACACGCACACACGAGACTGCACGAGCTCGAGTGACCTGTGCACGTGTCCGCACGCATCCGACATGCAACCAAGTGACACGAGACTTGGAGAGTGTCGTGTCAGATACTGTCCCGAGCTCCACGTCAAATGACACACGCCCACGTGTCCTAAATAGCCCATACGAGCCCACGAGCAGCAGGACACTGCTGTCCGCGCGCGTGCATGCGTGTCCGCGAGTCCCGTGTGACTCGGACACGACTCAAATTCACCCCAGTCAATCACGAATGTGTAAGCGACAACAAAATAATAATTTCTATTTAAATACAATTCGAAAATCAATACAAAATACCCATTGAGGCATTTCCACAAACACTTGAGCACAGTCACTGATACGTGTCCGATACGGACACGTACAGGACACGAATTGGAATGAATCCTAATCCTACAGAATCAGGACACCTAGGGCTAGGTGTTAATGCAAGGAAATCCTAGTTTTAATAAGGGAATAGGATTTTACCTCTATGTGTTCTTCCACACAATAGCTCTTCAAAATGAACCTCCAAAAGCTTACCCAATTCCTTCAAATTGTCCCAAACCTGTGATGTGACTCCACAAACAGTAGAGGAACAGTATTTAGAGTGCTATAGAGGAAATCCCAATGAAAATAGACATATATTGAATGATCTATAGAGAAATGAAGTGTAGGCTCATCTTGTCTTGAGAAAAGAATGATAAACTATTGGAAGGAGGCTTAAATCCCAAAAATGATATTATATAGGCAAGGGGGACAAGCCTTGGCCGGCCACTAGGTTAGGTTAGGGTTTCTAGGTTGCATCCTAGGGCTAGGAATAAATCAAGGGTATTGTGTGGTCTAGAACAAAGGGCTATTTCCTAGTCTTAAGCAAAATCACTTAACCATAACTAACTTGACTTAAACCTATTTAACCAATACTAAGTAAAACCCAAAGTGACTAACTAGAATAGCTATGACTAATCTAGGTTAGGCTAACCAAAATCACATGACAATAATTAAATTAGTATTTAAATCAACCATTCAATTAAATTATTTAAAAATTCCTAATAAAATATATTAAATTCAAATAAATTCTAATAATTTCAAATAACCCCCAAAAATGACAAAAATACTCTCAAACTAGAAATGTGGTAGTGACAGTCCCCAATCATATTCCTCACAACGATGGTAATACTACCTACTTCATTTTATGGTTAACATTTAAGCTTAAATACTTTACATGTAATTACATTATAATTTTTATTTTTAAGTGCATATGTCGTCATTCACGGTAGATCTTTGTAATATGTTGATAGTTCAACTGCTAGTGGACTACCTATAAGGATACGCTTGACCCAAATAAGACGACTAGCACGGACGACAAATGTTACGGTTGACGCTTCTAATGCGTCTGGTAAGTTCATCAGTCACTTCTTATTGACATTCTTCCCCACCCCACTGCCAAAATTTAAGATTCTAATTTAATCTTTATCAAACCATTTTTCAACAATTATAATTTTGCCTAACATGACAAAATAATTCATCTACAACTGCTACCACCAACTGTACTACATACAATCAAGATTTGTCAATATATTGTTTTATTGTAAAAATACTACAAACTTTAAAATTTTACATTAATATTAAATTATCATTGACAATGGATCAAGTGAAGGTGTCAGCATTCAGAATAGAACTTTGCAATGTACTGAAAGTTATAGTGTAAGTAGTGGACTGCCTTCGAGGATGCGTTTAACCCGTATAAGACAGCTAGCACGAAGGATAAATGTTGCTGTTGACACTTCAAATATTGATGGTAAGTTCATCAACCACGTTTAATCAACATTTAGTAAAATTTAAGTCTTTTACTTTAGTCATGAACACTAAATTTAATTAAATTATGATATTATTTTTTTCAGCTGGACCAAATCAGGCATCTACAAGTGTTAACCACAATCATACTACACACAATCAAGGTTTTTTCATCTACTCCTTTTAACCAACTGTTTTACTAATTTAGGATTTCAATTTATTACTTACCAAAAACATTCATTACTATTTCCTCATTCTTTTCTCCTTAATTTTAATTTTTTCAGTCAAATAATTAGAATCTAATCTAAAACGAACTACTTTTTCTTTTGTTCTCTAAATAGCAGTTGTTGATAATATATCGAACCATTCTATTGGACAACCTAACAACATCACAAATCGTCTCACAAGAGGTGTGCGTGCAAATTATTTTCCATAAATAAATTTACTTTATTTATTGTGTATCTGGGAAAATTACAACTGTAGGAATTCGATCTAGATCGCTTTATCCCTTGGACTATGCGAAGAAGAAAAGCTCTCAAAATTTTGACAGTAGATAACTATGTATCTATATAATGAATGAGAAAAAGAACTCTATTTATAGAGTCAAAAATAATAACTAAAAGGATAACTGTCTTCACAGCCTGTGCCTAGTTGAAAATCACGCAGGATTTAACATACGCAAGGTTGTGAGCAGTTACTGGACGTGGCCTGTAACTGTTGGACACATGGCAATCATGCATGAGTCGTGTGCAAGTTACAGGACACGCAGGCGAGAGATCAGTGGCAGGGCTGCCACGTACTCCAATTTGATGAAATCCACACAGACTTATTGAAGACAAAATCCACGCAGACTCGGGGCAGAAAGCTTCAAAATCCACGCAAACTTGGGGCAAGAAGCTTCAGGATCCACGCAGGCTTGGGGCAAAAAGCTTCAAAATCCACGCAGACTTGAGGGAAGAAACTTCAGAATCCACGCAAACTTGAGACAGAAAGCTCAAAATATACGCGGACTTTGGGAAGGAACATAATCCACGCTCGATTGAGGCAGGACTGCCAGCTGTCTTGATTCGACGTGCTTCGACTGACACAAAATCTCTGACAGTGATTGCTTTTGTCAGTTGCATTAAATGACAAGAAGCTCTTTTGGTACGCCAACTTGACGAAGGCTGAGTCTTGCTGAAGAAGATTTCGAAAGTTACGCAATAGTCGGCTGTGATCTCTCGAGTTCTGTGCATACGTGGCATACGAGAAGATATTCTTCAACTGTCGTGCTGTCAGTCATAATTACACTCTGACAAATGATGAGCTGTTTTCCAGCGTGACTTTTAAATATTGTCCTGATCAACTCAGCGTGACTTTTGGACCTTGTTCTGATCAACTCAGTGTGACTTTCATTTTTGAGGCCTACAAAACCCCCTTCAAAGTTTTCAAAAAATGATAAATTATTTCGAAGTACTTTGAAAACGAGATGATAAAATGAATTTAGTCACGCTGATATGACTTCAAATTTCTCGGAAGTCGAAAAGACTTCGAAGTTCTTTAAAAACATCTAAATGAACTTATTAAATGTCATGATGACTCTTCATTTTTCGAGACTGATTGCATCCAATTTATGGTGGAATATGAACCGTCGGTAAGCTCTGTTATATAAACAGGGAGAGAATTCAGCTTTGATGTTCATCTCACGTCAACATGACTCCGAAGGAAGAAGCTGAAGAAGAAGCAAGAAAGTTAGGTTTCTGTGCCCATGGCGATCCTACTTTTGGGGGTAAGGAACCGGAGCCTTTTGTCTTCGAGTTCAAAGATGACCCGACACAACTAGCCAAGAATTTCTTGAGCTATTTTGGCCTGGATGGCTCGTCTTCTTTCAATGGACGCAACCTCGCGGAGCAGCGTGAAATGTTCAAGGTTCTGTTACACCATATGGGAGTCAAGAGCGTAGAAGAACTGGGCGCTAAGCTCAGTCGCTCTGCAAAATAGAGCGTGACTTTTATGCTTTTGTTTTCTTTTTGAGAATGTTGCACTTTTGTCTTTTGTAAGGCCATCAGTGCCTGCTTATCTTTGCATTAAATGTTCAAAATTCTCTGTGGTATAAATCTACGCTGAAAGCTAACTTTACCCCGAATAGTGTGCACCAATGAAGAGCCATAGACGGCACTCTTTGAATATTTCCAATGCTGTGCTGTCTTCCAAAGCACACGTGACACTCATTCCATAATTTATGAGCGCTATTTGCTCGGATCTTTTCCAAGAATAGGCTTGTACTTTGTCCTTTAAATAGATAGCTGAGTTTCACAGATACTCATCTCCTTATTCTTCTTCTTCTTCTCTGAGAATGAATTTTTGTGAGATTTCATTCTCAAACAGGAAAGCAATGCTTTCTAATGTTCAATTTCTGTGCACTATACCAGACATTGGTTTGCCAATCCTTAGCACCAAACTTGATGGTAAGTACGCGTACCATTTTTTACTATTGAAGATGGGCTTTTGTTTCTGACTGAACAATACACGCCTGTCTTGTTTAACAAATGCACGCTTAATGATAATGATATTTCTGTTGATTTAATATCTTTTTCTTTGCTGTTTTCTGCAGAAGCTCGGCTGAAAATTTTCTTCAGAACTGGCATTGGTGATTTGGATGCTGTGGAGAATATTCCTCTGACACCTACATCAGGGAGCTCATACGCTTTTGACGCGTAAATCAGACAACTCAGAACTCTTCGTGGGATAGAAGGGTCTTCCTCAGATGGTAGGAAGAGCCTTTATACACGAGAGTTGGATGGTGGAGTCAGCTCTACCCCGAGAAATCGGGTAGTAGAGTTCCTTTCAGGGCAGAACTAGGAATTGTATCCCAATGTGGAATACATTCCTATCTCCTTTGAAAGGTCGCTCCCAATCCACCAATTGTATTGGCAGCAACACGCCTTCGGGCTGCCATACTCTGTGGTTCTCCTCTCGTCTGAGAGAGAAGACCAGAGTTTGATTCCTGCTGATCTGGTCGTGACTGGGACCCAGACAGTCAGGAACTGCCACCAACAACGAACCTGACGGAGAAGGTCCGACGGAGAAGATCCAAGAAAGAAGATAGATCTCTATTAGGTTATTGTTGTGACGTAGAATGAAAATCCAAAATTTGTAATAGATTTCCATTATAATTTGTAAGAAAGTCTAAGAAAATGTAATAGACTTTTTGTGGTGAAATGAGAATGGAAATGATAATTCTTCTATGCTCAAAAATTTGTATTTGTGGATGAATTGTGGACATGATAGATAATGAAATCTTCTTTTCTGATTTAGAGTATATAATATTATCAGAGGTAATATGGACGTGATAATGTATAGGAACTCAAAAGAAAATAGATTGATTTCTATGCAGAGGTCAAAAAATGACAAGTAAGTAGGTAGATTCGAAATTGATTCAGAGGTTATGAAAACGTGATACGTAACGAATCCCCACTTAATAAATTGATAGAAGATTGTGAACGGACGAATCGTCAGATGAACGTAATAAATGAACGGATGAACCGTCAAGTATTAATGAATGAGCGAACCGTCTGATGAATGTGAGAAATGAACGGATGAACCGTCAAGCATTAATGAATGTGTGAATCGTCGGATGAATATGACGCTTCATTATTTGAGGAACTTCTGCCTATAAATATAGCAGAAATTTGACAAGAACGAACACTTCTACTTTCAAACATAAAAATGTCGTCTGAAGAAGTATCCAAGAAAGCTGGAATCACCCTGAAGGTTCAGAAGGGCACTGAAGAACGCCCTGTTGATCCAGTTTAATCAAAGAAGGCTGAAGCAGGCGAGGGTTCGTCTGCACCCAAGCCACTAAGGGACATTCTGGACTTCCTGCTCGAACTGGGAAGGACTGAAGAAGAAGAAGCCATGAGGATAGCCGCTTGCAAATTCCTCGTGGGTTCCAGCAAGGAGGTTCTCGGCTCTTTTGCTGACTGCATTTTCGAGAAGGACGGCAGTGGCCCACGTCCAAATGCAGAGAGGGATGATAGTGATCTTCCTTAATATCATGTACCATCATTCATGATTAAAATAAAATAAAAATTTTATTTCTAAACATGAACTTGTCCGATGATTTACAAGTATTTACATTTATGCATAATACTTTTTAAGGAATTTGCCATTAATAGGCATCATAACTTTTCGACCATCCAGTTCTGAGAGTTGATAAGCTCCATTTGAGAAAACTCTGCTTACGACATAGGGACCTTCCCATTTTGCGTCGAATTTGCCTTTGCTCATATGAGTCATAGTCATAGGACGTCTGACTGTTAGAACAAGTTCTCCTTTTTGATACGCTCAAACTCTGACTTTCTTATTAAAAGCTCTTGAGATTCTAGCTTGATAGAATTCAATATTCTGTTGAGCAGATAATCGCTTTTCATCCAGAGCTTCTAATTCCTGAAGTCGAATGACGATCATTATTTTCGGCAGTGAGTTCATTAGCGATTGCTATCCTTAAAGAAGGAATTTGAATCTCTAATGGAAGAACAGCTTCGCAACCATACACCAGAGAGAAGGGTGTACATTTAGTAGCATTACGAACTGTAGTGCGATAAGCCCACAAACATTCACCAAGCTTCTCACTCCAATTACGTTTGTTAGTAGAGACAAACTTCTTTAGGAGTTTAATGATGGTCTTGTTGAAAGCTTCTGCTAATCCGTTAGCTGCCGGATTATATGCAGTAGAAGCCACATTATTGATCCGATGATCGTCACAGAATCGAGTAAATTTCTGGCTGACGAACTGTGGTCCGTTATCATGAATAATGCGTCGAGGAACACCAAATCTGTAGATGACATGATGCTTAATAAAGCTGATGACATTGGACGTCTTAACTTCAGATAAAGGAATGGCTTCAGCCTATTTGGAGAAGTAATCGGTTATTGCGAGAATAAACCGATGACCCTTGGATGACGGCGGATTGATCGGGCCGATAATGTCCATGCCCCAAGCTTCGAAGGGCCATGATGCTGCCGTCGGATGTAGAAATTTCGAAGGTTGATGAATAAAATTCGCATGGATTTGACAAGCTTTACACTTCTTTGCATATTCGATGGCGTCTCATACCATAGTGGGCCAATAATAACCCATACGTCGAATACGGTCTTGAAGTTTTGGTCCAGGCTGATGTGCTCCACAAATTCTATCATGTGCTTCACGAATAATTTATTGAGCCTCGTCACCGGCAACACATCGAAGAAGTAAACCATCATAAGCTCGACGATATAAGGTTTTTGTTGTATGATTATAATAGAATCTGAGTGATCGTCGTCTAATAGATGCTGCCTCACTCGGATCATCTGGAAGAATATCATACAATACAAAATCTAAGAAAGGAAATCTCCAATCTTTATCCGTATTTTGATTCTCGACCGAGTTACTGAAGATGAATTCCATGCTGGAATCAGATGAAGATGATAAAGATTTATGACTAAATCCAAATCCTCTTGTTGTGTTGACGTCATTTGATTCTTCAATGTCAATTGGAAGTCCTAGGGTCAGGTTATTTTCCAGATGAAATAATTCTCGATTGCGAACAATAATCATTTGTTGCCGTCTAATCGGGATAGCCAACACTGCCGCAAGATTAGCTAGAGCATCAGCTTCTGTGTTACATGCTCGCCTAACATGTTCAATGAAGAATTCTTCAAATGAAGAAGCCATAGATATAGCTGATCTATGATAAGGAACCAGATCTTGATGGCGAACTTCATAAGTACTCCTTATCTGATTGACAATGAGTTTAGAGTCTCCGTATGCCTCCAAATGTTTAATATTCAGATGTTTAGCGAGTTGAAGACCAATGAGTAACGCATTGTACTCAGCTACGTTGTTTGAACACGGCTGATCGAGAGAATAAGCTCTTTGGATAGCAAGACCTTTTGGCGATACAAGAACGATTCCAACTCCAGCGACAATATCCCCATTAGGACCTATCCTTGAAGCTCCATCAAAGAATAGACGCCAAGTAGGATCTTCTTCAGTAATTTGGTTCGAATCTAGGACTTCATCTGGAATTTTGTCATAGAGTTTTGAATTTTCTGGAATTGAATGAGCAGCCAGAAAATCAGCTAAAGCTTGTCCTTTGACTGACTTCTGAGGAATATAATGCATGTCATACTGAGCAAGTAGGATTCCCCAGTTAGCTAATCGAGAATTCAAAACACTGGATTTCTTCATCATGATTCATATAGGATTGATCCTGGAGATGACATGAATAGTCTGGCCAATGATATAATGTCGTGTCTTTTGAACAGCGAACATCAAGGCTAGACATTTTTTTTCGACCGGTGAATATCGAGGTTCAGCTCCGGTCATAGTACGACTGAGATAGTAGATGGCTTGTTCATAACCATTTTGATTTTTTTGAGCGATTAATGCACCCAATGAATGACTCATTGCTCGAGTATATAGGAGAAATAGAATTCCTGAGACGGAAGGTACCAATACTGGAGGGCTCATCAGATATTGTTTTATATCATCGAATGCTTTCTGACATTTATCATTCCAGACAAAAGAGACACCTTTCTTCATAAGTTTGTTGAATGGTCTGCAGCGTCCTAACAAATTAGAGATGAATCTCCTGATATAAGCGATCCTTCCTTGAAATCCTCATAGCTCTTTTAAGGTGCGTGGAGGACGCATCTCTTGGATGGCTTTGATCTTCTCGGGATCCATGTGTATACCTTTAGAGGTAATGACGAAGCCGAGAAATTTACCACTAAAGACGCCTAAGAAGGACTTAGTAGGGTTCATCTTTAATTGATGCTTACGCATTAGATCAAAAATAGTCTTCAAATCTTGGATGTGATCCTCCTTTTGTCGACTTTTGACTGCAATGTCATCAACGTAGCATTCGACTGTTTTCCACAGATGTTCACGGAATATAGTGCTCATAGCTCGTTGATAAGTTGCTCCTGCATTCTTGAGACCAAATGGCATAACCGTATAACAGTATGTACCAATCGGCATTCTGAAAGAAGTGTGCTTCTCGTCGTCTAGAAACATTTTAATCTGATTGTACCCAGAATACCCGTCCATGAATGACATCCGTTCAAATCCACAGGTATTACCGATCATGACATCAGCGATTGGTAGAGGGAATTCGTCTTTAGGACATGCCGCATTGAGATCACGGAAGTCTATGCAAACTCTGATCTTGCCGGTCTTTTTAAGGACAAGAACTATGTTAGCCACCCAATCGGGATGTTGTTCCTCTCTAATAAACCCAGAGGTCATGAGTTTATTGACTTCAGCTTCAATTACATCCATAATATCTGGACGAAGTCGTCGCTGTTGTTGTTTGACCGGTTTAGCATTCGACAAGATATTGAGCTTGTGAGTTGCAATTTGTGGATCAAGTCCTGGCATATCTTCATAACTTCAAGCGAAGACATCGATGTAATCACGAATGAGTTTGATCATGTCTTGCTTATCAGTTTCTGAAAGACTTTCACTGATGAATATTGGTTTGGGAGATCCCTCTTCACCAACATCTATTTGAATAAGTTTATCTTCAGTCGGAGGTTCTTTTTGCTCGAAACGGAACTCCCATTGATTATCTAACCTTTGGGCCCATTGTTCTGATTCAGGTGAGATTTCAAACTCATCTTCGTCTTCATCACTTTCTTCAGAATGGTCAATGGAGACCATGTTGGAAGATAGAATGTTGTAGTAGAAATCACCGATACTCGTATCGGAATCCCAAGAGGTAGTACTAGAAGAATTAGATCTCTTATCTTCGTCAGATTCGGGATCTTCATGAACGATATTGATAAAAGGAGTAGGAGCAGTATAGCCCAATCCGTATTTCATCCTTCCATATTTCAGAGGAGGAATCCGAACAGGCATTTTTCTTCCTTTTCCACTGTTGAGGCCAGTTCTGAAGTCGTAGCCCATATTTTTAATGATGTCTTTAGATTGCTGACTATAACGACGTAGTTATAATCTTCCAGTATCATCATTCTTGTCATCATCTTCTAAATCAGAAGGACTTTGGGGCCCTTTGTAAAAGAATATTGGAATGTCTCCTGGCTTTCTGCTGAAAACTAGAAAGTATAAAGATTGTACAGGTTCTAGGGATACATCTGTATGAACAGTCTGTACAACTCCTATGGTTATTGTGCTCAAGTCATCTAACAAATGTAAATAACTATGAACATAATTACACACATCAACATACTGCAAAGATGGAGACTTTTCATTAAATATAAAAGCAGCAATATTTACATTGGGAGAAGGCTGAGCCTTAGAGATCTTAGCCAAATTAATGACTAAAAGGGGAGAAGAAGAACGAGAAGAAGCGTTGTTTCGATTAAGATCGATAACAAATGGCTCAGAAGAGGTGAGCTCCCTTGAAGTCTGAGATGGAAGAATAGTCCGCCCTCCAACTGGAATTAGCAGAGTATCCTATTTCACATGTGAAGATGCAGGAACTGCAGTACGCCCACTGACAGGAATGATCAGTGTATCTTGAGTAGACGACTGAGGTAATGGAGAAATTCGTCCACTCACCGGAATGATGAAAGAACTTTCTCCAGAGGGTTTGGGAGATTGTTGCTGAGTAGTTCGACCTTTAACAGGAATTATTAAAGTCTTACTTTGTGAATCCTCTTTCTCCATAGCTTGTATCACCCTTGTATACTCTTCTTTGTACATCCGGGAATCATTGAAATAGGCTTCAACCCCATAGAAGGGATTTATTTCAGCAACTTCTTTTTGTACTCTTCCATTGCTATCAATGTATTTAAAACACTGATGAAGAGTAGAAGGCACCATATTATTTTCATGAAGAAAGGGCCTCCCAAGAAGAAGATTGTAGGATCCCACAATCTCGATCACATAGAAAGTGACTTTGGATCTGAAATCACTTATTTGAAGCTTAAGATGAATCTTTCCCAAAGGCTCGCTCCTACTTTGATTGAATCCCAAGATAGTAGTAACTGTCTTGGAAAGCTTGTGAAGAGGGATTTTTAGTTCATCCAACAGACTCTTTGGTATTATGCTTATAGCAGACCCTGGATCAATGAGGATACGATCTATCTTCATTGTATCGATATAATCGGTGTAATTGAGAGGCCGATCATGTCGATTATCCTCCAGTAGCATGTCGTCTTGTGTAAAGGTGATATTTGGGATAATCTCCAATACACTGTTGCAATGTAAGCAAGTGGCAGGTTCTGCATCTGGCTTCTTTAACTGTGTAAGACAAGAGTCTGCCTGAAGAAGTGCTTCACTTAACGTCTCTCGAGTCTCTTTGGAAAGACGTAGAAGTTCAAAGAGGGACATTCTAGCTGGAGTATTAGCAAGTTGAGCTAGAATGTCAATATTATAAGGCTTCTGAAGTCCAAGAGGAGAGGACTTCTTGATTGGCTTATCAAACCGAGCCTATTGTTTGCCTTTCTCATGAGCCGTAGGCTTGGAAGAAACAGGTTCAACTGGGGTAGTTGAAAGAACAGGTACGGTGGATGATTCTTCTTCAGGAGGAACATTAGGAGCGTCTTTATCAGCAGGAGGGGTATCAGGAGTATCCTCAGGATCTTTGGAATAATCCTTTAGATAAGGTTTCCCCGTTCGAGTAGCACTAACAAGTGCTTCTTCTTTGTCTTTTGGCTCTGTGTCGGAGGTAGATCCAAGAGAAGTCATATGACATGACTTAATCTTCCCAGCCTTCTTGGACTTTCGAGAAGTAGTCTTTTAAGGAGAAGGAGATTCAAAATCTGTCACTAGATCAGGATGAATCCACATGATTTCTCCTGTTTCCAAAGTGATTGGCACTAATCTTTCAGATTGTGGAGGAGGAATATTCACTATCTCAAGAGTTGCCTTGGGAATAGGAACGATCCCACTTTCAAGGAGTTGAGGAGGGAAATCTCCGAATTGCATAGAGACGACGTTGGAGGTGACGGTCTTCTCTTTCGGAGTAAGAGAAATAGCTCCAGATTTAATCATTTCTTGGATCTTTCCTTTCAGTACATAACATGTACGAATTGTGTGACCCAACATTCGGTGGTATAGACAGTATTTGGGATGATCTGTCTTACCAGCTTCATCAGGTTTCTTGATTTCAGGTAATTGTATTTTATTACCTTTTAGCAGACATTCAAAGATACCAAGGACATCATCATCATCGAAAGAGTATTCTTCTTTGGGACGAGGTGCTCTTGGTTGTTGAGTTGTAGAAGTAGAAGAAGTTTGAACAGTTGATACATCTTTGCTCTGAAGATTAACTTCAAGAGTTTCTTTTCCCTTGCGAGCATTGTTTTTAGCATTATTGTTAGTACCTTGACCTGTTTCTTTGGGAGTCATCTGCACTCCTAAACCTTTGAAGGTTTCAGCACTAATTTCTGCGGCCTTGGCACTAACTATGAAAGAAGGCCAGTCTTGAAATTGGGTGGATCCTGTCCACATGCTGATGATTGGCAACAAGTTTGCATGTGTCGATAGTGACAGCATCAGGAGTTCTAAGAGGCATCTTCAGAGCTTCTCTTCGAAATCGTTCAATGAAATCCTCTGTGGTTTTATTATTTTTCTGCTTGATTCTAATAAGAGCAGACATAGTCATGTCATTGAGCCCTTCATAGAACCTTTCAAGAAACATCTGTTTGAAACCGACAAATGAGATAATGCACCCATCTGGGAGACTTCTATACCATTCATAAGCCGTTCCCTTGAGACATCCAACAAACACCCGAGTAAGGAGGGCGTCGCTTGGTTGAAATTGATCAGTCATCACTTCAAAGTGATTAATAAACTGACTTGGAGAAGTGGTTCCATCATAGAATGAGATAGTAGGAGGCTTGTATTTAGGAGGATACGATACTTGCTTCCATTCTATCGGATAAGGTTGCTTGATGCCTAATCTTTGTAAACCATCTTTTTGTTTGAATGCCTCGAATTGAGTTTTGAGATTCCTCAATTCTTCATTAACAACTCCGGAAGATTGTGGAGTTGTAGCTTGTAGAGAATAGTTGGGAGGAGGAACAGCGTTATAAGCACTACCCCCAGCTCCAGAGAGACCAGGATTTGGTTGAGCTGGTCCAGGAGTATTGGATTGTACTGCTGGAGGAACTTGTACTGGACTTATAACAGTGTCAATTGGTATGGCATCTGGTACAGTCTGTCGATTTTGCATCTAAGTTGCCATGAGTTCATACATCGACTTCATAGTATCAGCCACAGACTTCATTTGCTGTTCCAAAGAAGCAATCCTTTGTTCTTGAGGAGTCAAGAAAGAAGAAGGTTCATCAGTATTCCCATCAACCATATAAGTCGTAACTGTACGAGGGATTATTGATGAACTGGTGGATGTTGTTTGTTCTGAATCATTGCTTTGTGCATCAAAGTCAATTATAGGAGAACTACTCCCAGTAGGAAGAGGTAGGAAGTTAGATTCTCCAAGGAATTCAGAGTCATCTTCAGAAATCAAAGTTCTCTGACTAGAGGCCAGAACTCTTGCTCTTGTGTTTCTATATACTCCATCTGGACTATCATCTCTACCCCCAGTATTCCGAGAGGTCATGTTGACAGAAGCAAACAAAGGCTCATCTTCATCAGACATAGGTTCACACTGAATCCGATTGAAGACAGATTGTCGTTTTGTTTGACATCTGCATTGCATTGTGACTCTCGGCTGGAAGTCACATTCATGATCAACATGGTCCTGAACCATTGATTGACATCTGCATTGAATTATGACTCTTGGCTGGAAGTCACATTCAGCATGATCCATTGTCATAGAATTATTCCTTCTCTTCTGTTGAAGGTGTTCCCGTAGATCTATCTGTAAAGATTGAGGTAGATCAGAGAACATTCTTTGTGTATTTTTAGGAATATATTTCTGGTTCTTGGGTCTTGATGGCTCTTGATTATATAGGGAGTGATTAATATGAGCCACATAATTTCTAGCATACTCTGCATCCGGATCTTTTATCTTCATTTCCGATTGGTATAGTTTTTTAACACCAGAAGTGCTTCCCAAACGGGTTTGATTAAGTTTTGTTCTTAGATCAATTGGAGGTAACACATTGGTTTTGAAAACTTGGAGTTTTCCTTCCATTGATCTAGATATTTACAGAGAAGGAAGAGTTGAACCACCCCCTTGATTAGGAGTTGGTAACAGACCTTTTCTAGACAAATTCTGTGCCCAATTCGAAGAAGTCGTAGAAGAAGACATTAAAGAATGTTTCTTCTTAGACTTATTCAAGTTTTGAGACATAGAATGTCTAGAAGGAAGAGTAGTCAAAAGACTATCTCCTTTTCTTTGACTAACAAAATTGTCAGTCAAAGCTGTTCCTGAAGTAAAAACTGCAGGAACAGAAGAAACAACTAAAGAGTCATCTCTTTTCGAAGGGACTTTGTGTGGAAGACCACCCCCAGTTCTAGTAGAACTTGGCATAGAAGAAGAGATAGCTAAAGAGCTATTCTTCTTAGATGAAATACACGCTGAAACAGATTTGGTTAAAGAACCAGTACTGTTAGCGTGGCTGTTGATTTTGGAAATACATGCTGGAACAGATTTGGCTAAGGAGCCAGTACTGTCAGCGTGATTTTTGATTTTGGAAATACACGCTGGAACAGATTTGGTTAAAGAACCAGTACTGTCAGCATGATTTTTGATTCTAGAAATACACACTGGAACAGATTTGGCTAAGGAGCCAGTGCTGTCAGCGTGATTTTTGAATGAAAGATTGCACACTGGAACAGATTTGGCTAAGGAGCCAGTACTGTCAGCGTGACTTTTGGGATTGAATTTGCACGCTGGAACAGATTTGGCTAAGGAGCCAGTACTGTCAGCGTGATTTTTGATTGCTGTCATCTTCGAGCGCACAAGAGTGTACGTACTTGCAGTAGAGTTCTTTCCAGTGTTAGGAGTAGATACTGGGGCAGAGACTTCACCATTGACTGCCAACTGATTCATAGGGACATAGACAGAGTGTCCCTTCGACTTGGCAGTGATGATGGAGGCTGAAGTGGGCTTGCCACTCTTAGCCTGCTGCATTTCTTCATAGGCGAGTTGATCGAATTGGATCGTCATCACCTTCTTCGTCGAGCCGACTGACGAAGTTTCACATTGAGTTGTTGCCATCTCAGAAGAGGAGATAGTTTTCCCCAGCAGAGTCGCCAATTTGTTTTCCATAAATAAATTCACCTTATTTATTGTGTATCTGGGAAAATTATAACTGTAGGAATCCGATCTAGAAGACGATCGCTTTATCCCTTGGACTATGCGAAGAAGAAAAGCTCTCAAAATTTTGACAGTAGATAACTATGTATCTGTATAATGAATGAGAAAAAGAACTCTATTTATAGAGTCAAAAATAATAACTAAAAGGATAACTGTCTTCACAGCCTGTGCCTAGTTGAAAATCACGCAGGATTTAACATACGCAAGGTTGTGAGCAGTTACTGGACGTGGCCTGTAACTGTTGGACACATGGCAATCATGCATGAGTCGTGTGCAAGTTGCAGGACACGCAGGCGAGAGATCAGTGGCATGGCTGCCACGTACTCCAATTTGATGAAATTCACGCAGACTTATTGAAGACAAAATCCACGCAGGCTCGGGGCAGAAAGCTTCAAAATCCACGCAAACTTGGGGCAAGAAGCTTCAGGATCCACGCAGGCTTGGGGCAAAAAGCTTCAAAATCCACGCAGACTTGAGGGAAGAAACTTCAGAATCCACGCAAACTTGAGACAGAAAGCTCAAAATATACGCGGACTTTGGGAAGGAACATAATCTACGCTCGATTGAGGCATGACTGCCAGCTGTCTTGATTCGACGTGCTTCGACTGACACAAAATCTCTGACAGTGATTGCTTTTGTCAGTTGCATTAAATGACAAGAAGCTCTTTTGGTACGCCAACTTGACGAAGGCTGTCTTGCTGAAGAAGATTTCGAAAGTCACACAATAGTCGGCTGTGATCTCTCGAGTTCTGTGCATACGTGGCATACGAGAAGATATTCTTCAACTGTCGTACTGTCAGTCATAATTACACTCTGACAAATGATGAGCTGTTTCCCAGCGTGACTTTTAAATATTGTCCTGATCAACTCAGCGTGACTTTTGGACCTTGTTCTGATCAACTCAGCGTGACTTTCATTTTTGAGGCCTACACAAATCATAACTCCGCCAAAAATTTCATGGAGGATATGGGAGTACCATTTCTTTATTTGAAACCTCCAACAACATGTCCGTGTTGTAATGCACGCTTATTTCATCATGAAACCTCAAATATGTGTTGTGCAAGAGGAAGTATTGAGTCAGAACATATACCATCACCATCGGAACTTCTTTACCTATATTCTATCCAGACGACTATAGGGCCTAAAAAATCAAGTTGCGCCCCAAAAATCAGGTTGTGCCACTGATATGAAGCTCAGAGAACAGACTGCGCCACTGAACAGGTTGCACTATATATCAGACTGCGCCCAGTCTTGTTGCGCCAAAATCTACATGGCGTCTGACACTTAATGGCTATCATTACCTGACAACACTGACAACTGACACCACAGTAAACGACGAAAATCTCTTCGAATCCCGTGAATTGTGCCGCTCAAGGGGAGTTGGTTGACAGCTGTCTTGTACGCTTCGTAAGTTGCGCCTAGGCACAATCCAGACAAAATCCTTAGTTGCGCCTAGGCGCAATCTGAATGACTTCTGCTCAAAGGCTGCCACATATTTAGGCGCTGTCACGCCTCAATTCTGTCGAATCGATAGTCGTCCCCCGGGCGTGATGCCGTACGAACCTAAATTGTGATCGCACAAGGCATAGTCATAAGGTTATCCGAGACACGAGATCTAAGAGAGTACGTAGATAAATTGAATCACACCATAAGTAAAGGAAACTTTGATCTTTATTGATAATGAACATCTTTTACAGACTCTGGTACAATGCTCATTGTCGCGCGGGCTACAACATGACTCGATTACAAAAGAGTGCCGATGAGATAGCCGTTCCATACATTGCACACATCCCTCAATATACAACAAAGTACTCCAGTGACCTGGATGGGAGGGACGCTGAGTCATCTTCCTTGGACTGTCAAGAGCCTTCAAAAGTAGAGTCGCGGGAAAGGTCTTCGATATACGGCAGAAGCTTCAAAATCATGAACGCCGCCGAGCTAGTTGGCGCGTCCTTCCTGGTTCGCGGGACCTGCAAAGAGCGAGGATCAGTACGAGCACATGTACTGGCGAATGGCTAATTAAATCCAAGCTCTGAATTTGATTCAAGAAGTTTTATAAACATGTTAGCTAGCATTTTACATGATCTTTCTAACCAGCATGATCCATTGCATGTTAACATGATTCGAGGCAAGCATATAAAATTATATAACAGTAAGCAACTATCATTTTTATCCCGTGTCACGTGTATTTGTTAAGCCATGAAAAGGGTGTGAAGGCCACTGGCAATGTCAAGCCATCGCGGACTATAGCCGGGTTAGACGGCAACCCTTTCGCGGCAGGTAGCGAGCCCTGTCCGAAAGTTCCCGAATAACCCACGCCGATGAAGGGCTGGCGCTTGCTATTCTCGTTCCTCCCAGGCCGAATTGGTTCCTTGGCCTAGGCAACCGTTCGAGGAAACTACACCTTGTCGACAAGTTGTCCAATGACCATTTTCTTTTGAACTTAGTCAATTTGCTTACTTAGCCATATCGTTGCAATAAACGTTAATCGATTCATTCATTGTTTTGCGTAGGCTAAGTGAATTTGCATGAGAAGGCACGTTTTCATTTTCAATACAGGCAGTTCGATAGCAAGTGTTTCGTGAAGAATCGTGCCACGATTTCTTTGATTCTACACCATCATGACAAGCATTCATTTAACTTCGTATTGATCTTTGAAATAGAGGGACGATGTCACGACCCGCTCCCGAATAACCGGATACGAGTCGGACACGCCCAGCCTTTGTTGTTAGACACAATAAAGTAAGCTGTACCAATCTAGGAAAACTAAGCAGATAAATATGAACATGAAATCACAGCATCTATATAAATATGTCCCAACCAGAGTAAAGTACAACTCAGAATTATTACATTCAACAAATGAAAGAAGTCTGCTAGTCTCAATACATGAAAAATAATAGGAAAAAACTAAGAGAAGCACTAGGCTTCTGCAGCCTCTAGGTCACAAGCAGCTCCAGCTGGCTCAGCAGGGAAAGCAATATCCTGACCATAGTAAGTGTCGCACAAGGCCTCCAACTCACCTGCAACATATCCTATTCAGGAGCAGAGCAAGTAGAATTCTAGGTAATGAACAAGACATCATGATATGAAAGTACGAGGAAACATGGAAAGTGCAGGAAAGAACATGTGAATAAGTACATGAAAGAAACAATGTGTAAAGTACATGAAAGAACATGGTATGTAAGAACATGATATGTAAGCACCTGAAAGAACATGATATCATGAAATCACAAGAAATAAGTACAAGGTATATCTCCTGAACATGTGTGTACTATATTTGAAATATAACTAAGTATGTGACCGGCTAGGGTAAGCACATGAAAGCACATGAATGGTACAGCTTAGGACCCGCGTGCACGATGCGGGGTCTAAGCTAAACACACCTGAGTTGTTTCTTGGGATTGGTCATATAGATAGTATATTTTCCCACCCCAGGTACAAGTAGTAAGAACAAAGAACATGAGCACCAGAAAGTATATGACGTGTTGCAATGTGTCAATCAAGAAAGCACAGGATATAATGAAATGCACAAGACCGTACAGTGTACTTGCCTTGCTCCAGGAAAGTACAAGTAACCAAGAAACTGGATGTCCTCCTGTAAGTAAATGATTTATAATTGATAAATCAAACTTAATATAGTAATTTCTTAATCTAGGAAAATCACTTAACATAATCCTTAATTCTATCTTGCTAAATACTAGATAGGGTTATTACAAGGCTTAGTATTAGTCCAAACACAATGGTTAAGGGTTTCAATCCTATTATTCTTACTTAAGCCTTCATGAATACTTATAGGTAAAAGTGAAACAAAAAGTCCTAATTCAAAGTAATAAATGGAAATTCTTAGAAAAAAATAAGAATTTCTAGTTTAGGACCAATAGTCTTAATGGTCTTAAACTTTAAACAGGAACCTTAGAACTTATAAAGAACTCTTAAGGAATCAAAGGACTTATAACAATTTTAAGTTCAGGAATTTACACAACATTATGATTAGAGAAAACTAGGATGAATGTCCCAATGAGATGTAAATCTCAGATTTTCTGAGAATGCGCTCATGATTCTCAGGTCCCTGAGTATGCTTCAGTATTTCCAAGAGTGAAACCCCTCAAGTGATCTTCAGGTTTCTTGAGTTCATGACAGTATTAGTCCTGATCATGAACTCAACACCAATCTAATTCTATTCAGTACCAATTGGTTCACTGAACAGTGGTTCAGTTCTCAAATGGGACTGGTACTGAATCCCGATATGGTGCTTGGTATTCAGGCCTTGGCAATAACAGGGACACATCATGTTCCATCAATGCAGTGCCTAAAGTTCAAAAAAACATTCAAACTTGTCTCCCTTTAAAGCTAAGCATGGACTGAAGTAAACTAACAAGACTAAGCATGAATTTTACCAGGTTGTACTTAAACCTACAGGACTGAAATTCATATTGCCATATCAAAACCTACACAGTTCTGATTCATCCAATTCTGAATCATGCCTTGTTCAAGTTTAAAAGTATCCTGAACACAATACTCTTGCAGGAACAGGCTTCCTTACTGAGATTGAAACTCAGTTCAACCATGTCAACCTGCAGGTTGCTAACCATACTAATCTAATGTTCTCTATTCTGTGATTGAAAAACTTCCAAAATTCAGAATATAAATATTGTGGTTAGTTAATAGGTGGGACTGATGTTGTTCCTTCCCAGAATTGACTGATATTGGTCAGTCCTAATCCATGCCCAAGGTTGAGGAAACCAATTTCTAATTGAACAGAGCTTAGTCCTATTAACAGTCAAGTATCATTCGAATGTATGCCCATATATTAATTCGAAAGTGGTCCCATCAGTTCCAAAGAAACAAGGTATCATTTCTAAAATACACTCAATGCCATTCCTCTGGAAACACAACCTAAACTTAGTGATTGATAATGCAATAGCTCAACACAAAATAAACTAAACAAGGTTGCTAAAATGTTAAGTTAATAAAATGCACCCTGTCTGAAAGGTTAAACTGAAAATAGCATAGCAGGGAAATGGTAAGAGTTGCCTGTTCAGCCTACTTCAACATAACTAACAGTTACATAACATTGTATTAGGGAGACTAAAGTTTAAGAAATGATCTAACTGCTGATCCTGCATATTCAGTCTGATTGTTTAGGGTCAAAATCAATATCCCAATATCCAAACTTATTCATTCATCAAACATAAGAATTGCAAGAATGAACTGAACTACCAGCTTTTAAACATGAATAATGAACATTCCTAGTTACTAAGGATTTAAGGATTCCTGTACCCATATGTGTACTCAGAATTGGTAGGATTACACTGTGTTCAATTTCCATTTCAGTAAAATCTGCACAGGAGGAATCCGAACAACCAAAGTCTAAGTGATTGATTTCTATTCCAGTCCAAATCAGGACATACAATCAATCTCTAGAGTCATACATTCAATTCCTTAACCCTCATAAACATTAAAAAAATTTAAAAGCCTACTCATATACCAGTTATCGTTATAAGAGCCATACCTGGAAATTGAGACTAAAACTGAGATTTGAACACTCAGTGTCACACAGCAACTCTGTGTCCAGCAGGGTTTACTCCTGATCAAGCAATTAAACAAATGCGTGGTGACCAAGAACAAAGTCAACAATCATGGCATTAAGATTTGTCAGAGAATTCATTGAAGATCATTGAAGATCATCGAAGACTCACCGATCTAAACGAATACTCTGATCCTTCTCTCAAGCCTAATCGATCCACTCTTCAAATCCTTAAGAAATCTTTAAACAACAGAGGAACAACCGTTCAAATCAAACATATATGATCGAAGTAACAAAACTTCAGATCTATACCAATAGATTGATACTCAGCATGTAAATTGATCGATGGTTCGATTATGGATGGATCGAAACACGAAAGGAACCTGAATGAAATGAGTTGTTCAAACCAATGTAAACAATTAAGTTTCGAATCAAGGAAGAACAGAGGAGATTCATAGGAAAACATCATTACCTGGCTTCAAGGATCAAAGCAGTGTCTCGCTAGCTCCATTGCCATTCCTCTGGTTGAAATCGAGATTTAGGAAAGAAGAACTTTCCACAGAACAATGGTAGAATGAGGAAGGAAGGATGAGCGATTGGTTCTTTAAATGGACAGTTAGTAGCGTGAGGCTCAGGCTACCACCTGGCGGGAAATCTCCACACTGTCCCTCTCTGACAATTCTGTTAGAGGAGAGAGAAACGGATAGGAAAATTTTGAATTTCTCAAGGTTGCAGGCTTGGTGAAATGAGCCGTTCAATTGCAGTAACAGAGGTTTAAAAGAATTCTTAGCCAAGTTAGTTTGGGCTGAGAACTTGAGAAGGGAAAGGCCCTGGGCTAGAGAGACTAACTTAGTAAGGAATTCAATTAATTGAATTGGGTTTAAGCCCATTGGGCTGAACATAAAGACTCTATGAATTCTATCTCCTGGTTATTTAAGTAACAACCAAGCCAAAACTTATTAATCCAATATGTAAACTTCACATATCTATATTCATTTATTTTTAAAAAAAATCAGGGAGGTGGAGTTACAAATCTCCCCCCCTAAAAATAAATTTTATCCTCGAAATTCAAAGGACTAAAACAAAACTCAGCAAATCACAGAAGTCCAAACACCAGTCCTTTATTGAAAATAGATTTCCACAAAATAAAGTACAATCAAATCAATCAAACAGAGTGGGATAGCGCTCCCGCATCTCGTCCTCGCGCTCCCATGTAGACTCTCCCGGTGAGTGATGTCTCCACATGACGCAAACAAGGGAAATGGTCTGATTCCGTAGTCGCTTTTCCCTCCGGTCCAGGATCTCTACTGGCTGCTCCTCGTAGGTCAATCTCGGGCCCACCTCCAACTCGGAATAGTCCACCACATAGCTCGAGTCTGGAATGTAGCGTCGAAGCTGGGATATATAGAAAATGTCGTGCACTCCCTCCAAGCTAGCTGGAAGCGCCAGTGGATATGCCACCTCGTCAATCCGTGCCGTCACGTCGAAAGGTCCGATGAATCTTGGACTGAGCTTTCCGTCTCTGCCGAATCTGGTGACACTCCTAGTCGGTGAGATCTTCCGGAATACTCTGTCTCCAACCTCGAACTCAAGTGTCCGTCTGCTGCTGTCCGCCCAGTGCTTCTGTCGATCCTGTGTGACTCTGATACACTCCCTGATCAGAATGACTTTTTCAGCTGAGTCTACCACCATCTCTAGCCCAAGTAAAGCTCTCTCGCCAACATCGTCCCAAGATAACGGCGTGCGACATCTCCGCCCATACAATGCCTCGAACGGGGTCATCTCGATGCTAGCCTGATAACTGTTGTTATAGGCAAACTCTACTAGATGCAAATGGTCCTCCCACGAACCGCCAAAGTCGAGTGCACAAACCTGCAGCATGTCCTCCAAAGTCTGAATGGTCTTCTCGGACTACCCGTCCGTCTGTGGATGATAGGCGGTACTGAACTTCAACTGTGATCCCAAGCTCTGCTGTAGACTCCTCCAGAAGTGTGATGTGAAGCGGCTGTCTCGATCTGAAACGATGCTAACCGGCACCCCGTGAATCCTCACGATCTGACGCCTGTAGAGGTCTGCAAGCTTCTCGGTCGACAACCCAACCTTGAACGGAATGAAATGAGCAGACTTAGTCAATCTGTCCACGATCACCCAAATAGCATCCTTGCCACTGGGAGTACGCGGCAATCCAGAGACAAAGTCCATGGTAATATGCTCCCACTTCCATTCCGGAATAGGTAAAGGCTGGAGTAATCCTGCTGGTCTTTGGCGCTCCGTCTTGACTTGCTGGCACACAAGGCATCTGGAAACAAATCTGGCAACCTCTCTCTTCATCCCATACCACCAAACATACTCACGTAAATCCTTGTACTTCTTGGTAGACCCAGGATGTATAGAATACTGCGACTGGTGGGCCTCCTGCATCACCTCCTCCCGCAAGTCCTTGGACACACACAGCTGGCTTCCGTGCCTCAAGGATCCGTCCTCCACAATGGTGAAGTCGTCGAGCAGTCCTGCCTCTGCCTGAGCTCTAAGACATCGGAGTCCCTCATCAAGAAGCTGGACCTCCTTGATCTTCTCTAGCAGTCCCGACTGTATCTGCATGTGCATCATCTGTCCTCCTAATCCTGGCAGAACAATCTCAATCCCAAGGCTTTCAAGATCCTCCAAGAGATGCCGATCCATGGTGAGATACATAGCAACATGATATCGACTGAGAGCATCTGCAACCACATTCGCCTTTCCAGGATGGTATTGCAGACTGATGTCGAAGTCCTTCATGAGTTCCAGCCATCTGCGCTGCCTCATATTCAGCTCCTTCTGAGTGAAAACATACTTCAGGCTTTTGTGGTCCGTGAAGATGTCCACTCTCTCCCCATACAAGTAGTGCTTCCACAATTTCAAGGCAAATATGACTGCTGCAAGCTCCAAGTCATGTGTGGGATAATTCTTCTCATGGGGCCTCAACTGTCTAGAAGCATACGCAATAACCTTCTTGTTCTGCTCCAGCACACATCCCAAGCCTTTCCCTGAAGCATCGCTGTAGATGATGAATCCTTCCGATCCTGATGGTAAAGCTAGAACTGGCGCCGTCGTGAGTCTTCTCTTCAATTCTTCAAATGCTGACTGGCAGGCGTCGCTCCAGATGAACTCCTCATCCTTCCGCGTAAGCTTCGTCATAGGCTCTGCTATCCTGGTGAAGTCTTTCACGAACTTCCTGTAGTATCCTGCTAGACCCAGGAAACTACGAATCTCTGCTACTGACTTGGGAGGTGCCCATGCTTCCATCGCTTCAATCTTCTTGGGATCCATAGAAATCCCCTCTCCAGTCACCACATGCCCCAAAAACTCCACTCTGTCCAAGAAAAACTCACATTTCGAGAGTTTCCCGTACAACTTCTCCTTTCGCAGAATCTCCAAAACAATCCGCAGGTGCTCGACATGCTCCTCCTCTATCTTCGAATAGATCAGAATGTCGTCAATAAAGACTACGACAAACTTATCCAAATACTTGTAAAAAACCTTATTCATCAGGTTCATAAACACTATGGGGGCATTGGTGAGTCCGAACGGCATCACCAGAAACTGATACTGGCCGTATCGAGTGTTGAAGACTGTCTTCGAAATATCCTGCTCCCGAACCTTCATCTGGTGGTACCCCGACTGAAGATCAATCTTAGAAAAGACCTTCGCTCCACTAAGCTGGTCAAACAGCTCATCAATCCGTAGCAAAGGGTATTTATTCTTGATGGTGATGTTGTTGAGTGCACGGTAGTCAATGCACATCCTCACCGTCCCATCCTTCTTGGGTACGAAAAGTACCGGTGCTCTCCAGGGCGAAGCACTGGACCGAATAAATCCCTTGCCCTCTAGCTCATCAATCTGCGCTTTCAACTCTGTAGCTTCCTTCGGGTTGATCTTGTAACAATGCTGTGACTTCGGCGCTGATCCGGGCAATAGGTCGATTCTGAACTCCACATCTCGATCTGGCGGCAATCCTGGTAGCTCCTCGAGGAAGACGTCGAGAAACTCCACGATAAGTGGATACGGCAACTCCTGGTCTTCTGCAACAGCTCCGAAGTAGACTCCTTCTGGCCTCTCTGCAACTCGTCTGCTGATCTCGAACGGTAGAACTTTTGGCGGGCTGAAGATCACCTTCCCCTCATGGCAGTCTATTATGGCAAACTGCTCGCTCATCCAGTCGATGCCGAGGACCACATCGAATCCGGGCAATGGCATCACTAGAAGTTGAGCCCTAATCTCTCTTCCAGCAATAGTGATAGGACATTCCACCATCTCATTCACTGGCACTAACCCTCCTTCTGTCATGATCTGACAGTTCCTCCTAGTGGGCTTGGGTGTGAAGCCGTGTCTATGCAGAAACTCATATGATACAAAGCTATGGGTGGCTCCAGAATCAAACAATGCAATGGCAGGGAAAGAATGTAAAAGTATAGAACCTGCGATCACATCTGGCACTGCCTCGTCCTCCTCAACCGCAGCTATGACGTAAGCACGTCCCTGCTGTGCTCCTCCTTTCTGCTGCTGCTGGTACTGTGCAAACCTCTGCTGCTGGGGTGGTAGAGATCCTCCTCTCTGGGGTGCAGCAGGCAATGCTCTGGATGGTGCAGTTGGTGGTCCTCCAGCTCCTCGAGGTCCTCCTGCTAGTCTAGCTGTAGCCTGGGCGCAGTCCCTCATCTGATGTGCATCGGATCCACAGAAGAGGCAAAGTCCCAACCTCTTGTGGCACTCGTCGATATGGTATCCGGGGCGATGACAAAAAGCACAACTGGTCGTCAGATGCTGCCTCTGATGCTGATATACAGGAGCTCTGGCTGGTCGGTGATGCAGCTGCTGTAGCCTCGCCTGGGTCTGAGTCTAAACCCTCTTCGCTGGTGCCTGGAAACTTCTGCTACCCACATCCCGGTCCCTCTTCAACCTTGGGTCCGTCTCCTTTTCCACAGCCTGAGCAATCTTCTGAATGCTCGCATACGTCGTCGCCTGACTGATCGCTACCGCGTGTCACAGCTCTCTGGTGAGACCCTTCTTGAATCTCCATGCTCTGTCCTCTGGCTCTCTAACTAGGCTTTCAGCGAACCTACTGAGTCTGGTAAACTCCGAAGTGTACTGCACGACCGTCATAGTCCCCTGCTGCAGCATCTCGAACTGCATCCTCAGCTCATCCCGCTCCACCTCTGGAAAGAATTTCTCTTTGAACAGTGTTTTGAAAACTGTCCAAGACACTCGGGGCTCCGTCAACTGGGGCTCCTCCCGGTACCAAGCTCTGGCCAAGTCTAAGAGTCGCATGCTAGCCACCGCCACCTTCTGGTCCTCTGGAATGTTCGCCATGTTCAAGGTCCTCTCTGCATTCTCCAGCCATTCATCTGCATAGATGATCCCCTCGTCGCCCCAGAAGTCCATCGGGCAGAGGTTCTGGTACTCCTTGGCTGTCCCTGGTCTTGATCCTCGTGGTGCTGGAGATGCTACTGGTGCTGGGGTTGGTGCTGCCGGCTCTCTGGTCCTAAGCGCTTCGACAACAGTCGCTCTGAACTGCGCTGCCTGATAGTTCTGGGCCTCCAAAAAGTGCTGAAACATCTCCATCACCTGGGTACCGTCAAACGTCATCGTTGGAGGCAGCAATGGAAAAATAGGAGGTGCTGACGGAAGATGACCTGCCGGAACGTCTAGTGCGGGCTGCTCCGTACCGCCCGCAACTCCTGGACCGCCTGCAACTCCAGAACTGCCTGCAACTCCAGACTGATCTGCGGTCTTCCTCGTAGTGACCATCTGCATAAAAAGAAACTTCGTTGAATGACAAACCCTAAAACCTAACAAATAATGTTTTTATAATAATAAAGTACCTGATAATCCTGATAAACCTGATATACCCTTATTTTCCTATTTTTCTATGCTGTGATCAAGTTTTCCTAGTGTAAATCAAGTCCCCAATAGTACGCTAAGACCTAGGTACTATTAGGATAGACCTGCATGTGCCACCACTAAAAACATGTCACGATCCGCTCCCGAATAACCGGATACGAGTCGGACACGCCCAGCCTTTGTTGTTAGACACAACAAAGTAAGCTGTACCAATCTAGGGAAACTAACCAGATAAATATGAACATGAAATCACAGCATCTATATAAATGTGTCCCAACCAGAGTAAAGTACAACTCGGAATTATTACATTCAACAAATGAAAGAAGTCTGCTAGTCTCAATACATGAAAAATAATAGGAAAAAACTAAGAGAAGCACTAGGTTTCTGCAGCCTCTAGGTCACAAGCAGCTCCAGCTGGCTCAGCAGGGAAAGCAATATCCTGACCATATTAAGTGTCGCACAAGGCCTCCAACTCACCAGCAATATATCCTATTCAGGAGCGGAGCAAGTACAATTCTAGATAATGAACACGACATCATAATGTAAAAGTACGAGGAAACATGGAAAGTACAGGAAAGGACATATGAATAAGTACATGAAAGAAACAGTGTGTAAAGTACATGAAAGAACATGGTATGTAAGAACATGAAAGAACATGATATGTAAGCACCTGAAAGAACATGATATCATGGAATCACAGGAAATAAGTACAAGGTATATCTCCTGAACATGTGTGTACTATATTTGAAATATAACTAAGTATGTGACCGGCTAGGGTAGGCACATGAAAGCACATGAATGGTACGGCTTAGGACCCGCGTGCACGATGCGGGGTCTAAGCTAAACACACCTGAGTTGTTTCTTGGGATTGGTCACATAGATAGTATATTTCCCTACCCCAGGTACAAGTAGTAAGAACAAAGAACATGAGCACCAGAAATTACATGACGTGTTGCAATGTGTCAATCAAGAAAGCACAGGATATAATGAAATGCACAAGACCGTAGAGTGTACTTGCCTTACTCCAGGAAAGTACAAGTAACCAAGAAACTGGATGTCCTCCTGTAAGTAAATGATTTACAATTGATAAATCAAACTTAATATAGTAATTTCTTAATCTAGGAAAATCACTTAACATAATCCTTAATTCTATCTTGCTAAATACTAGATAGGGTTATTACAAGGCTTAGTATTAGTCCAAACACAATAGTTAAGGGTTTCAATCCTATTATTCTTACTTAAGCCTTCATGAATACTTCTAGGTAAAAGTGAAACAAAAAGTCCTAATTCAAAGTAATAAATGGAAATTCTTAGAAAAAAAATAAGAATTTCTAGTTTAGGACCAATAGTCTTAATGGTCTTAAACTTTAAACAGGAACCTTAGAACTTATAAAGAACTCTTAAGGAATCAAAGGACTTATAACAATTTTAAGTTCAGGAATCTACACAATATTATGATTAGAGAAAACTAGGATGAATGTCCCAATGAGATGTAAATCTCAGATTTTCTGAGAATGCTCTCATGATTCTCCGGTCCCTGAGTATGCTTCAGTATTTCCAAGAGTGAAACTCCTCAAGTGATCTTCAGGTTTCTTGAGTTCATGACAGTATTAGTCCTGATCATGAACTCAACACCAATCTAATTCTATTCAGTACCAATTGGTTCACTGAACAGTGGTTCAGTTCTCAAATGGGACTGTTACTGAATCCTGATATGGTGCTTGGCATTCAGGCCTTGGCAATAACAGGGACACATCATGTTCCATCAATGAAGTGCCTAAAGTTCAAAAAAACATTCAAACTTGTCTCCCTTTAAAGCTAAGCATGGACTGAAGTAAACTAACAAGACTAAGCATGAATTTTACCAGGTTGTACTTAAACCTACAGGACTGAACTTCATATTGCCATATCAAAACCTACACAGTTCTGATTCATCCAATTCTGAATCATGCCTTGTTCGAGTTTAAAAGTATCCTGAACACAATACTCTTGCAGGAACAGGCTTCCTTCCTGAGATTGAAACTCAGTTCAACCATGTCACCCTGTAGGTTGCTAACCATACTAATCTAATGTTCTCTATTCTGTGATTGAAAAACTTCCAAAATTTAGAATATAAATACTGTGGTTAGTTAATAGGTGGGACTGAGTGTTGTTCTTTCCCAGAATTGACTGATATTGGTCAGTCCTAATCTATGCCCAAGGTTGAGGAAATCAATTTCCAATTGAACAGAGCTTAGTCCTATTAACAGTCAAGTATCATTCGAATGTATGCCC
The DNA here is from genome assembly GCA_029216955.1 of Iris pallida. Classification (NCBI taxonomy): domain Eukaryota; kingdom Viridiplantae; phylum Streptophyta; class Magnoliopsida; order Asparagales; family Iridaceae; genus Iris; species Iris pallida. The sequence continues at coordinate 18,477,317 of JANAVB010021600.1, read as the reverse complement.
ATATATTAATTTGAAAGTGGTCCCATCAGTTCCAAAGAAACAAGGTATCATTTCTAAAATACACTCAATGCCATTCCTCTGGAAACACAACCTAAACTTATTGATTGATAATGCAATAGCTTAACACAAAATAAACTAAACAAGGTTGCTAAAATGTTAAGTTAATAAAATGCACCCTGTCTGAAAGGTTAAACTGAAAATAGCATAGCAGGGAAATGGTAAGAGTTGCCTGTTTAGCCTACTTCAACATAACTAACAGTTCCATAACATTGTATTAGGGAGACTAAAGTTTAAGAAATGATCTAACTGCTGATCCTGCATATTCAGTCTGATTGTTTAGGGTCAAAATCAATATCCCAATATCCAAACTTATTCATTCATCAAACATAAGAATTACAAGAATGAACTGAACTACCAGCTTTTAAACATGAATCTTGAACATTCCTAGTTACTAAGGATTTAAGGATTACTGTACCCATATGTGTACTCAGAATTGGTAGGATTACACTATGTTCAATTTCTATTTCAGTGAAATCTGCACAGGAGGAATCCGAACAACCAAAGTCTAAGTGATTGATTCCTATTCCAGTCCAAATCAGGACATCCAATCAATCTCTAGAGTCATACATTCAATTCCTTAACCTTCATAAACATTAAAAAATTTAAAAGCCTACTCATACACCAGTTATCGTTATAAGAGCCATACCTGGAAATTGAGACTAAAACTGAGATTTGAACACTCAGTGTCACACAGCAACTCTGTGTCCAGCAGGGTTTACTCCTGATCAAGCAATTAAACAAATGCGTGGTGACCAAGAACAAAGTCAACAATCATGGCATTAAGATTTGTCAGAGAATTCATTGAAGATCATCGAAGACTCACCGATCTAAACGAATACTCTGATCCTTCTCTCAAGCCTAATCGATCCACTCTTCAAATCCTTAAGAAATCTTTAAACAACAGAGGAACAATCGTTCAAATCAAACATATATGATCGAAGTAACAAAACTTCAGATCTATACCAATAGATTGATACTCACCACGTAAATTGATCAATGGTTCGATTATGGATGGATCGGAACACGAAAGGAACCTGAATGAAATGAGTCGTTCAAACCAATGTAAACAATTGAGTTTCGAATCAAGGAAGAACAGAGGAGATTCATAGGAAAACATCATTACCTGGCTTCAAGGATCAAAGCAGTGTCTCGCTAGCTCCATTGCTATTCCTCTGGTTGAAATTGAGATTTAGAGAAGAAGAACTTTCCACAGAATAATGGTAGAATGAGGAAGGAAGGATGAGCGATTGGTTCTTTAAATGGACAGTTAGTAGCGTGAGGCTCAGGCTACCACCTGGCGGGAAATCTCCACACTGTCCCTCTCTGACAATTCTGTTAGAGGAGAGAGAAACGGATGGAAAAAAATTGAATTTCTCAAGGTTGCAGGCTTGGTGAAATGAGCCGTTCAATTGCAGTAACAGAGGTTTAAAAGAATTCTTAGCCAAGTTAGTTTGGGCTGAGAACTTGAGAAGGGAAAGGCCTTGGGCTAGAGAGACTAACTTAGTAAGGAATTCAATTAATTGAATTGGGTTTAAGCCCATTGGGCTGAACATAAAGACTCTATGAATTTCTATCTCCTGGTTATTTAAGTAACAACCAAACCAAAACTTATTAATCCAATATGTAAACTTCACATATCTATATTCATTTATTTTAAAAAAATAAGGGAGGTGGAGTTACAGACGAGGCAAAGGAGGTCAGCCACTCGCCTTAGCCTTGCTTCAAGCGAGCGACCGGTTGGCTGCGCTGACGTCGCCTACGCAATCACCTGCAATCGCATAAGCAACAGATTAGAACACTGTATAATTCAAGGAATTTTGATATGAATGCGAAGCTCGAAAATGCAAGTCACAAAAACCCATTCGGAAAACATTCACGAAAACGCATTCACGAAAACCAAAGCCAAAGCCAAATCAAGTACGACATGAAAACCAGAGCAACAGGAGGTCTCTCCCGACTCAACCGCAGAGCTAATCCTCGAGGCGCAACCCGCAGAATATGGGACTTGGTTCCGAAGAAGCCATTCCATAACGTGTAATAGATCTTAATTCAACCGTTTCCGTTCGATCGACTCGGTCGATTTCGACCTATCGGTCCAGACCGAATCGATAGCGACAGTGTTCCTTTCTCGCGTACCCCGTGGACGGAAACGGGGCACGATGTAAGGACGGAGCACTACACCATAACCAACTAATAAAAAGTTTCATCCTCGAAACTTTAAGGATAGAACCTACCTCTACGAGAACAATGAAGGAAATTTTTCCTTCATTTCCGATTCAAGCTCCCACGTCGAATCTTCGATCGAATGGTTCCTCCAGAGGACGCGGACGAGAGGGATCGCTCGATTTCACAGCAGCTTATCCTTGCGTTCTATGATTTGAACTGGCTCTTCAATGTAGGATAAGTCTGACTTTAGCTCAAACTGGCCAAAATCTACCACGTGGCTCGGGTCGTGCACGTACTTTCGCAGTTGAGAGACGTGGAAGACATTGTGTACACCTTCAAGAGCCGACAGAAGGGCAATTTTATAGGCCACTGGGGTGACCCGTTCGAGTATTTTGAACGACCCAACGAATTTCGGGCTCAACTTTTCTTTCGTGCCGAACCGAGTAACTCCCCGCATGGGCGACACTTTGAGAAATACGTGATCGCCTTCTTGAAACTCGAGGGGTCGACGATGAACGTCCACATAGCTTTTCTGACGGTAGATGATTTTAGCCATGATGGAGTTTTGGAGTACGAGGTAACTAAAAGTCATGGCACAGATAGCGCAGTGGCGTGCTTTGACTAGTGTATTAGCCATGCCAGGGAAGGTCGAGCCATAGTGATGTCTTAACTAGGAAAACATGCCAAGTTGTGACATGACCATTATAAATAGTTAATTATTTATTATTAATATTATTTGAGATTTAAGTGACCTGGTTGTACCAAACTGGTCCGGGCTTGACCCGAACCAAGCACAAGCCCATGTAAACATATAGTACGTCCAAAGAGGCCCATGTAGATAATTATGGGGGGATATAATTAGTGTATTTATTTTAGTAAGATAAATAAGTAATTTTATATAAATGGGCTTTGTATACGAGATGGGTGTATTGATATTTGGTTTCTGAGCGTATGATGGCATGTCTTAGGCAATGCCTTTTGGGGTTGTGAGAATTGCTAGGCTATAGGTATACTGGTGAGTATATAGGTACGTATGTTTACGGTATACAAATATTAGGCATTATGTGCATATTGTGTTTCTAACGCATATTAATATCCCCGACTTTCTCGTGAGAATTCTTCCTCGACACTTCGTCTTTTTCCAAACCAGAATATGCGTTAGAAACACAACCTATAGGTCTTTGACACCAATGAATCGTTTCGAACTAAATCGAAACAAAATCGATATAAAATGGATGCAGAAAATGCCGAAAAATTGTTTGAGGACAGGACAGAAATCAGTTCTCGGACCCCCCTTTGGAAGGCAGTTTCTGGCGAAACCATCGACAGTTTTGAAAATCCACGAGAAGGGATGTATAGAAAACCTAACCGTGATCAAAACATAGTAATTGGTTTATTTTTTTTAGCTATTATATTCTGTTTAAATCGGGTTCATCGTTTTCGAAAATAGTAAAATTTACGAAATTCTCCTATACTACGTGCGTCCCGCCATTCCGAGCGACGTGGTCGTGAATCGAAAGCATCGAAAAGTGCGTAATAGCTTCATGGATATGTGGGCTTTGACGAAATCTAAATAGGTCGCGTGTGCGCGATAAATTTGATGCGTATCGTCGAAATTCACCGTATCGGCCTCTGTGCAAAATTTTCAATTAGTTTGTGCACGCTCGTCAGACTGAGATGAAACTTGTGCCAGCAGGACCGTATCGTTTTTCTGGTCCTGTAAGCCAAATTTGGTCCGATTCTAAGACAGTTGATAAAATCATCGTTTTGCGGGCCCCACGGTCCGACTCAACGGATGATTTTGTGCACAACCCGCTGAATCCAACTTTGGACATACGGTTGGGTTCGTATCGAAAAACTGGATCCGTAGACATGTAGTTTAACGACTTTAGAGACCGTTGACTCTGGCACGCTTTTTGGTGCAAAGCGGGTCCAACGGCGGACACCGTTTTGACCCAAAATTACCGTTTTACCCCTGTGTCCAGAATTGGACTTAAGGACAGGCAATTCTATCTATTTTGACTATTCTAAGAACATTGGTAATATTTATTTTGGCATCTGGAGACTGTTGTACGGGTTTTGACTTTTGTGGCACACTGAGTGGTTTGGACTATCGGTTTCACCAGCAAAGGACCACAAGCGAGTACAGTTTATTGTTTGTTTTTAGTATTGATCTTTACTATACATCAGTGCTTAGTCGATAGATATATGATTTCAGTTTTATGTTGATTTTGTTCCTTGTTGTGTCGGTAGGTGAAGTACCAACGATGTGTGATCTGACCTTAGACTGTGTAGACCATGATTTATTCTTGCATTAGACTGTGTAGACCGTGATTTATTCTTGCTTTATACAATATAGACCGTGTAACATCATACTGTGTAGATCGTGATTATTATTTTGTAGACAGTGTTTCTTTATTGCAATATTTTCTGTAGACTGTGTAATTGTAGACCGTATAACTGTAGACCGTGTAGACCGTGTCGCATAATTGTCCCGAGATCGATCACATATCAAAGGTACTTCAGTCGGTCAGTTGGTGCGTATTTTATTTTCTGTTCTTAGTATTCAGTTTTATTCTGTCTTTCTTCATTTTATTTTATGAATCATATGTCTAAAGGCTAACCTCTGTGATATAGTCATTTTCATATATTGGAACTGCATTCAGTGAATTGTACTCGTTCCATTCCTGACTGGAAACCAATATTTTTCAGGTGAGCCGTGGATTTACTTAGCATGGAAGATACGGGTGTACTTGCAGACAAAAGCCTAGAGACTAGCTAGAAGCTGAGTTGTAGTCATTTTAATATTTGTACAAGTTTATATTTTCCTGCAAATATAAAACTTGTGAATATTGTAAGTTAAATTATTTATATGAATGGGCATTATTTATGATTTTGATCTTCATGGCCGTGACAGCGTTCTACCGCCGACACTGCGGCGTAGGCTAGCTTGGACACGTCTCGTATCCGAAAAAAAATAGGTGCGGGTCGTAACAAGTTTTTGTGGTGGCCCATGCAGGTCTATTTTCGCAAATCATGCGAACTCATGATAGTACTTAAGTTAGTCGTACTATTGCGCGTCTGCGACTAGGAAATGCTCATTCACGAATTTAGATGAGGAATTATTGATTTTGATAGTTGTCAGATCCCCATAGGTACACTATTTCCTCTTGATATGACGATATGGTCCAATTTGGATAGATTATTCAACTAGTGAGACCGGACTTCATAGAAGTAATGATCTAACCTTGATAAACTATTAAATTTCTTCCCCTTGCCTCTTTAGACATCATCCTCATATCTTAGCCCGAATTGCCAGTTTAGTTCCTACTTTTGCCCTAAGAATTATTTTATATATAATTTCTGATTATGTTATCCATATACAGACCTCGAGTTAGTTTCGATTCAAAAATTTTCCTCCATGATTTGAATACATATGAAATAGATACTAGAGTGTTCGTATTTCTTTGTCTTCAGTTATTTCCTCCATGTTCATCTTTTATTGAAGGGGGTTATGACTGATAGGACAAATACTTACGCTTTATTTCATAGTCAACATGTTTAAATCTCTAGAAGCTCAGGGATTTATACAAATATAGTTACAGGAATATTAGTTAACTCATAATGGCAAGATAGCAGCGCACCGTCACCATTTATTTGAATTAGGGAGACTATGGATTCACTGCAGCCAGCAGCGCACTGGCGAGACACGATCCCTAGAGTTGACATTTGTTTAAGGAAATATAGGTTATAGAAGGTTACTAAAAACTATGGCTAGTGGTCCTCTTTTGACCGTAGTCACCCTTGTGACAATATAAGGTAGAGTATCGGATAACATATCACATCTGAATCACGAAACCAAGGGTTTACCACAGCCAGAGTATACGGGTGGGGCATAATCCTCGGTGAAATGACTTCAGACGTGATTACAAGTTATGATACTATAGAGGATAGGAAAATGCCCTGTATGTCCCCTAGGATCCAAAACCAATACTAGAGGAAGTTCTGTAAGTTGGGTGGCACGTCTCCCGATCTAGCATTCTGTGGTCCTTGTGACCTATTGACGAGAATATTGATTGGCGCTAATAGGTTTACCTAGAGTATAAGATTTTGAGGTCCATAACCCATTAGTCGACCAAGGCCTTGGATAAGAAGATAGTAGGAAGACTGTATAAGCAAGAACACCTGGTAAATTTTTTTGATTCTCACAAAACTCGAACTACTTGTGCGTTCTTTCAAAAATCTTGTATACTTATAATTTGACTATTTTGACCAATGTTGCTATCACAGCCTAGTTTTGTAAGCTTACTCTTTTATCGAACTTGATTCAAGACATATGTTTATTGGGGACGCCCACTAACATATTGTCTAATCAGAATCGATGTATTACGGTATGATCAACCGTAGTGCACTCGGTTCGCTCTCCCTCTAATTAACCTACGTGAACTGAGATGTAGATGTCTCTAGACTCTCATCCGCTACTGTACTAACAATTCCTCTTGAATTATACATTCTTCTTTGAATCACGTAATTGTGTTCAGTGACATCTCCCTTGAACTCTTTATTATTTTTTGTCTATCACTGATTTGGAAATACGAAAGCTCGAAATTGGTAGAAAGATATCCCCCATGACTATGGTAGTTGTATACACAAGTGTAGCTACCATCGGCCAGTCATGTGATTGAGTTACTCGTTCTCCTCTCGACCCTCAAACTACTATTAGGACTTTCAAGCCATTTGAAATCTGAGAACGATTAGGGTTCTACCCTTAGTCAAATGCCAACCTAGGAGACTATCTATTCTCAAGAAACCAAATGGCGTGAGCCTCTAACTATTTGCTTGAAGCATGCTTTAACTAGACCCTTGTGACAATAGTCTGGAAGGTTTGACCCCAATAGAAACTCACAACTCAGTTGTTAGAAATTTTTTCGTAGGGTGTGTCTTAGAGTTGGTTACCCCGTCAAAAACTCTCGTATATTATGGATGAGTAGGTCATTCTATTTTATCAACCATGTGCCGTTGTACACACTCGTTTTCCAATTATTGAGGAACGATCCTTAGCTTGACTTATATATACCGTATTTCGTTACGCCGTGCCCTATTCTTTATCAACAAGAGTCGGGGTACAATATCCGGACTTTGAAATTCTTCTGACCTCATTATTCCTAAAAACCACGTCCTAGTTTCTAAGGTGGGTAGACTGTAAGCCTTCTAAAATTTTGGGACGTACGAGGGTTACTGATTGATTAGAATAATTCCAATTAGGATGATAATTAGTGCCCCATGGACTCCCACTTTGCATTTAGATCATGTTGTGTTCCCGACCGTGTCATTAATAATCGGAGCACAAGACCAGCTGTTACCTTCCAACAAATTTCATATGCAAGATCTAGACGAGTCCACCTTTATCTAGGTATTTTATGTCCCACTCAAACCCGCCCCCTTGTACTCTATTTTTATGGTACGACTTTCAGGTAAAAAGGACTAGCTATAACCCTTACCATAATACCGATAAACTTCCCGACCACAATTAGAGACTCAACCTTGACTCAATTCGTTCGACCCAATATATGGTTGTGATTCACTTGAAGCCCACTACGCACATGTCACTAATGTGTTATTCAATTGTGTCTTCTCGTGCTACTTAAACACAAAGTCATGGAAGACGCATCTTTGGGCTTTAGGAACCTAGCTGACCAATCTGACTGGCAACTAGCTCAACCACGGGGCTAGAAACCTATTTTAAGTTACCCTAACCTAGTAGAGGTAGTATAATCATTGGGATCTAGACCAGTCAATAGAGACTGAAATCCGAGGTTCATCCAACCAATGATTGATGTCCAATCTGGAACCCATTAAGACCCAGTAAAACCCATCCATACAAATCACCATTTTTAGAATATATAAAATCGAACTATTTGAGATAGGTCCCTATACCGATAGTATAGCCTCCATCTCTTAGAATATGAAGTCATTCGTAACCCTTATTCCATCTACCTGAAAGTCGAGATACGATCTTGTATTGCATTTTATCCCTTGCTCATGTGTTTAAATAACCACGGGAAAGATCACAATCTTGATTTCTCAAATTCTGTTCTATTATGGAACCTGTTCAGAATCTCGAGAACAGAACTTCTGTATTACACAGATTGCAAGCCCCTTAGAAAACGAAGGGTTCTTCGATTTCGCAAGTGACTGGACTAGAGTAGCCCAATCTAGCAAATAAGTCAATGGTTCATGAATTTTCTTTCTAGCTGTATCATTGGATACCGGCTACTGCTCTTGAAACTTCATTTTTACTCTCGATTGTTCTTCTTTATCTTCATTTCCTTCCTATTTCGGAGCGACGAAGGTCATGCTTATTAGAATTTACCAATGTTTCTTGGCTACTTGTGTAAATTGTTGCTTGTTAGGGTTATTTGATAGATAGGAAGAGATTATAGATGCCATAAGCAGTAGATAGCTATTGGTAGAAATTTTCGCATATAGTTGGATGATTAAAATGTTTTAGTGACATGAGATTTGAGGGAGTAGTGTGACCAAAGGTGGGTAGAAGTTCTCAGAGTTTTGTAGTTACAAAATGGCTAGGAGGAGGATATAAACTGTTTTTGAGGAAATAAAATTCGAGGAGATTAAGGTAATGGTATATTTCTTTTTTGAATTTAAGGAATAGTTATGAATTAGAATTTCGAGGACAAAATTATTTTTAAGGTGGTTAGATTTGTAATCCCTCTTTCCGGAATTTTGAATTATATTTTTATTTATTTATTTGAATTAAATGGTAATTTTTAGAGTTTTCATAAATAATTATTTAGTTAATTATTACGGTAGATGATTTTAGCCATGATGGAGTTTTAGAGTACGAGGTGACTAGAAGTCATGGCACGGATAGCGCAATGGCGTACTTTGACTAGTGTATTAGCCATGCCAGGGAAGGCCGAGCCATAGTAATGTCTTAACTAGGAAAACATGCCAAGTTATGACATGACCATTATAAATAGTTAATTATATATTATTAATATTATTTGAGGTTTAAGTGACCTGGTTGTACCAAACTGGTCCGGGCTTGACCCGAACCAAGTACAAGCCCATGTAGACATATAGTACGTCCAAAGAGGCCCATGTAGATAATTATGGGGGGATATAATTAGTGTATTTATTTTAGTAAGATAAATAAGTAATTTTATATAAATGGGCTTTGTATACGAGATGGGTGTATTGATATTTGGTTTCTGAGCGTATGATGGCATGTCTTAGGCAATGCCTTTTGGGGTTGTGAGAATTGCTAGGCTATAGGTATACTGGTGAGTATATAGGTACGTATGTTTACGGTATACAAATATTAGGCATTATGTGCATATTAATATATCTTATTTATATAAACTTCATGAATATTTCTTATATTTAATTAAAGTGTGTAAAAAATATATATATGTATATAAATATATATATTGGTAACTCAATTGATAGACTCATTTTATGTAAATATAATATATGCATATTATATGGTATATGGGTATTCATCATATATGTATAAATATACATGTGAATAATGGTAAATAGTCATATATATAATATATCTTTAAAAAAACAAAAGAAATGAATTGTGAATACTTTTATTGTAAATATGCAAATATATGTATGGTATATATATATGTAAATAAATGTATATGTATATTCATACTTGTATGCACACATGAATGTATATATGTATATATGTGTATATATACAAGTATTAAAAAAAGAACAAATGAATTAATAACAAAACCCAGCCCAGGCCGCTCAGCCCATGAGCCAGGCCACCCGAGCTGAACTACACAGCCTTTCCAGACCAAAGTCCCCCCCACCCGAACTCACGTAAACTCGATCCCGCGACTGTATATAAGATCGAGAGAAACTCGAAGAGAGAAAACCCTAACGCCGCACCCACGTGCCCCTGCACGGACCATATCTCGCGCGCGCCGTCGCAGGTGGACGCCGGCCAACCACGCGTGGTGGCGAGGTCGACAGCAAGGCCGCCGCGTGCGGGTGATGACAGCAGCAGTAACAGCGCGGAGCCCCGACTTCCTGGTGAGAATTCTCCCTCGACTCTTCGTCTTTTTCCAAACTAGAATATGCGTTAGAAACACAACCTATAGGTCTTTGACACCAATGAATCATTTCGAACTAAATTGAAACAAAATCGATATAAAATCGATGCCGGAAATGCCGAAAAATTGTTTGAGGACAGGACATAAATCAGTTCTCGGACCCCCCTTTGGAAGGCAGTTTCTGGCGAAACCATCGGCAGTTTTGAAAATCCACTAGAAGGGATTTATAGAAAACCTAACCGTGATCAAAACATAGTAATTGGTTTATTTTTTTATCTATTATATTCTGTTTAAATCGGGATGAAAGTTGCCCAAAAACTGTTTTCTAAAATAGTAAAATTTACGAAATTCTCCGATACCACGTGCGTTCCGCCATTCCGAGCGATGTGGTCGCGATACGAAAGCATCAAAAGGTGCGTAACGGCTTCGTGGACGTGTGGGCTTTGACGGAATCCAAATTGGTCGCGTGTGTGTAACGAATTTGATGCGTATCCGTCAAAATTCACCGTATCGGCCTCTGTGCAAATTTCTCAGTTAGTTTGTGCACGCTTGTCAGATTGAGACGAAACTTGCGCCAGCAGGACCGTATTGTTTTTTTGGTCCTGTATGCCAAGTTTGGTCCGATTCGGAGACAGTTGATAAAATCGCTATTTTACGGGTCCCACGGTCCGACTCAACGGGTGATTTTGTGCACGACCCGCTGGAATCCAACTTTGGACATACAGTTGGGTTCGTATCAAAAAACTGGATCCATAGACATATAGTTTGACGACTTTAGAGACCGTTGACTCTGGCACACTTTTCGGTGCAAAGCTGGTCCAACGACGGACACCGTTTTGACCTAAAATTACCGTTTTGCTCCTGTGTCCAGAATTGGACTTAAGGACAGGCAATTCTAGCTATTTTAACTATTCAAAGAACATTGGTAATATTTATTTCAGCATCTGGAGACTGTTGTACGGGTTTTGACTTTTTGGCACACTGAGTGGTTTGGACTATCGGTTTCACCAGCAAAGGACCACAGGCGAGTACAGTTTATTGTTTGTTTTCAGTATTGATCTTTACTATACATCAGTACTTAGTCGATAGATATGTGATTTCAGTTTTATGTTGATTTTGTTCCTTGTTGTGTCGGGAGGTGAAGTACCAACGATGTGTGATCTGACCTTAGACCGTGTAGACCATGTAGACCGTGATTTATTCTTGCATTAGACCGTGTAGACTGTGATTTATTCTTGCTTTATACAATGTAGATCGTGTAACATCATACTGTGTAGATCGTGATTATTTTTTTGTAGACACTGTTTCTTTATTACAATATTTTCTGTAGACCGTGTAACTGTAGACCGTGTAATTGTAGACCGTGTAATTGTAGACCGTGTAACTGTAGACCATGTAACTTTAGACTGTGTAGACCGTGTCGCATAATTGTCCCGAGACCGATCACATATCAAAGGTACTTCAGTCGGTCAGTTGGTGCGTATTTTATTGTATTTCATTTTCTGTTCTTAGTATTCAGTTTTATTCTGTCTTTCTTCATTTTATTTTATGAATCATATGTCTAAAGGCTAACCTCTGTGATATAGTCATTTTTATATATTGGAACTGCATTCAGTGAATTGTACTTGTTCCATTCCTGACTGGAAACTAATATTTTTCAGGTGAGCCGTAGATTTACGTAGCATGGGAGATACGGATGTACTTGCAGACAAAAGCCTAGATACTAGCTAGATAGCTGAGTTGTAGTCATTTCAATATTTGTACAAGTTTACATTTTTCTGTAAATGTAAAACTTGTAAATATTGTTAGTTAAATTATTTATGTGAATGAGCATTATTTGTGATTTTGATCTTCATGGCCGTGACAGCGTTCTACCGCCGACACTGCGGCGTAGGCTGGCTTGGACACGTCTCATATCCGAAAAAAAAAAATGGGTGCGGGTCGTGACAGCTGCTGCTGCAGCTTGAATTGAGCCTCGAACCGATTCTCAAATTAAGTCTGACGAGCCTCCGCTTGCTGATGATGGAGCTCGTTTTGACGTTGCTGTATTTCAAGCATTTGCAGCATACATTGCATCAGGTCGTCGGAAGGTCCGGCTACGGTAGGCGTCATTCCCGTTGTATTGATGGAATGCTCGGGTCTGGAAGTACTCGAGCCGGTGGAAGCGCTCGCTTCATCCTCTACCCGAGCTCCCGCAACTGCAGGGAAAAGAAAGGCAACTCTCGTTAGTTTCAGAAAACGTCCTGGGTTCAGCGTATGGAATAACTCATCTCATCGGCACGAGGTCAACGGTTTTGAGACTAGAACTCGACACTGGAGGCCAAGGACGTAAAGTCATGCTCTGATACCATTATGTCACACCCCGATTCTGTCGAATCAATAGTTGTCCCCCGGGCGTGATGCCGTACGAACCTAATTTACGATCGCACAAGACATAGTCATAAGGTAATCCGAGACACGAGATCTAACAGAGTACGTAGACAAATTGAATCACACTATAAGTAAAGAAAACTTTGATCTTTATTGATAATGAACATCTTTTACAGACTCCGGTACAAGACTCATTGTCGCGCGAGCTACAACATGACTCGATTACAAAAGAGTGCCGATGAGATAGCCGTTCTATACATTGCACACATCCCTCAATATACAACAAAGTACTCCAGTGACCTGGATGGGAGGGACGCTGAGTCATCTTCTTTGGACTGTCGGAAGCCTTCAAAAGTAGAGTCACGGGAAAAGTCTTCGACGCACGGCCGAAGCTTCAAAACCACGAACGCCGCCGAGCTAGTTGGCGCGTCCTTTCTGGTTCGCGGGACCTGCAAAGAGCGAGGATCAGTAGGAGCACATGTACTGGTGAATGGCTAATTAAATCCAAGCTCTGAATTTGATTCAAGAAGTTTTATAAACATGTTAGCTAGCATTTTACGTGATATTTCTAACCATCCTGATCAATTACATGTTAACATGATTCGAGGCAAGCATATGAAATTGTATAACAGCAAGCAACTATCATTTTTATCCCGTGTCACGTGTATTTGTTAAACCGTAAAAAGGGTGTGAAGGCCACTGGCAATGTCAAGCCATCGCGGGCTATAGCCGGGTTAGACGGCGACCCTTTCGCGGCGGATAGCGAGCCCTGTGCGAAAGTTCCCGAATAACCCACGCCGATGAAGGGCTGGCGCTTGCTATTCTCGTTTCTCCCGGGCCGAATCGGTCCCTTGGCCTAGGCAACCGTTCGAGTAAACTACACCTTGTCGACAAGTTGTCCAATGACCATTTTCTTTTGAACTTAGTCAATTTGCTTACTTAGCCGTATTGTTGCGATAAAAGTTAATCGATTCATTCATTGTTTTGCTTAGGCTAAGTAAATTTGCATGAGAAGGCACGTTTTCCATTTTCAATACAGGCAGTTCGATAGCAAGTGTTTCGTGAAGAATCGTGTCACAATTTCTTTGATTCTACACCATCATGACAAGCATTCATTTAACTTCATATTGATCTTTGAAATAAAGGGACGAGGCAAAGGAGGTCAGCCACTCGCCTTAGCCTTACTTCAAGCGAGCGACTGGTTGGCTGCACTGACGTCGCCTACGCAATCATCTGCAATCGCATAAGCAACTGATTAGAACACAGTATAATTCAAGAAATTTCGATATGAATACGAAGCTCGAAAACGCAAGTCACGAAAATCCATTCGGAAAACATTTACGAAAATGCATTCACGAAAACCAAAGTCAAAGCCAAATCAAGTGCGGCATGAAAACCAAAGCAACATGAGGTCTCTTCCGACTCAGCCGCAGAGCCAATCCTCGAGGCGCAACCTTGCCCGCTGAATATAGGACTTGGTTCCGAAAAAGCCATTCCACAACATGGAATGGATCTTAATTCAACCGTTCTCGTTCGATCGACTCGGCCGATTCCGACCGAATCAATAGCGACATTGTTCCTTTCTCACGCACCCCGTGGACGGAAACGGGCCACGATGTAGGGACGGGGCACTACAAGTGCAGCCCAAATTTCAAGTATAGTTTGACTCGTTGACTGAAGGTCGCGCAACCTGATGAAGTTGAGACAACTTACATTCTAAAGCAGGATGACATGGCGCACATGCCACTAATCTCTCAAGACGTGTCTACTATCCTGTACACGACCACATGCATCTCAATCACATGATGCCACGCGTCTAAATACAGTTAGTACACAACTTAATAGCTGAATGAGAGTTGGCACAACAGGAGGTTGGCGCAACCCAATGTGGCGCAATCCAGCCTCGCGCACATCAGAATAACTGCTAAAATAGTTATTTCTTGAACTCTATAGATAGAGTTTCCAATCATTATGAAATCATCAGATACATACGCATATAGATCAAGAACTCTTGCAAAATTGATGCTACATTCTCCAGAGGCTATAGTCTTCAAGTTCACATAGTCAAAGGGATAAAGTGATCGTCTTCTGATCCGATTCCTACAGTTGTACTTCCCCATGATTTATTTTACTTTATACTATTCTTTTTCAAGTTTGGAATAAACTTTTTATTTTTTACAAACAAAATGACGACTCTGCTGGGGACGAATTTCTCCTCCGACGAGAAGGTGACAACTCAATGTGATACTGCGTCGATCGGCAAGACGCAGAAGACTCTGGTTGTTCAAGTTAACCAGACAGCCTACGAGAATATGATTGGCACCAAGAGCAACAAGCGTACAATGGCTATCGCCAAGAACAGGACTGTGTGGGCTCCTAAATATCCCATGGTTACTGTTGCCCAGGCGCAACCTGAGTGTTCAGTGGTCAAGACACAATCTGTCTCGGCGGCTCAGGCACAGCTTACTTCTGTTGCCCGTGCACAACCTATTCATCCTGCTGCCCACGCGCAGTCTACTACTCTCTTTGCTACCAAGGCGCAACCTGTTCAAGCCATTGTTGAGGTGCAGTCTACCCATGTTGCTGCCATGGAACCATCAGTAGCCCGTAGGATTATGGCACAACCCAAGCAATCAGCACCTCAGGCGCAGTCTGCTACTCTGACGCAACTCAAGGGAACTATTCTTTTGGCTATTCCCTCTTCTAATTCTCAAGTTCTGAACTTGGAGAATCAATGTTCTAGTGCCAACACTAGACAGAACAATGGGAAGAGTCCTTTGACACTTTCTCAATTGGCGCAATCTGTGCCTAAAATGGTCTCACAATAGAACAAAGGGAAACGCTTCTTAGCTGATCCTCTACAAAATAAAGGAAAGCACCCTTTGGTCTTTTCTCAAACTTCCTGGTCTATGACTCAGAGGAAGATATATCAGATTCTATTCCTTTAAACAGAGGTCTTCGGATCTCTGATATTGGAAAGAATACTGACCAAAGAGGTATCTTACCTACCCCTATGGGGTTTGGTCAAAACCTTCCCACCTTGCAAATTTCAAGATCCAAGCAAAGAAAATTGAGGGTATCACAAACAGAGACACCTGGAGCAGAATTTTCAGATTTACGCGCTTATCTCAATAGGCGTCAACCAATATCAACTTTGGCAAAACGTAAGAACCCTATGCCAAAGGCCAATCTGTACCAAAAGCTAAAGTTTGAAAAGAAGGACCCAACAACCTATGATAATGAGTTGAGTACACCTTTGTACACTCAGGAAACTAAACATCTGAAGAATAAGTGACATATTCCTAACATCATTAAGGAATATGTTCCTCCGACTTTTTCTCGTCCTGTAGTGGTAACTGATCTCCAGGAACGTCTTACACAAAGACGGGAGATTATAGGGATGTCTCTCTCACCTCCAAATCGTGCTTCAGATCGCCACTACCTTCATGAAGTCGTCATGAACTGTTGTTGCCAATTGGCTCGACGATCTGTCTTCGACCGTCTGAACTATGCTTCAACTCATAAAAATATAATAGAAGACGAAGATGAGCTATTATATGCTTCTGTCAACATGACTTCTCAAGGTACTGGGGGTGGGAAATGTCCAAGACGTAATGCATCCCGTAATCCTAGCCATCAATACTTAGATCAGATCCATGCATCCAGTGAAGGTGTCTTTCAATACACTAGATCGAGAAATCGACATTTGAACCAAGGTATCTTTAATCAAGAAGATCTCCCAATCGCTCATGTAGGAGAGGACTCTTTCTCAGAGTTGATGCAGATATTGAAAGTTCTGAACAAACTATCTCATCAATAGCTGTAAGAGAAGTGATGGCATATACCATTACGGAAGATCAAGATGCCTCTACTTCAACCAGTCAAGAGCAACGAATTGTTGCATTAGAGGACAAATTGAAGACCATGGCAGAAATGGTTGCAAGCATACACACCAAAATTGTGGCTCAACATACAGTATCCCCGATTGTAAACCCTGCTACAAATCCTGAGCTTATAGCATCTTTTGTACCTGTTAGTCTGGGGGTACCAACTCCTCAGGTTGCTTCCGTGCCAATTCAAGTTGATTCCAGTCAGTCTGGTGCTGGGGGTGGTAATTACCATGTTGTTCCTCTTTCTAACACTTCTAACCAGCCTACCAATTTCCAAACATCAGGGGATGCTAATGAGGCTGTTAAACTTTTACGTACTCAGTTTGAGGCCTTCAAGCAAAAGGATGGCCTACAAAGACTGGGCATAAAACAACCATATCCTACAGAGTGGAAGAAAGTTCCATTTTTTCCTAAGTACAAGCTTCCAACCATTATGCTGTTTGATGGCAGCACTTCTCCAAGTCAGTGCATCAATCATTTTGAGGTGATGACTAATCAATTACAGCCAAATGATGCTCTCCTTACCAGAGTGTTCGTCGGTTGTTTAGCCGGCGCAGCCTATGACTGGTATCGTAGCCTGCCTGATGGCTGCATCACTTCTTTTGCTGGTTTCAAGCAAATGTTCTTGGAACATTTTTACGAAGGAGTCAACGACATGATGATATCTGCCCTCATTAAGATTAAACAGAGGCACAATGAATCTACATAGAGTTTTATTGAAAGATTCCGTCGAGAGGCACTCAAAATGCCTTTAAAAACTTCATCTGCTGTAACATTAGACACTAGCAAATCAAACTTATTGCCTATTATCAGTATGTGGACAGGATCTACACAATTCCAGGATTGGCCTTCTTTTATTGTCAATACCAAAGCAGCCGAGGTCAGTGCCGAAAAGTTTAAGCAGTTAGGAGTCCAAATGACTCATCCTAACCAAGATGAATATTCTACACCCGGGGGTAGTAATCGCCAGAATAATCGTAAGAGTAAAGAAACACTGGCCATCAATCTTAAAGGCAAGGAGTCTTTGGCTGTCAATGTTACTCAGATGACATCCACTCCATCAGCACCACCGCAGAAGACAACTCGTCCAAAAGAAGAGTATTCTTTTGATGAAGATGATACTTTAAGCATCTTCGATTGCATGATCAAAAGCAATAAGCTTCAGCTTCCAGAGGAAAAACGGCCAGAAGAAGTGGATAAAACTGATCACCCTAAATATTGTATTTATCACAGATTTATAGGGCATCCAACCAGAGCATGTTATGTGATCAAGGGTAAAATCCAGGAGTTGGTCAACTCTGGAGCAATTACTCTGCAATAGGACGAGAAAACAGTGACTGCTAATGTGGTTTCTCTATAATTCGATGATTTTCTACCACAACTTGTGCAAGATGGTGTTGTCCTCATTCCAAGGACTACTCTTGAAATTGTGAATCTCCCACCTCCTCAAAATGAAGGTCTTGTTCTGCTGTCAACTGACAGAGGAGAGATTATGTGGATTCATCCAGATCTGGTAGCAGAATTTGAAACGTCTTCCTCTTCTAAGCAAAAGAAGTATTCCAAATCTAAATCCAAGAACTGTAATATGGTATCCTTTGAACCAGTAACAGAAGAAGAAATTCTAATGGGCACTATATCATGAAAACCCTATCTTCGGGAGTATTCCAAAAATTAAGAGAATCCTGCTCCGTCTCCTGATGTTCCTCCTCCATCATCTTCTCCTGCTGAGAATACACCATCCACATCCTTGCCGGTGGTCGAACCATCTCCTCCTAAACCAACATCAGCAGACAAGGGGAAGCAACCTGTTCGTTTTGACAAAGCACTAAAGAAGTCCTCATCTCTTGGACTTGAAAAGCCTTACAATTTTGACATATTGGCTCAATTGACCAATACTCCAGCAAGATTATCAATCTTTGAACTTTTACGTCTCTCAAAAGAAACTCGAGAGACGTTAAGTGAAGCCTTGATGCAGGCTGACGCTTGTCTTACTCTTCTCAAGAAACCTGAAAAGGAGCCAGTCAGCTGTGCACATTGTCATAGTGTATTTGAATTAATGCCAATATCGCTTTTACACAAGATGACATATTGTTAGAAGACAATCGTCATGATCGTCCTCTTTATTTTACAGGGTATATGGACACCATAAAAGTCGATCACATTCTGATTGACCCCGGGTCTACACTTAGCATTATGCCGAAGTCTTTACTGGATGCTTTGAAGATCCCAGTGCATAACCTTTCTACAACTATCACTACCATCCTAGGGTTTAATCAAGAAGAAGTGAACCTTTGGAAAAGATACGCCTAAAACTTCAAATTGGCAATCTTCGTACAAAGGTAACTTTCTATGTTATTGACAATCATGGCTCATACAACGCTTTGTTGGGAAGGCCATTCCTCTATGAACACAATATTGTACCCTCTACGCTCCACCAATGTTTCAAATATGTGGATGGTAATGGAGAAGTCCAAAAAGAGGTTGCAGATCTGAATCCTTTCAAAGGAGTTGAAGCATATTGCAACGATTCTCATATGTACAAGGAGGAATTCATGAAGGTGGTACTAGCAATGGACACATATGAAGAACAGAAGAATGTGCCAAATGATACTCTGGTGATTCCCGTCAAAGGACGTACCTCGTGTCCTCAGTCTTCCAAACCACTGACTATCTATCTTCCTTCGGCCTAAGGGTGATAGTAAAGAACAAAGGGAGCTCACCACTTCTGAGCCTCTTGTAATCGATCTTCGTCGCAAAAAGCTCACTCCTCCTTCTTGTTCTTCTTCTCCCCCTCTAGTCATCAATCTGACTAAGCATGCTAAGGCTGAAGTCCCTATTGTAAATGATGGTGTAAAAATCAATAAAGCATCTCCTTTGCAGTATACTGATGTCTTTTACTATACTCGGTGTTATTTGGATATGCTAGATAACTTTAAATCACTTATAATAGAAGTCGTATCACCTCTGCAAAATATGGTATCACTGGATTCAATACAAGAGTCGTACTTCTTAGTACCGTTTCGAAAGAAAGATGAAAAGCCTATATTCTTCAACAAAAGAGAGGAACCAGAAATCATGCTCTATAACAATAAAAAAGATGATTCCGAAAGGCTACAATTACGCCGCTATAGCCCTCAATCCAAAGCAATCATCCGCAAAATGGGCTATGATTTCAACAGGCCTCAACAATGGTAAAGGAAGGTGAACTCCTCTTCGTATTGCTGTTCCAAAAGAAAAATCACAACAATACCACAGTAAAACGAAACGAGGACTAGGTTATATGTCACCACTTCCAACTCCAGAACCTTCTGAATCTGATGAAGAAGAACGTTCAAACTCTTCTGATTCTATCTCATGGGATTCTAATACCAACATTGGTCATGTTCATAGGGTGATAGTATCTTCTAACATGGTGTCTGCCGAATTCTCAGAAGAGGCCTATGAAAATGACATTAAAGAAGCTCCTGAAATGGACCCTTGGGCACAAAGGATGGATAATCAGTGGGAAGTTCATTTTGAACAACGAGAACCACCTACTGAAGATCAACTAGTCCAGATCGATATTGGAGAGGAGGGCGTATCGCGATCAATCTTCATTAGCAAAAATCTCCCAGAGGATGTTAAACAAGAATTAATTTATCTTATTCGTGAATATATTGATGTCTTCGCTGGAGTTACGAAGATATGTCGGAATTAGAGCCTCAAATTACAACTCACAAGCTTAACATTTTGCCGAATGCCAAGTCGGTCAAACAACAACAACGGTGATTCAAGCCTGAAATGATAGATGCAATTGATGATGAAGTCAAAAAGCTTATAGCTTGTGGTTTTATCAGAGAAGAACATCATCCTGACTGGGTAGCCAATGTTGTACCAGTTCTGAAGAAGACCGGAAAGGTTCAAGTCTGCATAGACTTTCGGGATCTCAATGATGTTTGCCCTAAAGATGAATTTCCTCTCCCAATTACTGATGTCATGATCGACAACACATGTGGATTCGAACAAATTTCTTTTATGGATGGGTTTTCTGGATATAATCAAATCCGGATGAATCCTGAAGATGAGAAATATACTTCGTTTTGTACTCCTCGTGGAGTATACTGTTATACAATTATTCCGTTTGGTCTAAAGAACGCAGGTGCAACTTACCAGCGGGCTATGAGTACTATCTTTCGCGATCATCTGCGAAAGACTGTCGAATGCTATGTCGACGATATTGCTATCAAAAGTCGTCTCAAGGAAGATCACATTCAAGATTGAAGAACTATCTTCAATCTAATGTGCCGGCATCAACTCAAAATGAATCCCACCAAGTCTTTCTTGGGTGTCGCTAGTGGCAAATTTCTCGGCTTCGTTATTACCTCTAAGGGTATACACGTTGATCCCGAAAAGATCAAAGCCATTCAAGAAATGCGTCCTTCACGCAACCTAAAAGAGCTACGAGGATTCCAAAGTCGACTTGTGTACATCAGGCTCATTTTGAATTTATCTGGACGTTGCACACCATCTACTCAGTTAATGAAAAAAGGTGTATCTTTCGTTTGGACAAAAATATCAACGAGCATTTGATGACATAAAGCGGTACTTAATGAGTCCACCGGTTCTTGTACCACCGATTTCAGGAATACCCTTCTTAATGTATGTCCGGGCAATGGATCATTCGTTGGGAGCTTTGCTAGCTCAGAAGAACAAGGAAGGTCATGAGCAAGCCATCTACTATCTTAGCCGAACGATGATTGGAGCTGAACATCATTATAGTCCATTAGAGAAGGAATGTTTAGCCTTAATGTTTGCTGTTCAGAAGACAAGACATTACATCATAGGCCAAACTATTTATGTCATATCCAGAGTCAATCCTCTTCGAGTCTTAATGAAGAAGCCAAGTACACTCAATTCTAGGCTTGCCACATGGGCCATACTACTAGCACAATATGATATGGTTTATGTTCCTCAAAAGTCTATAAAAGGCCAAGCACTTGCTGACTTCTTAGCAGCTCATCCTGTCCCTGAGACATCTAAACTCTATGATGAGATTCCGGACGAAACATTGGAATCAAATATGATCTCAGAAGAATTTTTTACCTGGAGATTGTTCTTTGATGGAGCTTCTAGAATTGGACCTGGAGGTACCCTTGTGGCTGGAGTGGAAATTGTTCTCGTTTCACCCGATGGATTAACTATTCAAAGAGCTTATTCTTTCAACAAGTCATGCTCTAACAATGTAGCAGAATACAATGCCTTGCTCATTGGACTCCAATTGGCTAAACAACTGGGTGTTGAATATCTCAAAGTATATGGCGACTCTAAGCTGATTGTTAATCAGGTTAGAGGCATATATGAAGTCCGACATCAAGATTTAGTACCATACCATGAAGCAACAACCAGGATAGCTTCTTCGTTCAAAGGATTCTTCATCGAACATGTACGTCGGGCATACAATACAGAAGCTGATGCCTTAGCTAACCAAGCTACGGTATTGACAGTTCCAGTTAAAATACAACAGATGGTTGTTATCTCTAATAGAGAACTATTTTGTGTTGAAAACAACTACAACATCGAATTCAGCAACCTAACTGAAGTCAACGTCACTTGCGAGGACTGGAGAGCACCTTTTATTGATTTTACAGTGCATGACATCTTGCCAGAAGATCCTAAATAGGCTACAAGTATATGTCGTCGATTGCTTCGATTCTATTATAATCATACTACTAAAACACTCTATCGAAGAACTTTTGATGGATTACTCTTGAGGTGTCTCGCTGGTGATGAAGCAAAACAGATATTACGTGAAGCTCGTGATGGTATTTATGGAGCACATCAGCCTGGTCCTAAACTACAGGATCGTATTCGACGTATGTGCTACTACTGGCCCTCTATGGTATCAGATGCTATTGACTATGCAAAAAATATTGTGCATGTCAAATTTATGCAGATTTTATTCACCAACCATCGGAATTTCTTCATCCGACTGCTGTCTCATGGCCTTTTGAAGCTTGGAACATGGATATAATTGGCCCTATCAATCCTCCTTCATCTAAAGGACATCGGTTCATCTTAGCTATAACCGATTATTTCTCCAAGTAGGCAGAAGCTATACCTTTGGCTGAAGTTAAAACGAGTAGTGTTATCAACTTCATCAAACATCATGTGATATATAGATTTGGTGTCCCTCGCCGAATCATCTATGATAATGGGCCACAATTCATCAGCCAGAAGTTTAATAGGTTCTGTGATGACAACAGAATCAATAATGTTGCCTCTACGACCTATAATCCTGCGGCTAAGGGTTGGCTGAAGCGTTCAACAAGACCATTATTAAACTCCTTAAAAAGTTTGTCTCTATCAACAAACATAATTGGAGTGATAAACTTGGAGAATGTCTATGGGCATATCGCACTACTATCCGTAATCCTACAGGCTGCACACCTTTTTCTTCAGTATATGGGTGTGAAGCTGTTCTACATTTGGAAATTCAAATTCCATCATTGAGAATTGCCATTGCTAACGAACTTACTACAGAAAATAATGATTATCTTCGGCTTCAAGAATTGGAGGCACTCGATGAGAAAAGGTTACTGGCTCAACAGCACATTGAACTTTATCAGGCCCAGATTTCAAAAGCCTTTAATCGCAAAGTCAGAGTGCGAACTTTTCAGGAAGGCGAGTTGGTCCTTACAGCTAGACGTCCTATGACTATGACACATATGAGCAAAGGCAAGTTCGAAGCAAAATGGGAAGGACCGTATGTGGTAAATAAAGTCTTCTCAAATGGAGCCTATCAATTAACAGATATGGATGGCAGAGTTGCTATGATGCCCATCAATGGCAAATTTCTTAAGAAATATTATGTATAAAGACAAAATATACTTTATTTTCAGAGACATGATATAAATAAAAGTTTATTTTTTTTATTCAAAAGAAGAATGGAATTACATAATATTAAGGACGGGGAGGAGGCCCTGACCCTTCCTGATTAAATACATAATTTACCAATCCTTCAAACATCTCATTGTCGGAACTCACGAAAAACTCGCAAGCAGCCATCCTCAATATTTTTTCTTCGATAGTTTTTCCAGGTTCCACCAGTTCAGCAATCGCATTCCATCTCGGTGCAGGAACAGTTGAGCCTTCATCCCTTTCTTTCTGATGAGGCACTGGAGGCTCAGCAGGAGGCGTCTTGGTCTCTTCCTCAGTCTTCGGAACGAGCAAATCTTTGGAAGACATTTTTTGTACAGAAGGGAAAGAGATTGGCAATATCTACAAAAGTTTTATTCTATTTATAGGCAAAACAACTAGATAATCGGCCTTAAGAACTGATACGACTTTTGGAAAGAAGCACAACTGTTCGTTCATTTTTAACTGATTCATTCATTTATAACTGACCATTCATCATCCCTTCTTCGAAACCAACGTGATTGATTCATTCATTTTCTTCTTCGAGAGTTTGAACGACCATTCATTCATTCAATGTCTCTTCTTTAATCGAAGTGACTGATCACTCATTCATTTATCATAATGAGAATTCATGTCTCTCACGACCCTGAATTCCAAATATACACGGCAAACAACTTACCACATTCATATTCTCTCTGGATTCTATTATCTATGACAGCATATCAAAATCAAATTATAAAAGGAAGAATAAGAGAAGATGATTTCCTTATTTCTTCTTCAAAAAAAAATAGATACATCTTGATGGAAATCTAGTACATCTCGAATTTTCATTCTAAATATAACATGAAGGTCTATTACATCTTTGGATCTTCTTATTTGTTGGTGCCAATTCCTTGTCGTCTCGACCTGAAGCAATGAGCCAGACAATGGAATCAACTCTGGTCTTCTCTCTCAGAAATACGAGAAGAGAACCATAGAGTACAACAGCCCAAAGATGTGCTGCTGTCAATACAACTGGTGGAAAGAAGACGACCCGCCAGGGGAACTAGGAACGAAATCACCCTTGTGATATAATTCCTAGTTCTGCGTCTCCACCATCCAACTCTCATGTATATAGACTCTTCCTACCATCTGAGGAAGACCCTTCTTAAACATGAAGAGTTCTGAGCTGTCTGATTTGAGTGTCAGAACCACATGAGCTGTCTGATGTGAGTGTCAGAAGAATGCCCTCTGCAGCATCCAAATCACCAATGCCAGTCCTGAAGAAGCTTGCTAACCGAGTCTCTGCACATATTAATAAAACACGAGGAGTTAGCAGAATCTATCAAACAGTGTACGCCTATCAGCAGGCGCATACCAACAGTGTGCGCCTATCAACAGACGCATATCAACAATGCGCGCTTATCAACAGGCACAAACCAGCAGTGTGCGCCTATCAACAGGCACATATCAGTAATGTGCGCCTACCAACAGGCGCACATCAGCACTGCATACTGATCAAACAGGCACATACCAAAAATGTGTGCCGATCAACAGACGTATATCTCTTCAGTGCGAGTCGATCAAACTAGCACATGTCAGCAATACGTACCTCAGATCGAAGCTAAACACTGGACCACGGTGTGCACCTATTCTCAGAAATAGTTAGTATATATCGACAGTGTCTACAACATGCAAGTCAGTGCTTATCTTCAAAAGTGGCACAAATGAAAAATTCTTATATAAGAAAATCATTGGTTCTTTGTTGAGACTTACCAACTTTTGAAGGCGCAGCATACAAAAGAATAACATCAAAATGAAGTGGCGCAAGTGGGACCTTGTGAGAAGCCATTTGTTTTGAGAAAGTATGAATGACTCTTTTGTTTTTGGTTGTCCTTTTTAAAAAGAGTGAAAGATGAAGACGGGTGCGTCATTCTAGGAGCCTATTTTGGAAAAGAACTAAAAAATGGGTGCCTAAAACCGTGTGACGACTGCCATGTGTCCCTCAGAAGAAATAGTAAACAAAGAATTAGCCAAAGGAATGCAACCACGTGCGCTATTTGAAATCTCAACCACACAATGAATCAGAAATTATAGATTTCATTTCATTAAGATGGGTGGACCCCTACAATTAAGGACTTCAGAAAAGAGAATAAAAGTTGTTTTGCTTAAAACATTATTCCTTGTTCTTGCCTTCATCGGTCTGATGAAGAGCAGCATCCAGTTCTTGCATATTGCTGATTCCCGAGCAACTCATTAGATTGAGGAATCCCTCCGAATCGCCGCGCTCTTTATAGGATGACCCACCACTAGAGCGATTAAAGACAGTTGGGGTTAACCCGAAAAAGTCTAGAAAATTTGCTGCCCTCAGTGCCGGATCAGCCTCCAATAAATAATTCGAAGGCATGACGTCGGATTTTGCTTCAGGAGACTTGTTCTTGGTGACAGCGTTGGCCTCCATCTCCTTCTTAGACGCCATCACGGAAGGGAAGAATAAAGTATGAAAATCAGCCCCTACATAAATATCATCAAAATGACTCTTCATATTCCTCATGGAAAACTGAAAATAATCAATGAAACTCGGGAAGACGAAGAGAAGATTGAGTATTTTCGAGAAAAAAAATTTAATTGTGATGACTGCGCATTGACTGGCACAACTTGACTCAGTCAAAAATTTTCTAAATTCAAAGTATTTCAAAACTTTGAAATGTTTTAAGTTTTAAAAACTTTGAAGGGGGTCTTGTAGGGCCTAAAAAATCAAGTTGCGCCCTGAACATACTAATCAGTGATCAAGTTGCGCCCCAAAAATCAGGTTATGCTACTGATATGAAGCTCAGAGAACAGACTGCACCGCTGAATAGGTTGTGCCATATATCAGACTGCGCCCAGTCTTGTTGCGCCAAAATCTACGTAGCGTCTGACACTTAATGGCTATCATTACCTGACAACACTGACAACTGATACCACAGTAAACGAGAAAAATCTCTTCGAATCCCGTGAATTGTGCCGCTCAAGGGGAGTTAGTTGACAGCTGTCCTGTACGCTTCGTAAGTTGCGCCTAGGCGCAATCCAGACAAAATTCTTAGTTGAGCCTAGGCGCAATCTGAATGACTTCTGCTCAAAGGCTGCCACGTGTTTAGGCGCAGCCCAAATCAAGTACAGTTTGACTCGTTGACTGAAGGTCGTGCAACCTGATGAAGTTGAGACAACTTACATTTTAAAGAAGGATGACGTGGCGCACATGCTACTAATCTCTCAAGACGTGTCTACTATCCTGTACACGACCACGCGTATCTCAATCACATGATGCCACGCGTCTAAATACAGTTAGTACACGACTTAACAACTGAATGAAAGTTGGCTCAACAGGAGGTTGGCGCAACCCAATATGGCGCAATCCAGCCTCGCGCACATCAGAATAACTGCTAAAACAGTTATTTCTTGAACTCTATAAATAGAGTTTCCAATCATTGTGAAATCATCAGATACATACGCACAAAGATCAAGAACTCTTGCAAAATTGCTGCTGCATTCTCCAGAGGCTACAGTCTTCATGTTCACATAGTCAAAGGGATAAAGTGATCATCTTCTGATCGGATTCCTACTTTTGTACTTCCCCAGAATTCATTGTACTTTGTACTATTCTTTTTCAAGTTTGGAATAAACTTTTTGTTTTTTGCAAACAACGACAGAGGGGAGACACTTTAGGCAAAACATTTATCCTTATAACCATGTGTTCGCTTTTACATCCATGGGTGTCCAAGTACATGAAAGTTTTGCTAATGGTCAACAATGAATTTATACATTCCGTGCTTAGGGTTCTATATATCATAGAATTGGCAGCCTTCTACCAGCTGATAATAGTCGGCCACGATATCTCCAAATATATATTTATGACACAAACAAAGAGATTAATTATCGTCTGCAAGAAAATAGCAGTCTAGACAAAAGTTATAGTTGAGAAGATACAATAAATATTGAATGAGCATAATCCATTTGTGCATAGATTTCATCAACTTGCTCAAGACACAAATGTACGAGAATGTAGGCTTATCATTAAGGAACAACCTTCAAATCGACGATAATATACCCTACCTTCTGAACCTCAGGTTGCTGCAATTATCAAATCTGGTGAAGAGATACCAAATTTAAAAGGTAGGGATATCATCGTTCAAACACTTGCTGGACAACTTTTACATATCCATGATTGTGCTGGCTACTATGACCCGATGCAGTATCCTTTATTATTTCCATATGGGACTTATGGTTGGGATGAAAATACTCTTAGCGACAATGGAGGAAGCCTAACATGCCTCAATTATTATGCATACAGGATGTAGGTAATTTAAACCGTCCACATTAAATCTTTATTGGTCATAAATTAACGATATTTCTTTTTCCTCCCTTAACTAAAATTTTGCGATTCTTTCTTTAGATCCGTCAAATGATCCATCATTACTACTTCGAGGGGGTAGACTTCTACAACAATATGTTGTTGATAATTATGTCAAAATTGAAACGCAAAAGCTCAGATGGTTACGTTTCAATCAGAATATTATTCGAGCAGAACTATATCAAGGTCTCCAAGATTCACTAAATGGTGGCAAAAATAACGCAGGTTAGTAATTTATTACCAAAATTAACACAAATTTGTTAAGATATTTAAATAATAATATAATAATCGAATATAATTGTGACAACCAACATTGGACGTAGGACTACATTGCCATCCTCTTTCATTGGAAGTCCACGTGACATGTATCAAAGGTATCAGGATGCAATGACACTGGTACATAAATACGGAAAACCAGATATTTTTATTACTATGAAATGCAATCCTGGATGGGAGGAAATACAAAATGAGCTTCTTCCTAGACAAACACCACCATATCGTCCTGATTTGGTAACACAATTTTTTTATTCAAAATTTCAAGAATTAAAGACTCATATAATCGAGAAATGAGTACTTGGAAGGGTTCTTGCACATGCTCATGTCATTGTGTACCAAAAATGTGGCCTACCACATGTGCACATGCTTATTATACTTGATGGTAATGATAAGATTGCTACACTGGACGATTATGACGGAATTGTAGTGGCGGAGATTCCAAATAAAGATGAACAACCGTAATTATATAGTGCAGTTTTAAAGCATATGATACATGGTCCATGTAGCGTACATAAACCAAATGCATCATGTATGAAGAATGGAAAATATAAAAGAAGTTTTCCAAAGTCATTTGCACCTGTCACCATCCAGGGAAATGACTCTTATCCAATCTATCGCAGACGAGATTCTACACCAGTATTGTTAGAACAACATGAAAATTTGATGGTTGATAATAGTTGGGTCGTTTCCGTACAACCCATGGCTACTTCTAAAGTATAATTATCACATTAATGTGGAAATATGCAGTAGTATTAAGAGCGTCAAGTATCTATACAAGTATATTCACAAAGGTCCAGATCGTGTTACTCTTGAAGTGCGTCCAGAGGCAGTTGATGATGAAATAAAAACAATTTGTTAATGCGAGATGGGTTTGTGCTCAAGAGGCATTATAGAGAATCTTTCAGTTTAGAATGGGACAGATTTAGCCATCGGTTATGCGTCTACAAATACACCTTCCAAATATGCAACAAGTGAGTTTTTACAGTCATGAAAGGATAAGCAATGTTCTTGCTGAAGAACAAAACTTGAGAAGGACACTAACTGAATTTTTTTGCAACAAATTATAATGACATGCATGCAAGACAATATTTGTATAGTGAGTTTCCCGAACACTACAGGTGGAATGATAATGTCCACAAATGGTCACGAATGAGGAGTAATAAAAGAGCTGTAGGAAGAATATACACAGTTTCTCCACGTGAGGGTAAAAAGTTTTATCTTCGCATGCTTCTTAATCACGTTAGAGGCCCAACATCATTTGCAGATCTACTCACAGTAAATGGTACCCCATATCCAACATTTAAGCAATCAGCAGAGAAAAGAAGATTGCTAGAAGATGATGATAGCATTCGCCAATGTTTACTAGAAGCGTCTGTAATAAGAATGCTAAAAGCTTTAAGAAGATTATTTGTAACACTTCTGGTATATTGTGAACCAACTGGAGTACACAGTTTGTGGGATGAATTTTACCTATACATGATTGAAGACTACCCGTCTACCAGTACCCTAAGATCGAATCTAATCATGAATAGACTTTTACGAGACTTGAGTGTTCTACTGTCCCATCATAATAAGAGAATTAATGACTATGATTTGCCAGTGATTACTTCTCAAATTTACAACTTTTCAGGTATTCAAACTCTAATTCAAGATGAGCTTACAATCTCCATTCCACAGGAAGATTATGATGCAATTAAAAGTCTAAATAATGAGCAAAAATATGCTTTTGACACAATCAGATCGGCTGTTACACATTGTAAAAGCTCAATTTTTTTTGTAGATGGACCTGGGGGTACAGGAAAAACTTATCTCTATCATGCATTATTATCATCTTTAAGAACCGACGGGTATATTGTGCTAGCAACAACAACTTCATGAATAGCAGCAACATTATTACTAGGCGGGAGAATAGCTCATTCCAGGTTTAAAATTCCAATCAATCCTCATGCAACATCAACATGTTCAATCAGTAAACAATCAGATCTCGTCGAGCTTATCAGAAGGGCATCAGCTGTTATTTGGGATGAAGCACCAATGGCACATCGCTATGTATTTGAAGCTTTGGATCGAACATTTAGAGGCTTAATAGATGTTGATCTACCCATTGGAGGAAAAGTTATGATTTTTGGAGGCAATTTTTGGTAAGTGCTTCCCGTTGTCCGAAATGGCATAAAAACAGAAATGGTACAAGCAAGAGTAGTTAAATCATCATTTTGGAGATATACTAAGATCCTAAAACTCAAGGAAAATATGAGATCCAAAAGTGATCCTGAATTTTTAGACTTTTTGCTTCGTATTGGTGATGGTCAAGAACCTTCAGTGGTAGAAGACATGATACAATTACCGTCGTATATCGTAGTACATTGGGAGGGAGAATGGACTATCGATAAATTTATTAACGACGTCTTTCCAAATTTGTGTCAAAACATTAAAAATCGAGATTACATAGTTGAAAGAACAATTATTACTCCCCTAAAAGAAGATGTTGATGTGCTTAATGACAAAATCATTCGTATGTTTCCAGGTGAAGAAGAAATTGTTTATTCATTTGATTGGGTTCAGGATGATGAAAGGAATTTGTATCAACAAGAGTTTTTAAACTCAATATCGCCAGAAGGTTTCCCTCCACATAAACTAACCTTGAAAAAGGGTGTACCTATTATGCTGCTAAGAAATATTGACCCCAAAATGGGATTATGTAACGGCACGAGGTTACTATGTCGTGGTTGCTATAACAATGTTATTGATGCTAAAATCTTATCGGGACAATTTATTGGAAATAGATTTTTTCTACCAAGAATTCCTTTAATGACCTCTGAGAATTCTGGACTCCCATTTGCAATGACAAGGAAGCAATTTTCAGTTAAATTGAGTTTTGCACTAATAATAAACAAATCACATGGTCAAACAATACAAAATGTGGGAATTTACCTTCCCGGTCATGGTTTTGGACATGGACAATTGTATGTCGCTTTATCTCGGGGTGTTTCAAGAATATCAACAAGAGTGTTAGTGAAAAAGGGATTGGTTGACAAAAAGAATGGAATATTTACCAGAAATATTGTTTATCAAGAAGTTTTGCTCCCACAAAACTAATCACATATGAGGTACTTGAGTTACTTATGTCTATTAAGTAATGAAACAAAACATATTTAATACCTTTGCTTCCATATAACCTCTTCAGCTTTCCTTATTTCTTGCAGGACAATGCATGTTATCAATATCGGTGACTATCGACTTTTTATATGTAAGCAAGATTTACCAGTCAACTATCGGCTTTTTATATGTAAGCAAGAGTTACCAGTCAAGTCCAGTTGATGACTACCTTTGCTTCCATATAACATATTTAAATTTTCTTATTTCTTGCAGGACAATGTATGTTGTCAATACCGATGACTATCGACCATTTATATGTAAGCACGAGTTACCTGTCAATTCATGTTGATGAATATGTTGCCCGAAGGTGCTAACAAATAACATTTCCTTAAAGCAAATTTTGTCAAGTGAGTTATTTTCTATAGTGAAAGTAAATATTTTTGTTCATTAAGTTTGGTGGAATGTTTTCGTTCTTAAATAAGATGATATCAACATTTCTAACATATTCAACTATCCTATCAGACAATACTAATTTATAAAACTAAATTAAATCTTATGTAATGTTTTCTACATTAAATGGTGTGAACAACAGTAAGACGTGTTGTACACGCATTGCGTGTGCCATGACACTAGTATTTAAATACTAGATTTTATTTAGGCCAAGTTAGTATGTTTACATGTAGATTTTGGACTTATTTTGACATATTAAATATTAGTTTCTGTTAACAATTAATTATAAATAATAATTATTAAATTAGTTTTTGATACAAATAGTTCTATAAATACTTGTAGTAGCCCAAAAATTGTGAAAACTAAATACATTTCCTATTTTGACCTAATTTACCCATGAAAAATAGTAACTTGGTATTTGGAGACCTCTAACTATTAAAACGAGCGAATGTGAGGCCTGCCTCATTTAATACAATATTTTCTTAATAAATAAAATACATTATTTTGGTTAATATTAAATCCTAGAAAAATATGACAACCCATGACTTGTAGATTTAACATGTTCAAAAGTATTTTGATGTGCATTAGCTTTATATAATTATTGTGCTAAACTTTATGACCAATGTTAATCATAGTATGTTAGATATTTATTGTACCTTGTCGATTCATGAGATGAAGAACATAAATTAAATTGATTGCGGAAGCGTACCTGAATCCATTGCTTGGCTTGATGGATGTTGAAGCGATCGTCTCTTTATTGGGTTCGATCTTCCAACTTGCTACGACCCTTAATGACAAAGGTGAATCCGAATCCTTTGTCCCTTTCTTTCTGTTGATGGGGATGCAGAAGAGAGAAAGAGAAAAAAAAGCCTCTCTTTTGGTGGCCGTATAAGTTGGGGACCATAACCCTAATGAATACACATATTTATATATGTGTTGATATTTCTAATTTGGCCCCTCATCAAATTAGAATTATCTTCGGTTCTACACATTAATTCCATGACAATTATACCCTTAAGCTAATTTCCAAATAGACCACTTTAATTTGGCTTAATTATTTAGATAGCCCAACACAATTAATTTTACATGTGTGGCCCCATATTATTGAATAATCCAACAATCTTCCACTGGGCCACATATGTAACCTTATAATTGTGTTAACCTTAGTGAGCTCATAAATTGCTATCTTAATCCTTAGGGTATATCCGGACAATCTCGTCCATTAACCATATCAACATAGGATCAAAGCGACATTCGCCACATATAGCGTAACTAAACCATCAATGGTCACATATATCAATATAGCTAAACGACATAGATCAATCATGGATACGTAGCATGGAAATTACACGCAATGTGATCAATACATGTATTTTTCCAATTGGACCTCCTTAACTTTAATGAGATCAATACTTTAACATAATAAAAACAGAATGAACTGAATTTCCATACATCTGATCAGATAAATATCCAAAATACTTTAATACATAAATTTGTCCAAAACCAAATAGCATCCAAATATATAAAATACAAACTCCCACTAAACTGACATAACATCAAATGAGATAACATCCATATGAGCAGTGTGCTCATGAAAGACCTTGGGTGGTAACCCTTTTGTGAGCGGATCCGCTAACATGGAGTTTGTCCCAATGTGCTCTATGGATACTTCACCATTCTGAATTCTCTCCTTCACAACTCGAAACTTTATGTCAATATGCTTTGACTTATACGAGCTCCTGTTGTTATTAGAATATAGTACTGCTGATTTATTATCACAATATAACTTAAGTGGTCTTTCAACACCCTCCAGAATGCGCAGCACAATGACAAACTTTTGCAACCATATTCCATGATTAGATGCCTCAAAACATGCTATAAACTCTGCTGCCATAGTGGATGAAGCTATGAGTGTTTGTTTGACACTCTTCCAAGATATAGCTCCTCCAACAAACATGTAAACATAACCTGACGTGGATCTCCTGCTGTCTTGGCATCCAGCAAAATCGGAGTCGGAATACCCTATGATCTCCAGCTGATCCGATCACCTATAAGTGAGCATGTAATCCTTTGTTCTCTGTAAGTATCTCATGACCCGTTTGGCTGCTTTCCAATGATCCATCCCAGGGTTACTTAAATATCTCCCTAGAATTCCAACTATGTACACAATATCCAGACGCGTACATACCTGAGCATATATTAGACTCCCCACAGCTGATGAATAGGAGATCAATTGCATTTCCTTAATTTCAAGGCTATTTTAGGGCACTGATTGAGACTGAACTTGTCTCCTTTAGCGATTGGGGTGTCACCTGTTTTGCATCCTTGCATACCAAATCTTTTAAGCACTTTATCGATATAGCTCTTTTGTGATAATCCAAGAATACCTCGAGAACGATCTCGATGTATTTGAATTCCTAATACAAAAGAGGCGTCACCAAGATCTTTCATCTCAAAGTTATTTGATAAAAATTTCTTAGTGTCATGCAATATGCCTATATCATTTGTGGCAAGCAGTATGTCATCAACATACAAAACCAAAAAATAATTTTACTCCCACTGAATTTGTGATACACACAATCTTTAACAACGTTAACCTCAAAACCAAACGAGGTAACAACTTGGTGAAATTTATAGTACCACTGACGAGAAGCTTGCTTGAGTCCATAAATGGATTTTGTCAATTTGTAAACCATATTCTTTGGATCTCCCGACACAAAGTTTTCTGGCTGCACCATATAAATAGTTTCGTCAATGTTACCATTTAGAAACGCCATTTTGACATCCATTTGATGTAACTCAAGATCAAAATGTGCAATAAGTGCCATGATTGTTCTAAAAGAGTCTTTCAAAGAAACCGGAGAGAAAGTCTCTTTAAAATCAATCATTCCTTTTGAGTAAAGCCTTTAGCTACAAGACGTGCTTTATACTTCTCCACATTACCCTTCGAATCCTTCTTGGTTTTAAATATCCATTTACAACCAATGGACTTCACATCTTTTGTAATGAGACAAGTTTCCAAACTTTATTGTCTTGTATGGACTTATACTCCTCATTCATTGCATCAATCCACTTTTAAGAATTGGAACTTTCCATGGCCTGACGGAAGTTGATTGGATCATCTTCCAATATTCTATCGTCTTCCTCATGTTCCTGGAGAAATATGATAAAATCATCTGAAATTACATTTCTCCTTTCTCTAGTGGACCGTCTTAATGGCATTAATTCTTGAGGTTGTTGAGTTTGTTCCTCAGGAAAAACTATCTCATCTTGAATGTGGGGTGCCTCTATGTTGTCTTGTTGAGGTAGCTCAACATCGACTTGTAGAGGTAAATCAACATTGTCTTATTGAGGTTCCGGATTCACTTCTTAATCAATGACAGGTACAGAAACCTGCACATCGTCAAAAGTGATAGTAGGGATCGTAATAGATTCCTCCTCAAATACAATGTCCCTAACTTTATTTCTTTCCCCAAACTCAACATCCTCAAAAAATATAGCAGTTTCCGTCTCAAAAATTGTCCTTTTTGTGGGATCGTAAAATTTATAACCCCTTGATCGCTCCACATAACCAATAAAGTAGCTGCTTACAGTTTTGGGGTCCAATTTCTTTTCATATGGCCTATAAGGCATTGCCTCAGCTGGATAACCCCAAATATGTAAATGCTTCAAACTAGGTTTTCTGCCTGTCCAAAGCTCATAAGGTGTTTTTGCAGCCGCTTTAGTTGGCACTCTATTCAGAATCTAAGCTAATATTTTAAGTGCTTCACCCCAGAGTGACTCTGGTAAGGTAGAATGACTAATCATACTCCTCACCATATCCTTAAGAGTCCTATTTCGTCTTTCAGCTACACCATTCATGCTAGGTGATCCTGGCATGGTGTACTGTGGGACGATTCCATATTCCTCTAGGAATTTAGCAAACGGTCCTGGACGTTGTTCACCTGATCCATCAGATCTACCGTAGTATTCTCCACCACGGTCAGACCTGACGACTTTTTTTCTTCTGTTGAGTTGGTTCTCAACTTCAGCTTTAAATGATTTGAGTACGTCCAAAGACTGTGATTTCTCATGAATGAGATATAGGAAGCCGTATCTAGAATAGTCGTCTATGAATGATATAAAATATTCTTGACCATTCTAAAAAGCCGAAGGGAATGGTCCACAGATATCAGTATGAATCAATTCTAAGACTTCTGTAGACCTATTGGCACCTAATCTCTTTGTTTTGGTCTCTTTTCTCTTTACACATTCAACACAGACATTAGAGTCTGTGAAATCAAGGGAATCCAAAATCCCATCAGACACAAGTCGTTCAACTCTATTTCTGGAGATGTGACCTAATCGCTTGTGCCATAATGAGGCTAAATTTTTATTATTAATTTTGTGTTTAGTGCCACGTGACTCCACATGCAAGGTTTTATTGTAAGATGCAATAGTTTCAAGTGAATATAGGTTATCATAAACATTAAGGGAACCACTATCAACAATATTTGAATTTAAAGATAGACTAAACTTATTGTTTCCAAATGAACAATGATAACCAGATTTGTCCAGTAAGGAAACTGAAACTAAATTCCGTCTAAAAGACGGTACAATAAAAATGTCTATCAAATCCAAATAATAACCGATTTCCAATAATAACCTAAAATGTCCTATTGCTTCCACTTCTATCGACTTGTCGTCACCCACATAGATGTATCTTTCACCATCAATTGGCTTTCGGTAGCTCAGAAAACCTTGTCTAGAAACACTAATGTGGGTAGTAGCACCAGAATCTAACCACCATGTGTTTCTAGGTACTGAAGCTAAATTAACCTCAGAACAGACCAAATTGAGAAATGTACTTTTCCTTATGTGTCCTGACTTGTCATAAAAGAAACAACCCTTAGTTTTATATTGTTGTTTCTTTTGAGCCAGGCCCTCAGCAGCTTCTGTATTTCTTTTCTTTTTGCCCTTAAAATTTATCCCACTAAGCATGGAAATTGAATTTGTATTGGCAGATATTATAGCAACATTAACTAAAAAGAGAACAAAAATAAATAAACAAATATGCTCCAATTAATAACCAAAGAGTAAAATATAGTCAAACAAATTCAAATAATGGTGAACCCCATCTCAAGATACCTAGTACATCATTAATATCAAGTCTTTGGACAGTGATATTAACTGCAAGTGGTACTCTTGGTGTAGTGATCAAACGCTGACAATAAGTCATGTCAAATAATAAACCTATCTTTGGATCGGGTTATTATTCACATGTAAACTGTATAATTGTCACACATTTATCACCACAAGTATGTGTGCAATTCGGCCAAGTATTAACCTTCCTTTGGGCCGGCTAATACCCGCATTAATGTAAACACATAAACATCAAACATCCCTCATAGACTATCTACGCAAGAGAGGTCACTTTGGCGACATCTTGTTTCAATGGGTCTATTTAGAATATTAGACAACTATTGCTAGTCATAAAAGGCACACAAAAAAAAATTGAATGTTGACTAAATTTTACAAAACTGAATCATTTCCAAAACTTTATATACATGCATATTCATAAGGTTATTACTCAAAAAAAAGTAATCAAAAGCATAATCATGAATTTCAATTTGACAAAATTGGATATTATCACTATAACAAAATTCATGAAATAATCTACGGAGGATATGCATCTAAAGAAAATATTAAATAATGCATAAGGATTACTTTAAATAGAATAATCTATAGAAGACCAAATATATGCATTAACAGATTATATAAATTAATCCATAATGAAAAGCAAAAAACTTTATACAAATAATATAAACTACCAATTGTATTTTCGTTGAAAGAATCACATAGTATAATTCTACAAATCCCACCGAATCCTGACATCATGAAATTAACAAATCCAATGATAAATGTTTCTTTTTAAATCTGTCGGACCGACGTAGCAATCTACATACTGCTAACTCAGTACAAAAATTCAAAAAAAGACCGTAAATACTACAGGGGAGATGACCGTAAATAGAGCTAAATTGAGGAAATAAAACTCTTGTATCATGACAATTTCTTAGCAGCCTAATTGTGAAACCCGTAATTTTAAATTAACTAATTTAGTGTCTAATATTATTATTTTTATTATTATTTTTCCGGTTCAGTAAAAAATATTATTCTTAATTTATTGGATTAGCCTGACCTGTCCCGGACCTGTTCTGAACCCATGTTCGAATCCAAGCCAATCTCGGTTATCGAAATCATTAATTAAAGTATTATTTGATATAATATTATAATTCTTCATAAGGAAAAGAAAACTTAAAATTTCCTTTTTAATTTCTTAAAACTCTTAAACTCTCTCTCTCTCTCTCTCTCTTACCATTTATTTCACTCAGCAAAACAAAACTTTCTTTCTCTCTCACTCTTTCTGTAGACTCTTTCCTTCCCGAAATCGACTTCATCTCCTCTTTTTTCCTAACGTCTGAGCCCCTCCCCTCCCCGTAACCAACGGTCGACCACTTTCCTTTCCCTTTTCGTAACCGCAACTCACTTTTCCCCATATAAACCCCTTCACCATTCACTTCCATCACCACCATCCCCATTTCTTCCTTTTCCCCAAATCTAAACCCTAGCCGATTCCGGTGACTCAAGCTCCTCCGGCAGTCGACGTCCGCCCCTTGTCGCAGCCCGGCCCCCGTCGACCGCTCTCGCACCCTTCACGCGACGTCCCAGCGGCCTAGGCCGGCGACCCTGAGCCTATCCGGCGCTTTCCGCCGCCGCTCCCTGTCCGCACGGCCCCGCCCAGGCCGACCCGACGCCGTCGAGCCCTCTGGCCGTCGTTCTCGACCGCCCAAGGCCGCCACCCCGACGTCGATCCCACTCCGGCCCCGATCCGAGGCCGAGCCCAGGCGAACCCCGCAGTTTTCTGATCTTCTATTCCGAGCCCGATCTTCTGTTCCCGTAGGCGTGCTCGGATTTGCTGTTCGACCCCGGTTCGGTACGCGTAGCGCAGACATGATCCGGCGAGGCGTTGTTCCGAGCTATTTTCTGCCGTCCGTGAGTTCCATTTCTCTATTATTTACATCTGAGAGCTCTAGCCGAGAAACCCCAGGTATAATTGCTTTTCCCGTTTCCGTTCCATAGTCGGTGGTGATTTGGTCCCCCGATCCCACTACGGGATTCGGTTAGACGATTCAAATTCGGAAATTTTAAAGTTCGTTTGATATTTTTTGTGGATAGTTTCATTTTGAGAATGATAGGTTCTGTGATCTTCTTGATAGCTTTGCTTCGGATTTAGTTCTGTTGGTTTTGGGAGTTAATCTTTATGTTGGTTTGTTTCTGTGAATTCTTGGGTTTCCGAGTAATTTCGGGTTTTCTGAGTATTCTTCGGAAACATATTTTGTGAGTTATTAATCCTTGTGGAGGAATTTAAATTATGGGTTTTCCCTGATTTGGGATATATATATTGGTATTGTGGCACATTTTCCCAGTTTTGGGTTGTCCCTAAAATAGAAGGAATGCTGCCGAAATTTTTATAAAATTTAAAAAGGAATATTTTTAAATCGGATTTCGGAAATATTTTATAAAATGGATTTTGGGCGACGACCATATCGGTCAGAGGGCCCTTAGCGAAATTCAAATGAAACCGGTTTTACCCGGACGTTGAGGCATTAGCTATTTTGACGATTGGACCAAAGTCTGAGACTCAAAATTAATTTAAATTAATTACTAGTTTTATTTTGTGATTAGTTTGTAGGATAATTTTAAGAGACTAACAAATGTTTTTCTTCTTATTTAATTTATGTAAAAAGTCTGTAAAGGGCATAAGCCCAGCTTTTATTACTTTCTGTAGTTTTGTAATATGTTAGTGAAGTTTTATTCTTTTCTGGTTGTGGTTGGCGTAAACACGTAAAAATAGTAAAATAGTTATTTTATAGAAAATCAATATTATTTTCTCACATTAAATAAATTAGGAAAATTACAAGTTATTATTTAAACAAATTTTACGTTTTTCCTCATTTAAAGAAAAATATTATTTTATAATATAATGAAATACAAAGTTTTAACAAATAATTGGAAAAATACGATTTTTCCAATAAAAAGTTAAATTGACTTTTCTTCATAAGATAGTAACTCACCTCGATAAGCGCTCTAAGTAGAGTTGTAAATAAAACTAAAATTTGACTAGGGTTCTGTTCTAGAGATTTCAACTAGATATGGTACAACATTGGTTCTAAGATAGAATTTTCAAATTGTAGGATTTCAAGAACATACTTGACATCTTCTTCGGTTCAGACATCGAATCCAGTTATAACCAAGGCAAGTATATTTTGTGTTAGTTTACAATTATTTAGTAATCGTTTTATTGCAAGTTTAAACCACGATGCACCACGGAACTCTCTCTGAGATCATTGACTGATTAACTGTTGGGTACTGGGGGAGTAATGTAATGAGTATGACCACATCCAAAGTAGTATACTACTGTGTTAGCTTACCTCTCATACACACGGGGATAAGCCATATCGTATCAATAGGATACAACTGTACAACCCAATCCGGTCATATTCATTGCCTATTCACATCACAATATTTTAACTGCTGGAGAACTATTTATTTTAAATTGTTTAAAAGTGCATAACTCTATTATTATTTCAATTGTTGGATTATCATGAATTGTACTTTGCTCCCTCCTGACTGGAGACCAACATTTTTAGGTGATTCTGTCGTCGAGGATCTGATGTCTAACTCTGGTCCCGCAGAACTTGGAACCTCAGAATCTTAAGAGCTGGATTAGTATTTATTTTTCTTTTGGAAACAAGTGTAATAATTGAATGTTGTATTAATGTTTGTTGTATTTCAGGCTTTTCAAAATTGAATAAAATATTTTTATATTTCGTTAGAATTTTATCTGCATGTGTTTCACTGCTTGATACAGCTTACTGTCGCCGTCTCAACAACGTGCAGGCTGGACATAATCCGATTCGACCCAAGAAATTGGGACCGGATCGTGACATGTTTTTAGTGGTGGCCCATGTTGGTCAGATCTATAAATTGGTCTAGTAAACTTAGTCTAGACCATCGCGCAGTTCTGTAACTTGGCCTAGGGATAGTTGAGACTTTAGGAAAACAGACTTTAGAAACAACTAGAACACTTAGATGATATACACCATGTTACATTATAGGGCCGAAAATAATTTACTTAAATATCTATTTTTGCCTGCTTATAGATTCGTAGGATACCTTGTTTGTGTTTGTACCTAAACCTTATCTAGATTAGGCTGATTGTACCATTGAGTGTCCCATGACTTTCAAGATTATTTTCCTACCATAATTTTCATGTTCCATTATACCTTAGGATTTATATTCTTTTTGGAATAAGATTGAATTCTTTGGTCTTCTTCTTCTTTATCAAACCTAAATTTCGAATTCTTCATTATTTCTCTACCTATAATTGAAATCTTGATTCGTTCGCTATGTAGAATTTTGAATTCTCTTAGCAACCCTGATAAATTCTTATCTACCCAATATATATCTACAACCATTATCCAACCTTTTGCCTTGATCTCCTTTCCAATTGACTAATTTTCTCGAAATTAATCCTGAATCAAAATTCTTCTGGGATCATTTAAACCTCGAGGTCAATTATTACCAGAAGAATTAGTTTGGTTCATGATTCTCTTAAAGGGGTTATTTTCAATTTCAATATTGATTGTTATCTTCTGAGTTATTCCAAAGACCGAGAATATTCTCATCTGTTGACTTCCTCCATTCATCTTGAAACCCTACTCTCTCTATGCAATCTCTTGATCAAATCAAGGCCTAGAAAGCTTCTATGATCATGAAGCAGGAACGGTCAGAAAATTGATCACATTTTTGAATCCATTCTATTGTTCAATTTCCTTTAGTCAAGGAGATTTTTAGCTGTCCCAAAGCTATTTAATTTCTTGGCGTTACTAGACAATTTCAATTTGATTTCCTTGAATCAATGAAACTTACCTTCTCTCAAATTTCCAACTTTCCTTAGTTATGGAATTATTCTTCTCAAAATAATTTTCTGTATTCCCTGAGTGATTTGTGAGGAATATTTTTATTGGTTTTTCTTACTTAATCCGAACCTGTGATGCTTCTATCTTATCTAGTGTTTGACTCAATTATTCAAATCAAGGTTGATCGTTTCATCTTTGGAAAAGAAAATCGAAGAACAGATACTCCTCTTGATTTTAGCCCCAGTCTCTTGAATCTCAAACACATATTTTGATAAATCCCTCAATCTCAGAAGAACAGTTATCTACATTTTCTATCCTGTTTAGAACTTTAAACTCGTTTGAATTTTTAAAATTCCTCTAAAATTCACATGGACAAAGCTGAGGAAATATTTAGCAACCTAACATGACTCCGCA
This sequence comes from Iris pallida, assembly GCA_029216955.1. NCBI lineage: Eukaryota > Viridiplantae > Streptophyta > Magnoliopsida > Asparagales > Iridaceae > Iris > Iris pallida. The sequence goes on along the minus strand of JANAVB010021600.1, from coordinate 18,435,277 downwards.
CATTTACGTGATAGTCATTTATCTGAATTATGGAAAACTGCAAGTTTAATGCAGCTAGTTATGCACTGGCGAGGCATAAACTCTAAAGTTGAAATAATGACAGGTAATTGTTAGGTTTCCAAATATTATTGAGACTTTGTTCTATGTTTGCTTAGCCATAAAATGGATAAAGTTGGAAGATTACTCGGTAAACTAAATTATTCAAGTTATGGAGTCAAAAAAAAAATCATTGCAGTCAGGTGCACACTGCGAGGCATGAATTTGAAACAAAATGACTTGAAAGTAGTGGTTTTCGAATATTAATAAGACTATATTCATATCATGGTTATCTCAATCATTCTGAGGATTTGTATTCTAGCGTTTGCTCCCACTTCCATAAATATTCTATCGGATTATATTTTTGTCATGGCTATTTTAATCACCCTCACCATCTTAAAATCGTACAACTTGTTGATTCTTTCTGAGTCACAAACTCCTATACCTCATACCAGTTTTAATTAAAAATTGTCCCTCATTTCGAAAAATTATATTATCATTTGTTTCTCAAATAAATTGATGTCGTATTTTATGACATTTCTATTTTATTTGATCTCATTTTTAAAACTTTAAACTCGTTATGATTATTTAAATTATACCTCGATGTTTACTCATGATTTTGATCACAACAAAATATTCTAAACTCTATCTAGAAGATTCTAAACATGTTTACATTTTATCTTTATATTTAGCAATCATGCCTCGAATCTGATTTTGCCTTATGAAGTAAACCTAGAACATTTTATAGCTTGGATTTTTAGAGTACATGATATATAAGATATATATGAGTTAAAATGTACAATGGTGATTAGTATCAAGGAAAGTTTGTGAATAATTTGACATTGAAGATTAAAGGTTGTCAATGTTAGGTATAGAGATGCACTCTAGGAAGGTGCATGGTGAATTAACTATAAAGGATAATCGAAACAAGAAATATTGGACTTAAAATGTAAATAATAGAGGATGACGAATTATTAAAAAAAAAGACAGAGAATTGGAAAGATTAGTTGGAAAGATGTAATAAGATTTTTTTTGAGAAAGTTTAGTCAAATAAAGGATTTGAGCTTAATCATGATTTCATAGAGAGTTCGAGATCAAATCGAAAAATGAAGATATATACATGATAGTCTAAAAATCACAGTAATGATCATCTATGAGAAAGAAATGATAAAATTTTATGGATCGTGACAAATCAGAATGTGGTGTAGGATTTTAGATATGATATTGGGCACCAAGGCTTGACATTTATGTATTAAAGACTAGGAGTATCAAATCATAGAATTAAATTGAATATATTATCAAGCTGGGAGAAATACATATTGCATGAATATGAGATGTGTTCAAGATTGAAAATATAAAAGACAAAAATTTTAAGGTGATTGGCAATTTAGGAATGGAATCAGGAATTTAGAAATCATGGAGAATAACATTATTTCTAAAGGAGGAAAGAATGTAAATTAAATAATGGATAAAATTAATGAATATATAGCATTAGATAAGTTTTGGGATTGTTAACCTACTTGGGCATAAGACTGTTAAGGAAGATGTCCAAACTGATTTCAGGCATGATTGCATGATTGTACCCCTGACCCTACCTTTAAATTTCGAGGACAAAATTTTCTAAGGAGGGAGGGTTGTGAAACCCGTAATTTTAAATTAACTAATTTAGTGTCTAATATTATTATTTTTATTATTATTTTTTCGGTTCAGTAAAAAATATTATTCTTAATTTATTGGATTAGCCTGACCTGTCCCGGACCTGTTCTGAACCCATGTTCGAATCCAAGCCAATCTCGGTTATCGAAATCATTAATTAAAGTATTATTTGATATAATATTATAATTCTTCATAAGGAAAAGAAAACTTAAAATTTCCTTTTTAATTTCTTAAAACTCTTAAACTCTCTCTCTCTCTTACCATTTATTTCACTCAGCAAAACAAAACTTTCTTTCTCTCTCACTCTTTCTGTAGACTCTTCCCTTCCCGAAACCGACTTCATCCCCTCTTTTTTTTAATGTCTGAGCCCCTCCCATTCCCGTAACCGACGGCCGACCACTTCCCTTTTCCTTCCCGTAACCGCAACTTACTTTTCCCCATATAAACCCCTTCACCATTCACTTCCATCACCACCATCCCCATTTCTCCCCTTTCCCCAAATCTAAGCCCTAGCCGATTCCGGCGACTCGAGCTCCTCCGACAGCCGACGTCCGCCCCTCGCCGCAGCCCGGCGACCCCCGCCGACCGCTCTCGTACCCTTCACGCGACCTCCAAGCGGCCTAGGCTGGCGACCCCGAGCCTATCCGGCGTTTTCCGCCGCCGCTTCCTGTCCACGCGTCCCCGCCCAGGCCGACCCGTCGAGCCCTCTGGCCGTCGTTCCCGACCGCCCAAGGCCGCCACCCCGACGTCGATCCTACTCCGGCCCCGATCCGAGGCCGAGCCCAGGCGAACCTCGCAGTTTTCTGGTCTTCTATTCCGAGCCCGATCTTCTGTTCCCATAGGCGTGCTCGGATTTGCTGTCCGACCTCGGTTCGGTACGCGTAGCGCAGACATGATCCGGCGAGGCATTGTCCCGAGCTATTTTCCGCCGTCCGTGAGTTCCATTTCTCTATTATTTACATCTGAGAGCTCTAGCCGAGCAACCCCAGGTATAATTGCTTTCCCCGTTTTCGTTCCATAGTCGGTGATGATTTGGTCCCCCGATCCCATTACGAGATTCGGTTAGACGATTCGAATTCGAAAATTCCGAAGTTCGTTTGATATTTTCTATGGATAGTTTCGTTTTGAGAATGATAGGTTCTGTGATCTTCTTGATAGCTTTGCTTCGGATTTAGTTCTGTTGGTTTTGGGAGTTATTCTTAAATTTGGTTTTTTCTGTGAATTCTCGAGTTTCCGAGTAATTTCGGGTTTTCCGAGTATTCTTCGAAAACTTATTTTGTGAGTTATTAATCCTTGTGGAGGAATTTAAATTATGGGTTTTCCCTGGTTTGGGATATATATATTGGTATTGTGGCACATTTTCCTAGTTTTGGGTTGTCCCAAAAATAGAGGGAATGCTGCCGAAATTTTTATAAAATTTAAAAAGAAATATTTTTAAATCGGATTTCGGAAATATTTTATAAAATGGATTTTGGGCGACGACCATATCGGTCAGTGGGCCCTTAGCGAAATGCAAACGAAACCGGTTTTATCCGGACGTTGAGGCATTAGCTATTTTGACGATTGGACCAAAGTCTGAGACTCGAAATTAATTTACTTTAATTTAATTACTAGTTTTATTTTGTGATTAGTTTGTAGGATAATTTTTAGAGACTAACAAATATTTTTCTTCTTATTTAATTTATGTAAAAAGTCTGTAAAGGGCATAAGCCCAGCTTTTATTACTTTCTGTAGTTTTGTAATAAGTTAGTGAAGTTTTATTCTTTTCTGGTTGTGGTTGACGTAAACACGTAAAAATAGTAAAATAGTTATTTTATAAAAAATCAATATTATTTTCTCACATTAAATAAATTAGAAAAATTATAAGTTATTATTTAAACAAATTTCACGTTTTTCCTCATTTAAAGAAAAATATTATTTTTATAATATAATGAAATACAAAGTTTTAACAAATAATTGGAAAAATACGGTTTTCCCAATAAAAAGTTAAATTAACTTTTCTTCATAAGATAGTAACTCACCTCGATAAGCGCTCTAAGTAGAGTTGTAAATAAAACTAAAATTTGACTAGGGTTCTGTTCTAGAGATTTCAACTAGATATGGTACAACATTGGTTCTAAGATAGAATTTTCAAATTGTAGGATTTCAAGAACATACTTGACATCTTCTTCGGTTCAGACATCGAATCCAGTTATAACCAAGGCAAGTACATTTTGTGTTAGTTTATAATTATTTAGTAATCGTTTTATTGCAAGTTTAAACCACGATGCAACAAGAAACTCTCTCTGAGAGCATTGACTGATTAACTGTTGGGTACTGGGAGAGTAGTGTAATGAGTATGACCACATCCAAAGTAGTATACTGACTGTGTTAGCTTACCCCTCATACACACGGGGATAAGTCATATCGTATCAATAGGATACAATTGTACAACCCAATCCGGTCATATTCATTGCCTATTCATATCACAATGTTTTAACTGCTGGAGAACTATTTATTTCAAATTGTTTAAAAGTGCATAACTCTATTATTATTTTAATTGTTGGATTATCATGAATTGTACTTTGCTTCCTCCTGACTGGAGACCAACATTTTTAGGTGATTCCGTCGTCGAGGATCTGATGTCTAACCCTGGTCCCGCAGAACTTGGAACCTCAGAATCTTAAGAGCTGGATTAGTATTTATTTTTCTTTTGGAAACAAGTGTAATAATTGAATGTTGTATTAATGTTTGTTGTATTTCAGGCTTTTCAAAATTGAATAAAATGTTTTTATATTTCGTTAGAATTTTATCTGCATGTGTTTCACTGCTTGATACCCGCCGTCTCAACAACGGTGCAGGCTAGGCATGATCTGATTCGACCCAAGAAATTGGGAACGGGTCGTGACACTGATGCTTAATTGTTGAGCACATGGGTTAGGTTATGCAGTAGACGAGTTCTTGTATTGATATCATAATATGGCTTAGGTTATGCAGTAGATGAGTCAATTGTTGGATTATTCAATCAATATATTGATTACTTTAACAGATCGAACTATAGGAATCCTAAATTAAATCAAACAATATAGGATTCCTAAACAAGAATAAAAATTAATTTTGAAACTTCGACCTCATAGATCAAACAAGGAGGCTATGATACCACTTGTTAGATATTTATCGTACCCTGTCGATTCATGAGATGAAGAACATAAATTAATTGATTGCGGAAGCGTACCTGAATCCATTGCCTGGCTTGATGGATGTTGAAGCGATCATCTCTTTATTGGGTTCGATCTTCCAACTTGCTATGACCCTTAATGACAAAGGTGAATCCGAATCCTTTGTCCCTCTCTTTCTGTTGATGGGGATGTAGAAGAGAGAAAGATAAAAAAAACCTCTCTTTTGGTGGTCGTATAAGTTGGGGACCATAACCCTAATGAATACACATATTTATATATGTGTTGATATTTCTAATTTGGCCCCTCATCAAATTAGAATTATCTCCGGTATCTACACATTAATTCCATGACAATTATACCCTTAAGCCAATTTCCAAATAGACCACTTTAATTTGGCTTAATTATTTAGATAGCCCAACACAATTAATTTTACATGTGTGGCCCCATATTATTGAATAATCCAACATAGTATGCCATGACTTTGTGACCCGAACCTAGTGTAACTTGACCTAGTTAGAGCGCACAACACCTAGTTAGCACTTAACATGTAAACTAAGAAACATTATACCTTATTACAGCTTGAGAACTTTGGACGTTAAATCAACATTTAACATCAATCCTTCGATAAATCAAGGCAAGTACACTACAACATACAAAACTGTACACAATATGATTTGCATACTTCTATTACCAACTGTATCTTCTTTTATTGCATGTTGTCTTTAAATTCCAAGATTGTAAGTATAACATGTTTTTCATGCAAAAAGCCTCTTTAACAAGAATTGTATCACATGTTGCAAGTTGTATATATTACCGACACTGGAAGGAGAAAATGTCTAGTTAATACATGATCAAAGCCCGTAGTGTAGTACATGTATCCGAGCTTGACTTCACATCGTGCACGTGTAGTCAATGTCGTACCCCCAAGTTGTCTTTATTTACAAGTTACATGTTCTCCTATTTTAGCCGATCACGTGTCTACTAGTTTTTTTAAAGCCGCACTTTACATATCTAGCGTGAACATGTTTTACAAGTATTTCATAAACACGTTAACTTTGTTTTACAAGTATCTCATAAACACGTTATCTTTGTTTTACAATTACCTCCTAAACACGTTATCTTTGTTTTACAAGTATCTCTTGAACATGTTGCCTTTACTTTATAGAATCTCCTGAGTATGTTATTTTTATTTTTCAACCAAGTATGTTGCCTTTTCTTTCAAACCAACCATGTCTTCTTTATCAGTTCATTCTTATCATGCCATGTATCAGTAGCGCAAATTGTAGGGTTGTACTTTGCTCCATTCCTGATTGGATCGTTACAGGTGAACTGATCGAGGAGTTGCTACTTTGCAATTTATACTATGGACCTGCCGCTGATACGCTAGCCCACATCCCAAAGAATGACCCTGTTGGGAATACCCAATACCTTACCTTACATTTTGCTTTTGAATTTGGTTTGTAATAATTAGTTAACATTTATTTGGTTGGATTTGTCTTCAATTGTTTTTGCTTTGGGAATGTAACTAAGTGACATTTTGGACCTATTCTAGTTTCTCTCGATATAGATGATGTGATTAATCTGATTTAATATAATATAATTTTAGAAGATGATTGAAGGTTTAAAATAGCTTACTATGCGATGTCTCATAGCGTAGGCTGGATGTGTCCAACTCGTATCCAAATACTCGGGAGCGGATCGTGACAAGTCCTGAGCCCATGTGCTGTACAAAAAATAGGGCACTAACAGAGTGCTTTGCTGCCTCTTCCTACTGCTTAAACCAGTACCCCTGTCTTAATTGTTACTTGGCAATCACCCAAGCCTAACTCCTACTCAGTTAGGCCAAATGGCCCTCATGCCCCTTCCAACCAACTGATATATGATGTTATCCACACTGATAGGTGATATCCTCTCCCTCAATTCCTATAACTGATAACTTAGCTCAGTTTTTCCCCCTATCACAACCAATAACTAATACACCCTCTATAATAATCAGTTGAAGAACTGAACACTCAAATCAGTTTTAAGAACTGATACTTAAATGCTCAGTCTAAAGGCTGATACGAATAAGTCCTTGTGGACTGATATCCAGTCAGTCTAAGACTGAGACATCAGTTTCATATGGGATGATACTCCAAACAGTTAAAATGAACCAACCCCCCATATCTAATTTCCTTTTTAAACTCTCCCTCTAAATCCTTCCTATCTATTTAGTCCTGCACTCAAGCTTTTTCCAACATTTCTTCACACACCCATGTATTAGTTGATACATTTTCCCTCTTCAAATCCCATGTACCCCTGTTCTGGCAGTCCCTATTGGACTAATATCAAAGTCCAGAACCCCTCCATAGTAGTCCTAAGGATTTCCCTACTGCACTCTAATATACTCCAACATTCCCTGCTCAATCCAAAGGAACCCTCACACCCTTCACTATATGTATGACAGTCCCTTTGTATCGGTCCTTGTGGATCAATACATCAGTCCTCACTGATCCCTCACTGGTGCCTATGTTAATCCACTACTTCTAAATCCCCCTTCATTACTCACTGGACATTAAGCTTGTATCACAAGGATACACACATTATCTCCCTAAACACACTCACATTACCACTGCCACTATAGCAGGCCCCCCTCAAACATCTTAACTTGATTGTTACATGGTTAGCCAAATGACTGATACCTATTTTAACTAGAGGACTGATACTCCTTCAGTTAAGGTTGAAACTCCCCAAACTTTCCTCTCTTCAGTCCCTTGTAAACAGTTGCTTCAAAACAACTACCTCTTCATTATTCAGTCAAATGACTGAACATTCAGTCTTTCCCATTCTACCACAACTGTAATCCCACTAAACTTCTTAAGGTAGCTACTGAAGTCACCTTCATGGATGGCAGAATATATATATATATATATATATATATATATATATATATATATATATATATATATATATATATATATATATATATATATATATATATATATATAACGCCCCAGTCCCATTTATGTTAGGACTAGGAACATTTCATGCCAGCTGTATATATACAGAAATATAATTCAATATATGGATAATCCCGATATATATACATAAGCTGTAAATGTGAATATAATAGTAAATGTCACAGGAAGTCTATCTCATCTACAACAAATATGATAATAAATCTACTAGTAAAAATAATAGTCAATGTAAAGATAGCCGGATGGAGACATATCCACTACCAAACAGCTATAATGTAAGTCTGTAAAAGCAGAGTAGCTGTCTACACAAAATGATAAATGTCTCCAAAGCTAAAATATGATCAGGGCTGATCAGTAGGGTACATCTCCTCGCCAGCATAAACCATCTCCAGAGCTGATCCATACTCCTGAGGATAATTCTGTTCATCTATACCTGGAGAAATCACCAGGTCCTCAGAGGGATGCAACAAGAAACATAGAACATGCCAATATACTGAATGTAAATAAACCATGCGGGTCCTCTAACCATTCTAAGTGAAATACAGTTTAAGAACAGACCACTGACGCATGGGCACTCTGGCTAATAAATGGGATCTGGCATAATTTCCACTGGGGAATCAGGGGACTCAGGCTTAACGTTCATCAAAACGACAGTGGCAAACCTGAGAGAGTCATCTCATACCGTATCTCCAACGAAGCTTCCGGGTTACAAAGGAAAAGTGCAATGTGGCCCATACGCTAAAGAACTGTCCTCCCCACCCCCATGTCTATCCATATCATGTCCATAACACATATGATCATCTAACAACTGCTAAGTCCGCTAATACATGTATATACTATCAGCAGTTATATCCTAACCGTCGTACGTTCCATACGTAACGGAGGCCAACCGAATATGCAAGACCGTGTCCTACATGAGACTCACAACTCGTGGTATACATGTGCCAAGGCCATATGAGATATGCCAATATCTCACATCAACGGGGTGGTCAACTTATACTAAGTCAATACAATTAAACAATCAACTAGAATAGTAAACGACTAAAAATAGCCATTTGCACCCAAGTATGACTTGGACACACTGTATGATAAAACTAGACATAAAATAAATATTAAAATAAATAACAGTAATAAATGAACATAAAGAGCAGTAACTCATGGCAATGTTTCTTGCCTGTAGTGGTGTGAAGAACCGACAAGTCCAGATCGTCAGAGAGCCAAGGCTATGAACGTCAACTCTCACACAAGTCTCCGGATGCTGAAATAAACATCACGAATGTTTCGTTATAAAAGAAATGTCTAAGATTGCCTACCCGAAAGTCCATTTTGGACCACAAGGGCAAAATTATAATTTTGGGTCAATTCGGTGTCCACCGTTGGACCCGCTTTACACCAAAAAGCGTGCCAGAACTAAGGACTCTAAAAGTCATCAAATTATATGTCTACGAGTCTAGTTTGACGATACGAATTCAATCGTATGTCCAAAGTCGAATTCCAGTAGGCCGTGCACAAATTCGTCCGTTGGATCAGGTTACGGGCCCGCCAAAATAGCATTCTGGTCAACCTTCTCAGAATCGGAACAAACTTGGCCCGCAGGAACAAATTTTTTTTTTAATCCAATGGCGCAACTTTTTTCTTAGTCCGATGAACGGTTTGAAATTGGACACGAAGATTGCAAAACACCGATACGGGAAACCTTCGACGGATATGGTTCGATTTCGTTGCGTACACACAACGAAATTGAGTTCTGTCGAATCCCACACGTCGACAACTTCCATACGCGTCTTTCGATGCTCATGAGTTGCGACCACATCGTCCGGTTTGTCGGGGAGCACACCGTATCGGAATTTTTTTTCTAAAATTTCAGTTTTTAAAACATAGTTTTTCGGTGTTTTTGAAATGATTTTAAACAAAATATAAGCAACTACTCTTAAATGTAAAAATTGAGTAATGATGCCCTATATGTTGTCAACAAACGACTTCAAACAGAATATTAAAATCGTACATGAATTGGAAGAAAACAATGTTCAAAGTTGGGTACTTTCTAACAGTCCAGAAATATAGTTTTTCGTCAATTTTGGATCGATTTTGCGATCGATCCAAGATACTTAAATTAATTCTATTTGAGGGGAGTCCTAGAGGGTCATGTAGGCTCTCCGTAACTTTTTACGTTTCACGAATCGGACAACTACAGAGAGAGAAAGAGGGCGGAGAACATGGGTTCCTCGTTTTGTGTGACTGCTGTTGTGGGGCGGATTTGGATGGCGGGTTCGTCGATTTCCGGCGGCGGCAGTGGTCGGATAGGGCGTCGGGGTGTCAGGGTTGGCTGTGTGGAGATGTTGGGTGGGAGAGTTTACAGTTTTAAAGAAATTCGAGCGGTTCGCTCTTGGTGAAGAGTCGCGCTTCTTTTAAAAAGGGGAGTTCGGTTTGGCCTGGAAGTGTATCTCGCGAGATTTTGATTTCTCGCAAGAAAAATATATATATTTTTTATTTATAAAAACTAAATACATATAGATGTATATCAAAAATAGATCTAAGAATTCCAAATAAATCCTAAAAAATCTCGAAAAAATTCTAAAAATATTTTTATAAAATTTTAACGTTATGATGTACATTTCGTCATAAATGTACATAATGTAACCATTGACCACTATCAAAATAATGTATTAATAATCAGAAAACCTTAATAATTAATAAAATATTTTTTTTATAAAATATTTTTTTTGAAAAGTACAGGAGTTTACATTCTACCCAACTTATAAAAATTTTGTCCTCGAAATTAAAAAAAAAATCAACGCACTAACTAAGAAATACATTTAATGCTACGCGATAGGAAAGAAACAAATTTATGGAAAGTCATATCTTGATTCTCTAATAGATAAGGAAAACGGTACGTATATCATCCTCACACTCCCAAGTAGATTCACCTTGAGAGTGGTGCTTCCATGACACACGAACCACAGGTATAGACTGGTTGCGCAATACTTTCACTCTGGGATCAAGGATCTCTACCGACTGCTCCTGGTACGACAAGCTAGGGCCAACTGTGATCTCTGAGTGATCAAGGACATGACTGTTATCTGCAACATATCTTCTCAGCTGCGATGAATGAAAGACATCATGTACCTCTTCTAGTGATGGTGGCAGTGCCAATCTGTAAGCAACTTCACTAACTCGCTCCAAGATGTCGAATGGCCCAATATATCTCGAGCTTAGTTTGCCACGACCTTCGAAACGAATTGTGCCTCTAGTGGGTGATATCTTCAAGAAAACATAATCGCCTTCCTTAAACTCCAAAGGACGACGATGAAGATCTGTCTATTGCTTCTGTCTATCCTATGCTGCTCGCGGGTGGCCTTGTATCTTCTTTACTTTCTCTACTGTGCTAACTACCAGCTATGGCCCCAAAATCTGCCGCTCTCCTAAGTCGCTCCAACAAACAGGAGACCGGCACTTTCTACTATACAAAGCTTCAAAAGGAGCCATCTGAATGCTCGCTTGAAAGCTATTGTTGTAGGAGAACTCCACAAGATGAAGATGGTCTTCCCAAGATCCTCTAAAATCTAGCATACATGCCCTCAACATATCTTCTAGTGTCTGAATAGTATGCTCTGACTGTCCATCAGTTTGAGGATGATAAGCCGTACTAAACTTCAAACGAGTACCCAAGCTTTCTTGTATGCTTCTCCAGAAATGAGACGTGAATATCAAATCTCGGTCTGATACAATACTAACTGGAATATCATGTAGCTTCACTATATGCTTCATATACATATCAGCTAATGCTTCAGTAGATTGGCCCGCTCTGAAGGGCAAGAAATAGGCTGACATGGTGAGTCTATCCACTATCACCCATACTGCATCTCGTCCATTGGGACTCTTTGGGAATCTCGTGACGAAATCCATGGTGATATGTTCCCACTTTCACTCAGGAATGGGAAGCGGCTGCAAAGCCTTGACTCAATCTCTTTTGAAGACTCCGCAACTGTCCAAGCTAAGATGTTTTGACTCTCCCCTATCCCAGGTGTCTGCATACTTTGGTTGTATAAGGGGTGCGATGTATGGAACAGCTATCTCATCGATGTTTATTTTGTAATGGAGTCAGTTTGTAGCCCGCATGGCACCTTGTATCGAGTCTATAATATGATGTTCATTATCAATAAAGCTTAAGTTTTCTTCTATAAAACGTGTTCAATTTACTCTGGGCATTCTCTTATTATTGTGTTTCGGATAACCTTATGACTATGCCTTGTGCGATCACAACTTAGGTTCGTACGGCATCACGCCCGGGGGACGACTATCGATTATATGGAATCGGGACGTGATATAATGGTATCAGAGCACGGCTTTACGTCCTTTGGCCTTCTGTTTGAGTCTTGAACCTTTGACCTCGTGTCACGCCCCAGAACCAGAATACTGGAGAGCAGGGGCAGACATAGCCAGCTACGTATATGAAATGGAATCCACCTCGCTATACGGTCACGGCTGTCTAGATACATGAGGGTTTAACTACAAGCCAGCAGTCTCTTAAGGTCATAAACAAGCCTATTGTCTCAATCACATGCAAGTAAGTAAAAGTTGCAAGATGTATGATCATTAAATATACAATAGTAAGGCGTCCCAAACATTACATATTCAGCTGATCATGAAGCTAGTCGTTACAAAATGTCAGGACTAGCAAGAGTTTAGTCATACATGATCAACCCTAGGATCTGTCAATCATGTTACAGCCCCGTAAGCAGACAGTAAGTAAGTGCAATCGAGCTAAACAGGTGCTCGTCGGCTAAACGCCTCAAAAGAATATTTTTACAATAGGGTGGGAGAGCCAAGAATAACCCACTCGTTGCCCTGGTTATGCCTGGTGTTCACCATCGGGCTGAAAGAGCGGTAGATCCTCTGGAGCTGCTCCGAAATCTGGCCATACAAAAGCAGCTGGGTCAGATCCCAGAAAGAGCAAGTGCCACAAGGAAGCTTCACTTAGGAACTAAAACCAGCAATTAGTACAATAATATAAATAAAAGTAACAACTGGAAATAAAGAAAATACATCAGGGTGATAAACGACGAGATAACCATGGAACTATTCAGATGACCAGGTTACAACCCGTAAACCAAACAAGGACCGGGGTTGTAATCCTTCGTCTGAACAGAACTTGGAATTCTTACCATTTATCGATAAAATAAATACAGACATTCAGGTCATGCAGTAATCTGGAACAGAATCAGGACAAGACTAGACTGGTTAGACTCCATCCAATCATTTCACGGCCAAGCAAGAATTACGGCTTGATACTTTAACTAACTAGGGTTATCACAGGCCTAGTTACTAGCAAGATACAGTGAGATTATTCTACAGCCACAAGCCCTGCAGACTATCCAGGTTACCCGGGTTGAAAGATTAGAGTTGAATTCAGGTGGGTACATCATCCAGGAAATGCATGTACCCTTAGGTAGCTTGAAGGGTGCAACACATGACAGTGTGCTGGAAATGTGCCCTACTCGACGGCAGGCTACAGATCCCAAGGCGCGCCCAGGTAACGGGATTGCCTGTAGCTGGGAGATCTCTGTATGACTAATATATTAATCTAGTTATTTAGCCTTAGTCCATTTCAGTAGGTACTCCTGACCGTGGTACTCAGGAGTCCCCTCATAGACATGATGCAATACATGACTGGATTATTTGTACAAGCACAATCGCCCACGGTGTCTGGGTTAATTATACAGGTCATGTCATGTCGGGTAGCCGTCGCAACAGCTTATCAAGATATATCAAGTCAGATTATCATGTCAAGTTCACTGGTCAAGAGTGTGCCACGACGGGCCACTATCAGGTCGTGCTAGTTCCTTGTCATACCATGCCATGTACAATTGTCATTTCAATCATGTCAATCAAATCATGATTTATCAAGTTCAGGACAAAAGGCGTAAGGATATAAAATGGGCATAAAAATATACAATAAAGGGGTTACAAGACATTGGCAAATAATAAAACACAGGGCTATAGGGAGCCATACGGCTCAGGCACATGCGGCCAGGAATGATCTCATGCGGCCAGGAATGATCTCATGTGGCACAATAGGGTCAGGCGCATGCGGCCAAGAAGAGAATCCATACGGCAGCAGCTCATGCGGCTGAGGGTCCAAAGCTCATGCGGCTGAGGAGAAGGAGGCATATGCGGCTAGCGGGAAGAGTGGGGTATTATGCGACTGCAGGGAGAAGGGTTCCTGCGGCTCGAAAAGAAGTTCTCATACGGCTGGGTCGAGTAAAGTCCCATGCGACCAGCGGGAAGAGAGGGCGCATGAGACTAAGTCAGAGTCATTCATGCGGCTGGAAGAAGTGGGGTCCTCATGCGGCCAGGGAGGGCGCATGCAGCCAAACGGGTAACGTCTCATGCGGCTCAAGAAGTGAAGAGTATATGCGGCAGGGGATTGAGCGAGTTATGCGGCTAGATGAGTTCAGCCCTCATGCGGCTCAAGTACTTCCAGCCATGCGGCTGAAGAGAACACTTGTCGCATGAATTATTCATGCGGTCAAGTCAAGCATAGTTCATCTTCTCTAAAATCCCGAGAAGAAGAACACCATGAGAGCCAAGTTCTCAAGCTCCATAACACCATCATCCGGAGCCCAAATCTGCACTTCCATAGGTCAAAACGGGCAGAACAAGATTCTCTACAATATGGAACCATCAAAACTCAGAAATAACAGGATCAAGTAGATCAAAATCCAAAAATTCCAAAAATAAAATAAACTTAGATCTACAAGAATCTAGCCATGGAAAGTGGAAATGCCAAGTATTAAAGTAAGTTAAAATGCTGTAAGAAAGAGAATGAAGCAATAAAATAGGAGTTCCTCCATGAAGCAAGTTGCACTTGCCTAGACCTCTCTCCCTCTCTCTGGTAGGTGAAGAAGTAAATAGAGGAAAGAAGAGAGTAATGAAGAGAGAGAAAAAAGAATGGGTTAATAAATAGGGATGGTGGTGGTAGGTAGGGGGTTCACCCCTTGGTTCATGATGAACCAATAGTAATCCCAAACCGAACCAAGCCAATCCGAACCAAGAATAACCTAAGCCGGGATGGAAACTAAGCAAGGAATCATGCAATATAAGATAAAATACGTACATGTATTCCAAAATACGTTATACGAACCACAGGCATTACACCTCGTATCGATGAGATGAGTTGTTCCATACAGTGAGTCCGTAATATTTCTTGAGACTAATATAAGTTGTCCCATATCCCAGAAGTCTGGGAAGCTGTGGACGGGAACGAAGTAAGTGCTTCGAGTGGCTCGAACAGCTCGAGGGAGGGATCCTCAAACGTCGGAATGGAACCCATAGAACGGATGATGCGCAAGCTGGAAGCACAGTAACATCAGGCCGAGGCCAATTAGCGCCTGAACGACCAGCATCGACAGCACGATGAAGACTAGCGGAGACATGATGAGGTACGGCAAACTTAGTTTGAGGCCCGATTCGATGCATAATTTAAGTTACAGTAGATGCAGCTTGATACTCTTCAGCAAACCCAGACAGTTGTGGCCAATGGCAACTCTGTAACGACTCATGTCATAACCGAGTCTGTGGCCTGACCGGTCGAGATCGAGCCGGAGGTACCAGAGCGACTACCTGCAACACCAAGGAGTTCCAACTTTGAGGTGTCAAAATTTATAAAAAATTGTCGTACGTCCTTCTGCGGTACTGAAGACCCTTCCTTGGCGATCATTGGTTGGAGGAGTTGGAAGACCGATTCGAGCTTCTAGGCGTTGATGAGTCCAAGAAAGTTACGTGTGCTCGACTTCTACTTCGATTGAATGCGCATGACTGGTGGGCCGTACAAAAGCGAGCGATCCGGCGTGACGACGAAACAACGACAATCTCTTGGGCCACCTTTCGACGGGCGTTCGAAATCGAGTACCTCCCTGCAGCCGTTCGACAAGAAAAGGAGAATAAATTTATGCAGTTAAAGTAAGGGAATATGATGGTGCGATAGTATACAGCAGAGTTCAATAAATTAGCCAAATTTGCTGGATTGTTCTTGCCTACAATGTAGAGTCATGCTCAGTGGTTTAAAGTGGGTCTACGGCCCTCTATCTCTGCTCATGTGTCAGTTTCGGAATACAAGACAATGGGAGAGTCCCTGAATCATGCTCTCCGCCTTGAGCGCCAATATCCTCAAGCTACTGTCGGCACTATGTATACATACAATCATAAGCGCCCTAGCCATGCAGGAGGGAACAATGTGACCAAGTGTCCGAATAATGGGCACTAAGGCGGTTACCAGGGGCGGAATACGGGACCTCGCTGTAACATATGTCACAGATTCGGACACCTAGCCGTTGATTACGAAGTTCTTGAAGGAGGATGCTGGAACTGTGGAAAAAGGGGACACTTCAGTTCAAATTACCCAGCCAAGAGTCCAAACCCAATGGCGCCTCAGCAGCAGCAACATCGTCCAGGGAACCAGGGACCAGCGCCTCGAGCCCAATAACCCGCGCCACAATATGGTCAGGATCATCGCCCCAATGTCCAAGGCCGCATCTATGCCATGACTCGAGATGAGGCATTTGCCTCTGATACAGTCGTGACAGGTACACTATTCTTCAATAATAAATCTGCTCGGGTACTGTTTGATTCGGGTGCCACCCATAGTTTTATAGCAGCAAATTTCATTGACGAACACAAGTTTCCCATGGCACTATTAGGCCTTAACCTTAGCGTTAGCACCCCATCGGGCACACAAATTCCTGTAAACACTATCTATAGAGACGGCTGTATATGTATAGGTGGGAGGAAATTGACTCTAGATGCGATAGTTCTGGACCTTAAGGACTACGACATTATTCTGGGGATGGATTGGCTCGATGCTTGCTCGGCCACTATTGATTGTACAGGAAAGAAGGTCACCTTCTGTCTACCGGGGGAGCCTGAGTTCTACTATTCGTGTGGCGAAGCGTCGATAACCTGCATGGTGATCTCAACAATCTCTGCTCGGCGGATGCTACATTCCGGATACTAAGGCTACTTGGCGTCCATTTCAGACACACGACATGATTGTGCAAACACGAATCAAACCGACATTGTGGCCGAATTCCCAAACATGTTCCTGGACGAGATACCCAGCATGCCCCCCGATCGAGAAATTGAGTTCACCATTAACAACTTCCCCACACTCAACCGTTTTCTAAGGTCCCGTACAGAATGGCCCCTGCAGAATTAAAAGAACTTAAGGTACAATTACAGGAATTACTCGACAAAGGGTTCATTCGTACCAACATCTCGCCATGGGGTACGCCAGTGCTGTTCGTCAAGAAGAAAGACGGGTCGATGACTCTACATTGACTATCGAGAATTGAATAAAGCCACCGTCTGGAACAAATATCCCCTGCCCTGCATTAACGATTTGTTTGATCAGCTCCAAGGTGCCACGGTGTTTTCAAAGATTGATCTTCGATCGGGTTATCACCAGCTCAAAGTCAAGACAGAGGACGTACCGAAGTTTGCCTTCCGTACTCGTTACGGCTACTACGAGTTCTTGGTGATGTCATTCGGCCTGACAAATGCTCATGTCGCCTTCATGGATCTAATGAATCGGGTGTTCCATCTGTTCCTCGATAAATGCGTATTAGTCTTCATAGACGATATCCTCGTTTACTCGAAGGATCGAGCGCAACACGCAGAACATCTACGGACCGTACTCCAGACCCTTCTAGATAATCAGTTGTTTGCGAAGAGGAGAAAATGTGAGTTCTAGCTGAACAACGTATCTTTTCTTGGGCACATCATCTCTGCTGAAGGCATTTCAGTTGATCCAAAAAAAGTTGAGGCAGTTGTTGATTGGAAACAGCCCGCATCTATCAGTAAAATTCAAAGCTTCCTAGGTTTGGAGGGATACTATAGACGCTTCGTGAAAGACTTCGCGAAGATCGCATCGCCCTTGACTCGCCTCACCCAAAAGGGAGTCGTATTCGTGTGGTCAGACGACTGTGAAGCTTTATTCCAGGAGCTAAAACAGCGGCTCATTTTGGCCCCGATACTCGCTCTTCCGAAAGGGACCGTGGAATTTCAAATCGTCAGCGATGCTTCTGGCCAGGGTTTGGGGTGTGTCTCATACAGCAGGACAAGGTAATATCTTTTTGCTTCCAGACAGCTCAAGCTGCATGAGAAGAACTATCCCACTCATGACCTAGAAATAGCGGCAATTGTGTTTGCGTTGAAGCTGTGGCGTCACTATCTTTATGGCATGGCATACAAGATTTATACGGACCACAAGAGCCTCAAGTAACTCTTCACCCAGAAAGAACTGAATTTATGGCAGAGGCGATGGCTGGAACTGATTAAAGACTACGACTTGTCGATCGACTATACGTCGGTTAAGGAGAATGTTGTGGCAGATACGCTGAGTCGGAAGTACATAGCTTCATTATCCATCAACAGTCGACTGCTGCATGACTTCGAAAGAATGGCCATAGAACTCCAAGTTCGATTTGTGGGCGCACAGCTGGCGCAACTGCAACTAGAACCAAGCCTATTGGAGAAAATCAAGTCTGCTCAGAAGGACGATCCCTACCTGGAGAAGATACAGAAGCTGATATCCACAAGAAAGGCGTCTGACTTTACAGAGGACGAGTCAGGAGTGTTGCGAGTGAAAGGTCGGCTATGTGTTTCGGATGATGCAGAACTTAGAAAGAAGATAATGTCAGAGGCGCATTATGTAAAATATTCCTTGCATCCTGGTAGCACCAAGATGTATAAGGACCTCCACGTTGTTTTTTGGTGGCATGGCATGAAGAGGGATGTGGCACTCATTGTGTCGTAGTGTATGGCCTGTCAGCAAGTTAAAACTAAGCACCAGCGACTGGGCGGGGAGATGCAGAACCTTGCCATTCCAGAGTGGAAGTGGGATCATGTTACTATGGACTTTGTTGTTGGCCTGCCGAAGACGCTACGGGGGAACGATGTCGTCTGGGTCATCGTCGATCGATTAACCAAGTCAACGCACTTCATTGTTATTAAATTCACTTGGAGCGTCGATCGCCTTGCTCAGATATATCTTGATAAAATTGTTCGGCTGCATGGGGTCCCAGTATCTATCGTCTCGGATCGGGATGGATAGTTCGAGTCATACTTCTGGTGTAGCCTTCACTCAGCATTAAGGACCAAGTTGAAGTTTAGCTCAGCTTATCATCCTCAGACCGACGGCCAAATAGAGCGGGTGAACCAGATTTTCGAAGACATGTTACGACTCTGTACGATCGACTTAAAGTTAAGCTGGGACTTCATCTACCACTGGCCGAATTTGTATATAACAACAGATACCAGTTCAGCATCCAAATGGCGCCGTATGAAGCTTTGTACGGCCGAAAGTGCAGATCGCCCATTTGTTGGGATGAAGTCGGAGTACGGCTGATACTTGGCCCAGAGCTGGTGGAGCAGACCGTACAAAAAAGTTAAACTAATACAGAAGAGATTGAAGATAGCAAAGAGTCGGCAGAAGAGCTACGTCGACACCCACCGACGACCCCTAGAATTCCTAGAGGGCGATCACGTGTTTCTGAAAGTCATACCTATGCGTGGTTTCATGAGATTTGGAGCTAAGGAAAAGTTGAGTCCAAGATTTGTCGGTCCTTTCGAGCTATTGAAGCGAGTCACCCCAGTAGCTTACCAAATCGCTTTGCCACCAGCACTGTCGAATGTGCACAATATCTTCCACGTCTCTCAGTTGCGGATGTACGTGCACGATCCGAGTCATGTAGAAGACTTTGGTCAGCTGAATCTGCAGGCAGACTTATCCTATATTGAAGAGCCTGTGCAAATCGTGGAGCGCAAGGATAAACTGCTCCGAAATCGTACCATCCCTCTCGTTCGCGTGCTCTGAAAGAACCATGCGGTCAAAGAGTCGACATGGGAACTGGAGTCGAAGATGGGAGAAAGTTTCCTTCTCTATTTTACCTAGCGGTACGTTTTTTTTCTTAAGTTTCGAGGATAAAATTTTTCTTAGTTGGTTATGGTGTAGTGCTCCGTCCCTACATTGTCACGACCGGCACCCGCTTATCCGGATACGAGACGTGTCCAAGCCAGCCTACGCCGCAGAGTCGACGGTAGAACGCTCCCAAACCCGCAAGAAATAAATGCTCAAAATATAATATTTGCTGCTCATTCACATTTCTAAATTTGTTACAATATTTACAATATTTATAATTAAAGAAAATACAAGATTTTAGAATAAATGAAATTAATACATCTGCTATCTATTTCTAGGTTGACTTCATCATACCCAAGCCTTCCCAGTGATCGTGGCTAGACCTGAAAAATATTAGTTTTCAGTCAGGAATGGAACAAGTACACAAACCGACGGCAATACGAAAACACAATAGAATTATCAAGACATAAAAATAACATATGAGATATGAAAACTGGAAAGTACAGATGACATGGCACGGTGGAGAAGAAAAGAAAAAATAAATAAAAGATAACTACCTATGTGGTGTGAAATATCTTTTTTGACATGTGAACAGCTAGGGGTAAATCTGGCACACTGCACGTGTCGTGTGCAGCTGCTATCATGCAAGAATAGACATTTGGGGGATATTTTTGGGTAGTGCACATGTTTACTAAGATATTTTCCCTCCCGACTACTCCGAGTGACGAGCGTGTCAACAAGCAGCAAGATATATGTATAAACATGAAATAAAAAAACTACTATGAATCGAAAGCAATCAGAAAGTGCACTTGCCTGAGGTCCTTAGCTGGTGAAACCAATAATACCATACCACTCAATGAGCCACAATCAGTCAACACATGCAGAAGTCTCCAGATGCTGAAATAAATATTACCAACATTCTCAGAATAGTCAAATTAGCTAGGATTGCCTGTCCTTAAGTCCAATTCTGGACACAGGAGCAAAACGGTAATTTTGGGTCAAAACAGTATCCGCCATTGGACCCGCTCTGCACCGAAAAGCATGCCAGAGTCAACGGTCTCTAAAGTCGTCAAAATATATGTCAACAGGTCCGATTTTCTGATACGAACCCAACCGTATATCTAAAGTTAGATTTCGGCGGGTCGTGCACAAAATTGCCCATCGGATCGGACCGTGGGGCCCGTAAAACGGCGTTCCGATTCTACTGTCTCAGAATCGGACCAAACTTGGCATACTAGACCAGAAAAATGATACGATCCTTCTGGCACAAGTTTTGTCTCAATCTGACGAGCGTGCACAAAGTAATTGGAGTTTGTCCAAAGTGGTCGATACGGTGAATTTCGACGGATACGCATCAAATTCGTCGCGCACACGCGACCAATTTGAATTTCGCCAAAGCCCACACGACCAAGAAGCCGTTACGCACCTTTTGATGCCTTGGGTTTGCGACCACGTCGCTCGGTTTGGCGGGACACACGTCGAGTCGGGTAGATTTCTAAGTTTTCAAAAACTATTTTTCGTATTTTTTTTAATTTTTGGAACTGTTTTAATATAAATATAATACATGATAAAATAATCTACTTAATGGGTTTCGATCATGGTTAGGTCGTCTAAAAGGCTGTTCATATGGTTTTCGTGAATGCTCAATATCCTGCCGGAAAAACGGCTTCCAAGTGGGGTGCTACGCCAAGTACAAACTCTGTTTACTAACAGGATTTTTGTCGATTTGGAACTCGATTTCTATCGCACATGGTACGAATCGGAATAAATTATTTAAAGAGATTAAAATATGGTTATATAGTGAACGCACCTGCGCAATCGGGACGAAGCTTTGTCGACCGAGGAGGGAGAACGTCGGCCTCAAAAACGAGTGTTTAAGGTCGGCTGTTGCTGTGTTGTTCTGCTGTCCTCGGCGGATCCGGCCAACTCCGGCGGTGTACACGGTGGCGCGCGGTCAGGAACGACCGCCCAGAGGTCGGGGGCGATCATGGGTGTTAGGGTTTGATAGTTGTCGACGAAAACTCCCCCGTGCGCGTATGTAAAGGGAGCGGTCTCGAGACTTGCTCTCGGGTTGTATATATATACCCGCGTATATATTTGGGGTCGGGTGGTTTCTGTTAGTTCGGGTAGGTTCAGCAGCTGTTGGTTGTTCAGCTGTGGGCCGGGTTGGCTGGCCTATGCTGGGCTGGCCCGGCCTGGTCGTTTTTGCTATTAATGCTTTGCTTTTTTTTTCTATTTCTTTTCTATTTATATACATATATTTATATATATATATATATATATATATATATATATATATATATATATATATATTTATCCGTATATATATCCATATATTTAAAAATATATACATACATACATATATATATATATATATATATATATATATATATATATATATATATATATATATATAACATTTATTAGACAAAAATAATATCACCAATAATAATAATAATAACATTATATAATAATAACCTTGATGATAAAATAATAATATCAATAACAACAACAACAATAATAATAATAATAATGACGAAATTCAATAAAATAATAATGGTGTATATATACCATTATATGCAGTCTAAAAATCCAAAAATGTGCAAAGACTCATTTATACCAATATCATTGAATATTAATTAATAATACTATTTATAATACTTAAATTACGAATGTTTAGAAATAGTCATTAAATCATTAAAACGGAATATAACACACTCATACCAAATTCCATCAACACGAATGTCATTGGACGTGTCACATGACTACACAGGCTGAGGTTCGATTCGGGTCCAGTTTGACGAATTCGGTACAACCGGGTTCCCTAAAACTCAATAATATAAATAATAATAAATAAGTCTTCGGTAAGGGTTAAGTCGTAACTTAGTCTGGTTTTTCTAGTTAGGACATCACTATGGCTCGGCCTTCCCTACCAGGGCTAATACTCTAGTCAAAGCACGCCATTGCACTATCCGAGCCACGATTTCTAGTCATCATGCACTCCAAACTCCATCATGGCTAAAATCATCTACCATAATAATTAGCTAAATGATTATTTATAAAATTCTAAAAAAATCACTATTTAATCCAAATAAATAAATAAAAATATTTTATCAAAATTCTGGGAAGAGGGGTTACAAATCTACTCACCTTAAAATAATTTTGTCCTCGAAATTCAAATTCATAATTATTCCTTAAAATTCAATAAGAAATCTACCTGAACCTTAATCTCCTTAAATTTTAATTCCTCAAAAAAAATAGTTTGTATTCTTCTCCTAGCCATATAGCCTCCAGGACTTCTACCCACCTTTGGTCACACTACTCCCTCGTAAGTAAAACTTTATAATCTTCTAACTAGTTGCTAACAATCTACCAACAAATATCTAGGCATACGGTATCTATAATCCTCTCGTATCTATCAAGCAACCCAAAATTTAGCAAGCAGTAATTTACACAAGTAGCTAAGGAAATATGACCATTCGTCGCTCTGAAATTGGAGGGTCATAAAGATAAGGAAAAATAATCAAGAGTAAATATGAAGTTTCAAGAGCAGTAGAGAGTATCCAACGATACACCTAAAAGGGTGTTTACGAACCACTGACTTATTTGCTAGATTTAGGCTACTCTAGTTTAGTCACTTGCTACGTCGAAGAACCCTTCGTTACTTAGAGTGGCCTGCAAGCCGTGCAATACAGAAGTCTCGTTCTCGAAATTCTAATTCAACAAGGTTCCATAATGGAACGGTAATTTGAGAAATTAAGATTGTGATCTTTTCCGTGGTTATCTAAACACACGAGCAAGGGATAAAGGTGCACTATAAGATCGTATCGCGACTTCTAGGCAGATGGAATATGGGTTACGGATGGCTACCCATTCTAAGAGGTGGAGACTACATAGTAGGTATAGGGGCCTATTTCAAATAATTCGGTTTTATGGTCTGAATATGGTGGTATGCCTGGATAGATTTTACTGGGTCTTAATGGGTTCCCTAATTGGACATCACTCATTGGTTGGGTGAACCTTGAATTTCAATCTATATGGACTGGACAGGATCCCAATGATAAAACTATTTCTACTAGGTTAGGGTACCCTAGAATAGGTTTCCACCCAAGTGGTTGTGCTAGTTGCTAGTCAGGTTGGTTAGCTAAGCTCCTAAAGTCCAAAATGCGCCTTCGGTGACTTTTGTGTTTAAGTAGCACAATAGGCCTCTATCAAGTGGCACACTAGTGGCGTGTGCGTAGTGGGCTTCGAGTAGATCACCACTACATATTGGGTCGAAGGAATTGTGTCAAGGTTGAGGCTCTAGTGGAAGTCGGAAGTATACCGGTATTGTGGTAAGGGTTATAGCTAGTCCTTTTAACCTGAAAGTCGTAGCACAAAAATAGAGTACAAGGGGATGGTTTTGAGCGGGACATGATATACCTAGGTGAAGGTGGACTCGTCTAGATCTTGCATATAAAATTTGTTGGAAGGAAACAACTGATCTTGTGCTTCAAATATTAATGACACGGCCAGGGACACAAAATGATCTAAACGGAAAGTGGGAGTCCATGGAGCACTAACTATCAGCCTATGAAAATTATTCCGCTCAATCGGTAATCTTCATATATCCCAAAATTTTAGGGCTTACAGTCTACCCACCTTAGAAACTAGGATATGATTTTAGGAATGACATGGTTAGGAGGATTCCAAAGTCTGGATATTGTACCCCGACTTTGGTTAACAGAGAATAAGGCATGGCGAACGAGATACGGTAGATATATGTTAAGTCAAGGATCGTCCCTTAAATTCAGATGGCTAGAAGGTCCCAATAGTAGCTTGAAGGTCGAGAGGAGAACGAGTAACTCAAGGCAAGGTTCCTGTCACAGGGCTGGCCGATGGTAGCCACACTTGCGTATACAACCATCATAGCCGTGGGGATACCCTGTATCTCTCTTCCAATTATAAGCTTTCGTCTTTCCAAATCAGTGAAAGACAAAACAATAGGGTTCAAGGGAGATGTCACTGAATACAATTATGTGATTCAAAGGCGGATGTATAATTCAAGATGAATTGTCAAAGCAGTCGCGGATGAGATCCTGGAGACATCTACATCTCAATCCACGTAGGATAATTAGATGAAGAGTGAACCAAATGCATCAGGGTTGATCAGACCGTAATACAATGATTCTGGTTAGACAATATGTTAGCGGGCGTCCCCAACAAACATATGTCTCGAAGCCAGCTCGATAAAAGAGTAAGGTTACAAAAACTAGGCTGTAATAGTAGCATTGGTCAAGAGAGTCAAAATATAAATATGCAAGATTTTTGAAATGAGGCACAAGTGGTTCGAGTTTTGAGAGAATCAAAGCCTTACCTGGTGTTCTTGCTTATATAGGCATCCTACTATCTTCTATGGTATCCTAAACTTGTAATCCCGTCTGAAGTCATTTTACCGAGGATTATGCCTCGCCCGTATATTCTGGCTGTGGTAAATCCTTGGTTCCATGATTCGGGTGTGATATTCTATCAGATAATCTGCCTTACATTGACACAATATCTAAGACCTAAAGAGGTCAATGAGGACATAGTTTAGCAGTGTTTCATAAACTACAATTCTTCGAAATGATTTCAATTCTATGGGTTATGCCTCGCCAGTGCTCTGCCGGCTGCAGTGAACCCACACTCTCCGCTCCCAGGTAATTGGCGACAGTACGCTGTCGTCTAGTCATCGCAGTCGTTTAATTACTCTAACTATATTCTTAAGGGCTTCAAGGAGCTGCTAAAGGTTCAAACTTAGTTGGATATGATGGAAAGTGTAACATCTGCCTATAAGTCTCAATCCTTAAAGAAAAAGACTGGTCGGAAGGAGATATCTGAAGGCAAGTGAAGTAAGAACATCCTAATCTGTATCTCATATATATATCAAATGACTGAGGGAAAAATTTGAATCAAATCTAACTCGGG
The DNA here is from genome assembly GCA_029216955.1 of Iris pallida. NCBI lineage: Eukaryota > Viridiplantae > Streptophyta > Magnoliopsida > Asparagales > Iridaceae > Iris > Iris pallida. The sequence continues at coordinate 18,409,607 of JANAVB010021600.1, read as the reverse complement.
ATTCATACAGGAATAACTGAATCAGGAATTATAAACCAATTCCTTACAACAAAATAGAATTTAAAACAGGTAATTCTAACTTATGATATAAGATTTATATCTAAATAAGAAAATTGAACAGTTTATCAAAATTAACGCCTTAATTCTAGGCAAGCCTAACATACCAAGCGAATAGTATATCCATATTGAATCACATTGTCATATCAAAAGTAATAGTGTACCAATAGGGATCTAGCAAGCTATCTAATTTGCATGGCCTATCTAATAACTTTAACTACCCAACGGTCAATTTGAACAAGGGACTCCTAGTCCTAGTCATTATTTTAAATCATTTTAATCCTAGTTTGTGAATGAGCATTTCCTGGTCACAAGCTCGCAATAGTACGACTAACGTACCATCACGAGTTCGCAATATTTTGTAAAAACCGACCTGCATGGGCCACCACAAAAACTTATCACGACCCGCACCCGCTTTTTCGGATACGAGACATGTCCAAGCCAGCCTACGCCGCAGAGTCGGTGGTAGAACGCTGTCAAACTCGCAAGAAATAAATGCTCAAAATATAGCATTTGTTGCTCATTCACATTTCTAAATTGTTACAACATTTACAACATTTATAATTAAATAAAATACAAGATTTTACAATAAATGAAATTGATACATCTGCTATCTATTTCTAGGTTGACTTCAGCATACCCAAGCCTTCCCAATGATCGCGGCTAGACCTGAAAAAATATTAGTTTCCAGTCAGGAATGGAACAAGTACACAAACCGACGGCAATACGAAAACACAATAGAATTATCAAGACATGAAAATAACATATAAGATATGAAAATTGGAAAGTACAGATGACATGGCACGGTGGAGAAGAAAAGGAAAAATAAATAAAAGACAACTACCTATGTGGTGTAAAATATCTGTTTCGACATGTGAACGGCTAGGGGGTAAATCCGGCACACTGCACGTGTCGTGTGCAGCTGCTATCATGCAAGAATAGACATTTTGGGGATATTTCTGGGTAGTCCACATGTTTGCTAAGATATTTTTCCTCCCGACTACTCCGTGTGACGAGCGTGTCAACAAGCACAAGATATATGTATAAACATGAAATGAGAAAACTACTATGAATCTAAAGCAATCAGAAAGTGCACTTGCCTGAGGTCCTTAGCTGGTGAAACCAATAATACCATACCACTCAATGAGCCACAATCAGTCAACACATGCAGAAGTCTCCAGATGCTGAAATAAACATTACCAACATTCTCAGAATAGTCAAATTAGCTAGAATTATCGGTCCTTAAGTCCAATTCTGGATACAGGAGCAAAACGGTAATTTCGGGTCAAAACGGTGTCCGCCGTTGGACCCGCTCTGCACCGAAAAGCGTGCCAGAGTCAACAATCTCTAAAGTCGTCAAACTATATATTAACAGGTCCAGTTTTTCGATACAAATCCAACCGTATGTCCAAAGTTGGATTTCGACGAACCGTGCACAAAATCGCCCATCGGATCGGGCCGTGGGGCCCGCAAAACGACGTTCCGATTCTACTGTCTCGGAATCAGACCAAACTTGGCATACTGGACCAAAAAAATGATACGGTCATGCTGACGCAAATTTCATCTCGATCTGACGAACGTGCACAAAGTAATTGGAGTTTGTGCAAAGTGGTCGATACGGTAAATTTCGACGGATACGCATCAAATTCGTCGCGCACACGCGACCAATTTGAATTCCGCCAAAGCCCACACGACCACAAAGCCGTTATGCACCTTTTGATGCCTTGGGTTCGTGACCACGTTGCCCGGTTTGGCGGGACGCACGTCGAGTCGGGTGGATTTCTAAGTTTTCAAAAACTATTTTTTGTATTTTTTTAATTTTTGGAACTGTTTTAATATAAATATAATACATGATAAAATAATCTACTTAATGGGTTTCGATCCTGGTTAGGACGTCTAAAAGGCTGTTCAGATGGTTTTCGTGAATGCTCAATATCCTGCCGGAAAAACGGCTTCCAAGTGGGGTGCTACGCCAAGTATAAACTATGTTTACTAACAGGATTTTCGTCGATTTGGAACTCGATTTCTATAGCACATGGTGTGAATCGGAATAAACTATTTGAAAATATGGTTATATAGTGAACGCACCTGCGCAATCGGGACGAAGTTTCGTCGACCGAGGAGGGAGAACGTCGGCCTCAAAAACGAGTATTTAAGGTCGGCTGTTGCTTTGTTGTTCCGCTGTCCGCGGCGGATCCGGCCAACTTCGGAGGTGTGCGTGGTGGCGCGCGGTCAGGAACGGCCGCCCAGAGGTCGGGGGCGATCCTGGGTGGTAGGGTTTGATAGTTGTCGACGAAAACTCCACCGTGCGCGTATGTAAAAGGAGCGGTCTGGAGACTTGCTCTCGGGTTGTATATATATACCCGCGTATATATTTGGGGTCGGGTGGTTTCTGTTGGTTCAGGTAGGTTCAGCAGCTGTTGGTTGTTCAGCTGTGGGCCGGGTTGGGCTGGCCTATGCTGGGCTGGCCCGGCCTGGTCGTTTTTGCTATTAATGCTTTGCTTTCTTTTTCTATTTCTTTTCTATTTATATACATATACATATATATATATATATATATATATATATATATATATATATATATATATATATATATATATATGTATGTGTGTGTGAAAAAATATATATATATATATGTGTGTGTGTGTGTGTGTGTGTGTGTGTGTGTGTGTGTGTGTGTGTGTGTATCTCTATATCCATATATTTACTTATCCATAAAATCTAAATAAAAACCCAATATATTCTATTATAGGCCTATTTATATAACTACGAATATATATATAACGTTTATTAGACAAAAATAATATCACCAATAATAATAATAACATTATATAATAATAACCTTGATGATAAAATAATAATATCAATAACAACGACAATAATAATAATAATAATAATAATAATAATAATAATAATAATAATGACGAAATTCAATAAAATAATAATGGTGTATATATACCATTATATGTAGTCTAAAAATCCAAAAATGTGCAAAGACTCATTTATACCAATATCATTGAATATTAATTAATAATAATATTTATAATACTTAAATTACGAATGTTTAGAAATAGTCATTAAATTATTAAAACGGAATATAACACACTCATACCAAATTCCATCAACACGAATGTCATTGGACGTGCCGCATGACTACACGGGCTGAGGCTCGGTTCGGGTCCAGTTTGACGAATTCGGTACAACCGGGTTCCCTAAAACTCAATAATATAAATAATAATAAATAAGTCTTCGGTAAGGGTTAAGTCGCAACTTAGTCTGGTTTTTCTAGTTAGGACATCACTATGGCTCGGCCTTCCCTACCAGGGCTAATACTCTAGTCAAAGCACGCCATTACACTATTCGTACCACAATTTCTAGTCACCATGCACTCCAAACTCCATCATGGCTAAAATCATCTACCGTAATAATTAACTAAATAATTATTTATAAAATTCTAAAAAAATCACTATTTAATCCAAATAAATAAATAAAAATATTTTATCAAAATTTTGGGAAGAGGGGTTACATACATCGTGTCCCGTTCTCCGTCCACGGGGTGCACGAGAAAGGAACACTGTCGCTATCGATTCGGTCGAGACCTATAGGTAGGGATCGATCGAATTGGTTGAACATGAATGATTGAATTAAGATCATTTTCTCGTTATGGAAAGGCTTCTTCGAAATCAAGTCCCATATTCAGCGGGTTCCGCCTCGAGGATAGACTCTGCGGCTGAGTCGGGAGAGACCTCCCGTTGCTCTGTTTTTTCACGCCACACTTGCTTAGTTTTGGCTTTGGTTTTCTAAATACATTTTCGTGAATGTTTTCATGGCTTGCGTTTCAAACTCGCATTTACATATCGAACTCCTTGAATAATACAGTGTTCTAATCAGTTGCTTATGCGATTACAGGTAATCGCATAGGCGACGTCTAGCGTGATCATCAAGTCTCTTGCCTCGAACAGAAATAAAAGTGAGTGGCTGACCTCTTTTACCTCAACCCCTATCTCAAAATCAAGAAATGAATCAATTATAAAGTTTTTGCAATGATACCATAAACCCTGCCTTAAATCACTCGTTAACGTAGTATGGTCATGGACAACTTGTACACAAGGGCGTTATTTCTTCGGACGGTATTCCGGGGCCACGGGACCGATCCGACATAGAAAGAAACATGATTGCTATGTTGGATTGTACCGCAGGTATTCGGTGCTCCTTCAACGGGGCTTGCTACCCGCATTGAACGCACACCGTCTAAACCAAGCTATGTCCAAAATCATTTTCAAGTCAATTACCTCCGCAATTATGTACTAGTTAAACTTATGTTATGCAATATGACAGGAAAGAACATCGTAAGCTTTATGTTGTACGGCACGCTATGCCGTGGGTAAGTTCTAGCGTAAATTCTCCTTATTTATGTTCCATCAAACTGCTTGCATGAAACTGACTAGGATGGTTAGAAAGATCACTAAAAAAAGTTGCAAGTTTTATCTAAATTCTCAAACCAAATGAGAGCATGGAAAATAATTAGCCACTTGCCAGTATATGTTGATTGTACTGATCCTCGAACTCCACAGTTGCTATAAATCAGGAGGAGCGTGCCGCGTGACTGAAGGCAGTGCTCGTGTGTTTTGAAGCTTCGTCCGTGTGTGCAAAGCCTTGACTCAATCTCTTTTGAAGACTCCACAACTGTCCAAGCTGAGATGTCTCGACTCTCCCCTATCCCAGGTGTATGCATACTTTGGTTGTATAAGGGATGCGATGTATGGAACGGCTATCTCATCGATGTTCATTTTGTAATGGAGTCATTTTGTAGCCCGCATGGCACCTTGTATCGAGTCTGTAATATGATGTTCATTATCAATAAAGCTTAAGCTTTCTTCTATAAAACTATGTTCAATTTACTCTGCGCATTCTTTCGTTGTTGTGTTTCGGATAACCTTATGACTATGACTTGTGTGATCGTAACATAGGTTCGCACGGCATCACGCCCGGAGGGACGACTATCGATTCTACAGAATCGGGGGCAGTAACACCTTCATCAGCTCCAAGTATCTTCGTTGTCTCATATTGAGCTCCTTCTACGTGAAGACATACTTGAGGCTATGGTAATCAGTATAGATATCTACTTTCTCACCGTATAAGTAATGCCTGCCAAAGTTTAGTGCAAAAATAACTGCTTGCAAGCTCCAGATCATGTGTTGGATAGTTCTTCTCATGCACTCTCAGCTGTCGTAATGCATATGCTACTACTTTGTCATGCTGCATCAAGACACATCACAATCCCTTTCCGGATGCATCACTATATATCACGAATCCTCCTGGTCCTGATGGAATGGCTAAGATGGGAGTTGTGGTCAACCGCTTCTTCAACTCATCAAAGGCGTCTTGGCACTCAGTTGTCCATATGAACTCTTGGTCTTTGCAAGTCAACCGAGTTATAGGTCCAGCAATTCGTGAGAAATCTTGTACAAACTTGTGGTAATAACCTGCCAGTCCAAGGAAACTTCTTACTTCAGAGGATGTAGTAGGAACAGGCCATGACTTCACTGCTGAGATTTTCTCCGGATCTACGGAGATACCTTCTCCGGTGACGACATGCCCAAGGAAACAAACCTTCTCAATAAAGAAGTCGCACTTGCTAAGCTTTGCTTAAAGCTTCTCTACCCTTAATATCTCCAAGACAGTCTGCAAGTGTTGCTCGTGCTCTTCAGGGCTCTTTGAGTATATAAGAATGTCGTCTATGAAGATAACTACAAACTTTTCCAGGTATTGATTAAAAACCTTATTCATAAGATTCATAAAGACCGCTGGAGCATTGGTCAAACCGAAAGGCATGACCAAAAACTCATAGTGTCCATACCTGGTTCTGAATGCAGTCTTCGAGATATCTTCCTTCCGAACCTTCACCTGATGATAAGCCAATCTCAAGTCTATCTTAGAAAATACTCTAGATCCTGACAATTGATCGAATAAATCATCTATACACGGCAGAGGGTACTCGTTCTTTACCGTCACCGCGTTCATAGCTTTGTAGTCAATGCACATGCGCACTGAGCCATCCTTCTTTGGCACAAATAAAACTGGAGCTCCCCATGGCGATGCACTGGCTCGGATGAAACCCTTCTCAAGCAACTCATCTATTTGAATCTTCATTTTTGCCAACTCCTTTGGTGCTAGCCGATATACATGAGATGAGATTGGTTCGACTCCTGGAATAAGATCTATAGAAAACTCAAGGTCTCTGTCAGGCGACAATCCTTGCAGCTCCTCGGGAAATACATTTTGGAACTCGATGATAATAGGAGGATAAGAAATTCCTTTTATCTCCATATGAGTTCTTAATGCTGGCACAACTCCATCACTAGAAGAATCTCTAGTGAACTCTAACTCCTCCTCTTTTGGTGGTCTGAATACAACACTGCCCTTATGACAGTCAAGGGTGGCACGATACTGACTTAGCCAGTCCATCTCCTGAACCACGTCAAAATTTGGCATAGGAAAAAACAAAAATCGAGCCTCCATCTTCCTTCCACAAATTTCTATAGGACATGATCTACATATGCTGCTAATAGGAACTATCCCTCCTCCGGTGAGAATTCTAACATTCTGAGATATAGGTACAGTAGCAATGCTATGTTTAGTTGCAAAGCTCGTGGCTATGAATGAGTGTGTGGCTCCAGTGTCAAACAATGCAATAGCAGGATATAAAGCAACTAATATGATACCTTTTAAAACCTCGCCCTCCCGAATTGGCTCATTTATGCCCAGTAAAAAAGCTTGCCCAAACCTCTGGTTGGAGCCCTGAGCATTGGCTCTCTCAAACTGAGCTATCCGCGATGGTAATGGTAGACGAGGTGCTCCTGCTCCTGGTGTGATGGGCTTCTGCATCTGTTGTCCAGGCCGAGGTACAGTAAGTGTTGGAGTCGGTTGTTCAGGACAATTCTTAGCCATATGTTGTCCTGATCCGCATCTCATGCACAAGCCAAGTCGAAGACGACAATCATTGCGAATGTGTCCCTATTTTTTGCAGAAATGGCAAGTAGGCTTCTGATAAGGCATGGTTCTCTGCTGCTGCTGCTGTGTCGTGGGCCGTCTAATAGGTCCGCCTTGCGTCACTTTGGCTGGTCTAGCTGCTAAATTGGGACGCTTCTGGCTAGCTTCCTATTTGTTGATTCTCTCCTGGCATTTGGCTGCGGTGAGAACGGCTAAGTAAAATATAGGTGCTACCGATCCTACTAGCCTCTGCATCTCGAAAGTAAGCCCACCATAGAATTTCTCCGCCTTCTGCTCTTCCGTCTGGATCAAGTATAGTGCATATCGACTCAGTCGCAGGAACTCTGCATTATACTCCTCCGTCGTCTTATTACCTTGAGTAAGGTATATGAACTTGTCCCGGAGTTTCGCTCGTGCTGTATCTGGAATATACATCTCCCGGAAGAGTCTAGAGAACTCCTCCCATATAGCTTGCTCAGGGCCTAGTCTCTTTTTTCAGTCTCCCACCAGTGTTGTGCATTGCCGATCAACTGCATCCTGACGACAGTCATCCACTTTTCGTTTGGAAGTTCAGCTGCTACCAGTTTATGCTCGATGTTGGTAAGCCATGCATGAACTTTGGTAGGGTCCTCGTCTCTAGAGAACAGCTTGGGTATCATCTTCTAGAACTCAGCGATAGATCCGCCCCTAGGTTGATTTGTTGGTGATGCCGCATGTGCCAAGGCTGATACGATGCTCTTTCAAAGTGACTCAGCTTGTCGCTGCTGAGTCTGCTGCTGTATCACCTACTGGGCCTGCATCATCGCATAAAACATCTGGAACATTTGTAGCCTATCCATCGGTTGCCCTTGAGGTAGAATGTGTGTGAAGGACATCTGCCGAGGAAACGAAGGAGGAGGTGGTGGTGTTATATACCCTCCCTGGGGTACTGTAGTCGGCTGCTCAAACTGTCCCGATAGTGTTGCATACATCTAAGAGTACTGTTGCACCATCGGTAAAGTCAAGCTAAACTGCCCCTGCTGGAAATGAGTAAATGGGGTTGCCATCGGAGGCTGCGATGGAGTCTGTTCCTCTTGAGTTGTTGAATTACCAAATGTGATAGCATGAGGAGAGACACGTCCGCTGCGAGAATTCATTTTACTGGCACGAAGGCAAAAGAAGCTTTAGAATAGATTCAAACATGAGGCAAATCAAGAAATTCAGGTGAGAGTTCGAAAAATGAATTCAAAGAGAGAATAACATATTGTGGATAAGATCCTAATTTCTAATCCTATGTGCAGGCTCATATCAGTACAATTATGTAACAATACGATATTTTCTGACCTGCATGGGCCACCACAAAAAACATGTAACGCCCCAGTCACATTTATGTTTGGACTAGGAACATTTCATGCCAGCTGTATATATATAGAAATATAATCCAATATATGGATAATCCCTATATATATACATAAGCTGTAAATATGAATATAATAATAAATGTCACAGGCAGTCTATCTCATCCACAACAAATATGATAATAAATCTATTAGTGAAAATAATAGTCACTGTAAAGATAGCCGAGTGGAGACAGGTCCACTACCAAACAGATGTAATGTAAGTCTGTAAAAGCAGAGTAGCTGTCTACACAAAATGATAAATGTCTCCAAAGCTAAAATATGATCAGGGCTGATCAGTAGGGTACATCTCTTCGTCAGCATAAACCATCTCCAGAGCTGATCCATACTCCTGAGGATAATCCTCCTCATCTATACATGGAGAAATTACCAGGTCCTCAGAGGGACGCAACAAGAAACATACAACATGCCAATATACTAAATATAAATAAACCATGCGGGTCCTCTAACCATTCTAAGTGAAATACAGTTTAAGAACAGACCACTGACGCATAGGCACTCTAGCTAATAAATAGGATCCAACATAATTCTCACTTGGGAATCAGGGCCCTCAGCGCATAACGTTCCTCAGAACGACAGTGGCAAACCTGAGAGGGTTATCTCACACCGTCTCTCCAGCGGAGCTTTCGGGTTACAAAGAAAAGTACAACGTGGCCCATACGCTAAAGAACTGTCCTTCCCACCCCCATGTCTATCCATGTCATGTCCATAACACATATGATCATCTAATAACTGCTAAGTCCACTAATACATGCATATACTATCAGCAGTTATATCCTAACCGTCGCACTTTTCTTACGTAACGGAGGCCAACCGAATACGCAAGACCGTGTCCTACATGAGACTCACAACTCATGGTATACATATGTCAAGGCCATAGGAGATATTCCAATATCTCACATCAATGGGGCGGTCAACTTATACTAAGTCAATACAATTAAATAATCAACTAAAATAGTAAACGACTAAAAATAGCCGTTCGTACCCAAGTATGACTTGGACGCACAGTATGATAAAACTAGACATAAAATAAATACTAAAATAAATAACAGTAATAACTGAACATAAAGAGCAGTAAATCATGGGCAATGTTTCTTGCCTGTAGTGGTGTGAAGAACCGACAAGTCCAAATCGTCAGAGAGCCAAGGCTATGAACGTCGTCTCCGGATGCTGAAATAAACATCACGAACGTTTCCGTTATAAAAGAATTGTCTAAGATTGCCTACCCAAAAGTCCAATTATGGATACAAGAGCAAAATCGTAATTTTGGGTCAATTCGGTGTCCACAGTTGGACCCGCTTTACACCGAAAAGCGGGCCAAAACTAAGGTCTCTAAAATTCATCAAATTATATGTCTACAAGTCTAGTTTGACGATACGAACTCAATTGTATGTCCAAAGTCAGATTCCGGTGGGCCGTGCACAAATTCGTCCGTTGGATCAGGTTGCGGGCCCGCCAAAATAGTGTTCCAGTCAACCTTCTCAGAATTGGACCAAACTTGGCCCACAGGACTAGAAAAATATTTTGAATCCAATGGCGTAAGTTTCGTCTCAGTCCGATGAACATTTTGAAATTGGACACGAAGTTTGTAAAACACCGATACGGGGAATCTTCGACGAATACAGTTCGATTTCGTCGCATACACACAACGAAATTGAGTTCCGTCGAATCCCACACGTCGACAACATCCATACGCATCTTTGAATACTCATAGGTTGCGACCACGTTGCCTAGTTTTTTGGGGCGCACACCGTATCGAAATTTTTTTCTAAAATTTTAATTTTTGAAACATGATTTTTCGGTGTGTTGGAAATAATTTTAAACAAAATATAAGCAACTACTCTTAAATGTAAAAACTGAGTAATAATGTCCTATATGTTGTCAACAAACACCTTCAAACAGAATATTAAAATCATGCATGAATTGGAAGAAAACAGTGTTCAAAGTTGGGTACTTGGACTATTTTCTGACAGTCCAGAAATAAGTTTTCTCGTCAACTTTGGATCGATTTTTCGATCAATCCAAGATATCTAAATTAATTCTATTTGACGGGAGTCCTAGAGGGTCATGTAGGCTCTCCGTAGCTTTTTATGGTTCACGAATCGGATAACTACAGAGAGAGAAAGAGGGTGGAGAACATGGGTACCTCGTTTTTTGTGACTCTTGTTGTGGGGCAGATTTGGATGGCGGGTTCGGCGATTTCTGACGGCGGCGGTGGTTAGACAGGGCGCCGAGGTGTCAGGGTTGGCTGTGTGGAGAAGTTGGGTGCGAGAGTTTACAGTTTAAAGAAATTCGAGCGGGTTCGCTCTTAGTGAAGAGTCGCGCTTCTTTTGAAAAGGGGAGTTCGGTTTGGCCTAGAAGTGTATCTCGCGAGATTTTGATTTCTCGCGAGAAATATATATATTGTATATTTATTTATTATAAAAACTAGATACATATATATATATGTATATCAAAAACAGATCTAAGAATTCCAAATAAATCCTAAAAAATCTCGAAAATTTTCTAAAAATATTTTTATAAAATTTTAACGTTATGATGTACATTTCGTCATAAATGTACATAATATAACCATTGACCGCTATCAAAATAATTGTATTAATAATTAGAAAAATCTTAATAATTAATAAAATATAAATTTTTTATAAAATAATTTTTTTGAAAAATACAGGAGTTTATAATATATATATATATATATATATATATATATATATATATATATATATATATATATATATATATATATATATATATATATATATATATATATATATATATATATATATATAAAGCCCTCTAATTAGGTGTTCATCCAACATACTCAACCTGTTCACAGTATATATGTATAGGACACACTCACACTCACAACATCCCTCTAGAAGCACACATACATATATAAGTATAGGGTTATATATACATAGGCACATATATAGGCCACACACACATGTAAACTCAAATCTAACCGTACGAATCATGAGATACCATGACACCACACCACATATCCTATTTAGGATGCGTACCCAAAATCTCAACTCAAAACGGACACGAAAATTCCTTTGGGGACACGTGTCGAACACTTGGTGCTCAAACCCACGATACGTCTAAGATACTCTATCAAATCTTGTCCAAATCCTACCAAACTTCATGGGCTAGCCTAAAATAGGTAGACACACCTAATTAGTGAGCCACTAGGCTAGTGTCAAGTGCCATGTGCATTTGGTCATGGACACACTTGTGTAAGGCTCAAAAACTCCTGAATTAACTCCGTGTCCTATCGTATCCAATTGTGAACACATAGATAGCCTCACAACACTCTAACAACCCTAGTTAGGTCATCCAATGATAAAAACTTTGTGTTCATTGTCGAATTTTTTCAAAAATGATACAAAAACCATTGTAGATGTCTCCAAATGGGTTCAATGAAGCCCAAGCTTCTTCCCATTGGTAGCCCTAATGCATGAGTGGGTTCTAAATGACAAATGACACTAAATGGAATCAATTTGAAGGGTTAAATTCAGTATTTAACAATTGGGAGATGGATTCCAAATACAATGTCACCAAATGGATACAAGTGGACACAACCTTCAAGAATGGATACCTCCTTCAAGCTTTTTTCCTTCCAACTCTCCTCCTTGCAAGTCCAAGCTCTAGCCTCCTTGGGATGACAATTTGAGAGGGTTTGGGACAATTTGGGAATGGTGGAGGTTGGCTCTTCTTCTCAAATGAAGAGGAGGCAATTAGGGTTTCTAAAGCCTAATAAATAAACTCAAGAGGGGTTTTATAGAGGATCTAACCAGCTAAGAATACTAACCCTAAATGCCATCTAAAATGTCTAAAAAGTCCTCCTAATTAGTCATAAAGGTTTACTTTAGGAAGAGGTTTGATTAGGCAATTTTTTTATTAACTAAAGAAGGGTTTTCCTTGATCATCCCTCTCTAGTTAAGTGGGTATGACATGGCCAACTAATGGGTTCACTAATGGTGTCATGACAAGTCTAGTTGGGTCCATTTAGGTTCACTATCATCTAGTCTTAACTAGTGGCTAATAACTAGCAACTGATTATATCATATATTTAATTATATGAAATAATATCAATCATGAAAAAAAAAACTAAAAATACAATCATTACAATTAATATAATTAATATAAAATAAATTTTAAATTGGTAAAAGATTTAAAAAAGATAAAAATATCCCTATTCTGGAAAAGTGGTAGTTACAGCTGCTATTACTGTGGCGAAGGGGCTCATATCAAGAGAAACTGCATGAAGCTCAAAGCTGAGAAGGCCAAAGACAAGGACGATCAAGAGGATCTCACGGTGTTTGGAGATATCATCATCGCAGCGACCGACGCAGAGGAATCTTGTGGCATGTGTCATGATGGCGACTGGGTTATGAACACAGGGGCATCATATCACGCCACTCCACATAGGAGGATCTTCATGTCATACCACGACGACAGGTTTGGACGTATGAAGATAGGCGACAAGGGGACAGTTGCAGTTGTAGGCATCAATGATGTGCACTTGACAACGGAGTTTGGGCGTCATGTACCGAGTTTGCGCTACAACTTAGTTTCGGTAGGATGACTGGCAAATGATGGCTGTTACAGTCTGCTTGGGAGCAAAGATTGGATGCTTGCGAAGGGTTTCCAACAGCTGGCTCGGGAATATTTGTGTTATGGCATGTAAAGACTCAAGCCGCTGAGTTATACAGGTAGGCCATAGACACCGGATGGACGCTCGAGGGGTGTTCGACACAAGGTAGATCGTCGAGAACTTGCTGAGGAGGGGCTTCTAGATGCTTTGAGGGATACAAAATATTCGATTTGTCGAGACAAAGCAACGGATGGTGATGAGTCAAAGATTAAGGGTCATACTGTCGGTCCTATGACAGTTGGTTGATCTCCAAGTGGGGGTTGCTTTATGGATCTAGTTTTAGCGACATATGGTTTGCCAAAGCTTCACGGAGCGATATCGGTTTCAACAGTTTAAAGCTAGGAAGGAGATCAAGGTTTGCAACAAACTCAATCTGAGCTGGGAGCATCATCATTCATACATTTCATAAGGAGCTGTGGGTCATCGACGACATGCATAGTAAGTGATATTCTGCTCGAAGAGGCATGTGTATGGGAGAGCTTCAAGTTCGGGCATGAAGGTGGGCAGGTTCAGGAGTTCGAATCTCATGAGAACTGCACCGTCCACTTGGTTGGGCCAGCCAAGGGTGAAGAAGCTCATCGGAACGTTAACACTTTTCGATGGAAGAGGGAAGTCGGGGACATGCAGTTGAGACTTACGGTGAGACTGATTGTCAGGGACTTCGGCCTTGGTCATTTCATTGATATCGACAGGATTTCAGTGGTGCAGGAGGTGCTACACATGGCAGCTAGTGTCACGACCCGTACCCGCTTTTCGGGCGCGAGCTCGTGAACAAGCCAGCTACGTATCGAGCGGACTCCAGCCCGAGTCGAGTAAGTATAAGCTGTCCATAACAGGGTATCATGTCTAATCTAAACTATATCTCAATCCACATGAATCATATAAACAAGGATGAACAAGTATGGGTCATGGTCTGCAGCCCATTAGCGTATTGTTCGATTAGACTCCAAGAATGATATGAGTCTATATAATAATCAGAATATAACATGGTATGGAATATAAAAGCACGAGAGAATAATAAAGAAATATCACAAGCAAATACCTGTATCATACATCGCAATCCTCTACCATCCCACTCTGCTAACTAACTCCATGCAATCGCTAAACCTGAAGAGATCATCAGGTCCTCAGAGGACTAGCAAGATACATAATATACAAGCTAACATGTAACAGTACAAATATACAAAGGAGTAAGGAACAATCAAGGATATCCAACGAGACAAAATGAACTAAGACACAAGATCTAAACACAAGGATCCTAAGACACTGGCATGCCATACTAGAAATGGCTAATAGGTCAAAGCTATAGACTGCAGTCAACGCAAGCACTCACCATCTATAGTGTCTCAATCGCAGTCAAGGCAAGTACTCACAACCAAGACGATAGCCAATCCTAGTATAAAAATCCTATAGACCGTAGTCAAGGTAAGTACTCACAATCTATAGAATGTCAAAGTCAAGTCCTACTCAAGTCATGTCAAGTCAAGTAAAGTTATAATCAAGTCGAGGGAATCGTGGTGTAGGACTAGACGGCTCTATCAAGGAATACATATGAAACTAACACAGTGTAACAGACAGAAATATCATAACAGAAAGGAACAAGAATGTGCAGACAACTAGAAACATGTAAAGTAAAACTATAACAGGATTAGTGTACTAGACATGGAATAAAGCAATCATGAATGTAAGGAAAAAAAAGCAATGAGATAATGAACATGCATATAAATTGTATTGTACAAGCTGGCAAGGTATATTTGCCTGAGGGTTGCACAGAGATCCAACAAGATTTAGTCAACTGTTAAGCCATAAAGTCCAAATCATCACAACTGTCTCTGAAAGCTGAAACTAACATTACCAATGTTCTCAGAATAGTTAAATTAGTTAGGATTGTCTATCCTTAAGTCCAATTCTGGACACAGGGGCAAAACGATAATTTTGGGCCAAAACGATGTCCGCCGTTGGACCCGCTTTGCACCGAAAAGCGTGCCAGAGTCAGTGGTCTCTAAAGTCATCAAAGTATATGTCTACGGATTCGTTTTGATGATACGAACCCAACGGTATGCCCAGTTTTGGATTCCGGTGGGTCGTGCACAAAATTGTCCGTTGAATCGGATCGTGGGGCCCGCAAAACGGCGATCCGATCAACTGTCTCAGAATTGGACCAAACTTGGCATACAAGACCAGAAAAACGATATGGCCCTGCTGGCGTAAGTTTCGTCACGATCTGTCGTGCATGCACAAAATAATTAAGAAATTTGTACAGAGGCCGAAACGGGGAATTTCGACGGATATGCATCAAATTCGTCGCACACACGCGACCAATTTGAATTCCGTCAAAGCCCACACGACTACGAAGCCATTACACATCTTTTGATGCTTTTGGTTCGCGACCACGTTGCCCGGAATGGCGGGACGTACGTCGTATCGAAGGTTTTTCTAGCTTTTTAATATTTTGAAAACAGTTTTTCGTAAAACTTCGGAATCGAATAACTTTGAACCTACTCAATGAAATCAGGATCCATAAAAAGGGTCTTCGAGTCCTATAGGTTGTCTTCAAATCTTCTTAACTAGATTTCAAAGAATCGATCTAGATTGGAAGATATGTGCCTTCCAAATGAGGTCCCTGAGATCGAATTTATGTCTCGTTCGAGACAGTTTTTTGTCTATTTCGGGTCGATTTTTTAAGCAATTTTGGTTCAATTTAGTTCAAACTAATTACTAGGATTTAAAGACCTATATGTTGTCTGTGCATTGGAACCTGTAGATCGGAAAGTAGTTGAAGGGGGCGGAGAAAGCTTACTTTGATTTTGCTTGATTGCTGCCGCTACCTGTGGCTTGTTTCGTGCCTGTGCATGCGTTCCGGCGCATCTGCCGGCGGCCGACGGCCCGCGCGACGGTGGCGCCGGCGGCGGATGGGTCGCCAAGGCTGGGGCTGTGGACAGGGTCGTGTAGAGGATTAGGGTTTCGCGTTTTTGATTTGATCTCGCGCGTATTATAGGCAGAGTCGGGGGAGATTCTTCTCAGCCTGGGCTCGGTCTCAGTGTGTAAAGGGAACTTAGATTCGGGCCAACCTGGGATGGGTCTAGGCTTGGGCCTGAGTCCAGTTGGGCTGGGATTGAATTGCTGTGGGGGATAAAATGCCGGTCTGGGCTGTTGGGTTGGGCTCGGCCTGCGGGCTGGGCTAGCCTGCTGGGTTGGGGTTGCTATTGCTGTTGTTTTGGTTTGGTTTTTTCTAATTGGGGAGCATAGGCCTGTGGGCATGCTTTGCTGGGCTGGGCTGGGCTGGGATATGAGTATGGGCTCGGTTGGGCCATTTAGTATTATTTCTTTTTCTTTTTCTTTTTCTTTATATAGCAACTATTGCACACACACACACACACACACACACACACACACATATATATATATATATATATATATATATATATATATATATATATATATATATATATATATATATATATATATATATATATATATATATATATTTATATATATATATATATATATATATATGCTTTGCTGGGCTGGGCTGGGATATGAGTATGGGCTCGGTTGGGCCATTTAGTATTATTTCTTTTTCTTTTTCTTTTTCTTTTTCTTTTTCTTTATATAGCAACTATTGCACACACACACACACACACACACACACACACACACACACACACACACACACACACACACACACACACACACATATATATATATATATATATATATATATATATATATATATATATATATATATATATATATATATATATATATATATATATATATTTAAAAAATATATATATATATATATTTATATATTTATAAATAAATATATATTTATATATATATATATATTAAAATATATATATATATATATATATTTATATATATATATTTATATATATATATATATATATATATATATATATATATATATATATATATATATATATATATATATACATGCACGTATACACCCACATTCACGTATACACCCATATATATATTTTATATATTTATATATATACATTCACGCCTATAAATATATATTATATATATACATTCACACCTATAAATGACTGTAAAATATCCCTATATACATCTACAGTAGATATATACAATACTTATATAATATATATATTGGACCATTAAAATATAGGTACTTATTTGTATATATTTACCACAAAATTATATATTAATATATTTTCTAACTTATAAAAATATTGCAATCATAAAATATTTTCTATGTAAATTACTCATGTGCACATATTAATCCCGTGCTTGTTTAATCCTATTTGTCCGCAGAAAATATACATTTATTCTAATATCAAATATGAAATTATCAAATGCATAGTGAGTAACCTATACTATATAACAACTCTTTATCGCAAACAATAATACTTATTTGGACGATTTAACTAGATTACGAAATATATATCTACATGGACACCATTGCACACACTACATAACTACATGGGCTTAGGCTCTGTTTGGGCCAAGTCCGGGCTAGTTCGGTCTCACCAAGTCTCCTAAGAAGTCATAATTATAGAAAAACTAATTAAAACATTTAATGGGTGTCAAGTCGCAACTTGGCCTGGTTTTCTTAGCTAGAACATCACTATGGCTCGGCCTTCCCCTACCATGGCTAAACATTAGTCAAAGCACGTCACTGCACTATCTGTGACATGATTCCTAATCACCTTGTACTCCAAATCTCAACTATGGCTAAAATCATCTACCGTAATAATTAACTAAATAATTAATTTTAAAATTCTAAAGATCACCATTTAAATCAAATAAATAATAATAATAATAAATTCAAAATTTTCGGAAAGGGGAGCTACAAATCTACCCACCTTAAAAATAATTTCGTCCTCGAAATTCTAATTCATTACTATTTCTAAAAAAAATCAAAGTCTACTATCACTTTAATCTCCTCAAATTTAATTTCTAAAAATAGTTTATGGCCTTCTCTAGTCATTTGGTATTTACGAAATCTCGAGGACTTCTATCCACCTTTGGTCACACTACTCCCTTGAAACGTAGGTCGCTAAAATCTTATAATCTTCTAACTAGTGGCTAATAATTCTACCAAAAATATCTAGGACATATGGTATCTATAATTCCTCATATATATAAACAACCAATATTCAATAGTCAAGCAATATATACTATAATTAAGGATTTCTAATGAATTCTAGACAGCATGATCGTTCATCACTCCGAAATAGGAAGGGACGAGAATCAACGGTACAGAAAGCAAGGAAGTATAATCGAGAGCAAATATGGAATTTTCAAGGACGTAGAGAATTTCTAGGAGAATTTTTCAAGGCAGAGTGGATTGAGATTTCTAAGGTTTAGTCATTATCGCAGGCTCATACCAGTATAGTTACGTAACCGGTACGATATGCTCTGACCTGCATTGGCCACCACAAAAACTTGTCACGACCCGCACCCGCTTTTCGGGCGCGAGCTCGTGAACAAGCCAGCTACGTATCGAGCGGACTCCAGCCCGATTCGAGTACGTATAAGCTGTCCATAACAGGGTATCATGTCTAATCTAAACTATATCTCAATCCACATGAATCATATAAACAAGGATAAACAAGTATGGGTCATAGTCTATAGCCCATTAGCATATTGTTCGATTAGACTCCAAGAATGATATGAGTCTATAAAATAAGCAGAATATAACATGGTACGGAATATAAAGCACGAGAGAATAATAAAGAAATATCACAAGCAAATACCTGTATCATACATCGCAATCCTCTACCATCCTGCTCTGCTAACTAACTCCATGCAATCGCTAAACCTGAAGAGATCATCAGGTCCCACTACCAGAATAAGTCATTTTAGCGATGCATAAAGACGTCGCTAAAACGACAAATTACGTCGCTAAATATATTTAGCGACGGGATTATCGACGTTTTCTGATCGTCGCTGAAATGTAAGTCGCTAATCTCCGAAACGTCGCAAAACGTCGCCATTATCGACGTTTACCGACGTATATGTACGTCGGTCTATTGCCGACGTCTACCGTCGTGACGTCGGTGGATTACCGACGTTTTTGTTGCGTATCGCTACGCGTCGGTAAATTACCGACGTACTACCGACGAATAGTCGGTGGTTTAGTGACATGATCAAAGTCGCTAAACGTCGGTAAATCATGAGAATTCCTGGGAATAGTAGCAACGTACATCGACGTTTACCGACGTTCTCCGACGTTTGTAACATCGCTAAAACGTCGGCAAACTGAAAATATTGCATATTTACCGACGTTTACCGACGCAAAATTACGTCGGTATCCGTCGGTAAACGTCGGTAAACGTCGCTAATACTGCAAAAAAATAAAAAAAATAAAATACAGAATGTCCATTTCTTCCTGCAGTTTAAAAAGATAACCATTTCTCACTGTAGAATAGGATCCAAACAATCACAGAATGTCCATTTCTCGCTGTACATAACTAACCAAGTTTGTATACTTGACGTCGATAATTGCGAATAACCAAATATCCAAATAACCAAATTTACAACAATCACACAACAACTAACCAAATATCCAAATAACCAAATAACCAAATATCCAAATAACCAAGTATCCAAATAACCAAATATCCAAATAACCAAATATCCAAATAATCAAGTATCCAAACAAACCAAGTATCCAAATCTACACAACCAACAAATATCCAAGTCACAAAGAATGAAACAAACACAGAAACAGTCCTAACTAGGACTACTAGGAATCTGGTGCAGAAGGGGCACCGCCACGACGAAGGGATACGAACAACTCATACTCCTCACGTGAAATCGATATCGATGGAGGCAGTGACGTCGGTGGAGTCGGTGTCGAAGAAGATGGCGGTGGAGGCGGCGGAGTCGACGACGATGAAGGCGCACCCGGAAGACTAGCACGCTCCAACGCTGCAAGTCGCTGGTGGTATGAATCCATGATATTTAACATTCTATCACTGCTCTCGACCATCGACTCCTGCGCCAATCTCATCCTCTCGGCCATGGTCGTCTGTCCTGTCTGCAGCTCCGTGACCGTGCGCTCTAACCCTCCAACGGTGCGCTCTGTCCTCTCAGTCGTCTCCATGAGGTCCATAATACCGTGGTCGAGCGCATCCAATCGTGCTAGCAGCGCAGGATCGTCCGTATGGTGCTGAGACTGCTCCTCGATCCGTCGTAGCAGGTCGTCACGGAGAGACTCCATCATCTGGTGGACTCGGACAGACTCCTGGGACGGCTGTGGACCATGCACACTAGCAGGAGATGTCCTAGAGGACTGGGTCGCAACTAGGGCGCCATAGGATCCCGTACCATAGTACGTACCCCTACGGAGTCCACCAGCAGCGGCAATCCACAGCTCGTCCTCCGACAGAGCTTGAGTGGGCTGCGAGGAAGTATTGGCCTCTCCTGCATCAGGTGCACTAGCAGCCGCCCGTTCCTGCAGCCTCTGATACTCGGCCTAGAAAGTACTTATTATTACTAACTTCTAATTTCTAATTAATGTACTTTTTATTACTAATTTCTAATTAATGTACTTATTATTTCTAATTTCTAATTAATGTACTTATTATTACTAACTACATGAATATTTATTTGCATCATATTTACTAAGTTATATTAAAATTGACACGAAGTATTAAATTAAGATAACGTATTGTAATACTTACATAAGTCTGCTCGGCCCTCTCGTCAATAAGGTCAGCGCCGCGACGATGGGTGGCCAGGAAGACGGTCACCATGTCGGCGTTACCGACCTTCCTTACCTGTAATTAAATATATTATCTTAGTAATAATTTATCGATTTTGCATTAAAATAATATTTCTAAAAGAGGAAGACAAACCAGACGACGAAAATGTTCTGTCATCGGAATCGACCTACCGTACCACTTCGAGGCATGTTGCCTCGCCGCCTTGGCCTTCTCCGACTTCTCCTTGTACTTTGGCTCCTCGAATCGAGCCTTCATAGCATTCCATTGATCAGGGGTGATCCAACCTTGGATCGGCTTTCCAGCACGATCACGATCCTTCTGATCATTGATAGAGTCGCGGATCAGCTTGGCAGCTACGGCAGGAAACATCCCCTCGATAAGCTCGGCCCGGTACGGTGGATAGAAAAACATATCCTAGAAGAGCGCAAACCAAATATTTATCAGTTATATATAATATACAAAAATTATATGATTCATGTTAAAAGCAAATATATTTTAACCTTGAAGCGCGCAAACCAGAAGGCATTCCTCTCGTCCGGAGCCTCAGAGTAGTTAATCCAAGCACCACCATAATTGTCTCAGCATGTGGCCTAGACGTCTCTGTACCTCTGGGGGGCGATATCTATACAAACATATTATATTCATGAAAAAGGTTAAATTATGATAAAAATAGAAAGAAAAAAATTATAAACCAAAACACCTACTTTGTACCGTCGGCCCAGATCTCCGTCCTCCTCTCCTCCGGAGGTGCGCACGCATCATCTGCATGATGCTGGTCGGCCGTCGGCGCCGCCGCCTCGGCCGTCGCCGCAGCCTCCGCCATCTGCTCATCCGTCTCCATCATCGTATCAGCAGTAGGAACGCTAGATGGGCGATCACTCTCAACAGGCCTGGAACTACTCGTCCCAGGAGATATCCTACGTGACGTCGTCCCACCAGGCCCACCTACTATCCGATATGGAGGAGTAATCGGCGACGAGGATCCAGAGCCGATACCAGAATGAGGTACCGAAGGAAAACTTCGTCCTCTAGCAGTACCTGTAGGAAGTACCGGAGGAGAGTGACCTCGTTGTCCCCTTCGGTACGCTCCGCGACGACCTGCCATACCTGATAACAGTATATGATAATACAACAAATAATAGAGACTAGAAATATGAAAGTACAACAAATAATAGAGACTAGAAATATGAAAGTACAACAAATAATAGAGACTAGAAATATGAAAGTACAACAAAGACAAGATAATAACCAAGACAACATATGATGATACATTCTACAATAAACATCTAAGCCCAGATAATGTATTCTAGAAGAAACATCTAAGTTCAGATAAGTATATCTCTCTCAATCATCTTCAGAATAATCATCTTGTTCGTCTTCCTCGACCTCATCTTCCTCTTCCTCCCCATCTTCACTTTCATCTTCGCCTTCGTCGGCTTCGTCTTCCTCTTCGGATAATTCTACATCTTCTACATTATGTGTCGTGTAATGCGTAACTTCCGTGAAGTCCACATCGACAATATTGGTTACAAGAGGTAGCTCGTCCTCCTGGTAAGCTTTTTCGTCAACATCAAAAGTATCTCTGGCTTTAGTCTTGTATACTGCCCACCAGTCAGACTTCGTTGCTTCCCGTCTCGGATAAGCTGTAAAGTACACGAGCTGAGCCTGAGTTGCTAGGACAAACGGTTCGTAGCTTTGATATCTATGCTTGTAGTTTATATCCAGAAGACCATGCTTGTCAATTTTCCAACCTTGATTTTCAATCGGATCGAACCATTCACACTTGAACAACATGATCTGTGCAGGTTCTCTGCCATTATTATATGACAACTCCACAATCTCTCGCAAGATGCCAAAGAAATCATTTCCTGGATCGACGTCTTTGTAGTTCGAAGACTTGATACACAAACAACTATTTTTCGTGGAATCAAGATCCAGGAAGCTGTCTCTGATCGGAGCATTTGTCGACTTGAACCGAAAGCCATTGACACAGTAACTTGGCCATATTTTAACAAGAGTAATTGGTCCCTTGGCAAGAGTTCTAATTAATTCAATCTCGGAAGAAATTAGACGATCGACCTGAATATCAAATAAGCGATAATAAGTTATTTATTACGCAGTTGCATTAGAAGAGGCCAGTAATTACCGAGCTACTTACATATTTGCTCAACCAAGAAGGAAAATGACGTCTCATTTCTTGTTCTAATACTTCGTCTGTTAGGTAGGGTCTAACCAGCCTCAACTCATCATTATATGTGCTGGAAAACAATGAAGCAACCGCCGATTAGTATAATAATATTAGCTTATACTATTACATTGAGATGACGTAAACTCATCATCCTGAGTTACTTACCCCTCTAGCTTCTCCACTTCATCCTCGTCGTAATTGAGTAATACATACAACTGAGCAGCCCTTAGCTCTTCGTCATTCAAATATCTCTTCTTCATTTTCCCCGAAGGCTTTCCGGACGCATTGAATACTTTCAGTATTCCATCATTAAATTCTTGATATCCGTCGTCGTTTCTCGGAGCCCTCGTTCTATTCGTAGCAACATAAGGTTTGAAATAGCAGAAGCAGAAATTTGTAATCTCCTCGAGAATATAGGCTTCACAAATAGAACCCTCGACCCGAGCCTTATTTTTCACCTTTCTTTTTAGGTGATTCAAATGTCGCTCGAACGGGTACATCCATCGATATTCGACGGGTCCACCAACACGTGCCTCGTAGGAAAGATGAATCGGCAAATGCTCCATAGAGTCAAAGAATCCAGGAGGGAACACCCTCTCTAACTTGCACAGTGTTACCGCAATGTCCTTCTCTTGCTTTTCTAGACGTTCAACGAGCAATTTCTTAGAACAAAGGTCCCTGAAGAATATGCTAAGCTCCGTCAATAGATCCCAAACTGCCTGCGGTAAGAATTCTCGAAATGTAATCGGAATTAACTGCTCCATGAATACGTGACAATCATGGCTCATCATACCTGTCAGTTTGTTCTCCTTGAGGTCGACGCATCTTCTCAAGTTTGAAACATACCCATCTGGAAATTTCAGACCTTGAATCCACCTACAAAGCCTCACTTTATCCTCCTTCTCCAGTAAGAAAATTGCCTTAGGCTGCTTCAACTTCCCATTCCCGTCCTCTATCAAATGCAATGCAGGACGTCTACATATTTCTTCCAAGTCCAATCTAGCCTTTGGATTGTCTTTCGTCTTCCCCTTTACGTCCATTACAGTATTAATTATGTTGTCAAACACATTCTTCTCGATATGCATGACATCAAGGTTATGTCTAATCAGATTGGTGCTCCAATATGGAAGATCCCAGAATATACTCTTCTTCGTCCAGTTATGAGTGCGACCAAATCCGTCACACTTGTAGCCCGTAGCAGGCTCTTCAATAGCTCTTGGTAAATCTTTTACCTCTTCCCATATCGTGTATCCGGTCCACCTTGGCAGGGGATTAGCCTTCTCCACAACGCCAGCACGAAAAGCATTCTTGTTCCTCCGGTACGGATAATCCTTCGGCAGGAATTGTCGATGACAATCGAAGAAGCACGATTTGCCTCCGTGTTTCAAACGAAAAGCCTTAGTGCTGTCCATGCAATACGGACATGAAAGACGACCATGCGTGCTCCATCCAGATAACATTCCATAGGCCGGAAAGTCGTTGATGGTCCACATAAGTGCTGCCCGCATCTGGAAATTTTGTTTTCTAGATACATCGTACGTGTTGGAACCTACTTCCCACAGCTGATTCAACTCATCAATCAACGGCTGTAAATACACATCGATGTTCCTTTTCGGATTGTTCGGACCTGGGATAATAACAGTGAGAAACATATACGGAGTCTTCATGCACATCTAAGGCGGTAGATTGTACGGGGTTACGATCACAGGCCAACACGAATACTGGGATCCCGAAAGTCCGAATGGGGTAAAACCGTCGGAGCAGAGACCCAATCTGACATTACGCGGATCAGAAGCAAAATCTGGATACTTTCGATCAAAGTGCTTCCATGCTTCTCCATCAGATGGGTGATCCAACACTCCTTCGGTATGTTCCCGCTTATGCCAACTCATGTTTTCTGCAGTTTCCTTCACCATAAACAACCGCTGCAACCGCGGCGTCAACGGCAAGTAGTGCATCGAAGAGGTAGGCTTCCTGGCACCGACAGACTTTCCTCTACCACATGCCTTGTAGCGATCGACACCACAAAATCTGCAGGCGTCTTCATCCTTGTCGTCTTTGTAGTACAACATGCACCCGTTGCGACAGGCATCAATTTTTTTGTATCCCATCCAAAGTGATCTAACCATCCTCTTAGACCGATAGAAGTCTTTAGGCAACTTCGCACCCTCAGGCAATATTTCTATAAGCAACTCCATAAGACGGTTGTAGCAATCTTGCGACATGTTAAAATCGGACTTGATGCTCAACAATCTTGTAACCACCTCCAACGGTGAATGATCCTCACAACCAGGATATAATGGAGTCCTTGCATTCTCCAGCAACTCTATAAACTGTACAGCATCGGGGTTCGGTGCCTCCTCAGGTGCATCATAATCATCCAGATCGAAACTAGGCCCGGCCGCGTCGAAAACCATGTTCACCAACCCATCATCGTAAGGAGCGTTGTTGTGGACATCCACATAAGGCTCGTACTCCGATGCTAAAGACACAAGTTCTCCGTGCTCGCTCCACTGATAGTAATTCGGCGTGAAACCCTTCGAGTATAAATGATACGTGACATCCACTTCTGGATGAAATTTCAAGTTACGACATCTCACACACGGACACTTAATTTTGGTACCGTCCATGTACTGAGGGAACGCCTTGGCAAACTACAGGAACTGGTGTACACCCTCTATGAATTCATCCCGCACACCGCACATGTCATCAGGATGACGGTTGTACATCCAAGTACGATTCCGCAGATAGTAATTCAGCTCCATAATTTTGTAAGATAGATACATCAAGGTAGTGAATGATATGCAATTGTCAGTTCATGCGGTCTACACTTTCCGCAGTATATGTATACATGACATTTTACGTTAAATGGTCAGAGATTATCTGTCATCTTCTTTTCGTATTGGTAACTTTTCTTTCGCGTGTTTGTGCGTGCGGTGGTCAGAGATTATCGCGGCGGTATATCACCCGTGTCTACAATATTTCATATAGGCTGAGTTGTAGAAGTAAAGTTTTAGGATATTAGTCTATATATTATGTATAGTCCAACCGAGCCAACTCTAAGCTAAACTAGTCCAACTTGGTCAAACTAGCCATTTCTAAGTTGTATAAGTCAAGTTTTAGGATATTAGTCTATATATACTAGTATAAACTCTCCCTCCTCTCCAAATACCTGGTACTAGTTAAACCTCCCCCCTTTCTCCCACTAGACACACACATACATATACATGATGTATACAACAACAACATAGTTCCCAGGTTCTTTTAACCTAACTTGCCAGTTGGTACTAACCTCAATAGAACAAACACTCTCACAGCTCAAAATACTAACACATGCTCACGCCTTACTCTTGTGACACTCCCTTTCAAATACAAACACACACCTATATGTTCCCTTACACATGATGCCATGTTACCTATAAAAATAGGAAACCCTTGTTGTCTAAAATAAGACACAATTGTACAAAGAGAACCAAACTTAGAACTCACACTTTAAGACAATAGATGAAGGAAGACTTGTATAGAGGATCGATAGGGTTGAGCAATGTCATTTTATCCTACAAAGAGAACCATACTGTAGAACTCATACTGTAGAACTCACACTTTAACACAATTCTACAAAGAGTTGTCATAGGGTGTTGAGCGATGTCATTTTATTCTTTTCTTCTTCTTCTTCTTGGGATTTTTGAGTATTGGATCTTGAGACATATATAGCTAGAACTTACGAAGAATGGAGTACCATACTTCAACAAATAGATGTTGACTAATTGGTTCATATACTTGTTGTCTAAAATTAGTGTAGGAATGTTGCAAGGTGAAACAATGTATCAAACACTATATCGAAATCCAAACCCAATATGCAAATCCAAATTAATACGAAAATACACAAGTGTATGTAGGGGATTAAGTGTACAGAGGTAAAATACATATATATGCATGCTTGGGGGTGTCCACGTGTCCAACAAATGGACACAAAGTGTCCAAAACCTCACGAACACACTGTATCAGTGAACACATGGTCGTAACGTGTCTCCGTGTCCATTTTGGACAAGAAAAACACCTCAATTAGGGTTAGGGTTTACCTTCAGTCTCCTCACGGTGGTGGAAGAGGAGGAGGAGGACAAGTTCGGTAGTGGATGAGGAGGGGATTAAGTGTACAGAGGTGAAATACATATATATGCAAGCTTGGGGGTGTCCACGTGTCCAACAAATGGACACAAAGTGTCCAAAACCTCACGAACACACTGTATCAGTGAACACATGGTCGTAATGTGTCTCCATGTCCATTTTGGACACAAAAAACACCTCAATTAGGGTTAGGGTTTACCTTCAGTCTCCTCGCGGTGGTGGAGGAGGAGGATCTCGCGGTAGAGGAAGAGAAGGGGCTCGCGGTGGAGGAGGAGGAGGAGAAGGGGCTCGCCGGAGGGAGGAGAAGGAGCTCGCGGTGGAGGAGGAGGATGAGCGGTGCCGGAGGGAAGGGGGTCGGGCTGTCGTCGAGGTCGGGGAAAGAGGGGCGGGAACAAAGAATTTGGGGAGAGAAAGAAATGAAAATTGGAACCGAGGAAACCCTATTTAGCAGAAATTAGCGACGCCCGAAATACGTCGCAACGAGTCGGTATTAGTTAAATATTCGGCAACGTTATAAACTTTGTGACGCTAAACGTCGCTGAACTGATAAAACTAGCGACGTTTTCCGACAAATCAACGACGTTGATTTTTATTAGACTATAGGTAGTCGCAATATGTCGATGTATGTCGCTACCAGCGACGTATTGTGACGTTTAAATCTGGAGTCGCTAAAACCAAAAATATTGGCGATGTTTTAAGTTGGCGTCGCTAATTACGTCGCTGATATGACTTATTTTGGTAGTGTCCTCAGAGGACTAGCAAGATACATAATATACAAGCCAACATATAACAGTACAAATACACAGAGGAGTAAGGAACAATCAAGGATATCCAATGAGACAAAATGAACTAAGACACAAGATCTAAACACAAGGATCCTAAGACACTGGCATGCCATACTAGAAATGGCTAATACATTAAAGCTATAGACTGCAGTCAAGGCAAGGACTCACAATCTATAGTGTCTCAATCGCAGTCAAGGAAAGTACTCACAACCAAGACGGTAGCCAATCCTAGTATAAAAATTCTATAGACCGTAGTCAAGGTAAGTACTCACAATCTATAGAATGTCAAAGTCAAGTCCTACTTAAGTCATGTCAAGTCAAGTCAAGTTATAATCAAGTCGAGATAATCATGGTGTAGGACTAGACGACTCTGTCAAAAAATATATATGAAACTAACACCGTATAACAGATAGAAATATCATAACAGAAAGGAACAAGAATGTGCAGACAACTAGAAACATGTAAAGTAAAACTATAACAGGATGAGTGTACTAGACATGGAATAAAGCAATCACGAATGTAAGGAAAAGAATAGCTGCAAGATAATGAACATGCATATAAATTGTATTGTACAAGCTGGCAAGGTATACTTGCCTGAGGGTTGCACAAAGATCCAACAAGATTTAGTCAACTGTTAAGCCATAAAGTCCAAATCATCACAACTGTCTCCGAAAGCTGAAACAAACATTACCAATATTCTCAGAATAGTCAAATTAGCTAGAATTATCTGTTTTTAAGTCCAATTCTGGACACAGGAATAAGACGGTAATTTCGGGCCAAAACGATGTCCGCCGTTGGACCCGCTTTGCACCGAAAAGCATGCCAGAGTCAATGGTCTCTAAAGTCATCAAACTATATGTCTACGGATTCGTTTTGATGATACGAACCCAACGATATGTCCAATTTTGGATTCCGGTGGGCCGTGCACAAAATCATTCGTTAAATCGGATCGTGGGGTCCGCAAAACGGCGATCCGATTAATTGTCTCAAAATTGGACCAAACTTGGCATACAAGACCAAAAAAATAATACGGTCCTATTGGTGCAAGTTTCGTCTCGATCTGACGAGCGTGCACAAAATAATTGAGAAATTTGTACAGAGGTCGATAAGGTGAATTTCGACGGATACGCATCAAATTCGTCGCACACACGCGACCAATTTGAATTCCGTCAAAGCCCACACGACTACGAAGCCATTACGCACCTTTCAATGCTTTCGGTTCGCGACCATGTCGCCCGAAATGGTGGAACGTACGTCGTATCGAAGGTTTTTCTAGCTTTTTAATATTTTAAAAATAGTTTTTTCGCAAAAATTCGGAATCGAATAACTTTAAACCTACTCAATGAAATCAGGATCCATAAAAAGGGTCTTTGAGTCCTATAGGTTGTCTTCAAATCTGCTTAACTAGATTTCAAAGAATCCATCTAGATTGGAAGATATGTGCCTTCCAAATGAGGTCCATGGGATCGAATTTCTGTCTCGTTCGATACAATTTTTCGTCTATTTTGGGTCAATTTTTGATGCGATTTTGGTTCAATTTAGTTCGAACTAATTACTAGGATTTAAAGACCTATATTTTGTCTGTGCGTTGGAACTTGTAGATCGAAAAGTAGTTGAAGGTGGGCGGAGAAAACTTACTTTGATTTTGCTTGTTGTTGCTGCTACCTGTGGCTTGTTTGCGCTGTGCATGCGTTCCGGCGATCTGTCGGTGGCCGACAGCCCGCGCGACGGTGGTTGCCGGCGGCGGGGGGTCGCCAAGGCTGGGGCTGCGGCCAGGGTCGTGTAGGGATTAGGGTTTCGCATTTTTTATTTGATATCGCGCGTATTAGGCAGAGTCGGGAGAGATTCTTCTCAGCCTGGGCTCGGTCTCAGTGTGTAAAGGGAACTTAGATTCAGGCCAGCCTGGGATGGGCCTGGGCTTGGGCCTGAGTCCAGTTGGGCTGGGATTGAATTGTTTGGGGGGATAAATGTCGGTCTGGGCTGCTGGGTTGGGCTCGGTCTGCGGGCTGGGCTAGCCTGCTGGGTTGGGGTTGCTTGCTGCTGTTTTGGTTTGGTTTTTTCTAATTGGGGA
>JANAVB010021600.1:18264104-18379600 GCA_029216955.1 Iris pallida | reverse complement strand
CTAAGACACTGGCATGCCATACTAGAAATGGCTAATACATTAAAGCTATAGACTGCATCAAGGCAAGGACTCACAATCTATAGTGTCTCAATCGCAGTCAAGGAAAGTACTCACAACCAAGACGGTAGCCAATCCTAGTATAAAATTCTATAGACCGTAGTCAAGGTAAGTACTCACAATCTATAGAATGTCAAAGTCAAGTCCTACTTAAGTCATGTCAAGTCAAGTCAAGTTATCAAGTCGAGATAATCATGGTGTAGGACTAGACGACTCTGTCAAAAAATATATGAAACTAACACCGTATACAGATAGAAATATCATAACAGAAGGAACAAGAATGTGCAGACAACTAGAAACATGTAAGTAAAATATAACAGGATGAGTGTACTAGACATGGAATAAAGCAATCACGAATGTAAGGAAAAGAATAGCTGCAAGATAATGAACATGCATATAAATTGTATTGTACAAGCTGGCAAGGTATACTTGCCTGAGGGTTGCACAAAGATCCAACAAGATTTAGTCAACTGTTAAGCCATAAAGTCCAAATCATCACAACTGTCTCCGAAAGCTGAAACAAACATTACCAATATTCTCAGAATAGTCAAATTAGCTAGAATTATCTGTTTTTAAGTCCAATTCTGGACACAGGAATAAGACGGTAATTTCGGGCCAAAACGATGTCCGCCGTTGGACCCGCTTTGCACCGAAAAGCATGCCAGAGTCAATGGTCTCTAAAGTCATCAAACTATATGTCTACGGATTCGTTTTGATGATACGAACCCAACGATATGTCCAATTTTGGATTCCGGTGGGCCGTGCACAAAATCATTCGTTAAATCGGATCGTGGGGTCCGCAAAACGGCGATCCGATTAATTGTCTCAAAATTGGACCAAACTTGGCATACAAGACCAAAAAATAATACGGTCCTATTGGTGCAAGTTTCGTCTCGATCTGACGAGCGTGCACAAAATAATTGAGAAATTTGTACAGAGGTCGATAAGGTGAATTTCGACGGATACGCATCAAATTCGTCGCACACACGCGACCAATTTGAATTCCGTCAAAGCCCACACGACTACGAAGCCATTACGCACCTTTCAATGCTTTCGGTTCGCGACCATGTCGCCCGAAATGGTGGAACGTACGTCGTATCGAAGGTTTTTCTAGCTTTTTAATATTTTAAAAATAGTTTTTCGCAAAAATTCGGAATCGAATAACTTTAAACCTACTCAATGAAATCAGGATCCATAAAAAGGGTCTTTGAGTCCTATAGGTTGTCTTCAAATCTGCTTAACTAGATTTCAAAGAATCCATCTAGATTGGAAGATATGTGCCTTCCAAATGAGGTCCATGGGATCGAATTTCTGTCTCGTTCGATACAATTTTTCGTCTATTTTGGGTCAATTTTTGATGCGATTTTGGTTCAATTTAGTTCGAACTAATTACTAGGATTTAAAGACCTATATTTTGTCTGTGCGTTGGAACTTGTAGATCGAAAAGTAGTTGAAGGTGGGCGGAGAAAACTTACTTTGATTTTGCTTGTTTGTTGCTGCTACCTGTGGCTTGTTTCGCGCCTGTGCATGCGTTCCGGCGCATCTGTCGGTGGCCGACAGCCCGCGCGACGGTGGTGCCGGCGGCGGGTGGGTCGCCAAGGCTGGGGCTGCGGCCAGGGTCGTGTAGAGGATTAGGGTTTCGCATTTTTATTTGATCTCGCGCGTATTATAGGCAGAGTCGGGAGAGATTCTTCTCAGCCTGGGCTCGGTCTCAGTGTGTAAAGGGAACTTAGATTCAGGCCAGCCTGGGATGGGCCTGGGCTTGGGCCTGAGTCCAGTTGGGCTGGGATTGAATTGTTGTGGGGGATAAAATGTCGGTCTGGGCTGCTGGGTTGGGCTCGGTCTGCGGGCTGGGCTAGCCTGCTGGGTTGGGGTTGCTATTGCTGCTGTTTTGGTTTGGTTTTTTCTAATTGGGGAGCATAGGTCTGTGCGCCTGCTTTGCTGGGCTGGGCTGGATATGAGTATGGGCTCGGTTGGGCCATTTAGTATTATTTCTTTTTCTTTATATAGCAACTATTGCATATATATATATATATATATATATATATATATATATATATATATATATATATATATATATATATATATATATATATATATATATATATATATATATATTTATGTATACATACACGTATACACCCATATATATATTTTATATATTATATACATTTACGCCTATGAATATATATATATATATACATTCACACCTATAAATGACTGTAAAATATCCCTATATACATCTACAGTAGATATATATAATACTTATATAATATATATATATATATATATATATATATATATATATATATATATAATATATATATATATTTATATATATATATATATATATATATATATATATGTTGGACCATTAAAATATAGGTACTTATTTGTATATATTTACCACAAAATTATATATTAATATATTTTCTAACTTATAAATATATTGCAATCATAAAATATTTTCTATGTAAATTACTCATGTGCACATATTAATCCCGTGCTTGTTTAATCCTATTTGTCCGCAGAAAATATACATTTATTCTAATATCATATATGAAATTATCAAATGCATAGTGAGTAACCTATACTATATAACAACTCTTTATCGCAAACAATAATACTTATTTGGACGATTTAATTAGATTACGAAATATGTATCTACATGGACACCATTGCACACACTACATGACTACATGGGCTAAGGCTCTGTTTGGGCCCTGTCCGGGCTAGTTCGGTCTCACCTAGGGGTGGGCATACGGGTCTAGGACCCGCGGGTCCGACTCGGCCCGAACCGTGATTTGTTCAAACGGGGCGGTTCCTCAATTTTTACAAGTAAACGGGTCGGGGCGGGGCGGGTCGTGTTAAATTAACGGGGCGGGGCGGGTTGCATTATACAAAAAAACGGGGTCCCGGCCCGGCTCATTTTTTTAAAAAACTTAAATTTTTATAATATTTTGAATTATTTTTATTTTTCAGTGTTACTTAGTACTGTTACTGTACAGTGTACTGAGTCTAGTTGTCTACTGACTGAAACAATTAGACATTTAGACTAACAATTAGACTGAGTCTAGTTGTCTACATTTAGTCTGTACTCTATACTCGGGTGACTCTATTATCTATAGTCAAAGACTGAGTCCCTAATTTTTTTCTCAGATCTCAAAGGAAAGGAGGAGCGAGCAGCCAGCCGGCCCTAATTTTTCCTCCCTCCCTCTCTCTCTCTCTCAAACTCTTAAACTCAAAGCAAAGGAAAGAAGGAGGGACTCCCGGACTCGTGAGTCGTGAGGACTGAGGAGTAGAGACTCCGAGTCTCTGACGACGCCCCCGACGCCCCCCGTCGCCCCGACGCCCCCCGTCGCCCCGTCAAAGGTTGATTTTGACCTAATTTGTTGGTTTGATTTTGACTCTATAGTCTCTAATAGTTAAGTAACCTAATTTGTTGGTTTGATTTTGACTTTGGCATATTTTTATTAGATCTTGTACAACCCTAGTCTTTCTAATTATGTTGGTAAAGTTTTGTTCATTTGTACAACCCTAGTCTTCCTGTTAAACGTGACAATTAGACATTTGTTCATTAGGAAAAGTTTTGTTCATTTGTTCATTTGTTCATTAGGAAAATTTGCATACGTCTTAATTTCATGCAGAACGTGACAATTAGACATTTGTTCATTAGGAAAAGTTTTGTTCATTTGTTCATTTGTTCATTAGGAAAATTTCAGTAGGACTCCTAAATGACAATTAGACATTTGTTATTCGTTTGTTATTAGACAATTAGACATTTGTTCATTAGGAAAAGTTTCTTCCTGTTAAACGTGAAATTTTACAAGAGAAAATTTGTTCATTAAGAAAATTTGTTAAACTTTCTTAATTTGTTCATTTAGGACGATGGATAAAACTAATACGGGAGCAGTCTCTTCTTCTACTGGTACGTCACCTGACCAAGCTGAGCATAACCTCAAGTTGTTCATTAAGAAGTTTTTGTTGTCTTTGTTGTAGAGTATCAAAGAAGCAAAGAAGCGAGTATAACCTCAAGTGTTCAAATTGAAACAACTCAAGCTCATAAGAACAAAGGAGTTGTGAACTTGTGATTCTCTAGATGTTTGTTCAATTATGTCTTTTTGGAGTTAGAACTTAGACTAAGTTATTTTTCATGTCTTGTTGAACAATGAATACTTGAATGTAACTTTAATTGGATCGACTCTTAGTCTTCTAATTTTCTTTGTTTTCTGTTGTTTAGTGCAACTGCAGACAACATTTGATTGGATTAACTTGTAATCTTATATTGGCACTTGGCACTGGCAGTAGGCTCATTTGCACTTGGCAGTTGGCACTTGGCAGTAGGCTCATTTGCACTTGGCAGTTGGCACTTGGCAGTTTGAACTTTTCACTTTGTTTTCTGCTGTTTTCATGTCTTGGCAGTTGGCACTTGGCAGTAGGCTCATTTGCCCATTAGTTCTAATGTTCTAAACTTCTATGCATAGTTGATTGATCCTGTGGATTTTGTGAATGCTCTTTTGTGAATGCTCTTTTTCGAAGTATTTTGTGAATGCTCATTTGCACTTGGCATTGGCAGTTTGAACTTTATATCATTCCAATGTTGAAGCCCGTTTGGTACTGCAAATTCAGCCTATTCAGGTATAAATTCATGGGTTAGTAACTTAGTACTTAGTAGTTACTAGTTAGTACTGCAAATTCATGGGTTTCCTGGTTTCTGCAAATTCATGGGCCCGTCTGGTTTCCAGGTTACTGTAAATTCAGGTTACTGCAAATTCAGGTGTAAATTCAGGTTACTGCAATTTTTCGATGTGCCTCAGTAACACTTGGTGCTATTAGGTCTTGTTGCAGCATGTATTATTCTGTATAACTCTATAAATTAGGTTCACATGATAATCAGTAAGCTTGTTACGGTCATATTTATTGAGTTGGCATATGCCGAATTAGATTTTGCCTAGGGCCAGATTTATTTTGAAGGCTTAGACCATCATAAGTTATAGCTCTGTTTGCTAGAAATATGAATCTTTTTAGCCTGTGTCGACTTGAATACTGTGCATCAGAAATGCACTGAGTGGTATGTTGTGTAGCAGTCATTTCTTTTATTCATTCATGTTATGGTAGAAGCTGCAGAAGAAGTTATCATGTTCCATGTGCCTACGAAATCCTAGACTATTGTTAGGATTGTGTAAGCTGTTGACTAGCTTAAGTTTCTACTTTCTATAACTTTTTTTTTCCTGGTTATGTATTTTGTTCATTTGTTCATTTGTTCAATTTCATTATCTATGACCATTAGTATTTTACTTGAGTTTCTAATTTGTGCCATTGTTTTCCTTGCAACAGGAAAACTACCTTATTCTCTGTCATGTGCATTTGCTCATAGGAGGTAATTATTGATCTTTTTCGTTATGTATTGTGAACCGCGAGTCAGCAGGACCAACCACATAAGCCACTCTTAGGCTTAGCCTTGTCCAGATACTTCGACTTTCCAGTTAGACTTTAATTTCTGATCATTAAATCTGTTGTGGTGATCCTTGTATGTTGATGATCTTCTTATAGCTCTGGCTCAAGTGTTACAGAATCGTTGGTATTGGAGGTTTCGAATCAGAGTATCAAATTTATGGGCCCGTTTGGACCCGCGGGTCGTTCAGGACTGGACCCGTTCTAAACGGGCCGGGTCCAGTGCGGTTCCGATTTTTTTTTGGCCCGGCCCGGCCCGGCCCGGCCCGCCCAAAAATGGGTCCAGTCCGGTTCTATAAATTTTGGGCCCGGCCCGACCCGTGCCCACCCCTAGTCTCACCAAGTCTCCTAAGAAGTCATAATTATAGAAAAACTAATTAAATCATTTAATGGATGTCAAGTCGCAACTTGGCCTAGTTTTCTTAGTTAGAACATCACTATGGCTCGGCCTTCCCCTACCATGGCTAAACACTAGTTAAAGCACGCCACTGCACTATCCGTGGCATGATTCCTAATCACCTTGTACTCCAAATCTCAGCTATGGCTAAAATCATCTACCGTAATAATTAACTAAATAATTAATTTTAAAATTCTAAAGATCACCATTTAAATCAAATAAATAATAATAATAAAAATTCAAAATTTTCGGGAAGGGGAGCTACAGCTAGCGTCAACGTGGCGGTTGAGGAGCTGAAGACAAAGGAAGATGTAAAGCAACTCAGGAGATCAGAGATCAGTGGCATGGGGGAGCAGGAACTCTGTCGCGAGACGACATGCATGGAGTCTAGTTGAGGAACCATGGGGTCAATACCCTCTCATGAGACTGGAGGGGGAGATTGTTGGAGTCCATTCTGGATTTGGTAACAACATATTTGTGGAATCCAAATCTAATTAAATATTTTATTTGATTTGATTAGATTTGGATGTCCATAATTGGTGTTGGTCTATTTTAGATATAATAAGATTCTTATTTTAGAAAATCATATTATAATCTAAATTATGATAATTGATGGACTATTTTAGGTGTAATAAGATTCTTATTTGAGGGCTTCCTATTTAAGAAATCATATTATGACCTAAAATAGGATTTTTCTCATCCTATATATATAGGGTGAGGGTGGAGGCACAAAGTATAAGCAGAAAGCACAAAGTGTAGATTCGTGGTGCTCGTCAACAAGAAAATCTAAGAGAAAGTCCGTACTTTGCTCTCAGGACTTCGCCATCCAAGACAGAAGGAATAAGAAGATCTAATTGAGGAGTCGTCAACTTTGGTTATGAAGATTGCTATGGGTTGGTGAGTGATCTCAATTGTAATCTTTTATTTTTCTTCTTGAGAGTGATGATGGGGTTGAACCTATTATGGCAAAGGGTTCAACGTGAGTTCTGTCAATCTTGTAATTTAATCTGAGTTATTAAAGGTTGAGATTTGTCCAGGTGATGTAGTCACCGTCATATACTTGTCTTTATCTGTGCTTGGTGTTCATTAGACGGGGGTTAGTTTTGATCAAATGGGTTGGCAAATGCTTTCGCACATGCCCAACAGTCCGTCTTTACACAATTAACATTCAAGAAAAACAAGCAATTAAGAGCAGCAACGTAGAAAACATTTGAAGAAAAAATCCACTTCAATCACTCCAAAGTCAAAATTATATTTGGGACCCAATTTAACTGGTTAACTTGACTGGTTCATAAACAGTCGGGTTCAATTTTGTCATATATATATATATATATATATATATATATATATATATATATATATATATATATATATATATATATATATAAACTCGGCCCGAAAGTCCGCACCTATACTTGTATTTCACTGCATCCGGCTTGCACTCATATTTATTCCTCCATATGAAATAAAACGTGCTTCTCCCGTTACTCGAACCTGCAACGGTCCGAAGGCCTATAAACTCGGCCTGAAGGCCCACACCCATACTTGTATCTCACCGTATCACCAACACTTGTATCTCACCGCATCCAGCCCCCACTCACATTTATTCCTCCATATGAAATTGTAGCCTCCCTTCCCGAAAATTTTAGAAATATTTTTTTATTTGATTTCAATGGTGATTTTTAGAATTTATAAATAATTGTTTAGTTAATTATTACGGTAGACGACTTTAGCCATGGTTAAGTTTTGAAGTACCAAACGACTAGGAATCATGGCACGGATAGTGCATTGGCGTGCCTTGACTAGTGTATTAGCCATACCAAGGAATAGTCAGCCATAAGTGTGTCATAACTAGAAAAACCAGGCCAAGTTGTGACATGACCATTATAAATAGTTAATTATTTATTAATTTTATTATTGACTTGTAGGAGACCCGGTTTGTGTCGTTTTAGCTCGGACTAGACCCGAATCGAAACTGAGTCCATGTAATCTTGTAGTGGGACCAAAGACGACCATGTAAGCATATTTTATGTGTGTACAAATAGTTCTTAAATTATTTTGGGTATTGATGTACATTTTTTATTATTTGAATATTTGTACAAAATTGGTATTTTTATTATTAAATATTGTTTTACCATATTTGTACAATTTTATGGACTCGGGTAAGGGTGAATAGTATCGATTCACCAAACCACCATTTAATTATTTTATTATTTTATGCTGATTAAATAAATATATTTACTACTATTAAATATTATTAATATTGATTATAATTAAAATATTTTATTGTCTATATGGAATTTGTGGTATATATATGTATAAATATCATGATATGTATATATTGAATATATAGGCATGTAAATGTATTTATAGTTTATTAGGGTATATACATGAATACATGTTGTACATATATATATATTTATATATATATATATATATA
The DNA here is from genome assembly GCA_029216955.1 of Iris pallida. Lineage (NCBI taxonomy): Eukaryota > Viridiplantae > Streptophyta > Magnoliopsida > Asparagales > Iridaceae > Iris > Iris pallida. The sequence goes on along the minus strand of JANAVB010021600.1, from coordinate 18,371,252 downwards.
TATATATATATATATATATATATATATATATATATATATATATATATATATATATATGTGTGTGTAAATACATTATAAATGTATTTACACACCTATATATATATATATATATATATATATATATATATATATATATATATATATATATATATATGTATATATGTATATATGTATATACTTTAATAAATTATAAATGTATTTACACACCTATATATGTATATACATATATATATATATATATATATATATATATATATATATATATATATATATATATATATATATATATGTATATACATATATATATATATATATATATATATATATATGTGTGTGTGTGTGTGTGTGTGTGGTGTGTGTGTGTGTGTGTGTGTGTATACATATGTGTAGGTATATATATAAATATATATTATATGTGTGTATGTATATATAAATAAATATATAAATGTATGTGTATGTATATATAATTTCTAAATATATAAAGTTTTTGTATATATATATATATGTGTGTGTGTGTGTGTGTGTGTGTGTGTGTGTGTGTGTATGTGTGTGTGTGTGGAAATACATATATGTTTAAATGAAAAGAAAAAAAAAGGAAAAAAGAATAAAACAGGACATAATGGTTCGGGTATTGTTTATTGAACAGTGCCCATCACCACCCGAGCTCAATGGATCAAAACCGCCCAAATCCTGTTGAAAACCCGACCCAGGCCTTCACAGTCGTGGTTATATATATTCGTATAGAGAGAGCCGAGCGGAGGAGACGATTCGAAACACGCAAACCCTAAAAACTTCGACGCGCCCCACCCCCGACCTCCAGGCAGCCGTGCGCCACCACAGCGCCGCCCTGGGCCACTACCGGCCGGCGACAGAGCCGCCGTGCATACCCGAATATAGAGCATGACAGCATCAGCAATGGCAGCAACTGGGGCATTTTTCGAGGTAAGTTTCTCCCTCATCGTCCAACGATTTTTCGACCCGTAAAATTCTAATGATAGCCTAGTTGACCACCTACAAAACCTTGCAATTAGATTGATCTAGTTTGCTCTAGATTAATTGTAGAAATTCCTGAAACTTCAGGAAAAACTATCGAAAACAGAGTATTATAACTGTTTTGGAATCCAACTTGGAAGGCCGTTGTTGAACCAACCAGTAGGAGTTTTCAAAAAACCAACTGAACATAGACATAGACAACCTATAGGGCTTCACAACACAATTTACAGAATCTGATTTCATCGACTACGTGCCGAGAAATCGAATTTCGAAGTTTAGCAAAAACATGTTTTTAAAACAATAGAAATATTGAAAAAACCCATCGATACGACATACGTCCCGCCAATCCGGGCGACGTGGTCGCGAACCGAAAGCATCGAAAGGTGCATAACGGCTTCGTGGACGTGTGAGCTTTGACGGAATTCAAATTGGTTGCGTGTGCGCGACGAATTTGATGTGTATCCGTCGAAATTCATCGTATCGACCTCTGTGCAAATTTCTCAATTACTTTGTGCACGTTCGTCAGATCGAGACAAAACTTACGCCAACATGACCATATCATTTGTCATGCCCCAGTACCCATATACGGAGACGGACTAGGCCAGCTACTCCATATGAGGTATATAAACGTCATACGACGATCGTGGCTGTCAAGAGACAAGGGGGTGCATGCTACAATCAAGTCTCCTATGGTCTCACAGAGTATCTAAGTCTTAATCAATCAAACAAGAAGCAGAAAATAATGATCATATAAGATAAAGCAGTAAGGCATCCCCGACGTATTATCAAAATGATCATGGGGATCTAGCTTTATAAGTTAGCTACCCCAGAGAGTCATAGGTACATAATTGTATTCAGCTGCAGTCTGATTTAATTACAAATTATGCAAAAAAAAAATATCCAGATTAGCCGACTAAACAGGTGCCGGTGGCTAAACGCCAGAACATAAGTAAAGATACTAGAGTGGTGGAGAAGAAACCCACTCGAGTCCTCCGCCAGCCATGCTCCTAGTATGCACCATTGATGTTGGGGAGGAAGTTTGGGTGCTCAGGCGCTGCTACGAGATCTGGCCAAACAAAACCAGCAGGGTCAGCCCCGAATAGCAAGTACCACAAGGAAGCACAAAAGAGTGAGATAAAACCCAAGCACAAAATAATAATACTAGTAATAATAAAAGCTTCCAGTCGTAACCTCGGTCCACAGCCTGTCCTAGCACGATAACCCAATCCAACAACCAAACAAGGACATGGGTTGGACCACGCACCATGACAGTCCATGTCCCTCGGCTACTAACGAAAGTTATAAGGCACAGTCAAGTCATTTTTTAAGCGGCCATTCATTCATACGGCTTTCTATATTTGGCGGAGTTATCCCTGCGATACTGATTAAAAGGAATCCTCAGATCGTGTTAACCCAACAGGGCTAGCCAAACCATAAGACATATAGCACATTGATTATGCACCGGTCCTCGGGAGGGCTACCGCGCTAAAACATATAACACATAGCTCGTAGGAGTCGGATATAGCCATCCGCTATAGGCGAGTGAAACCATATCCGTGGCGGCCAACCCGATACGTCAGGACTGGGCCTGGGGTGGCTAGTATGGCACGATCTCGGGATTCTTTCCACCCAATGCATCTACCAAGTTAGTTGCCTAGTTAATCCCTAGGTTATCCTCGAAGTTCACATGTCGTGGTCACATGCTCACTCCCCTAGATGTCGTACATTGTACGAGTACCCCAAGAAGATCCGTACTGGCTCGTAGAGTCATACATATGTACCCCTTCTTGGTGTAATGCAACACACAGCACATACCCCATCATTTCTACTGACCAATCGCTATGTATATGCTGGACTCTTGGAGGTATTGACAGGTATCACATAGGAACACTTAGCACTTAGGATAGCACATCGGTGCTCAAATAGATTGTACCATAGTACACACATAGGATTATCCAACATACGCATAGGAGTCAGATCAGGAATGAGGACCAAGACACAAGAACAAATAGAACAAGAAGGTACTATGCACTTAGGGTATGAAGTGCTCGCCAGTCATGAAGTGGCCCTAACGGCGCACGGACAATGTGCAAGGTAAAAGGTGCACAAGGAGCATGGTGCACAAGGTGCCAAAGTCACATATAAATTCTGGTTAAAGTGAGACATGAAGATTCTTAAAGCCAAGACAAAGATCTACAACTTTCATGTTGGGAGTTGGAAGAAATTATGGCCACAATTCAGCCAAATAGGGCATAAAATAGCCAAAAACAACCAAAATAGGCACTATGCGGCACTATGCAGCCTTCTGCGTCACTATGCGACACTATGCAGCCTTCTGCGGTACTATGCGGCACTCTCATATGCGGCTCGGACACTATACGGCACTCCCATATGTGGCTCGACACTATACGGCACTATGCAGCACTCCCATATGCGGTTCGGACACTGTGCGGCACTATGCGGCACTCCCATATGCGGCTCGGTACTATGCAGTACTTCCATATGCGGCTCGGCACTATGCGGCACTATGCAGCACTATGCGGTACTCCCATATGTGGTTCGGTACTATGCGGCACTATACGGCACTATGCAGCACTCCTATATGTGGCTCGGCACTATGCGGCACTATGCAGCACTCCCATATGCGGCTCGGCACTATTCATACGGTACTATGCGGTTCGGCACTATGCGTCACTATACGGTACTCCCATATGCGGCTCGGATACTATGCGGCACTCCCATATGCGGCTCGGTACTATGTGGCTCTATGCAGCACTATGCGGCACTTCTATTTGCGGCTCAGTACTATGCGGCACTATGCGGTACTCCCATATGCGGCTCGGATACTATGCGGCACTCCCATATGCGGCTCGACACTATACGGCACTATGCAGCACTATACGGCACTTCTATATGCGGTTCGGCACTATGCGACACTATACAGCACTCCCATATGCGGCTCAGCACTATACGGCACCATACAGCACTCCTATATGCGGCTCGGCACTATTCATGTGGCACTATGCATCGTCCCTGCCAAAACCAGGACAGATGACATAGAAATTGTCCAAATATTGTTTTGGTCATAACTTCCTCAAAATAAGTCGAAATCTAACTTTTCAAAGGTCAAAATTGTGTAGAATCAAATTTTCTACAACCTAGGACCATTAGTTTTCAAAAATAACCAAGTTTTATAGATCAAAACCATGTAAATACATAAAACCCTAGTTTTAGAAACTTAGATCTACACAAAACTAGCCATTAGAATCAAAAACTCCAAGAACTAAACTTGTAGAGAATGAAAAGAAGAACAATATAGATAAATAATATCAAAGGAGAAAAATCAAGAATGAAAAATGTACAAATCTCCACTTTTGAGCAAGTTGTACTTGCCTAAGGATGGTGGTTGAGGAAAATAAATAGAAAAGTGAATGAGGAGAGAGAGTGAGGAAGAGAATATAAATAGGAGTTGGATTGGCTTAAGAAAATCCTAATCTCTAAACATGCTCCAACCCTCCCACTAATGGCATGCTTAAAAGCTACATACAACTATTAAATAATAATAAATAGAATTATGTACATGCTAAATACGGGATACCATGCACAGAACTCATGAAAGAATATGCATATCACGATCGGGGAGTGACATCATTTTTCTGGTCTTGTATGCCAAATTTGGTCCAATTCTGAGACAGTTGATCGGATCGTCATTTTGCGGGCCCCACGGTCCGATTCAACGGACGATTTTGTGCACGGCCTGCCAGAATCCAACTTTGGACATACGGTTGGGTTCATATCATCAAAAAAAATTCGTAGACATATAGTTTGACGACTTTAGATACCATAGACTTTGGTATATTTTTCGGTACAAAGCGGGTCCAACGGCGGACACCGTTTTGGTCCAAAATTACCGTTTTGCCCTTGTGTCCAGAATTGGACTTAAGGATAGGAAATCCTAGCTAATTTAACTATTCTGAGAATGTTAAAAATATCTGTCTCAGCTTTCGGAGATAGTTATGATGATTTGGACTTTATTGCTTAGTAGTTGACTATATTCTGTTGGATCTGCGCGCAAACTCCAGGCAAGATACCTTGCCTTCCTCTACAGTTTAATTTTATGTTTATTGTTTTCATGTTATTAGTGTATTATCATAGACACTATATTTGTTATAGAGTTTACATGATTCATTAGCTTTCTTGTCTACTTGTTTTATTTTATACCGTGTTCACCAGTTTATGGTCATGCTTGACTTGACAGTGTAATTATACTGGACTTGACTGTATCTTGACTGAGTCATACCTTATTTCACCAGTACCTTGCTTGAGTCGTGTCATGGAACGAGTACGTGTAATTGACCTGCTAAATCCTTGTTATTGTTCCTTGGCACCAGAGAGTCCACTCGGGACGAGGGTGTTTGTCTTGATCTATTTACATCCGTGAGTCCACACTCGGGACGCGGATGTCGATTATTTGTACCAGATAGTCCATACTCGGGATGAGGGTGTTGACTTGACTTGCACCAGAGAGTCCACTCGGAACGAGGATGTTTACATCAGAGAGTCCACACTCGGGACGAGGATGTTGTACTTGTACCAGAGAGTCCACACTCGGGACGAGGGTGCCTTGCCATGAACTAACCAGAGAGTCCACACTAGGGACGAGGGTTAGTACTATCCAGAGAGTCCACACTTGGGACGAGGGTTAGTGATTAGTTCAAACCTGCGAGTCCACTCGGAGCGAGGGTTTGGTATTCCATTGATCTCGTGTTCGCTTGTTCATCCAGCAGTTCAGTTACATGTAATTATTCTAGTGTTCGTGTTCAAGGTCACCTGTCAGTAGCCACTTGTCGTTAGTCACTTGTTAGCATTTTAGTCGTAGTCTTTTGCCATGTTAAGTATCGTTCCTTGTTATATCATGTTTATATATTAGCATGCATAATTAAACTGCTAGATAGGTATGTTTATATGTATCTTGCGATGTCCTATGAGGACCTGATGATCTCTTCAAGTTTAGCGACTGCATGGAGTTAGTTAGCAGCGCGGGATGGTAGAGGCTTGCGATGTATGATACAGGTATTTGCTTGTAATATTTTTTTATTATCTTCTCGTGCTTTATATTCCATACCATTATATATTCTGCTTATTTTATAGACTCGTATCATTCTTGGAGTCTAATCGGACAATATGATAATGGAATGTAGACCATGACACATAATTGTTCATTCGTGTTTCATATTCTTGTTGTGGATTGAGATATAGATTTGTTTTGCCATGATTTGGCAGTATACCATAGCCATGACAACGTTTACGTATTCGAGAGGGGCTGGTGTCCGTTCGATACGTAGCTGGCTTGCTCACGTGCTCGCGTCCGAAAACCGGTGCGGGTCGTGACAGAAATTAAATGTGCTTCTCCCGTTGCTCGATGTCACGACCCGCACCTAATATTTGGGCAAGAGCCGCGGGCACGTCCAGCCTAAGTCACAGAGTCGGCGGTAGTACGCTGTCTAGTTATCTCCACATTTATAAAACAACCACGCAATTTATATGCATTTGCACAATTAAACCACATCACGGTATAGTTCAAAACGAGATGAAATTTATAAAGTATCACAGTTTAGAGAGAAGGATAAATGATTCTAACAAACTCCAACATAGATCAAAAGTATAAAGTGACATAGTCTCCAAAGATGAAAGTACTAAAGAACAGTCACAAACCCAACTCATGAGTCACAAAATAGAAATAACATCTAAAAATATCAAACTAATCCAGTCTGTGAGAAAGCTAAATAAATCTCCTAGAAATCATCTGTAGCAGGTAAATCTGTATAGGCCGCCTCCAGTTCACCCTGTACGCCAAAATCAGGATCTGCCGTATGCTCATAATACGTAGTACAGAAATCCTCTAACTCATCACCTTAAAATGTTGGTTATCCAGTTAGGAATGGAACAAACACACAAACTGAAAAGCTATCTGCAACATAATAGATTTGACAGTGCATGAATATAGCATATGTGGAATAAGCTAGAAGGTAAGCTAATGATAGAGTATATCTAGAATGAAAGCATGAATCGTTATGTCAACTAGAAAGAATGTAAAAGTATAGTGACATGGCAAATGGTAAAATGTAAGGAAACAATAAAAGATAACTATCTAAGTGTGTTGAAATATCCTTTTCGACATGTGAACGGCTAAGGGGTAAATATGACACCCTGCACGTGTCATGTGCAGCTGCTATCAGTCAAGATTAGACATATTAGGATGGAATGAGTAGTTCACACGTTTACGAAGATATTTCCCCGTCCCGACCAGTATACATAGGCCCAGACAAGTCACGAAACACAATGATAAAATAAGACAAGAACATGATAAATGGGGTCCATGATACTATCTCGTGTGTCCATCGTGTCATCAAGCAAGGGCATATGTATAATATGTACTTAACAAGACTACAAGAATTGGAAGCAATCAGAGAGTGCACTTGCTTGTGGTCCGGAGCTGCAGGTACGGGTCAATTACTGAGTCAATGTCTCCACGACCTATATTATAAATTTTTATATTAATACATTATCAAAACTATCATGAATCTACTTATTTCTAGGCTTATTCCATATGATGCTTAACCATCCATTTACTACCATATTAGTTTTTAGGTTCATCTGCCTATACCCAATGACCACCACATCATATGATCTCTAACTTTTACCTACCCTTGTCCTTATTCCTTATAACCCCTGCTTACTAACCCACAATATTCATTGTCCTACTATCGTTTTGCAGTTTGGTATACACTGAACCCAACTCTAATCAAGCATTTATCCACTACTACAGTGTTTAGTCCTGAACTCACACACCAACTATTCTTGATTTCCTTCTTTCTCTGTTCATTTGTTTCTAACACCCTGTCAAGCTGGAATGCATCCTATACTAATTCCCTAGCTATATGTTGCTTGTTGAGTACCTGTACATATGGTTGGTCTTTGGACATAGGTACGTTGGTTTTTATAATCTTGGTCCAAACTTCTAATGACCATATGCTGGAATATAGTTCCCTATATTGTTTCCTGGATACATGAGTTGTCACAGACCACATATCCTGTTCTGGCTTGAGGGTATCTCTTACCCTTGCTGTTTTACTTCTTCTTTCATACAGACAAGGGAAAATACCATTCCAGCCACAACTTATAGGAACTAACAGTCTCTCCTATTAATGGGGTTTCACTCAAGGTTCAAGTGCCTAACTGTTTGCAACTTATTACAACTGGAAGGCTCACAAATAGGCAACTCCCTTAGGGTACAGGGCACCTAACTTCTTACCCAATACTACTGTTACTTGTCACAATTTCTTCTTCTTACCCTGTGTACAAGGTCCTTGTCAACAGGCAGCACACAAGTTATCATGATGTGATTTGCCAAAACTCTATACTGGAGCTAAAGTTCTGTTGTTTCCTTCCTATGCCCGGTTTCCTGATACTCTAAATTAGCAGTACTAGACTTTCCATATAGGCTATGCCACTACTAATCTTCCTCATTTCCAACTTGTCCTTTCTAAGTCCCTGGTCCAACTCTTTGGCTTCCTTTATTAGCTAGGGTGACTTAGGCATTGCTAGGCTTTATTCTTATATACCCTTATAATGTTCTGACACCAACTTACCCCAAATCCAGGTTAACGTTTGTTGCCTAAGGCTCGAGTTGCATAGCCAAAACCATTGGCCATAATAGGTAGTCCCCTCTACACCTGTATACTCGAGTCTAAACTTCTGATACTCTAAATATCAATGGGGGTTTAATGTCAAAGTCCTGCTTTGTTTTGAAACCTTGATTAGGATAGATACTCATATGATCCTAGCTGTCTTGATATTGGATACCTAGGCCTTTAGTGTTCAGGAAGCTAACCATAATGGTGAGTGCATGAACAATAATTAATTGTAGTGAACTGAACAAGGGGTACCTAATATTGAATGCTACATCCTGAGCAAGGGGTGTATGATTCGTAGGCTGCTGCATTAGTGAGTAACCAATACAACATGGGCAGTTGGTTATAGGTGCAACTAAGTATACATCTGGTAGCCTTCCTAGCTAGGCCACCCTACCAAGTGTACAGGTCTTTATGTGCTTGGCCATAGGCAAGCTCCCATGTTTCTTCATATATGTATATATGTATACCTACTGAATATTAGGTGGAGTGTCTAAATCATGACCATACCTGTACCTGCTAACCTTCTCACATGATATCTACATACCCAGCCTTTGGTAGTACCCTGCCAATATCTACAAGGGTAGACACTCAAGTGTGTCCCAGAGTGGTGACAGTCCAGGTACCTCTCTGGCCCTCCCATTACCTACCGGATACATCCCAGATATTGGTAAAAGTCACTGCTATAGCACATGTAACTTCACTCATATGACCTCAAATAGCTGGTCTCAGGAGATTAAGGGTGATTGCAGGCATAGCTGTGACTAGCATTGTCTAGGAATTCACCTAAACGTGTATATTTGAATGAAGGTTATAAACCAGCCAGGAAACAATGCCATGTCCTCACATTTCTGATCATAGCCAATTTTCTAAAAGTCTAATATGCTATCAACATCAGTGCTTACCATGGGGTGAGCTAAACACAGAGGAAGGAAAAGTACTTGGTGAAGTATTGTGTTTTGTGTTTCAATTTAGTATCTACAAGATAGTACTCAACAGTGCCATTACCCAGTGTCAATTTGAAAAGAAAGGAAAATACTTCTATGTTAGCAACAGCTCTCAAGTTCACAAGACAGTACCATTACATTAGCCTATGCATTAATAGTGTGTGTGCCACTATTACTCTAACCTGCAGGACACCCCCAATATCCTTCATGTCCAATTGCTCTAATGTGCATATGAGGGACTGTAATCAAGGCATTTGCCATTCTTCCTAATATGCAGGGCCTAGTATGACTGTAATATATAGTGCATTAGGATGCAAGGGCAGGACACGTGATGCATTTGGCTAATGTGGTGTGCCATATGATGTAGGATATGTAAGTTAATGTCTCAAATCTAAGTGACCTACACTCAAATTCGACCCCCCCTTCTATTACAAATCCTGTATTACTCATCTGAGACTGTTACATAAGTGTTCAAGGTCTGATACTCATCATCTTATACACCTACCATAAATCACATAACCTGATTCTGGGTATAGACTATTGGCCAAGGCAAGGTCCCAACTATTTGATCTACACCTACACACAACTATTTGGGGCATGTTACAGAGACTACCACACCAGTCTAATATAGTCTTACTTCCTAGATTCCTCTTGAACACTCTACTTGTTTGTGTCAGGGGTTCAGAACCTGTAGTGGGTAATGCTTGCATGCCTTAGTGTAGGAAGGAGTTGTATCCCAAGTTGAACTAGAATACTCTTTAATGTGTATCTCCCACTTTCTGATCCAGTGGTTTTGCAATAATTAATGGGTGCCTCATGTGGTATCTCATGGGTGAACCTCCTTGCTAGTATAAGGTATGGCCTATGTCTCTAGGAACTTGGATTCTTCTTCAACTTATGGCATCCATGTATACTACATTTTAATTACTTCTGAATCTACCCCTCCCTATCTGTCATGCCTACAGTGCCAGTACAAAAGTTCAATAGACCAAGAGGGCTTGCTATGAACACTATTACCATCTTGCTTACTAATACGCTATGTTCAATATCCAAGCCTACTCTGTCTCGAACCTAACACACACAACCAGCCGTGCCACTCTCTTAGTACATCATGTAATCGAAAACATCTATGCAAAAGCCTAGTTTAATGTCCATCTCATGACACCAGACCCTTCCTAGTCTACTGATACCTGACTATTGGATACACCTATTTTACTTACCCACCTGGCCCCTATGGTCTGATACCTGGCACCAACTGACACATCATGGCCATCATATGCCTGGCTTCGTCTGGAACTCCCCCTATATCAATATTCATAGCCTACATTGCCTTCAGGTTCGACTGCACATTACCATGTACACCAAGAATGCCCCCCTTTTCTTTGAAAGTCTTTCTAAGCATTGAATCAAACACATGGCATAACACAGCAGGGATTGCAAATAAGGACAGAGGAGTACCTGATGTTATGAATGCAGGGTTTGAGTGATTCCTTAGGCCTCTCCCTTGGTGTTCTTATGGCAGGGAAGAAATTGGGATGCTAGGGTTTGAAGGGTAACAAGGTCGGCTGCCTTGCTTCCTTTATACTCAAAATCTAGATATAGTCGAATCCATTCACAGGGATTGAGAAGAATTAATTCAAGTTTGAATCAAACTTCAACTGTATCATTTGAATTTGGTTCAATCCCATCCGCTGGCCGTTTAAATCTTAGGATTTAAAACATGAGATTTGCAATCCAGCCCTTTATAATCTAAATGTTTGCAAACCCCCTCATGTTTCTCTTTTTTTTCTCTATTGAGACCTAATAATATATATATATTACATATAGACTTGTGGTTACTTAAATATCTATGCATTAATTAATAAATAAGCAAAATAATAATACTAACATAAAAATAGGGATTCCGGGTCAAGGGCTCACAAATCTACCCTCCTTAAAATAATTTCGTCCTCGAAATTTAAAGATAGACACAAGGGTAGGAATTTATACCTCATGCCTCAAAAAGGTGAGGATAGCGCTCTCGCATCTCGTCTTCCCTCTCCCAAGTGGATTCGTCCGGAGAATGGTGCCTCCAGGTGACACGCACAAATGGAATAGTCTGGTTGTGCAGCACTTTATCCCTGCGATCCAAGATCTCTACGGGCTGCTCCTGGTAGCTGAGGCTCGGTCCCACCTCAATCTCTGAATGGTCTAGCACGTGACTGGAGTCTGCCACGTATCGCCTCAACTGGGATACGTGGAATACGTTGTTCACTCCCTCCAATGCGGGTGGTAATGCTAAGCGATATGCCACCTCTCCGATCTTTTCGAGGATGTCAAATGGCCCGATGTACCTCGGGCTGAGCTTCTTGCCCCCTCCAAAATGTATCGTACCACGCGTTGGTGATATCTTCAAGAATACTATATTGCCAACCTAAAATTTAAACAAGAGGTTACGACCTAATCCTATCATTATTAATAGTCTCAACTCATGGAAAATTATACCTTAAACTCTAATGGTCTCCGGTGACTGTCGGCCCCGTGCTTCTGCCTGTCCTGAGCCACACGCAGTCGCTCTCTAATCAGCTTCACCTTCTCTGCAGCATCCACGATCATCTCGGGTCCCAACAGTGCTCTCTCACCCACGTCGTCCCAAGATATTGGGGTACGACATCTCCGTCCATATAAAGCCTTGAAAGGGGACATCCCGATACTAGCTTGGCAGCTATTATTGTAGGAGAACTCTACGAGGTGAAGGTGATCCTCCCACGAGCCACCAAAGTCTAGTACGCATGTCCGCAACATATCCTCGAGCGTCTGGATGGTCCGCTCCTACTGTCCAACCGTCTGTGGATGATAGGCCGTGCTGAAATTGAGCGATGTACCCAAGCTAGCCTGAAGACTCCTCCAAAAGTGAGATATGAACCTGCTGTCGCGGTCAAAAATGATACTCACTGGAATGCCATGTAATCTGACGATCTGCCTCACATACAATTCTGCCAACCTCTCCATGGATAGCCCCACTTTGAATGGTAAAAAGTGGACCGATTTGGTCAACCGGTCAACGATGACCCAAATTGCATCCTTTCCGTCTGGCGATCTTGGAAGATCGGAAACAAAGTCCATTGTGATATGTTCCCACTTCCACTCGGGAATCGACAACGGCTGAAGTAAACCTCCGGGTCTCTGCCTCTCAGCTTTGACCTGCTGGCACACAAGGCATCTAGAAACGAAGCGTGCCACCTCACGCTTCAAGCCGTACCACCATACATGGGCTCTCATATCCTTGTACATCTTGTTGGCTCCAGGATGCAAGGAGTACTAAAAACGGTGTGCCTTCTGCATGACCTTCTCTCGCAGCTCTCCACTAGGTACACATAATCTCGTCCTATGCCTCAACGAGCCATCCTCCGCAATGGTGAAGTCCTCTAGTAAACTGGCTCGCGCCTGCGCGATGATACTCCTCAGCTGCTCATCCTGGTGCTGTGCCTCTCGTATCCTGTCCATCAGTCCAGACTGAATCTGTTTGCCCATCATCTGTATCTCAACTCCGGGAATGACGACCTCAATTCCTAAGCTCTCCAAGTCTGCTAACAAGTGTCGGTCTCTCGTCAAGAACATAGCCACTGGATGCCGACTCAAAGCGTCTGTAACTACGTTCGCCTTCCCCGGATGGTACTGCAACGAGATGTCAAAATCCTTCATCAATTCCAGCCATATGCGGTGCCTCATATTCAGCTCCTTTTGCATGAAAACGTACTTCAAGCTTTTGTGGTCAGTGAATATTTTCACATGCTCTCCGTACAAGTAGTGTTTCTACAACTTCAGGGCAAATATAACTGCTGCCAACTCTAGGTCGTGGGTGGGATAATTCTTCTCATGTGGTCGAAGCTGTCTGGATACGTATTCTATCACCTTTTTGTTCTGCTCTAGCACATACCCCAAGCCTTTCCCTGAAGCATCGCTATAGATAGAAAACCTGCCAGAACCGGATGGCAACGTCAATATGGGAGCTGTCGTCAGCCTTTTCTTCAACTCATCGAACGCAGCCTGGCAGTCCTCTGTCCATACGGACTCTATGTCCTTCCGAGTGAGCCTAGTCATCGGCTCTGCAATTCGAGCAAAGTCATGTACGAACATTTTGTAGTACCCTGCCAATCCCAAGAAGCTTCGAATCTCAGCAACAAAAGTCGGAGTAGTCCATGACTCAACAGCAGCAATCTTCTTCTGGTCAACGGATATACCGTCTTCTGTCACCACATGCCCAAGGAATTCTACCTTGTCTAGGAAAAACTCGTACTTCGAAAGCTTCCCATAGAGTTTCTCCTTCCTGATGGTCTCCAGCACGATCCTCATATGCTCCTTGTGCTCCTCCAACGACTTCGAATAAATGAAGATATCGTCGATGAAGACCACTACGAATTTATCAAGGTATGGATGGAATACCTTGTTCATCAAATTCATGAAGACTGTTGGGGCATTGGTCAACCCAAACGGCATTACCATAAATTTGTACAGGCCGTACTTGGTCTGGAAGGTTGTCTTCGTAATATCATCTTTCTTCACTTTCACTTGGTGGTACCCCGACCTCAAGTCGATCTCCGAGAACACCCGTGCATCGCTCAACTGATTGGAAAGATCATTAATTCTTGATAGCGGGTATTTGTTCTTGATCGTCTTGTTATTCAAGGTCCGGTAGTCAATACACATACGCACCGTCCCGTCCTTCTTTGGAACGAACAACACTGGTGCACCCTAAGGCGACGAACTCGATCTAATGAACCCTTTCTCCAGTATCTCGTCGATCTGCGTCTTCAATTCCACGGCTTCTTTGTTGTTGATTTTGTATACTCGTTGCGACTCTGGCTCCACGCCTGGCACAAAATTAATAGAAAACTCAACGTCTCTGTCTGGCGACAGCCCTGGTAGCTCCTCTGGAAATACGTCAAAAAATTCTATAATGATGGGATGAGGTAGCTCCTTCTCCGCTACCATGGTCCTACAAATAGCGTCGCCACGCTGCTCTACGGCTCCTCTAGAGAACTCGAACACGGTCTCCCCCGACGGACTAAACATAACACATCCACGGTGATAATCGATGCTAGCAAAATGTTTACTCAACCAATCCATGCCGAGCACTATGTCAAAAATTGGAAGTGGCATTATGAGTAAACTAGTGCGCATTTCTCGACCTCCTATGGTAATGCGACGACCGACGCAAACATCCTTTACTAAGATGATGCCTCTGCCAGTTAAGATTTTATAAGTGCAGTCTAAAGGCTCAGATACAATACTATGTCTAAAGATAAAAGCTGTAGATATGAAGCTATGACTGGCGCCAGAATCGAATAAAGCAATAGCTGAAAAAGACTCAAGGAGAACAAAACCTGCTATCACATCAGGAGAGGCTAGTGTCTCCTCGACCGCCATGGTGTAAGCTCTACCCTGCTGCTGGTGTTGGACGAAGCGCTGCTGCTGTGGGGACAGGAGGCCTCTCTGCTGCTGGGGTATCGTGGGCTTCGTCGGTGCTCCCGGGGCATGAGCTACCATCTGTGCTGTATGACTCTGCACCGCTGGACACTCCCTCATCTGATGTACGCTCGAACCACAGAATAAGCATACTCCAAGTCATCTTCTGCATACCTCCCACGTATGTCTCGGCTTCCTACAATGGCTGCATATGGGAGTCGGCTGTCTCAGCTGATTCTGTTGGGAGGTAGGGGCTTTAGCTAAAGGCTGGTACTACTGCTGGAAATGGGGCTGTGGCTGCTATTGTGCCGCGGTCTTTCCTGGAACATTGGAACTCTTTGTCGATCCGGACTGGCAGTTGCCCCCTCCGTATGTGTCTCTACCTCTTTTCTGCTTGCGCTTCTGTTACTTCTCTACGTCCTGTGCAACCTTCAAGATCCTCTCGTATGTGGTGGCTTGGCTGGTGGCGATAGCTATGCGAATTTCATGTGATAGCCCCTTTATGAACTTCTTTGCCTTGGCTGCAGGGGTCAAGGCATCTGCGAAGCAACTGAGGCGGGAGAACTCGGTGGAGTACTCGTCGATGGAGAGGTTGCCCTGCTCCAGGCTCTCGAACTCATTCTCTAACTCTTCTTTGGCTGCATTGGGGTAGAACTTCGTCTTGAATAGCTCATTGAATTCTTCCCAAGTCACATCTGGGCGGTGAATCGAGGCTCGTCTCTATACCACGTGCAAGCGATGTCATAGAGCTACATGCTGGCTGTCTCGGCCTTCTTGTCTTCAGGAATTCGAGCCATCCGGAGATTACGATCCACGTTCTTCAACTAGTCGTCTGCGTAGAGGATCCCTTTCGTTCCTCTGAATTTTCTGGGCCTAAGGTCCATAAAATTTTTGGAAGTTCCGGGGCACAGCGGGGGAGCCTCCCTAGTCTGAAGAGCCTCCCTCAGGGTATCACGGAAGATGTCAGCCTGCCGCATCTGGGAAGTGATGAGCTGCAGAAAAATCCTAAGGAGCGTAGCATTATCCAATGCAGGTGCTGGAGGCAAAACTGGTGCTAGCTGCTGGAAGGGTGCTGGTGGAGGAGTCGGCGGAGGAAACTGGAGAGGTGGTGGAATGTCATCACGACGAAATCTCAAAGTCTGCGGCTGGGGCGTCTCGCCTAGATAGGTGAAATGGCCTCCGTGGGTCGGTTGGGTTCCATTTGTGGAGGACCCGCCAACGGTTGCTGGGGTGTTCAAGGGAGCGGTGTTCCTGCCTTGAGAATCTATCTAGCTGCAACAAAAGTAAAATTATTAGTCGGTATGAAGATTCAAACATGATGTAGATCAAAGGAGTATTTGAGATCAAATGTGGAATTCAATAACAATTTTAAACATGTGGAGATGATACTTAAAGTCTACGCCTATTCGCAGGCCGCAGTAGTACATCTAAGTTGAGTACTACCACGAGTTTCGATGTTCTTTGCGAAAATTGGACCTGCATGGGCCACCATAAAAACGTGTCACGACCCGCACCCAGTATTTGGGCAAGAGCCGCGGGCACGTCCAGCCTACGCCGCAGAGTCGACGGTAGTACACTGTCTAGTCATCTCCACATTTATAAAACAACCACGCAATTTATATGCATTTGCACAATTCAAACCACATCACGGAATAGTTCAAAACAAGATAAAATATATAAAGTATCATAGTTTGGAGAGAAGGATAAATGATTCTGACAAACTCCAACATAGATCAAAAGTATAAAGTGACATTGTCTCTAAAGATGAAAGTACTAAAGAACAGTCACAAACCCAACTCATGAGTCATAAAATAGAAATAACATCTAAAAATCTCAAACTAATCCAGTCTGTGAGAATGCTAAATAAATCTCCTAGAAATCATCTATAGCAGGTAACTCTGTATAGGTAGCCTCCAGTTCGCCCTGTGCGCCAAAATCAGGATCTACAGTATGCTCATAATACGTAGTACAGAAATCTTCTAACTCATCACCTAAAAATGTTGGTTATCCAGTCAGGAATGGAACAAGCACACAAACTGAAAAGCTATCCGCAACATAATAGATTTGACAGTGCATAAATATAGCATATGTGGAATAAGCTAGAAGGTAAGCTAATGATAGAGTATATCTAGAATGAAAGCATGAATCGTTATGTCAATTAGAAAGAATGTAAAAGTATAGTGACATGGCAAATGGTGAAATATAAGGAAACAATAAAAGACAACTATCTAAGTGTGTTAAAATATCATTTTCGACATGTGAACCGCTAAGGGATAAATACGGCACCCTGCACGTGTCATGTGCAGCTGCTATCAGTCAAGATTAGACATATTGGGATGGAATGGGTAGTTCACACGTCTACTAAGATATTTTCCCGTCCCGACCAGTATACATGGGCCCAAACAAGTCACGAAACACAATGATAAAATAAGACAAGAACATGATAAATGGGGTCCATGATACTATTTCGTGTGTCCATCGTGTCATCAAAGCAAGGGCATATGTATAATATGTACTTAACAAGACTACAAGAATTGGAAGCAATCAGAGAGTGCACTTGCCTGTGGTCCGGAGCTGCAGGTACGGGTCAATTGCTGAGTCAACATCTCCACAACCTATATTATAAATTTTCATATTAATACATTATCAAAACTATCATGAATCTACTTATTTCTAGGTCTTATTCCATATGATGCTTAACCATCCATTTACTACCATATTAATTTCTAGGTTCATCTGCCTATACCCAATGACCACCATATCATATGATCTCTAACTTTTACCTACCCTTGTCCTTATTCCTTATAACCCCTGCTTGCTAACCCACAATATTCATTGTCCTACTATCGTTTTGCAGTTTGGTATACACTGACCCCAATGCTAATCAAGCATTTATCCACTACTATAGTGTTTAGTCCTGAACTCACACACAAACTATTCTTGATTTCCACCTTTCTCTATTCATTTGTTTCTAACACCCTGTCAAGCTGGAATGCATCCTATACTAATTCCCTAGCTATATGTTGCTTGTTGAGTACCTGTATATACGGTTGGTCTTTGGACATAGGTACGTTGGTTTTTATACTCTTGGTCCAAACTTCTAATGACCATGTGCTGGAATCTAGTTCCCTCTATTGTTTCCTGGATACATGAGTTGTCACAGACCACATATCCTGTTCTGGCTTGAGGGTATCTCTTACCCTTGTTGTTTTACTTCTTCTGTCATACAGACAAGGAAAAATATCATTCCAGCCACAACTTATAGGAACTAATAGTCTCTCCTATTAATGGGGTTTCACTCAAGGTTCAAGTGCCTAACTGTTTGCAACTTATTGCAACTGGAAGGCTCACACTCGAACCTGCAACCTCTTGGAAGGATGTGTCTCACTCTAACCGCTCAATACACACACGCAAATATATATATATATATATATATATATATATATATATATATATATATATATATATATATATATATATTAAAAATAGGTAATTGTGCCAAATGTTTCCATCGACAATCGGACCGCATGCCTCACCACTACCACTAGGTAATAGGATCTTAAGCGCACACACACGCACACACACACTATATATATTTTTATTTTTATTTTTTATACTATATATATATATATATATATATATATATATATATATATATATATATATATATATATATATATATATATATATATATAATCTCTACTATTATAATGCGGTATCTATATCATCATCCAAGTCGTATGCATATCATCATCCATTAAATAATAAGAAAATCAAATAATTTTAAAAAATTCTACCTATTGTATATGTATCTTTTCTTGTAGTTAAAAAATTCTAAAATCTTCTAACAGAATGAACATATAACAATCCTAAAATACTCAATAGTCAAATTATATTTAAATTAAGTACATAGTATTGTCTAACTAAACATATATCCAAAATTCTAAAAAAAAATCTATAAAAAATCAGAATTAAAATATATTGAAATTATATTTAAAATATCTCGATATAATTTAATTTTTTATCTAAATTTTCATGATATCATAATTTTTGTATGTACGACGTGTTACGTGATCAGTCTTTATCTTTTTTCTCTACTATTATAATAATGCTTAGAAACAACTAAAAAATGAGTTGTCCAAACGGGTATGTATATCCTCACCTACTGTAAAAAATTTCTAAAATCCTTCAAACTATCGCAGTCGTTTGAATATTTCTCACGTATAAAAAAAAAACCTAAAATTCTTCTAAGTATATCAACATATATTAACTATAAACATATGTATGACAAATTCAAACTAAAATATATTAAAATTTCAAATCATATTTTAACTAACTACATATTATTATCTAAACATGTATCCAAATTGTAAAAACATATATAAAACAAATTTTGATTGAAATCATATTTAAATCAATTTAATATAATTTATAACTTTATCTATTTTTTTAATAATATCATATAATTTTTTTTATGTGCGAATGACTCGACTATACTATTATAGAAGAAAAAAAGTAAAATTTTTCTAACTACCGCGTATGTATATCTTATCTACGTAAGAAAAAAAATGTAAACTTTTTATTGATAAACATATATCCAAAACCTATAAATATATCTAAACAATTATAATTAAAAGATATTAAATATTCAAATTATAATTAAACCACATATATTGAAAGTTTTGATAGCGTGTCTATTAAAAATCATTATTAAAAAATATTTAAATTATATTTAATATAACTAAAATTTCTATCTAATTAATTAAAATAAATTCAATAATCAAATTATAACTAGATCATAATATCCAAAGTTTTGAAAACATGTCTATAGCAAATCCTAATTTAAAAAAATATATATTTAAATTATATTTAAAATTTCTATACAATTTTTTTGATAATATAAGACTAATTATTTTTTCGGTATGTGAACATGACTAATATATATATATATATATATATATATATATATATATATATATATATATAAACACACGTCCGACGGCTTCAGTTCGAGTAGTTGGATTGTGTCACGACCCGCACCCGCTAAAAGGGCACGTGACGCGACAACGCCCAGCCCTCACCGGAAAAAACGGCGTGGAACGCTGTGGATTTTCTAGTCTGACAACAGTTTATATATATAACAAAACCTGTCAAGAATATGGTCAACTCCGAACGGAGGACAGGCAATGAATATATATCAGTGCTCAATCACAACTCTAAGATGATAAGTAAAGACTGAAAGATAAAGACAACAAGACGATAAAATATAACCTGTCAAGTCCAAATACAAATAATATACAAGTCCAGTCTCTAATACAGTCCAAAAGTAACTGGAGACAAAGTCCAGTACAAAGACCTACTCTAACTAAACAAGTGGTATGGTCTCGTCAGGCGGAGCTACGCCCTGCGGGACCAAGTCTAGGCCCACTACGTCGTCCGGACCGTAGTAGGTACTGCAATCTCCCTCATCGGCATCTGTAATATTTTATCAACAGTCCAGTCAGGATGGAACGAGTACATATATCTCATAACATATCTCAAGATAGAATAAAAGCTATAAGACTGTAAATAGAGCATATACAATGAATCATGGAGTGTACATGTATGTATCATGGCATGGTAAGCTGTAAAGCTAGAGCTAGAACAAGAAAGTAGAACTGAATCATGGCATGTACACAAATTAAGGTAAGCTATATATCCAATGTGTGTGAGTAGTAGTTTCAGCTTGTGATCGGCTTGGGTACCTGTCAAGAATCGGCCTGGCAAGTCATAAGTGCGGTATATGACTCACACTGTTCGGGAATGCGGGATGGATCTGATCACAGGCCTACGCTACTACTCCCCCTACCCCAACTGGTAGAATGGATCCAAACAGGACATGTCACTGCATGGGATTCTAATGAGAAGGTAGCTAGCCTTCTCTAGAATCAGTGACCACATATTGAGCAAGAGCTACAAGGGAGCTTGCACAATACATCCCAACCTAAGAAGGAGAAAACATCTCTCGTCGGGATCCAAGAATACCAATTCGTGAGAACCATGTGTCGGGAATAAGTATATCAACACTAAGTACATGAATCATAATAGTTATCATAAATTGGGAATAAGTATCAGAGAATGTACTCGCCTGTAAGATGATAAAATATGTCGACCGGATCAACTGCAGTGTCTCGAGGACCTATAGAGAACAAGACGTATCAATACTATGTTTAGGAAGCAAAGTTAAATCAAATTAAATCCTATTTAGTCATTCTAGGTCAAGACATGTCTAGTCGGGTCAATCTTGGTCATGGGAGAACATTGGACGTCAATCCGAATCAAACTAGGTCGAAAACTGGCTTACCGTTGACTTTTGGTTAACGGGTCAACTCTGGTCAACTCTAGATCAACCCTAGGTCACTGGTGACTAATAGTTGACTTTTAGTCAACTGTCCAAGTTAAAAGGAATTTGGAACTAAATTGGGTAAAGTGTTGACCCATAGTTGACTTTAAGTCTAAAAAGTCAACCGTGGTCAACCGGGGTCAAAACTAAGTTTAGATGGCTAATTCTACTCATTACCAACCTCTACAACCCATATCCAAGTCTATCTTGGACTTGGAAACTCAAATCTTGGCCATGGGCCAATTTCCTATTTTACCCTTTTTAAGGATAAAATTCTACCTTCGGCGATTATCTAGTTAGCCTACCTACGCTTGATATTTTGACCCGTACTCCCTAGGGTAGTAGGGTACTAGCTATAGGTTCGTTATCTACCAAAATACCTAGATAAAGTGGACGTCTAGTCCACCTTACGGCCCGTTGCAGATATCTTGAATATTTCAAGATACGCACTGATACGGCGCGATACCGGCGCCCTACGACCCCGATTCCCACTCGGGAGCCTACCCCAAAATCTAATTCACATAACCTAGGCCTACGTCAAGTTTCATCGCGATCCGATACTCCGGGCTCAAATTCTCCCTCTAACTCGATTTCCCCTATTTTCTACTTCCCTCTTCTACTTCTCTTTTTTCCTTCTACTTCCTATTCTTCTAATTTTTCCTCCTTCTAACTCTCCTTATTCCTTTCCCTCTTCCTATTCTTTCCTTCTCCCTATTCTTCCTCTAATTTCTTCCTATTCTAATCTTCTAACTCTTTCCCTTCTAATTCTCTTTCTCTTATTTTCTTCTAACTTTTTCAACTTTTCCTTAACTTCTTCTAACTCATTCCTTCACTCTACTCTTCATTTCCCTCTCTATAACATCTATTTATATATATATATATATATATATATATATATATATATATATATATATATATATATATATATATATATATATATATATATATATATATATATATATATATATATATATATACATACATATATATATATAGGTAGGGGGGTTTAAGGGGGTTAAATGGGTGAAAAGGGGGGGTAGCTGCTGCTAATGCAGCTGCTGCTGTGGCTCCTGCCACTGTTGCTGCTGTGGCTCCTGCCACTGCTGCTGCTGCAGCAAGCAGCAGCTGCTGCTGCTGCCCTCTGATCTTCTTTTCTTCTATCTCCTCTTCCACTTCTCTACTTCTCTTTATATATATATATATATATATATATATATATATATATATATATATATATATATATATATATATATATATATATATATCTCCACTACTCACACCCTCATCTATACATACCTACACATACACACACACACACACACATCTCCATATACATATATATACACACACACACACACACATATATATATATATATATATAAACACTCATACACATATATATATATATATATATATATATGAACACATACACACACACTCTCACAAACACACACAAGCTCACTCACACTCTCACACACTCACATGACACAAACACCACCACTACCATTCCCTACACACACACACAAATACATATATACATATATATATATATATATATATATATATATATATATATATATATATATATATATATATATATATATATATATACCACCTAATATATAAATAACCCCTAAATAAATCTTAACCTAGATTATTAGAAAACCTACAAAATTTAGGGGCAAAGTGTAGAGAATTTCATCCTCTCCAATTAATGTGAAGACATTAAAAGCAAAGAGAAATAAATAGAGGATTTAAATGCATACCTAGGTTAGGTTCTTGGAGAGAGAGAGAGAGAGCTTGGAAAGAAAAGATTTTTGAAAGAGAGAGAGAGAGACTTAATGAAGAAGTAAAGGGGGGGTTGGTCTTCACTTGGCCGGCCATGGCTATTTGGGGTTATTGGGTTGGGGATCCACTAAGCCCCCAACCCATTAAGCTTAGTTTGGTTTGGTTTGAAATCGGTTTGGTTCGGTTCGTTTCGGTTTAGATATAACTAACTAAATTAGCCTCTATAATGACTAATTAAGTCATGGAAGATGGGTTAAAGATTTCTAGCCTAATTATGATGGTATGTGGACTAAGCCCAGCTAGTATGGGGGTCCCTCTAAGGTCCAGGCTACCCGGGTCTCCAAATTGAGTCCGAATTGGGTAAAATTCAAACCGACTCAAATAAATTCCTAAAAATCATATAAAATTCCTAAAATATTATAAAACTTGAAAATAACGAAAATACCCCTAATTTGAAAACTGGGAGTGACAAATCTACCCTCCTTAAAAAATTTCGTTCTCGAAATTGAATGAGAACTAACACAACAATCATGAATTGAACAAGGAAAGAAAAAGCTAGAATTTTACCTCAAGGCTCGAAGAGATATGGGAATCGCTCCCGCATGTCGTCCTCCCTCTCCCAGGTGGACTCACCTGGAGAGTGGTGTCTCCATGCAACGCGAACCAAGGGAATGACCTGGTTTCGGAGCACCTTCTCTCTTCGGTCCAAGATCTCGACCGGCTTCTCTGGATAGCTGAGTGTCGGTCCCACCTCGATCTCGGACTGGTCTAAGACGTGACTGGGATCTGCCACGTACCGTCTCAGCTATGACACGTGGAACATACTGTGCACTTCCTCTAGCGCGGGCGGTAACTCCAGTCGGTAAGCCACTGCACCGACCCTGCCCAAGATACGGAATGGTCCGATGTATCGTGGACTAAGCTTCCCGCCGCCACCAAAATGAATCGTGCCATGCGTCGGAGAAATTCGCAGAAAGACAAGATCATCAACCTAGAACAAAACACAAGACTTAGAGCTTGATCTAAAACAATCACAATCAGACTCAAATACTAGAAAAATCAAAATTATACCTCAAACTCCAATGGCCTCCGGTGGCTATCGGCCCAATGCCGCTGCCTATCCTGCGCCACCCGAAGTCTATCCCTGATAACCCTGACCTTCTCTGCAGCATCCACCACCATCTCAGGGCCAAGCAAAACCCTCTCACCGACATCATCCCAAGACAAGGGAGTACGGCACCTCCGTCCGTATAGAGCCTCGAAAGGTGACATCTCTATACTGGCTTGGTAGCTGTTGTTGTAAGCAAACTCTACCAAGTGAAGGTGGTCCTCCCAAGATCCCCCGAAGTCCAAGACATAGGTACGCAGCATATCCTCGAGGGTCTGAATCGTCCTCTCCGACTGTCCGTCTGTCTGGGGGTGGTATGCGGTACTGAACTTGAGCGATGTGCCCAAGCTAAGCTGCAAACTCCGCCAGAAGTGGAAAGTGAATCGGCTGTCCCGATCCGAGACTATACTCACTGGAACCCCGTGTAATCGAACTATCTGCCGTATGTACATCTCGGCCAACCTCTCCGTCGACAAATCTACTTTGAAAGGCAAAAAGTGGGCCGATTTGGTCAATCGGTCAACAATGACCCAAATCGCATCCTTCCCTCCTAGAGAGCGTGGAAGCCCAGATACAAAGTCTATAGTGATATGCTCCCACTTCCACTCAGGTATGGGTAGTGGCTGGAGCAATCCACCGGGTCTCTGCCTCCCGGCCTTCACCTGCTGGCACACCAAGCATCTAGAAACGAACTGAGCCACCTCACGTTTCATGCCATACCACCAAACATGCTGTCTCAAGTCTCTATACATCTTGTTGGCTCCGGGATGCATAGAGTACTGAGAACGGTACGCCTCCTGAAGAACCTCCTCCCGAAGTCCTCCGCTCGGCACGCACAATCTGGTACCATGCCTCAACGACCCATCCCCTGCTATAGAGAACTCATCCAACAGCCCTATCTGGACCTGCTCCCTGATGACCCTCAGAGCCTCGTCCTCAAACTGAGCTGCCCTGACTCTCTCCATCAGCTCTGACTGCACTTGGAGACCCCACATCTGCGCCTCGAACCCAGGAACTATCACCTCTATGCCCAAGCTCTCCAGATATGCCAGAAGGTGACGATCCATCGTCAAACACATGGCCATGGGATACCTGCTCAAAGCATCTGTGACCACGTTGGCCTTCCCCGGATGGTACTGCAAGGATATATTAAAATCCTTCATCAGCTCTAACCATCGCCTCTGCCTCATATTCAGCTCCTTCTGGGTAAACACGTACTTCAAGCTCTTGTGATCTGTATAGATCTCAACTCGCTCTCCGTACAGATAGTGTTTCCACAGCTTCAAAGCAAAGATGACCGCTGCCAGCTCCAGATCGTGGGTAGGGTAATTCCTCTCATGAGGACGTAACTGCCTAGATGCATAGGCAATCACCTTTCCGTGCTGCTGAAGCACACAACCCAAACCCCGTCCTGAAGCATCACTGTAGATCGTATAACCATCCGATCCAGATGGCAGCGTCAAGATATGAGCTGTAGTCAACCTCGCCTTCAGCTCCTCGAAGGCGGCCTGGCACTCATCGGACCAAACAAACTCCTCGTCCTTCCTGGTAAGGCGGGTCATCGGCTGGGCAATCCTGGAAAAGTCCTGTACGAACCTCCGATAATAACCTGCCAGACCCAGAAAAACTCCGAACCTCTGCTACTGAGCTCGGCGTCGACCAGGACTCCACCGCAGAAATCTTCTTCGGATCCACTGAAATTCCCTCGCCAGAGACAACATGGCCTAGGAACTCCACGCGATCCAAGAAGAACTCGCACTTGGACAGCTTCCCGTATAGCTGCTCCCTCCTGAGAGTGTCCAACACAATCCTCAGGTGCTCCTCGTGCTCCTCTGGTGTCTTCGAATAGATGAGAATGTCATCAATGAAGACCACCACGAACTTGTCAAGGTACTGGTGAAATACCTTGTTCATCAAGTTCATGAATACCACCGGGGCGTTGGTCAACCCAAACGGCATGACGGTATACTCATACTGGCCATAGCGGGTCCGAAAGGCAGTCTTCGGAATGTCATCCCGCTTTACCTTCAGCTGATGGTACCCGGTACGCAAGTCGATCTTCGAGAACACCCTCGCCCCGCTCAACTGGTCGAACAAGTCATCAATCCTCGGCAAAGGATACTTGTTCTTGATGGTAAGGTTGTTGAGCGCCCTGTAATCAATGCACAGACGTACCATACCATCCTTCTTGGGGACGAAAAGAACTGGCGCGCCCCAAGGTGAAGAACTAGATCGAATAAAGCCCTTGTCCTCCAGCTCGTCGACCTGTCTCTTCAGCTCCGCTAACTCACTGTTGTTGATTCTATAGACGTGCTGGAAGATAGGCTCAGCACCCGGCACTAGATCTATAGAAAACTCAACATCACGATCTGGCGGCATCCCGGACAGCTCGTCGGGAAAGACATCCAAGAACTCAGCAATGAGTGGATATGGCAACACTGGCCCCGCCAACAATGCTCCGTAGAATCCATCTCCCTGCTCCACTGCACCCCTGGTGAACTCATACTCCGGCTCTCCCGACGGCCTAAACAGAATCCTGCCCCCTCTGCAGTCAATGCTAGCGTGGTGCATGCTCAACCAGTCCATACCGAGTACCACATCGTAACTCGGAAGTGGCATTACGAGCAGACACGCACTCAGCTCCCGGCCTCTCAAAGAAACTCTCTGCCCCTTGCAAACATTATTAACTAGGATGATGCCATTCCCAGTCATAATCTTGCAAGTCCTACCCAGATATTCAGCAATAATATTGTGCCTAAGAGCAAAAGAAACAGACACAAAACTGTACGTAGCACCAGAATCAAATAAGGCCAAAGCTGGAAAAGAATCGAGCAGAATAGAACCTGCGACAACATCCGCGATAGGCTCCATCTCCTCGGCTGCAAGAGCAAAGGCTCTACCCTGACCACCCCTCTGCTGGCGGTGCTGAACAAACTGCTGCTGCTGAGTCGGAAGCGGACCTCACTGCTGAACTACCGGCACACTAGCTGGTGCCCTCTGAACAGGTGCCCTCTGAACAGCTCCAGTAACACGGGGGTTCTTGGGACACTCCCGCATCTGATGCCCAGCGGTACCGCAAAAGAGACATAGCCCCAGTCTCCTCCTACAGAACTCGAAGAGGTGACCGGGCTTCTTGCAGAAGTGGCACGGTGGATCATCATGCCCCGGACGCTGCTGACCCCTCTGGACAGACGCTCTGGCCTGCCCCTGCTGCTGGTGATGCTGGAACGGCTGATGCTGAAGCTGAGGGCGCTTAGCAGCCCCTGCGCTGCTACTGGCCCCTGAAAACAAATCTCGATCCCTCTTCGGCTTCAAGCCCCACTCCCTCTCCACCTTCCGAGCCTCCGCATAAACCTCTGCATATGTCGCATAGAAGGAAGGGATCAGGATCTTGATATCCTATGTCAATCCCTCCCGGAAGCGCTCCGCTCGGATCACCGGGTCACTCACCATATACTCGGCGTATCGGCTCAGCCGGCCGAACTCTAGCCGAATACTCCTCTACGGTCATACCGCCCTACTGCAGGTTCTGGAACTGTCACACGAGGCCGATCTTGTTCGTAGGAGAAAAGAACTTCTCTCTGAACAGGGCCCGAAACTCAGCCCAAGTATGGCCCTCTCCTGCAAGAGCCGGCTCGTTCCGGAACCATGTCCGGGCAATATCTAACAACTGCAACCCAACCGCCTCGACCTTCAGGTCGTCTGCCAGGCGGAAGGCCCTCATCTGACGCTCGATATCCTCGAGCCAGTCATCAGCATAAATAATGCCCTCAGTCCCCTTGAAATCCCTCGGACCAAGCTTCTTGAAAGCCTGGATATCCCCGATCTTCGGCTGCAACTGCTGCTGAACCTCCCTCTGTGGAGCCCCACGCTCCACTGCCGCCATAGCCAACCTGTGTGCATCCTCTATGCCCTGGTGCATGGCCTCTGTCTGTCTCAACTGAGCCTCGTACTGGGCCCGCTGGGACTCCAGCACCTGGAGAAAGAATGCTAGCATCTGCCCCATATCTGTGGACAGAGAAGGCAATGGAGGAATAGCTCCCATCATCACCGGAGGAGTCCCCTACTGAGGAGGAAGAACGCCCCCGGCAACTCCCGCTGTAGCCCCCGGCACTACGGGAAGAGCACCCGCAATGGCCCCAGGGACGGTCATCGAGAGCGCTGGAGGAGTACCCCCGAGAGCCCCAACAGAAGTCCCATCAGCCGGGGAAGTGACCGGAGCCTGTCCGCCAGAGGTGGAAGACCTCTTCGTCTCCCCGTGCTCCTCGCCAGGAGAATGAGTCATCACTATCCTGGAGACAAATTGAAAAGAAGATATCAATATGGCACATGAAGGCAATATCAAAGGAGGACAGCTAGAATGCAGTAAATCAATATCAAAGACGGTAAGCAAGATAAGCAAGAAAAGATCCTACTGTGATTGAGCACTCTTAACCTACTACCTCCTATGTGTAACACAGGCTCGTAGTCAACACTCTAAGACGAGTGCCGCCACGATATCGCACTAATCGCGACTTCAGGACCTGCGTGGGCCACCACTAAAACGTGTCACGACCCGTACCCGCTAAAAGGGCACGTGACGCGACAACGTCCAGCCCTCACCGGAAAAAACGGCATGGAACGCTGTGGATTTTCTAGTCTGACAACAGTTTATATATATAACAAAACCTGTCAAGAATATGGTCAACTCCGAACGGAGGACAAGCAATGAATATATATCAGTGCTCAATCACAACTCTAAGATGATAAGTAAAGACTGAAAGATAAAGACAACAAGACGATAAAATATAACCTGTCAAGTCCAAATACAAATAATATACAAGTCCAGTCTCTAATACAGTCCAAAAGTAACTGGAGACAAAGTCCAGTACAAAGATCTACTCTAACTAAACAAGTGGTATGGTCTCGTCAGGCGGAGCTACGCCCTGCGGGACCAAGTCTAGGCCCACTACGTCGTCCGGACCGTAGTAGGTACTGCAATCTCCCTCATTGGCATCTGTAATATTTTATCAACAGTCCAGTCAGGATGGAACGAGTACATATATCTCATAACATATCTCAAGATAGAATAAAAGCTATAAGACTGTGAATAGAGCATATACAATGAATCATGGAGTGTACATGTATGTATCATGGCATGGTAAGCTGTAAAGCTAGAGCTAGAACAAGAAAGTAGAACTGAATCATGGCATGTACACAAATCAAGGTAAGCTATATATCTAATATGTGTGAGTAGTAGTTTCAGCTTGTGATCGGCTTGGGTACCTGTCAAGAATCGACCTGGCAAGTCATAAGTGCGGTATATGACTCACACTGTTCGGGAATGCGGGATGGATCTGATCACAGGCCTACGCTACTACTCCCCCTACCCCAACTGGTAGAATGGATCCAAACAGGACACGTCACTGCACGGGATTCTAATGAGAAGGTAGCTAGCCTTCTCTAGAATCAGTGACCACATATTGAGCAAGAGCTACAAGGGAGCTTGCACAATACATCCCAACCTAAGAAGGAGAAAACATCTCTCGTCGGGATCCAAGAATACCAATCCGTGAGAACCATGTGTCGGGAATAAGCATATCAATACTAAGTACATGAATTATAACAGTTATCATAAATTGGGAATAAGTATCAGAGAATGTACTCGCCTGTAAGATGATAAAATATGTCGACCGGATCAACTGCAGTGTCTCGAGGACCTATAGAGAACAAGACGTATCAATACTATGTTTAGGAAGCAAAGTTAGATCAAATTAAATCCTATTTAGTCATTCTAGGTCAAGACATGTCTAGTCGGGTCAATCTTGGTCATGGGAGAACATTGGACGTCAATCCGAATCAAACTAGGTCGAAAACTGACTTACCGTTGACTTTTGGTCAACGGGTCAACTCTGGTTAACTCTAGGTCAACTCTAGGTCAACCCTAGGTCACTGGTGACTAATAGTTGACTTTTAGTCAACTGTCTAAGTTAAAAGGAATTTGGAACTAAATTGGGTAAAGTGTTGACCCATAGTTGACTTTTAGTCTAAAAAGTCAACCATGGTCAACCGGGGTCAAAAATAGGTTTAGACGGCTAATTTTACTCATTACCAACCTCTACAACCCATATCCAAGTCCATCTTGGACTTGGAAACTCAAATCTTGGCCATGGGCCAATTCCCTATTTTACCCTTTTTAAGGGTAAAATTCTACCTTCGGCGATTATCTAGTTAGCCTACCTACGCTTGATATTTTGACCCGTGCTCCCTAGGGTAGTAGGGTACTAGCCTATAGGTTCGTTATCTACCAAAATACCTAGATAAAGTGGACGTCTAGTCCACCTTACGGCCCGTTGCAGATATCTTGAATATTTCAAGATACGCACTGATACGGCGCGATACCGGCGCCCTACGACCCCGATTCCCACTCGGGAGCCTACCCCAAAATCTAATTCACATAACCTAGGCCTACGTCAAGTTTCATCGCGATCCGATACTCCAGGCTCAAATTCGCCCTCTAACTCGATTTCCCCTATTTTCTACTTCCCTCTTCTACTTCTCTTTTTTCCTTCTACTTCATATTCTTCTAATTTTTCCTCCTTCTAACTCTCCTTATTCCTTTCCCTCTTCCTATTCTTTCCTTCTCCCTATTCTTCCTCTAATTTCTTCCTATTCTAATCTTCTAACTCTTTCCCTTCTAATTCTCTTTCTCTTATTTTCTTCTAACTTTTTCAACTTTTCCTTAACTTCTTCTAACTAATTCCTTCACTCTACTCTTCATTTCCCTCTCTCTCTCTCTCTCCTCTCTCTCTCTCTCTCTCTCTCTCTCTCTATATATATATATATATATATATATATATATATATATATATATATATATAGGTAGGGGGGGTTTAAGGGGGTTAAATGGGTGAAAAGGGGGGTAGCTGCTGCTAATGCAGCTGCTGCTGTGGCTCCTGCCACTGCTGCTGCTGCTGCCCTCTGATCTTCTTCTTCTTCTTCTATCTCCTCTTCCTCTTCTCTACTTCTCTTTATATATATATATATATATATATATATATATATATATATATATATATATATATATATATATATATATATATATATAGATAGATATCTATATATCTATCTATCTTCATATATACATATATATCCATACATCTATCTCCACTACTCACACCCTCATCTATACATACCTACACATACACACACACACACACATCTCCATATACATATATATACACATACACACACACTCTCACAAACACACACAAGCTCACTCACACTCTCACACACTCACATGACACAAACACCACCGCCACCATTCCCTACACACACACAAATACATATATATATATATATATATATATATATATATATATATATATATATATATATATATATATATATATATATATATATATATATATATATATATACCACCTAATATATAAATAACCCCTAAATAAATCTTAACCTAGATTATTAGGAAACCTACAAAATTTAGGGGCAAAGTGTAGAGAATTTCATCCTCTCCAATTAATGTGAAGACATTAAAGCAAAGAGAAATAAATAGAGGATTTAAATGCATACCTAGGTTAGGTTCTTGGAGAGAGAGAGAGAGAGAGAGAGAGCTGGAAAGAAAAAAATTTTGAAAGAGAGAGAGAGAGACTTAATGAAGAAGTAAGGGGGGGGGGGGGGGGGGGGGGGGGGGTTGGTCTTCACTTGGCCGGCCATGGCTATTTGGGGTTATTGGGTTGGGGATCCACTAAGCCCCCAACCCATTAAGTTTAGTTTGGTTTGGTTTGAAATCGGTTTGCTTCGGTTCGTTTCGATTTAGATCTAACTAACTAAATTAGCCTCTATAATGACTAATTAAGCCATGGAAGATGGGTTAAAGATTTCTAGCCTAATTATGATGGTATGTGGGCTAAGCCCAGCTAGTATGGGGGTCCCACTAAGGTCCAGGCTACCCGGGTCTCCAAATTGAGTCCAAATTGAGTCCGAATTGGATAAAATTTAAACCGACTCAAATAAATTCCTAAAAATCATATAAAATCAAATAAAATTCCTAAAATATTATAAAACTTGAAAATGACGAAAATATTCCTAATTTGAAAACTGGGGGTGACAGATTGGGGGGAGGGGGGTGCGGCTCCTGGTTGAGCTGTCCCGGGGTCGAGCCCTCCTTTCGCCCGGGATGGCTCGGTGGCTATGCCACAGTCCCGAGCCGACCGAAAATGGACATATATATATATATATATATATATATATATATATATATATATATATATATATATATATATATATATATATATATATATATATACACACACACGTCTTACGTGCGTGCACGTTGCACGTATAAAAAATCTATGATATTATTAAAAAATAGAAAAAATTTAAACTATATAAAAATATTTTAAATATGTTTGAATATATGTTAATTAGGATTTATTATAGATATGTTTTTAGAATTTTGATATATGTTTAGTTAGATAATATCATGTACTTAGTTTAAATATAATTTGAATATTGAATATATTTTATGATTTGTTATATGTAAGGTAGCTAGAAGAATTTTAGATTTTGTTTAACGTGAAAAAATACAGACGCAATAGTTTGAGTATTATTATTATTATTATTATTATTATTATTATTATTATTATTCGGCTTGAAAATGGCTCAAACTGAGCTGTCCAAGCTGTTCTTATATCAGGCACTACACGTAACAAAGAAAATTGAATCGTTATAATTGACTACCATCATGTCTTATGTATTTCATAAAAATAATTTAAATCCTAATATAAAAATAATATTAAATTATTATGACTATTAAAGATATATCAAAATTTTTATAAACATATATATAACAAATCAAATTTAAAATGTATTTAAAATTAAAATATATTTATACTAACTACATGGTATTATCTAAACATATATCAAATGTTATACCGAGAATAATTTTTTAAAGTATATTTAATATTTAAACTAATTATATGGTATTATCTAAACATATCCAAAGTTCGAATTTATTTTTTTAAGATTTTCTTATGCACATGCATTGCAGGTGCACCCTACAAGTATTGTTTAATGGAGGATATGATAAGGCTTGGATGAACTAATTTTTGAGTTGTTTTCAAGCCATATTATCTCTACTTCTATAAGAAGGTTTGAAAATGGTTAACTGTCTAAACCATATATATATGTATATACTCATGTAATTAAAAATTAAAAATTTAAATAAATTTTAGCTAATTATTTAATTATCTAATATTATTTAATTTTAGTTAAACTTCTCTAACTAATTTGGTTACGCTGAAAGATATTATCTAACTAGGGGGGTTCCATTCAAGAGGGCCTGTATTTAATTTATTTTTTCAATATTTTTTTGTAGGAGCCCGCAATGCACATGCAAATTATTAGTAATATATAGATTTTTTTTTTGTTTTGTTTTTTATACCAGCACGTGCGGGTTCAGTTAAATCGTGTGTCTCCCTGTACATAATTTTTAGCCAGTCGTCATATTGTTTCGGACTCTTCGTGCGGATCTTATCCGCACTGGCTTTGTCATCATTGTCCCACACGCACACCTCGCACACTCCGCGCGCTCCAGAGCTCCACGAAACGGCCGACGTTTTTCAACGTCCGCAACTCAACGCTTCGCTTTGCCCACTACGTCGAAGACGCCCCCGACGCCTACGACAGTCGATGCCGTCCAACCACCCGTTCTATGCGCACGACGTCCTTACGACGTTTTCTCGACGTCTTTACAGCGCCATACGACGAGCCGCGTGATCGGCATTCGTTTATACCCATAGTAGAAGGGCAGGCTCATCATCGTCCAGTAATAGATAGATTCCTATACAATAATAATAAGAAAGAATATTCTTTATTTATATATTATTATATTGCAAGCCACACATAAATATTTATTTAATCTGTTTAAAAAAATTATTAGGTGCCACGTGTGACAAAAGATAAATTAAAAAAAAGGGAAAATAATAATAATCACATCCTACTTCAACTGGTGACACTTGGAATTTTGCTCCTAAATTCAGTCCAGCCGTGTAACCTATCTAAACCCTAATTATTATTTTTTACTCTGCTACAAAATCTCAACCTAGTAATAATAATAACAATAATATTATCTTCCTTTTATTTACCTATCACTACGGATTTCTTCCCAATCCCTATGAACAAATCATTACTATAACTCTTCAAAAAAATTCCTCTCCTGCTCATAAAAATCCATAATTCTCTGTTCTTCTTCCTTTTTCTTCTTCTTCGATCATCATCAATGGAGATGGCTCTGCAACTGCAGGGCCCACTCTACGGAGTACAGCTCAAAATCAAGCCAGCACTCCAGCCCTTCTCCAAAGTAAGGATCTCTGCGACGATTTCTTTATGGGTCTTTGGGAAAGATTCGATCTTTGTAGATTCTTATGTCAAAATCCGAGATTTACGATATGATCATGCTGTTGGTTTTTCTTTTTATATGTATGGAGTATAATGCGGCATACTGCTCTATATTTAGTTTGAAAAAGAGTAATTTGTGTTGGTAGCATGTTGATTTAAGTATTACCAAGGATTAACCGGAAATATTCTCTTCTTCTTTTTTTTTTTTTTTTGCATAATCTCCTAATCCTTTTATGTGTTTTGCTTTAATTACGATCAGAATTAATTTTATGTTAAAGATACGATCTTTGTAGATTTCTGTTGTAAAAATTCAAGCTTTATAATTATGTTCCTGGTTTTGTCTCTGTATTGAGGTGACAATGGAGTTGGTAATTTAGTCCCACGTCGGGTAGGAGGTGGGACCATGAGGTGTAGATAATTGAGTTTGGTTCGGACCTTACATGAGAATTCCCTTTTAAGGCATATGGGCCGAGTCCAATATCGCATCTCATAGACCAACTCCGGTTTGGGTCACATCGCGTTCCCAACACATAGGTACTTTAATGTTGGAAGGATTTGATCTATATAGGTTTATATTGTTAAGGTTCAAGATCTATGATTGGGTTCATGGATTTGTTACTTTATATGAAATCATTGTGTTCTGTCTGAAATCACTGCGATTGTGATTCTGAAATCAACCACCGTGTTTCTGAAATCTGGATTGACTTACCCCCCTCATGTGGGTTTATAGAGAGAGTTAGCTCGAGTTTATTTACTTATAATTGTTTCCCTATAATACCTTCTATATATTCTGCTAGAATTTGTTTACTGGGAATTGAAATTGTATAATCTGAAGACACAATATTGAGAACAACTTTGCTTTCATACTTATGATAAAGTTCTTTATTTTAAAGTGAAAGCGTTGATCAGCAGAAAGTTATTGTTGTTAATCATCCATATATGCATAATTTTGTTATTATAGACCTATATCAGTTCTTTTTGTAGCTGTTAATCATCCCTATATGCCTGTCGACCGTGCAAGATGACTACAATTAATAGATAGATTGATGTGTTGGAGTTTATCCATACAAGTTTGAACATTCCCCTCTTAATCAGGAAGTGTTAGAATTTGGTTATAGTTGGGGTATTTTATGTATTGAGTAGATAGTGCTGAGCATTGACTTCATGCTTGCTTGACTTTTTTGTTTTTTGTATTTCTTATTTTGGGCTTCGAAATTCCACTATTTATTCTGAATCTTCTGATAGTTCTGTTGGCTCTTCTATCTATTATTCACCATGCAAGGTACTGAGAATTATAGGTTGTACTTTCAGTATACTATTCACTTGTAGTATCATATATGTGAATTATGGAGAGTACTTTCTTCAAAATTGACTACACTGAACTAGAGTTTGTTTTTGTAAGATGCTGACTTGTTTATTTCCATTTTTCTTAGTCTTTACTGTGGAGTCAAGCTTTTGGAGGAATCAGGGCTACAAATTGTATGGCTGCAAGTTCAGGCAAGCTGAGAAGTGAAAGATATTTGCCTTTTTTTTTTTCTTCCATTTTATTTGAATTGTATTTTCTTTTCAGACTATTCGAGAAGGCGACAAAGAAAGAGTGCAACCCCCAAGCTTAAAGTTTCTAATCCCAAAGGGTTTGCGCCAAAACCACAGGCAGGAACAAGCACCCAAAAGAAAGATCAAAGTCGTACTGAAGAAAAAGTTGTTGATGACTCAGGAAAATCCAAGCTTGATATACAATCAAGCATTTCAAGCAGCACAGTGGAAAGGAGAGTGGAGACACTTGAAGAAGCAGAAGAAGATAATAATGATGTTGAGTGTACTTTTGATGAACAAGCTTCTGCAAAAGTTCCTTCGACACCTTTTAGTAAGGTTGAAAAGCATAGGCAAAAAGCTGACCTTGAGGAAGATTGGAATGGTTTAGGAACACATCAGGGAGTGATATCCCCTGGTGACGAAAGCATCACAGAGTTGGAGAGAAGGAATGAACTAGAAGTTATTACAGGTGATGCACGTCGTACTGAAATTAATCAGCGGACTACTAGTCTCTTTGTCAGTTCATCTGATGTCAAATCAAGTAAACCAGGCGCATTGGATGACATTGAGTATACTCAGGATCAAGTAGGCAGGACAAAGTTAACAGGAGAAGACTCACTTGTAGCTGATTGCATGAAGGAAGATAAAGAACTGAAGGCTGAGAGAGACGTGGATATATGTGAGGCTGAGGAGTCATTGCTGAAACAGAAGGAACATGTGGATCTGCAAGCACAAAGGAAATTGTTAGAGGACCTTGCTGAAGAAAATCTAACTAGAGGAAACAAAGTATTCGTGCTGCCAGAAGTGGTCAAAGCTGATAGCGTAATTGAAGTGTTTCTAAACCGAAGCTTATCATCATTGGTCAATGAAAATGAAGTTCTAATCAAGGGAGCCTTTAATGGTTGGAGATGGCAATCTTTCACTGAAAAGCTGCATAAAACTGATCTTAGAGGGGATTGGTGGTCTTGCCACCTATATGTTCCTAAGGAGGCATACCAAATAGATTTTGTATTCTTTAATGGTAGCAATGTTTACGAAAACAACAGTTCTAATGACTTCTTGGTAACCGTGGAAGGTGGATTAAATGAATCTGGGTTTGAAAATTTCTTGCTTGAGGAGAAACAAAGGGAGCTTGAAAGGCTTGCTGCTGAAAAAGCTGAAAGGGAAAGGCAGGCTGAAGAGCAATGCAGGAGAGAGGCAGAAAAGGCTGCAATTGAAGCGGACCAAGCACAGGCAAAGATGGAGGTACAGAAAAGGCGGGAAGCTATGCACCAGGTTATGAAATTGGCCACAAAATCAGTTGATAATTTATGGCACATAGAACCCAACATGTTCAAAGGTGAGGATAAAGTCCGATTATATTACAACCCTAGCACTCGTCCACTCCAATATGCTACAGAGATTTGGTTTCATGGTGGTTATAATAACTGGAGTGATGGGTTGTCTATTGTCGAAAGACTTCATCGTTCCGAGAAAGGTGATGGTGATTGGTGGTATGCGGAAGGTATGCATGTGATGTAATCTGTTCTTGGATTTGTTCCAAGATTCATATTAAATTAGTAATGCACACAGAAGGTATTTATGAAAATATATATTCTCGGATTTGATTTTTGATTTATAGACTAATGTTTGTTTTTCTTGTTATTGTGAATGTTTGAGTACTCATGCATGTATGCATCTGTTGTGTGTGTGCACGACATGCATGTTGTATACAATCATTCAGCACTAACACCTCACACACATATTTTCTTAATATTTAGTTGCCGTCTTGTATAGAATTCTTTTGCATACTTCTTCCGAATGTTTTCTTCCACATACTTATTGTGGCATACTCCTTGTTGTTCACACAAAGTTGCGTAATGTTGTATCTGAATGGGAAATTCAGTAATTGAAGGAATATAACAAATGAAAGATGTCAAGCTATGTGCCATCAGAAAGATATGGTAGTTCTGGTTGTGTTTGGATCTAAGCCTGAACACTTTTGGTCCAGGTTCCCAGTTTGTCATTCCATAATAGTAAAGCAAAAACTCGTACAACTGGAAAACCAATAATGTCAAAGTTAGATAAACAAGTAACAAGTTATTCTGTAGATTATAATTGGTTATAATCTTAGATTTTTTTTGTGAGTTGTCTTAAATTCTGTAACTCTACCACCTAGGTATGCAAATATTTATGACTAGTACCTATGGGTAGTCAAAATGGATTCTAGAGACTGTAAAAATATTGTTCCCGTATACAGTTTCATTACTTTTTGTCTCCATAAGTTTACACTATACATGCATTGTTCTAAGAAATGTTGTTTTTAATAAGGCTGCATCGTTTGTAGTTTTAGGAGCCCATCCATTATGAACTTCAAAAGTTTGATAAAAATCCTAAACTTGAAGGATGTGGTAAAGGTATAGATACGGGTCTGTGTTAATGGGTTTTAACTGTTAGAGCGTTACCCAAGTTGTATTTCACCTATTGGAGTTATTGCAAATCTTGTGAGTCGTATCGACACAATATTTCAAGTGTTGCAACTGTATCACAAGTGTTGGGATGTTTCCACTTAGTATCTACCCAGGTGTACCTGAGCAGTATAACTACTGT
Source organism: Iris pallida (assembly GCA_029216955.1). Classification (NCBI taxonomy): domain Eukaryota; kingdom Viridiplantae; phylum Streptophyta; class Magnoliopsida; order Asparagales; family Iridaceae; genus Iris; species Iris pallida. The sequence goes on along the minus strand of JANAVB010021600.1, from coordinate 18,332,366 downwards.
GTATGTACCTAATACACCTGATACAGGTACGGTGCTATATTTGAAATACTGGTGCTTCATAATTTCTTATAGAATAGCTTGGTGGGGTCTTCTGCACATACAAATATGAACTTCTTGTCCATTAAAGAACCTGTTCAAGAGCTTGTAAATGGTTCTATATGCTTTTCATGACTCACGGGGATCTGAAATTTCATCTCTTCATAATTGAGTTGAAAGTTACTTTGTGAAACTCTTGCTTTGCTATCTTATGGCAGATTAAATTGAAATATGAAGTTCTATTAATTTGCTTATTGTGTATGTATTCAGATATCAGAAATAAAATATTTTATATAGTGGAGCTACTAGATTTATACTCCAGAGCATGCTTGCGGACTAGCCTGAGTTCCTGGGGCTTGCATCGCCATTTATTTTCTTGAGAGTATGTAATATCTGAACTACTACTCACTGGACATGAACATATCCAAGGCTTTAAGTATGTGGATGGACAAGATAGACAATGATAAAACTATTTGTTTAAAGCTTAAAACAAGTTGTGTAAATTTGACGTGTCTACAAATAGGATACTATTTTGCCTATTGAGTTCTGCCTAACTCTAAATCAAATGATGAACTTAAATGTTAATTTCCTGTCATTGCAGTTGTAATACCTGATGGAGCGCTGGTTCTGGATTGGGTTTTTGCGGACGGACTGCCACACAAGGCACAGGTGTATGATAATAACAACTCCAAGGATTTCCATGCTATAGTACCAAATGATTTGTCTGAAGAACTTTACTGGGTAGAAGAAGAACACAGAATCTACAGAAAGCTTCAGGAAGAAAGGAAACTAAAAGAGGAAGCTGCACGTAGAAAGGTCAGTGTGAACACAAGTAGTTGTCTGCATTTTTGTTACTTGAAATTGGATGCCTCCTGGAACAACACTGGTCAATTCTTTCTAAGAAAAAATAGGTATGCCATCTTCAACACCACCATTGTCATCACCGCACCATTCAGCACCAACACTGCCACCGGCCCACCACCACCGTCATAGTCGTCATCTCAACTAATTTGTCAAATGGCATTAGTTATAGAACACTATTTCAAATTTGATAACTGGCTGTCATCCTAATGTCATGATTGAAGATGTAAGTTGTTCAGCGGCCATCTGTGGGAACCCCAGGGTTGTCAAAATACCTTGGAGACCAGTTGACAGGAAGGAAAACCTACCATATTGGTCATACAGTTTACGATCATGTGCCCATCCATCTAGCAACCAACTAATCTCTAGACAAAGGATCTAGATGAAGGGAGAACTTAAGAAGTTATTTTGTAGGAACTGCACTCATATCTGAAGCACAGTATGCCCACGAGCTTAACTAGAACAGTTTATTAAAAGACAAGGGTTTGATACTGTGGAATCACATCATTGTGGGAAGCATTTTAACTGGGTTTGTATATTTTGTTCATCACAGGTGGAAAAATCAGCACTCATGAAAGCTCAAACAAAAGAGAAAAGTCTGAAAAGATTTTTGCTATCACATAAGAATATTGTATATACTGATCCACTTGAAGTACGAGCTGGGAAGTCGGTCAAGGTTTTGTATAATCCCTCTAGCACGGTTTTAAGTGGGAAACCTGAAGTTTGGTTCAGATGCTCATTTAACCGGTGGACTCACCATAATGGTCCGTTGCCACCTCAGAAAATGGAGCCTGCAGAGAATGGAGTACACGTCAAAGTGGCTGGTTAGATGCATCTTCATCTTTTACATAATCTTTCTCATACAATAGTATTTCTATTGTGTGTATTTTTATCTTCTTTGACTAACGTTTGTAAAGCAATAGTTCCATTACCACTATTTTCTGCCCATAATGTCAACAAGTACTTCACTGAAGTAGGTAAATTCTAAGAAATAAACTGAATTTGCTAGCTGAAAGGCACTCAATTCTCTACTTCATCATCAGATGTAACATACATTTTTTCCATCTACATTTGTAATCTTAATACCATTTTGATACTTGTTCATTTGTGGAATGTTATGGAATTCTTCGAAAATCATGAAACACATTCACGGACACACATTTCGGGACTCTGCCTTGAAGAGGTTTGATTCAGGTTTCAATATAGACTACCAATATACCATGATTTTGAGGTTGGGGATGTTGTTATGGACCTTCATATGACAATTTTATTAAACCAGTATCTTTACCATCCAACAATAGGAATATCTTGATGATCCATGAATAAGTTCAGAAATCAAAGTATTATTTATGTTCTCCCTTTATTTTGGATCACATGGTGTTGTTTCCCCTTTGATTGCCATCTTAACTGTACCTTCTCTTGTCATAATTTGTTAGTTGTCTATTAACATTTTTATAGCTCCTTTACACCTTTTGAACTCTTTATTCTCCAGTAATTCTACATAGTAAAAGAACTCTTGCACAATACCTTTTTCCATTTGTATTATCAGTGTGCACTTTGCAGTTCATCTGCTGTTCTTTTTTTCCCCCCTTGAACCACTATTTGGTAAAATGGAGCCAAATCAATCAAGTGCACCTCGGCTCTCTGCTCCTAAGCCCTCCTTCACGAAGACTATGCCCTTATATTCTACTCATAAGGGTACTCACCAGGGGGTTGTCCTGCTGATTGCTTTATGCCTGCAGAATTGACTAGATTTCCATCTTTTCACTCTTGATTTTGTTGTTCTCACTACATGTGCCCCCTTTGCAAAGCGTATAATAACCATTTAGGAAAAAATTGCGAAGAACCCCTTTTGAGCCTAAAACTGTAAGGATCTGGCAGTGGTTTAGAATTTCAGTTAGCATGGTTGAAATGGAGGAGTGCTTTTAGAGTATTTTGTGATCGCAGGATATCCTTGAATTTGAAAGAAACAAAATTCTATAAGATAATAATAAATTCAGCCATGCTTCATGGATGGGAGTGCTGGACAATTAAGAAACATGTCATGGAAATTAGTTTAGCTGAAATGAGAATGCTAAGATGGATGAGTGGCTATACATTAAAAGATAGGATAAGGATGGGTGTATTTGTGAGAAGTTGGAGATGACGCCGATTAAGGACAAGATCAAAAAAAAAAAATCCGTCTTAGGTGGTTTGGACATGTTACAATACAACGCTAAGGAGCGATAAGATATTAGTTAAAGGAGCCGCTAGGACAAGGAGTAAGCCTAAGCGAACATGGATTGAAGCTGTAAAGATGGATACCATTTTTGTTAGTGTTACAAAGAACATGACCCTTAAGCTGAATGGAATAAAATGCTTCAAACAGCCGACCCAAAATTTTGATATAAAGGCTTGATGTTTTTGTAAGGTGGCGGTTGCTCGTGCGTGCTGCCTGTTCATCACAGTACCTTCCGTTAAAGAAACTTGTTGGAGCACCAGACTATGATTAACCAAGGGACAATATATAGATTAAGGACAGCATGGTATGGTGCTGTGCTCTTGTGCAGCAGTTGGAACCGTATCATCAAGTCGATACGAACATACAATTGCAGGGGGTAAATTCTGATTTGCCGACTTCAAGTACACCAACGTTAAGATTTATAACAACACAATATGCTGTAGAGAATTATTATGATGATTTATCTGTAGTTCTTTCGGTTTTTAGGTGAACCATTCATCGTGACCATGGTGGTACTTTATCTCACGATTTTGCACTACAACACATGCAAGTCCTTTTTCTGTATGTATTTTATATGACTGCATATATTTATGTTTGTAGAACTGTGGGCTTTCCTTTTTATCACCCCTTCTCCATTTTTTTCTTTTTCTGTGTGCAGCCATCGAGTAGAAGAAACTAAGAGACCATACATGCAACCACCAAGATGGAAAGAGGAGGAACCAAGTGGTTAAATCCTAATGAAATGTTTCCTATCATTATTTTCAGAAAAAAAATATTAAAGGGCTACACTCAGTCCTTTCCTTGCCCACACCTTCTAAATGACAGTTGGGCCCGGCCCATGTGCCCCCACCTGTCATAAAAAATGACCGGGTACTTCTAGAAATCAGCGAGAAATAGGAAAACAATATGTAAAGAATTCGAAAATGAGAAAAAATAAACAGAGAATGAGTAAAAGTCAACTTTATCCAATATAAATTACATTATAATAGATTTAGAATAATGAATTATATTAGACTACTGAAAATTAAAAAGCATATTAGATGCTTATCTGATTTGATTTTAAATTATGAATATCTAACTAAAATTAGATGATAAAAGATTAAATACATATATTAATTTAAAATATAAAATAATATAATTTGGAACGTAATAATTTTAATCTAACTACAAATTAAATATGATTTAATTGTCTCAATCATAATTGAGAAATTAAATATTATGTTATCTAATCTTGTCTAAGTTGAACTAAATATAATCAAATTAAAAAAAAAAAACTCTAATATAAGCCATAATTAAAATCTAGTTAAATTTAACATTAATCTTATCTAATCTAATTTGAATTATATTATATCTCTATACTTTGTTACAAATTATATTAGACTAGAGTTAAAATTATAGATAAGATTACGTTTGATTTTAATCTAAACTATAACGATATTAAACTATGCACTTTACTTTAAATAATTATGAATTAAATAAGACTATATGAATGGTAATTAATTCATAATAAATTTTTGTCTAAATTTACCATTTTTCTATCTTTTACTAATATTGATTATTTTTTCTTTCTGAAACTGAAATATCAAATAATCGGTCTGATACCACCGACATGGCTGATACTACCGTTTTGTATAGTTTGAACCTTGGTTTGTATGTATATATGTGAGTATGCATGTTTCTGGCTATGTATGTATGTACACGTACATGAATGTGCGTTGGTGTTTGGGTTATATCAACACATGGCCGCGTGAGTCCGTGGTGCGTGGGTGTCTTGGTATCCATCAAGACATGTGCGCATATGATGCATGTCGTAATCTTATGAATGCGATCTGTTGTGCGTGATTAGTCACAGTATGGTTTCTCCATTTCAAAGTGTCAATCTTAGTGCGTGGTTCTTAACGGAGTAGTCATACCACTGCTCCTTTATGTCTGTATTAATGTAGGTTTATTTATGCATGTATATAGGAGGATTACATTTGCATATTAAGTTATGTAGAACGCAAGGCAGGCCATCAAAAGGTTAAATCACTTTGTCGTGATCTTAAGTTCGAAGATGCTTATGGACATCATTCACACATTTATAAGACTTTGTACTTATGTATCTACTTCAAGTCACTAGAAATGTTTGGCTAACAGCCTAACAGTATCATGGCAGGCATTTGTAGTAATCTTCTGGAACTTGGTCTTGCATATCATGTGTTTAGTTTGTAGTTCATGCAGTGGCGGAGCTTGGGTTATATTTTGGAGGGGCAAGCCTAATATTAAGTGTGTGTATATATATATATATATATATATATATAAAACTTAAACAACTAATTAAACAAATTTAAAGAATAAAGTAGTAATAAACTTAAATAGAACATGTTAAATAATGTCACGTTCAACTAATTAAACAAATTTAAAGAAAAAAGTGGTAATAAACTTACAAAACGTTCATGAATAGTCAACAATTCCACTTCATTCAAGTAAGGCTCGGCCTTCCTTCAAAGGGGCTATGTTTTCATGCTTATCAATAGTTTTCCTTTTGAAAAAGGCATATGTGGTTGTAAGCTTGACCATAATGACTTATAAATCACCTAATAAATTCACTAATTTAATTACTACTTTGAGAAAAACAAAAGTTCGGAAGATAAAAAACAATAACTATTATAAAAAGAAATCAAAACTCCAGAGTTCCAACTGTTGTAAATCTTGTTATTCAAGAGATTGCTTGGTAGGCAGGCCATACCATGTGAAGCTTAAAACCATTGATGAATAATGAAAGAGTTGGGCAATAGCCTGCCTAATTACCTCAATGAGTTGGACAATAGTTGCTATTAATGGGGAAGTGATTGAGTTCTTCTTGACTTCTTCGATCCAATTTGTCTCTTCCTTTTCGACTCTTCCCTCTTTGCCATTTTTTGTGTGTGCTTGAATGGGAATTCGGAGAAGATAAAAAATCACATGAGAAGTAAATTGGAATTTGGTACATTTGGAATGATTACATAACACATTGATTTAATTGAATTTTTTATACTAATTTTTAATCTTAATTCTTACATGATGGTGCTAATAAAAGTCAACTAATCTTTTATTGTAATATTTTATTCTTGGTGGGGCCAAATATTGATAATTATTAAAAATTACTTTTTTTTTGGGGGGGGGGGGGGGGGGGGGGGCATGGCCCCCCGTTGCCTTAGAGAAGCTCCGCCCCTGAGTTCATGACGAGTGGCTCAGGTCATTGATTTTTATGTCTCTTCACACATTTCACATGCTATATATTTTCCCTTTTGGTATCCTGCATGGCTGCATATTATAACCTTTCACAAAAGGACACTTGCACACCATTTGTAGTTGTATGCTGAGTTTCTGTATCTATTAATAGAATGAATTCACTTTTTTCTTCTTTGCAGTTAATATTCCATTGGATGCTTATATGATGGATTTTGTGTTCTCTGAAAAAGAAGATGGTGGTATCTATGACAACAATAATGGCATGGATTACCATATTCCTGTAGTAGGTGGAATCGTGGAGGAGCCTCCAATGCATGTTGTACATGTTGCTGTTGAAATGGCACCCATAGCAAAGGTATACTTAGCTGATCCATACAATCTCACAAAGTGCTTTCAACTTTATCTATTTGTTGCTGTTTCAAATTCCAGTACTTCCCGTAGATTATGATTAGCATAATTTACTAACATTCATGCTGGTGATTTGCAGAACTATAGTAAATAGGTGGTAATTTATGTGAATATTAAAGAGTTATCTGTAGACAAAGAACAAAATCTTTATTTGAGATAGAGTTGCCTGCAATATCTCCTTTCAGAACTTGACTGCAGTTGTCTCTCCAAGAAGATCTGTATGCAGTAATCTATTCTTTTGGGTATGAAATTTGTAGTATAGCTTATAGAATTGATTTGTTCTGTCCAACAATAAGGAAATACAGGCCTTTGGTCCATGATTGTAATATGGTTTGATATTGTGTCGCTGCAGCATAATTGTGTCTTTTACATATGCAAGGAGACAACTAAAAAACAATGGAAGCAAATATTTGCACTGCATTATGTATTAGTACACATCTTCAGAGCTACTTTATCTATCATATTTTAGTTGATGCTGGTGGTTATCTTAATCCTATATATATTCATAGTTCTGTTTGCAGCTTCATCTTGCTTTGTATTTATCTTGTTTCTAGAAATTAGGAACTATTGGTTCAGATTCACCTTCTCTCACATGTAACGGGAGTGCATAAACCCATTACGTACATTTTTGGCGGCTTTAATCTCTATGGGAAAGATATGACGTGTCTGCTGACCATTTGGTGGACATAAATTTTTTGTTGTTAGCCATTTTGGATACACCAAATGTATGCTACAAAAATCAGATATGGATGCCTTCTATACATTATGATCCTACTCTAGTCTTTTATTCCCGATTGCCCACTTACCTTGTACAACTGCTTGTTGAATTACACGGGACAATTATAGATATGGATGGTTGAATATAGCATATTGTTACTTCTTGGATAGTATGGATGGTTGAATACAGTTTGTTCAAATATTATGTACTTATGGTTTATCTTGGTATGATATTGTTGGTGGAGAACTATTTCTTCAAGTGTTATGTTAGTATGGTATCTGGGGATAATGTTGTTGGTTGAGTGCTATTTATTCAAATGTTATGTTCTTATGGTTTATCTGGTGTAAATTAACTGCAAAATATCCTTAGATTTTAGAGGTTCTTCATTGTGTCTTCTTCAAAAAGCCTCACTTAATTTTCAAGCAGTCAATCGTACATGAAAGAATCAGCACTGGACTGATGACGTGGTTCTAATTTCTAACCTTAATATTTCTAATTACTGCAGGTGGGAGGTCTGGGTGATGTTGTTACAAGTCTTTCTCGTGCTGTCCAAGAATTAGGCCACAAAGTTGACATTATATTCCCAAAATATGACTGCATGAATCTTAGCAATGTGAGCCTCCACACCATATTACTTCAATCTGACTTTTGTTTAAACAATTATTTGACGAATTATGTTTGTCTTCTTGTGAGATAGCTTGTTCTTTTATCTCATTTGTGAAGGGTGAGATGCTTGAACTTGATCCCTTCAATTTAACTATAAGGCATAAGCCTTCTTTCCAGAAGCACATAAAAGAGGGAGGGGGGGACATCAAGTCATTGTCAACATTCTATTCATCATTATATGCATTATGTCTGATATTTGTTCTCTCCCATCAATCAAATTATGGCTATTTGCACGTACATAATTACACAACCACACACATGTAACATTTACATATAAATACCAAATTTGGATTTATTTATTGTGATATATCTCAATGAGTACAAAAGTCTTCAATAAGATCAACGAACTCCTAATTTTTATTTGCTTTTGGTAGTTGTAACTTCAAGTTGAGTGGGTTTCTAGTAGATTTTTGTGGTTTTTATACTAAAAGACTTGCAATTACTATTATGTAATATACATTATATTTCCATGCTGATGTAGATTCATTTGACCTATGTATACATGATTCATATTGTAGAGTAATTTGGTATAAGCCATTCTTTATATTCTCCACAGTTCCATCTTCACTGTCATCTTTATCATGATAGCTCTGATATCAAATTATTGTGGGGATGTCCTGAACATGCTGCTTCTTGTCAGTCATTTGGAGGAGTATAGAGATTTGGGGATCTGAATTTATGATACAATATATTTGCTTAGTGGATGAACACAACTTGAACGGTGCTTTTTAAATTGTACTTTTTAACCAAAACTGCATGTGCAATGTAAAGAACTCTAGAGGCCTCCTCCCTAGTTTATATGCATGTGCAGAAACTATAAATGGGGAAAAGGTTACTTTCTTTGGAAACATCACTAGGATGGATAAAGGTCAATGTTCCCAGCTGCTAATTGTTATAATTCTTGTGAAATATATTCCCAATTTCAATCTATTTGGAATCATCAAAATATTTTGTGGTAACTTGATCTATATTGTATTAACCTGAATCGTGTTACACCTTTAGCCATCACACGTTTTGGTTATAGATACTAGAAACCTTTATGGTATTTTGCGGCAATGTGGAATCCTTTGCATGCTTGTTATATTTCCAATATCTTAAAATAAGATAACTCGATGTACTCAGTTGGCAATATCTATTCTTTCTTCCTTGATGTAGAGCGGTTACTTTGGAATGCAATGGTGAATTGCTATTACAGAACTACAGTATATCCACCAACTTGGACTAATATTATGTTACTTTGTCTGTTGAGATTAATTAATAAATCATACAGGATATAATTAGGCTCTAGATAAATTTACTATGTATGTACAGAATGGTGTAGCAAACTATGCACTTACTAACCAATATTTCAGATAATTATAGTTTGGGTAAAATAAAAATGTATTATTAAACACAAGTAGTTACTAACAAACTTTTTTTGTTTATGCACATTCAATTATTGAGTTTGCTTTATTTCTGGTAGATTTATGAGTCTATATAGCTTATTTATTTTTAAAATTTACATTTTTTTGGTTGCCACATCCAATTATATTAATACCAGTATATCGGGATCGCACATCTTTGGTGGGGCCATAGGTGTATGTGCTAATCAACTGATTGAAGTGTAGTTGTCAGGGATCTGATGCATGGAGATTAAGTTATTCTAGTCTACTTCATAAAAAAGAAGTTACAAATCTATTTCTTCCTCCTTATTTGATCTTGGTTAAATTATCTTCTGTATGAAATGGATGTATACTTGGCGATAAGACCGCCAATGCTTTTGTATTTATGCACATTAAATGTGATTAATGCGATGCTTCATAAAGATTCTAGGTTCCTGATTTTGACATCCTTGTTCCACATTACTTTGATTCTCTATCTGAGTTACTGGAGATGTTAACTATAGATTCGAAGTAAACAAATCATTGCTTTTATTTTCATTAAGATCCTTTGCATAAGTTTCTCTTCTCTAACTCCTGGCTCCAGATTTTCATGAAAGGGAATTTCCTGTTTCTTATGATTTAGGTGAAGGACTTCCATTTTCGCCAAAGCTTTGCCTGGGGTGGAACAGAAATAAAAGTTTGGTTTGGGAAGGTTGAAGGCCTATCTGTTTACTTTTTGGAGCCTCAAAACGGGTATTGTACTGTTTTCTTCTACACTTTTATGCTAAAGGTTTTTAGAAATTCACGGAATTAATCTGTAATGTATACTAGCAAGTGGGTGTATCGCTTGGCGCGACCTTAGACTTTACACCTGCATGAGGGAAAACATGGGTTCGTGTCATAGAAGCAGCCTATCCTTAAAATGATGTGGGTGGGTGGGTTTTTTTTTTTTTTTTGGGGGTTGGGGGGGGGGGGGGGGTGGGGGGGGGGGTGGGTTGCTAAGGGTGGTCATGCATTGGAGGAAGTGTTCTAGTAGGACACTGTTTTAATTTTCAACTGTACTTTGTTCTAATAGTTCTTAGTTTCATGCAATCCTGAACCATGTATCTAGTGCACGAAAAAGAAGAATTAAAATAATGTCTCACATTGAGAGACTGTTAATTTTGTTGGCAGTGTCATGAGAGCCAATCCATCACTTACAAACTTTCTCCGCTTGGAGCAAAGAAGCTCTGATATAACTGAAGACCAAAATATAACTTCTTGTATATCAATTGGCCACTTTGTTCCTTGGGAGACAACTGTTGGTAGAAGGTCTGACATTTTTCTATTGCAGGAAAGACTGATGACAAATAGTTATGTGAGGTTGGGATCATTTATTTGAATTTGAAGGGTGACTGTAGGTGGGGGTGGTGGGTGTGGCTGTGTGGGTTGGGGGTGTTGTGGGGGGGGGGGGGGGGGGGGGGTGTCGAGGGAACGCCTTTTAGCTGTGTATATAGGAGGATATGGGAATGAGTGTTATCATGAGCCAGTAAATGTGTAAATGTGTAGGTATAGAGTGGAGATTTAGGTGTCCTGTGACCCAGGGAATGTAGAAGTATTTCGACTCTATCAGAATTAAGGGTCCAACACCTCATATACTGCATTAGCTTTGGGTGCGAACATATCATCAAGACAATTTTGGAGGATTTGTTTTGAAGATTTGAAGGAACCTTCGATTCTTTCATCCTGGTTATGGAGGGAAGACTTTACTGTACAATTCCCATCAACAACTAACAACAATATACTAACTCATGTGGCTAGCCATTAGTATATATGAGAGGAAGAAGGTTACTATGACATGCAACCAGTATGCCTAACAGTGAATAGGAAATGGGAGAGATTATATGGGGTTCAGGGAGGTTGGTTGATTGGTGGTGCTGTGGTGACATAGGGAGAGAGTAAGGATAAGGAAGATAATGGTTGAAGGCTGCCTTCTATTGGTAGCTCAAAGAGAGAGTTTAGGTTAACACTAATTGGAATCAAGATTAATAACTGTGAGGTGTGTATTTCTTATGTGTGAAGCGTAACCTAGTTTGATTACTTACAGAACTCCTTATACTCTTACAACATCTGTTTCCTTCAGTATTATTTCCTTATAATGGAGATATAAAAAGGATATTGCTCATTGAATTAAAACAGGATGAATTGAATGAGTGTTTCTGGAGTGTTTTGTGATGGCAGTGTAGCTTGAAATAGAAAGGATGTTCTATTATAAACATGCCATGCTTTATGGACTGGAGTGTTTGGCAATTAAAAGAAAATGAGTGTAGCTGAAATTAGAAAGGTACAAAGGTTGAAGTTAGGCTAAGAAATGAATGAATTTGTGAGAAGTTGGAGTTGGCAATAATTGAGGATAATATGAGAGAAGTTCGGCTCCAGTGAGCTGGAAATGTGCAACTTAGAACAATAGATGCACCATTTAGGAGCAACGAGATATTAGTTAAAGGAGCTTCTTGAACTAGGTTAGGCCTAAATGAACTTGAAATGAGGATGTAAAGAAAAAAGTATATGGTTTTTGTTAATGTTACAGAGGATAGGATCCTTAACAGAGCTGAATGGAAGAAAAGGGCTCAAATAGCTTGCCCCAAGATTTTAAGCTTTGGTTTTTGTTAGTAGTATGACTTTGCATATCTATTTTTTACAGTTAAAAAACTTAAAAGGCATACATTTGCTAGTTTTGTTTGCTTGCTGTTTTTGTATATGGTGTAAGCAAAATTGCATCTTACATGGCCTCATTGCATAATAATCCTTATGGTTGCATTACTAGTATTTAGTTGTTGTTTGTGCCTATGACAATGCCATTGTTCTTAATTTCTGGATGCTTTTCTCTTGTGCAGAATGTTCTCGGTTGGATGCATATATGGAAGGAACAATGATGGTGACAGATTTGGTTTCTTTTCTCGTGCAGCTCTTGAGTTTCTGCTGCAAAGTGGAATTCGTCCTGTAAGTTTAAGACAAATGGATGGCACAAGATGTCACTACTGTGACTTGAATGTTTAGTTATTGTAGTTCTGATTATTAGAATATTCTGTAGACATACAAGAAACTATACCAACCTTCAAGCATTGTCCAAACTATTTAGGGTCAGCTTGGATTATTTGTTTGGAATATATTGAGATGTTTAATAGATACTTTTCATCTTCAGTTTCAAATTATTTCAATAATTCGATACAAATGCAGAAACATAATATGATAACATGCATTCACAACACTCTTCCTTTAAGCATCATTTGATCTTATTACTTGCATCATTTTATCTTCTTCCACGTGTTAATCGATAACCATCCAATAATCTATGAGTATCCAATATATCCTTTGATACTGAAGTAACATTAAAGTTGGAATGCATAAGGTGTATCCAGCACATATCTGACTGACATGTATTTTGGAGTATTCAAATCTCTGATAAGCATCTGAAATGGATATGGCAACTCCGTAGAATTAGTCGTGCAATATAGATTCACTGGCATCTGCATGCACTTGTTACAGCCTAGTGGGAGAATATAATGGGACTTGTGTTGATGATATAGAAGAGATCCAGTGCCAAATCTTTTAGCCAATATGACTTTTAGCTAAAACTGGGGAAGATGCAATCCACAGGAATCAAACCCTGTGACCTCTGGTAATGCTGTCTTTTCTTAAAGGGCATTTGGTTGCTTGTAGATAGAAATATAATGTGACATTTGTTGCATGCAAAATTTATTTTTGTAGGGCTGTGGTTGGTTTGAGAGAAAGTGGAAGAAAAGAAAATGAAAAGTAAAATCTTTTTGTGGTGTTTGGTTAAGAAGGAAACGAAAATGAAAAAGGAAAGTAAAAGAAAATGAAGGAATACTATCTATTATAGATTTTCCTCCCTCTTTTTTCTAATTTTTTTTCTTTCTTCCTGTCAACTCTCTCTCTCTCTCTCCAGTCTCGGCAAGTCGACTTCTTATGCTATCTAAGTGGATCAGTAGCCCCTTTCTCTAAGGAAGTAGAAAACTTGCTAGATAAATTATAAGAAGAAGAGAAAGACATTTGCAATTGACTTTCATTTTCTGCCTTCTCCTGTCACTCTTATAAATATCCTTGACATTTGTTTAGGACCCTTTTTAAGCTTAGCAGTATGCTCATCCAATTTGATCAGACTCCTCTCTCTCCCTTTCTCCCATTTTCTTTCAGACCAAACACAGCGTAAGTGGTGTTGCAAATTTAATATTTGGTTTGCTCCAAGTGATGTTGCTGTACTTACAAATCCAGTGCTCGAATAGATGCAATTGGGATGTTTCTACTTTTTGTTGTTGCTGTAAATAGAGAAGTTATTGTTTGGTTGTTTTTTAGAACATGATAGGGTAATATATTGCAACTATGTTGTAGATGACGATGTGGCACCTGCATTAACTGCTATCTTGTAGCAAGCTGGTGTAAGTGGTGTTTTGTTATTTTAGCGGCAACAGAATGTCAAAACCTTCAGCATTTGTAAAAAAATCTAACTTCTATTCCTTAGTTTTTAGTTACTATAGCTATATAATACTGGAGATAACTCAAATACTGCAACATTTGTTGCAGCTATACTATTTAACCAAGCACATCTTTAATAAAAATGGAAGCGCGTGGAAGGACAAGAATGCTAGCAGAAAGGAGGAAAGAAATGGATAAAACCTAACAAACAAAGGAAGTAACTGATGTGCCTATGAAAACGGTAAATGGATCTCTCAAACTGTACTTTAAGTCTGAATCTGATTTGCTTTGTTTAGGATTAAACCTCTCCTTTTCTGAGTACATACAATGGTCTGAATCTCTTCATGAAGCCAACATTTTGAGGAACATCTGATAATTTCTAATACTGAAACCTACATGTCTTGCTACTTCCTTTTAACTGTTATTATATCACGCTTTAAAACAATATTTGGTTAGAAAATAATATTAATAGAGGAGGTTAGAAACTAAGGAAGGAGAAAAAGATGTCTATAGGTTTACAAAGAATAGGAAAAGGGAGAGTGGAAACCTATGTAATATCAAATGTATCAAGATTGAAGACCAAAATGTACTACTAAGAGAAAATGACATTAAGGGGAGGTGGAGAAGTTATTTTCAAAGTTAAATTAACGAGAGAGCAATTTAGAAGAGCTTACTTTAGATATGAAGTTAGCAATATTACTACTGTCATAAAATTAGAATTTTTGAAGTTAAGGATGGCGGATGCTTTAAAGAAAATAAACATGGAAAAACGGTAGGACTTGATGATAATCCTATTGATGTTTGGAAATGTTTAGGTGAGAAAAGATTGACTTAACTTACTAATTTATTCAATCAAATCCTAAGGACTAAGAAGATGCACGCTGAATGGGGAACTGGTATTATAGTACTCATATATAAAAATAAGGGGAGGTATACAAAGTTGTAACAAACTATCGAGGAATTAAGCTTATAAGTCATCCCATGAATCTAAGTAAAGAGTAATTGAGCAAAGTTTAAGAAAAAAAATAGAATGTTAGATAATTTAGTTTTTATGCCAAAAAGATCTCAAAGCCATTTACTTATTTAGAAGATTAATAAAAATATTTAGATAGAAAAGAGGGATTTATATATGATTTTTATTGACTTAGAGAAAACTTATGACATAGTTCGTAGGGAGATCATATGGTGGACTTTGGAAAAGAAACAAGTTCTTAGTAGCTATATTGAGACTATTAAGGATATGTGTAGAGTTACGACGACCGTGCGAACAATTGGAGTAGATAGTACAACATTTCCTATTACTTTTCGCTTACATTATGGATCAACATTAAGTCCTTACCTTTTTGAGCTAGTTAGGGTGAAGTTACTAGGCAATCCATGAGTAGGTTTCATGATGTACAATGTTTGTTGATGATATTATGTTGGTCGATGAATTAAATGCTAAAATAGACGTGTGGAGAGAAACTTTGGGATCTAAGGGTTCCAAAATTAGGACAAAATAGAGTGTATGAAATGTAGCTTCAATCAGAAGACAGAGAAATGATAGAGGAGTACATATAGATGGACGAGATATCTAGGGGTAATAGTTTTTGTTATTTAGGATTAATAATTCATCGTAACAAGAGAGATCGAGAAGGATGCATAGAATTAAAATATAGAATCATATAATTAATATGTGATGGTTGAAATGGAAGAGTGCTTCTGAGTACATTCTGGTTGGAAGATACCTTTGAAGTTGAAAGGAAAATTCTATAAGATAGCTATAAGACCAGCCATGCTTTTATGGATTAGATTGTTGGGTAATTAAGAAACATGTTCAGAAAATTAGTGTAGTAGAAATGAGAATGCTAAGATGGATGAATGACAATGCGTTGAAAGATAGGTTAATGAATGAGCATATTCATGGGAAGCTAGAGGTGGTACCAATTGAGGACAAGATATAAAAAACGTCTTAGGTGGTTTGTACATGGACAATATAGACCAATAGATGCTCCAGTAAGGAGGAGGAATAAGATAAAGACTAACCGTAGGCCTAAACGAGCATGGATTAAAAATTTAAAGAAAGATATGGTTTTTGTTAAGTGTTACAAAGCACATGATCCTTAACAAAACTGAATGGAAGAAAATGATTCAAACAGGACCCCAAATTTTGGTATGAAGGCTTTGTTTTTGTTTTTGTTGCTTTCAAGCACGAGAACTATATTTTTGACTGATGTGAAAGTGTGCCCCCTTTGTTTTTCTCTTAATATCTGATCTCTGCCACCATTTTAATTCCTCTTTGGCACCATCTATTCAGATGTTGCTTTCGCTAGTATAGCACTGCCTAATTTCTGTAGGCCTTGATAAAGAAATGGAAATTTTGCTGTCCTGCTCCGTCAAAGTGTAAGACCACTTTAAAGCATCTCTTCGTACTATCTATTCAGATGTTGCCTTCACTAGTATAGGACAGCTATATCTGTAGGCCTGATAAAGAAATGAAAATCTCAGAGTCCTGCTGTGTCAAAGTGTTATAGTTTGAATCAATTTTTCAAGGACAGTTATATATATATATATATATATATATATATATATATATATATATATATAGGGGACATTTGTTCATCCATGAGTTGTCTTTATTGCTTTTCTCTATATTTTCTGATCTAATTGATGGTATATTCTGTGAACAGGATATTATACATTGCCATGACTGGTCTAGTGCTCCTGTTGCATGGTTATTTAAGGAACATTATAGGCATTGTGAGATGAGCAATGCACGAGTTATTTTCACTATCCATAACCTTGAATTCGGGGTGCACCATATTGCAAAAGCAATGACATATGCTGATAAGGCTACAACGGTTAGTATCTTACCCTTGTTTCAATTTTCTCATGAGAATCAATCATCGAGTCTTGTACTTAAATCTGATTCCTCGTAGTTATAGTATTTTGGTTGGTAAATTGATGTATCCTAGGCCAAGCATATACCTTGTATATCTTTAATCATCAGTAAACGTTAATATGTAATGCTAGCCTTTTTTCCTTTTATTACTAAAAATGTATATTTGGTCTCTTAAGTGCTGAACCATAACTTAACTAGAGGCCAACAGTTGAATTTCAAATTTTTTACAGTTTTCATGATGATTATTGTAATGGTTTCTCCCCTTTTTGCTGGTGTTTGCATGATGAAACTAAGTAAACATCGTTAGGATACGTATTGAGATAATGCACTACTAGGTTACATACAGACTAGAGGCTTCGTGCTAGCTCTGCTTAGAGAAGGTTGTATTGTGGCTGGAATGGGGGTAAATTGGTTGGGGCTCTTGGGCACACGACAGTGGTGGTTGGGAATAACTTCACAAAATAGTATCATGTAATCTTATTCTCGACTTATGAGAGGCTGTTCAGTATATCAGTTTGTTTGTAGTTCTGCACACCTTATATGTGTCAAGGTTTGCAGTATCAGCCGATACCGATATGTACTGATATCGATACGTACCATATCGTTTTGGCATGTCAAACCGATACATGACCAACTGATATTGGCCGATACTAGCTGTTGCGGAAATTTTGGCTCTCTTTCCTGTTCAATTCGCCAAAGATAAACTAAAGAAAAAGAGAAGTAGAGGAAAAATCAATGTTGAGAATTGTAGGAAATAAAATAGGTTTCTTTTTGTTTCTTGAGGGCCAAGTTTACTAGCTAGTCCTATAAACTAGTCCTATTTTGCCTTTTACTTTTGTATGCTCTATATATTGTAAGGCCTAGAGCCTTAATGAATTATCTCGTTTAGTAGCAATGTAGTCTCTATTTCAACAACAATAATTCAGTTGTGTTGAAGACCAACATACTATATTGTGTCGATATTTATTATTGACACGTAACCATTACCATTTATAACAATTTTATTTCTATACATTCACAACATTCTCCATCTTAAAATTATTCCATTCAAAACTGACTATTGCATGTGTACTTTGTCTAAAAGCAAGTAAAACAAAAACACAATATCTATTGTGGGTGGATGATTCAACTTGAATATTGTTCCATTAAACTAACAGAAAACAACAAACTATATATAAAATTATGCTTATGTATCAAATATTTTTCTAGATTAAAAAAAAAAGTTTATTACTATTATTTGGCTTTCTGAAACTTTGATATGGACTGCCGAAACTGCCTATACCAATGATATTGATACTCATAGTAGGGTTCGAAACCGGTTCGGACACAGATACCTGAAACCTTGATAAATGTTCATAAACTAATGTTTACAATTAAATTTTGCTTTTTGGATAAGTGGCGTGTATTGCACTTTTTTTTACTTTTAGTTGGTATTTCCTATGCATGTTTTGTTTACTTAAAAGGGATTCTGTTATTTCTTCCAGGTGTCACAAACATATTCGAAAGAGATATCAGGGAATCCGGCAATTTCTCCTCATCTTTACAAGTTCCATGGTATTGTGAATGGGATTGATCCAGATATATGGGATCCGTACAATGATAACTTTATTCCTGTAAGTTGATTTTCTCCTATCATAGTTGCTGTTGTTGTTTGTTTCTTTTAATTTTATTTTTTTATTTTGGTGCAGAAAGGTTAGTTTATGTCCTGAGGTATTGGTCACTATTTCTTTTTCATACTATCTTTAGCTTATGCTGTTGGAATCCTATATAAATCATTACAAGTTTATATTTTATCTATATATTTGGTTTGTCCATTTGTCTCCAAGTTATATATTTTTTTTTCGAGATAATTCAAGTTCTATATTCTCTGATATGGGAATAGTTAATTTACTTTTATATTATGAGAATGAAGGATAAGATATGGTGCAGCATAAGCTATTATATCATAATTTTAGGTATTGGCTAAAATGTACCAGTTTTGATCCTTCAGACTGCTTCGTGGTGAACCAATCTGAACGTGATCGAGATATAGGTTTTGGTTGGGAGTAGGGCAATCAACAGAATGACTCACAGAATTTATAATCGAATAAGAAAAATCAAATTATGTGCAGAACCCATATATCATGATAACAAAGAGAGGGTAGGAGTCATTTAGCCATGGTGTTGCACGCTACCAAATCACCGATCCAACCTATGACAAGCCATTGCAGCTGTAGTCATAAATGCTGCCATCATACCTCCCTGGGGCCTTTAGGGCTTGTACAACCTAGCAACCAATTTTCCCTTAAATATCTTTGCAATCAGACAACCTCAAAGGCTCAAACTAATGATACCTCCATTGTTGCAAATCCTTTGGCAGTTTAATGATATTTGTGTACTTGTATCCTGTCATTGCAGGTAGCTTATACGTCAGAAAATGTGGTAGAAGGTAAGAGGGCTGCTAAAGAAGCCTTGCAGCAAAGGCTTGGCTTGAGAAAATATGATTACCCTCTAGTAGGAATAATTACTCGCCTAACAGTTCAGAAAGGAATTCACCTCATCAAACATGCTATTTGGCGGACACTCGAGCGCAATGGACAGGTATGAGTGATCACGTACAAGAAGAACCCTTCCTACAGTTTCCCGGGGACTGCTATGTAGATGATGGATTGAATTAGTGTATACAATTTTTACCTGCCATTATCTCTTAATCTGTTTTATCCTTTCACGTAAAATTTATTTCTGATGCAGGTGGTTTTGTTGGGTTCGTCCCCAGACCCTCGCATACAAAATGATTTTGTAAATTTGGCAAATCAGTTGCATTCTTCACATGCTGACCGAGCACGTCTTTGCTTAGAGTATGATGAGCCTCTATCACATTTGGTGAGCAATTTCATTACTGGTTCTTATCTTCATAAACTTGTTCCTAGTTTTATTAATAATGTAAATCATTTTTATCATGATTAAATTAGTTGTCATATACAAATTAGTAATCCTAATCTATTTTCATTTTGATAGATATATGCTGGTTCAGATTTCATTCTTGTTCCATCTCTCTTTGAACCATGTGGTTTAACCCAACTTATAGCTATGCGGTATGGTGCTATCCCTGTTGTTCGTAAAACCGGAGGTGAGTGCCTTGAAGATCTGTCTTATTGGTTTTTCACATCTAATTTCTTATTATATCAAGGAAAAGAAAGTACTTTGATTATAGAAAGATTTGTATTTAGTGTATTATCATAGACACCCTCACTTATTACTTTCACGTCTCATAAATCTGCACCTACCTGCCAACTGGCATCCTTGGTTTTATTAGAAGGCTCTCTTTCTTGCTGGAAAAGTGGATGTATGCAGGTGGTATTGCACGGAAGGCGAGGAAAGTAACTCTATGCTTGGTTGCATAGGCAAGATACAGATACGGATCTAGATAAGGACATTATAAGGATTAAAAATACTACATATTTAGAAAATTTAGGATAGGAGTGCGGCATTTATATGATTTTATATACACATGAAACTTATCTATTTACATTTTATAAGTTACATCTTGATAATATCTGTATTTTAGAAGTTCTAGAGAGGATTCACTGCAAAAAATTTCATTTGTCAATTATGGTTGGCAAAATCACGACCATGCTAAATCACTTCTAGACATGTTTTGGGTCCTTTTAGAGTGTAGACCACGAACCATATCTGACTTGAGTGTCAAGGAAGTATCATGTCAGATAAGGACACGGACAATCATCTGGAGGAGTATCAGTGCAACCTAGGTTCTATGGAGATTATTCATTGGGGAACTAGCCACAGCATAAAGTCCCCTGCCTCCGATAGCAATTTGTAAGTTCGGGGATAGAGACATAATTGTACAAGGGCTCGTCTCGTTGGCTCATTGTCATTGGTGGGCGTAGAGCTTGCATCCTGGGGGATTCTGGTTTGAGTCTCATAAACAGCCTCTGGGTATAAGGTGTTGCTTTCATCCTGATCCCTCTACTAATTTAATTTAGTGAAAATTAACTTAGTATAGAGTGTCTTAAATTTTAGTTAAATTACTATATTAGTAACTGAACGATGTCCCCATTCTATGTCAATTGAAATTTGAAGCCTGGGAGCACCAATGGTAATACTTATTTGTGATCTTTTTGTATGCCCATTACCATCGTTCTGTGTCTAATCCGTCTCTTAATATTAACACTCCCCCCCCCCCCCCCCCCCCCCCCCCCCCAACCCACCCCAACACCCCCCCCCCCCAAATACCCCCCAATACACACACACACACACACATAAAGTTAAGTGATGTCTTAATTAGTAGAGAGAACGAACAATTGAGGCCAACTCCAGGTCTTAAATTCCATTACTTGGTGAGGTGGTTCAAGATTGAAAAAAAAAAAAAAAAAAAAAAAACTGGATCTAAGAATGTTTGTCACTCTAGACCATTAAGATGGATCAGTGGATGCAGTATAGAATTATTTTTATATTCTGACAGTATTTTCATGTGTAAAAACATTGATATGGACATATTTTTTTTCCTTGAGATAAACAGTGGAATAAATTCTCCTTACCTTTCCATAATACTAATTAACTAAACTAATTAAAAGAAGATATCTCTGAGAAATAATGAAATATAGACAACAAACCTACAAACACCAACGAGACTAAACCAACAGATCTGCCTAGTCTGTTTGCATGCGTCCTGAACTATCTCCTAAACAAGGATGCTGTTTGCTTCTGCAGCTAGTAGTGGGAAGCCTGTTTATGGAACAACAAATACATATTCTTGATGTGAAATCAAACTTTGCTTACTGTATGTTCTTATCAATATTCTGGCATATACTTTTATGCAGGACTTGATTGTAATTTATCTCCTTGTTTGTGATTTAAAAAAAAAAATCATGCCTACCAAGTGGTACTTATATAATAAAGGGTGTGGCATAATCTTTAGGGCTCTACGACACTGTATTTGATGTTGATAATGACAAGGAGAGAGCTCAAGCACAAGGTCTAGAACCAAATGGATTTAGCTTCGATGGAACTGATGTTGGTGGTGTCGACTACGCTCTCAATAGGCAAGTAACAAATTTATCGCCATTTAATGATTTGTTCTCTCTCTGTTATATTGCAAGTTAAGGTGTTCTAAATATGTGAAGTTAATAGGTAGCAAGTGGATTCGTCTTCTGTAGTGTTCTTGTCATGTCTAAATTCACCAGATCAAATACAAACAGGGAATTTCTGTCAGAAAGAATCCCTCATATTCACTACAATAGTATGCAAGATCCCAAAGAATGCCCGACTGTGGTGTTACTTGCCAAATAAGCTAATCTGTTTACTGGTTATACTTCGATATTCTTATAGTTCATCATATTCACAAATTGATTTATACCTCGTCTACAGGATTGGACCATTCTATCATTCAGAGTATGTCAAAATGATGGTGCAATTTTGAATCCATGCCATTTGATTATGTTATGATGGTAGAATATACTACTAAAAGTATTAAATGACTGTTGTGACAGCTGATAAGATTAGATGGTTCCGATTTGTAGTGCTGGACACTCGAGCAGGAAACCACAATAGTTTTTAAAGTTTCAGTTTTTTTTTTTTTTTACTTAGGTGTAGGTTGAGATGTGAAGTTTTTTAGCCAGGAAATGTTTTACTGTTAGGAACTCACTAACCCTAACAAGTTGATCTAGTCGAAAGCATCTAACAGTTAACCATATGCAACTACTAATCTCTCTGTTGATCACAATGAGTCATGTATTGCTTTAGGTTGACATGGTCTACGCTAATGCTTCATTGTCGTAGCATATGGTTCTTTCTTCCTCTTTTGAAGGGAAAAATTCCTGTAGGCTAAATTATTCTAATGGCATCCCAACTATAGTGTTGGGACGTTTTTTGCACCTTAACTTTTCACTGCTCTATTTTGGTACTCCAACTTTATAAATTGTTCTTTTGCTTCAATTTTGAAGCACATCGGGACCATTTTTTAAAAAATATTCGGTAATACAATTGTTTAAATTGCGCTTTTGTACTACAAGATGTGCTTTCGAAATGGTTTCAATATTCTCAAATTGGACGAAAGGCTCTCTAAAAGTGCAATTTATGAAGTTGAAGTGCGGTGCCAAAATCAAGCAGTGGAAAGTTAAGATAAGATGCCAAAAGCGTCCAAACTTTATAGTTGGGGTGTCATTGGGATAATTTAGCCAATCCTTGTATGATATATTTATTTGTCAGTCACACCTGGTCACAGTCACACATACGTTTCTAGTATCACGAACCAAAAGATATTCCTCTAATTTCTTGTTGATGCTTTCCAGAGCAATCACTGCATGGTATGATGCTCGGGAATGGTTCAACTCCTTGTGCAAGAGCGTCATGGATCAAGACTGGTCTTGGAATTGCCCTGCTTTGAACTACATTGAACTCTACCATCAAGCACGCAAATAAGATGTAGGGCATCAGCTCTCGGAAAGACAAAAACTTCCCTTCACATTTTTTACTGTACATATTTTCAATAATTTTTCCCATTTATCTTCCATATTTTTGGTTTACCTAGGAACATAAGCAGCTTGTTATGCTTGGCATTTCGGAAGTGCAATGTAAATATTGTCGGGGTTTATTTGAATTTGGTCATTAGTGACCCAATCCCACCATTTCATGTCGAGCAAACCATATAAGTGTGTATTCCAATATTTGTGCTATCATTTATTGTTTCGTACACATGAGGTGTGTTAGCTCTCGAGTGGTTTGTACGGTGGAAGAATTTTCTAGTGGACAAGTTTAAATCTTGTAACAATTTATTTCGTCCCCTATTTTATAGAGAAATTTCTTTGGCAATTTTTTCCAACTGAGGTTGCATTTGATTTCAAGGTAGAATGTGGAAAATAAATTAATTTTTACGGAAATAATTTACTAGGAATTTTTTTTGGAAATTTGAAATTTTTTTAATCGAAAACTTAATTATGGTGTTTGTTTGTCATTATTTTTTTTTACGAAAATAGTTTTTTTTTATGAAAAATGATATTTTTCTATGAGTTGGATTAGTTTCATTTTCAACCATTTTAGAAGAAAATATAGAAAATGAGAGTTTTTTGAAGTAGTTTTATAAAAAGTATAAGCTATGGAAAATTTGTGATGGAGATATTTTCGTGAAAAAAGTCCAATTAAACACAGCTTAAATATTCTCATCTATTTGAGTTTTCTAACTTGATATTCCATAATTTTATATTATACCAATAAATATCGTCAACTATTGAAGAGTTTGAAGTTGCTATACTTCCTCGTTTGTTGGTAGTTATGTTTCTGTCCCAACAAAAGAAAATGTAATATATATTTTTTTTACTAAATTACTCCCCATAATTAAAACCAATAAAAAGGTTTTTTTTAAGGATATTAACCACAGTCAATTTAACCAAACACATCCTAAGCTCCAAAACATATCATACAAACATTTTATAAAGCTCTCACCAAATTACTTGCTCTATGCAACAAAACCAAACACACAACTCATCCAAACAATACGAACACACACACACACACACACAAAATTCAATGAATAAATGATCAATGCACAATCTAAGCAAATTAAGTCAAGTCTCCCTCAATGTGCCTCTAACTTTCCGACAATCTTGAATTTTCCAGTCAGCTCAGAAACAAAAACTCAACAAACATGAAAAACCTTTCAAAAAATGCAAACAAATGGATGTATATGTGAAAATTAGGGACAGTGGACCCAAATGCTATACAATCTGACGTGTACAAAATTTCGTACGTTATGCCGAACATTAGAAAAAGAAAAAAAAAATCACTGTGGGCCGACTCTGCATCCTCGACCTGGTGCCCATGCAGTCCTCCGGCCCGGGCCCAGCGACGGCAGACTGGAGCTGGGCGTAGAGCAACGTGTGGCGGCAGCCTGCTCCGCCATGGCCTTGGTTTGCCAAGCCAATTGTCTACTGGATACAGAAGATAATGATATAGGACAATATATTAAAGAATACAATAAGAAATGTGTGTATTCGTAAAAAAATAAATAATATCAATTGAGGATAAGATGAGATAAAATCATCTCAGATGATTTCGATATATACAACACATATTGATAGATGTTCCTGTAAGAAGGAACATTAATATAATAGTCCGTTACATAGAAGATGACCCTTAATAAAGTCAAATGGTAAACGCTATTCAAAGAGCCCAACTCCAAGAATGCTTGGTTTAGGATTTTTGTCACTTTTGAAAAAAAAAAAAAAAAAAAGGGACACTTGAAGCAGCTTCTGATAGCCCACCTCCCCCTATCAAAACTCTGAAATGCGTTTTCAATTTTTGAGAGGTTTTGTGTAACTTTCAAAAAAAAGAAAAAAAAAATCATTTGGTACGATTACTTTAAATCTCACTATTTTTCTTTCATTTTTTTATCCGTTTTATCATTTCATCCATCTGGTCAACCAATACTATTTCATATTATCACATGTGACATACGAAAATACAATTATACATTCTACTTAACTCAATTGACATAGAGGATGGTCTACAATCAGACTCCGTCAGATATGAAAAACACACATCTGCACAAGCTGAGGCAAGCTCAATCCCTACTATTAGCAGATCCAGTAGATTGAGTAAAGTGATGATACAATTGTATTTTAGCACGTGTCACATGAGGCTATGGAAAGTGGTCTTAGTTGACCAGACGGACGAAATGATGAAACTGTTAAAAAATAGGAAAAGATGATAGTGAGAATTAAGAAATTGTGCCAAACAAAAAAGTGGGAGTGTTACACAAAATATCTCCATTTGTTTTATAAATGTATTTAAACCCCTACTTTTTTTTTTTTCAAATTTTATTCTTAAATCTAGAACAATTTTATGGAGGCCTTACTTAATAATTCCAAACATCAAAATAATTTTTATGTAGGTCTTTCTTAAGAAGCAATACAATTTCTCCAAAGACCAAAGGAATTAAAAACTAAAATCAATTTATACTTGTTTTCATCTTCTTGTAGAGCTTTTATATACTAATAATGTTCACGTCAAAAAAACAACTCATATTATTAAAAAGTTAGATAAAAGTTTAAATTATATTAAAATAGTTTAAATATAATTAGAATATATTTTAATTAAATTTGTTATAGATATATTTATAGTATATTTAGATAATATCATGTAGTTAGTTTAAAAATAATTTGAATATTGAATATATTTTAATTTGGAATTGTTATAGATATGTCTACAGTGTTTTGGATATATGTTGAATGATTTTAGGATATATGTTTTTTACATGAGATATATCGATAAGGTGGTAGTTAGAAGGATTTTAGAATATATTTTTAATTATGTTTTAGAAGTTATTTTCTGCCGTTTTCAAAGGTCTTTTATAAAGGCACTACAAAAGTTCCTCCGAGCTAACCAATTTTCTTCTTCTTTTATTTACAAATTTGCCACTCAAGAAAATTGCTAAGGTTTGTCAACTACATTAGTATAAAAGCCAACTTCTTATTTTCTTTTCCTCCTTTCCTCTCTCAAATTTCAAATATTGTTTTCAATCCTTGTTCGTGACTAAGTTTCATCTTCTAGTAACTAAACTTTGGTTTATGATTCATTTTGGACGGATATTTAAAGTTTCAAACCCATTTTAGGGTTTCGAATATTGAAAATTTGTCCATAGTCACGACGGGGACGATGATGGACTGTCAATTTTTTTTAGAGTCCTGTATATAGTCAGGACTGTCAATTTTTTTTTACAGTCATTCAAATTAGTATGACTGTCAAATTTGACAATTCTAAAGTAAATATGTTGTTCAATGAACAATAAGTTTTCTTTAGGACGGACATTTTGGTTTTTTTATCACTATCAAAAATTTTGACACTCCTAAATTTTTTTTCTACAAAATTAGTTTTTATATGTAGACATAGATCGAAAGCGTGTTTGTGAACTTTTTTATCAGATTCAACTATGATGACCAAAGATAAGCATACACATAAATTAGTCTCAGATTTCGGTACTCCTACTGAGAGCAGTGTATGAAATTTTTAGGCTAGTTATAAAGGCACTGCATATTTTTATCAGGGCTAGCCCATTTGTAAGTTTGTATTATTTACAAGTTTGCCATTGAAAAAATTTATTAGGGCTAGCCCAATAGGTGGTATAAAAGTCACTTGTTATGTTTCCCTTCTCTTTGTCTTCTTCCTCTCAATTTTTTTTCTAAACCCTAGATTGAGATTCCTCTTGTCCCCCCATTCTACAACTAAGAAAATCTTCTTGTTTTATAACCCTAGAGTAATTATCAACGAATATTCGTAGTAGTCGGTATGTTTTCGACTACTATATTGCAAAGTTTGTTAAATAATTGGTTGATTCCTAATTTTTGAATGTTCTTTCATAATGTAGAAAATATGGAACAAATTGGGACATCAAATATAGCAATCGATCATCCCGGTCCTTCCGAAGAACACAACATTCTCTCCGAAGAACCCGTGGTTGGTCCCCGACGTAGTTTCATTTTTTCGTAGTCCACAATTAGACTGCAACACACGCAGGCAGTCCAAAGTACTTGATGGACTGCCCTATAGGAAGGCAGTCTACAAATTCATATACTCTTCAACTGGACTGCCACATCGCATGGCAGTCCACAAAGTACTTAGGACTGCCAGAAAGTATGGCAGTCGAGTTAAATACGTATGAACTTAAGGACTGCCTCACTTTGTGGCAGTCCTAGATACTTCAAGGACTGCCCAGAAATGTGGCAGTCCTAAAGTTGATAATGGATTCAACTGGACTGCCACAAATTTTGGCAGTCCATGAAGTACTTAGGACTGCCAGAAAGTATGGCAGTCGAGTTAAATACGTATGAACTTAAGGACTGCCTCACTTTGTAGCAGTCCTAGATACTTCAAGGACTGCCCAGAAACGTGGCAGTCCTAAAGTTGATAATGGATTCAACTGGACTGCCACACATTTTGGCAGTCCATGAAGTACTTAGGACTGCCAGAAAGTGGCAGTCGAGTTAAATACGTATGAACTTAAAGACTGCCTCATTTTGTGGCAGTCCTAGATACATCAAAGACTGCCCAGAAATGTGGTAGTCCTAAAGTTGATAGTCGATTCAACTGGACTGCCACACAATTTGGCAGTCCATGAAGTACTCAAGACTGCCAGATGTTGTGGCAGTCTAGTTTAACAGCCTGAATTGGATATTGTATTTGGTTATGTCATTGATTTTGGTATTTAAAAAATTGTAAATTTATTGTAGGGCACCCCATCTCCTATGTGCACAGATTTGAGCAATAAATTCTCGACAGATATTGTCTTTGAAACTTACGCCGAAGCATTAGAATGGTGCAGAGAAGTTGGAAGGCAAACCAACACAACCCTTGTAACTTCAAGGTCGCTACGGTGTCGGCCGAAGCGTCAAACTACAGAGATTGGCTGTAAAAGAGGTGGGACGTTTAGGGTGCATCGAAAAAAAAGTGAACTTCTCCCAATAATATCTGGGAAGAAAGAGTCAGGCTCAAGGAAATGTGGTTGTCCATTCAAGTTAGTGTTGGGGTGCAAGACTGGCGAGAAGTGGACAGTTGTGGTACGTAATGGGATCCACAATCATACTATTCCGGAGACGCTAACTGGTCATGCCTACGCTGGAAGATTGAAAGATGATGAGAAAAAGTTAGTTACAGAATTGTCAGCTTCCGGAGTTGCTCCAAAAGAAATTTATTCTGCGCTGCTTCAGAAGAATGATAGGAACAAGTCCACTATGAGGACAATTTACAATGCACTAGCGAGGTCTAGAACGAGTACTCTAAAAGGAAGAATGGCGATACAACAAGTGATGAAATTGCTCGCCGAAAATCATTATGTGGAATACCATAGAAGACTTCCGGTGAGCAATGAAGTCATTTCTCTGTTTTGGTCCCATCCGGATTGCACACAGTTGGCACGGTCCTTCGCCGATGTTTTGGTTCTTGATTGCACGTACAAGACTAATAAATTCAAGATGCCTCTTCTTCACATTGTTGGGTTCACTTCAACCCGAAGGACATTTTCAGTTGCCTTTTGTTTTTTGAGGAACGAAA
This sequence comes from Iris pallida, assembly GCA_029216955.1. Lineage (NCBI taxonomy): Eukaryota > Viridiplantae > Streptophyta > Magnoliopsida > Asparagales > Iridaceae > Iris > Iris pallida. The sequence goes on along the minus strand of JANAVB010021600.1, from coordinate 18,303,483 downwards.
CATTAGAGGACTATACATGGGCTTTGAAAAAGCTGAAGACACTTTACAGTAGACATAAAGAACCGTCTGTTTTTGTGACCGATCGGGAATATGCATTGATGAATGCTATTGATACCGTATTTCCTCATGCTCGTAGATTACTATGTACTTGGCATATAAACAGAAATATTCAAGCACAATGCAAACTGAAGTTCGAAAAAGTAGACGGCAAACTCGACATGGACCGCTTCCAAGATTTCTACAACGGTTGGACTCTTGTGTGGCGAACAAGTAGTGAGGAAACATTTGACACAACATGGTACATGTTCAAAGAGCAATGGGAGCAGAGCAACCCGGCGTGAATATCTTATATCAAAGACACCTGGCTTGATGAACATAAAGAAAATTTTGTCTTGGCATGGACGAATATGGTGAAACACTACGGCACGACCACTACCAACCGTGTCGAAGGCTCACATTCAAGACTAAAAAGATATCTGCGCTCATCGGCCGGTAGTTTCGTCTCCGTTTGGCAATCAATCAATCTAATGACCAATTCGGTCATGAACGAGATAAAGGCTTCATTTGAGATGAGCCTGAATATTGTAAAGCACCAACATAAGAAAGAACATCTCTTGTCTGATTTAATCCACGTGGCGTCCCACGACGCATTGATATTACTACTTGATGAGATTGGTCGTGCGAATTCTGTCAGTTTAGATATCGAAGTATGTGGTTGTACACATCGACATTCTCTCGGGCTCCCTTGTGCACACGTGATCAACGAATATCGACGTCAATGTAGACCTATTCCAGTAGTGGTCGTTGATCAGCGTTGGAGACAGCTGTCGATCATGCCTACGGTGGACAGTCCAGATGATTTCTTTTCCATGCCACAGTTGAAACTTCTTCATGCCAGATGGTGTGCAGCACTAGAACCTGAGAGAAAGTCCATTGAGCTTGGGATCCAAGAACTTGCCAACCCGGCAAGTAGTCGTCTACAGGAGCCATCTTCTATCATTGCTCCGAAAGGTAGACCGCCAAAAAGACTTACAAGAACACAAAAGAAGAAGCTCGAGTCTACTAAGCGAGAAGCCTCTCTCTTTTAGCACGTTGAAAGAAGCGTGCAATTGCTAGCCATTCCAAAGAGGAAGGAGAAGCTCCATACTCGTAGAAAGAAACAGAATACGAGTGTTGCAAACACACTCAATGCGTACATTGGTGTTTTTGTGCCCGGCATGCGGGAATATATTTGGTCTATTGATGATGTGCCCAAAGACGAACATTGTGGATATCATGTGCTTGTGCGGCATCTAGGCTACCCCGCTAAAGACGGATGGAGACAAGTTAGAGCTGAGCTATATTTTGAGCTGGAGTCTCGTCTTTCATTCTATAGCAAAATACTTGGGCAAGAACATGTTGGCGAACTGTTGACAAGCATTCCATGCGACACCCAGACTACTGGACCAGAGCATTACCTGGACATGACTTATGTTGCATATCTATTCGCTAACAATTACAAGATCCCAATTATCGTTTTTTCCAAGCACAACAACAACACGTTTTTTTCCAATGTGCGCTCCTCCGAAGGACTACAGTATATCCAATCTAAATACAATTGGACTCGTCGGAGATCACTTTGTTATCCCGCGGCTGATTGGGCACTCTCATATTCCTTCCCCTGCGTCACTTTGGTGGAAACATGCACCGGAAGAATCCCTCGCTTGGGTAACACCCTACGAAGATGCAATAAATGTTTACAAGAAAATCACGAACTTCGTGGAACCTATACCAAGGCCGGAGGGACACTATGATGTATTAATTGACTGATGTATAGTTGACGAAGCGTAACATTTTGTATAGACTCATGTATAGTTGACAAAGCGTAACATTTTGCATAGACAGCTGTATAGTTGACATTTTGTATCTTACTGAGTATCTATGAGTATTTTGTATCTTACTATTTAGCAGCGTTGCATTTTGTATCTTACTGACAAAGCGTAGCATTTTGTATCTTATTAGAACTTGCTGTTCGTATATGGACTGTCCAGTTTTTGGGCAGTCCATGCTCACAGCAAGTTCTAATAAGGACTGCCCAGTTTTTTGGCAGTCCACATATGTATGTGGACTGCCAGGAAACTGGGCAGTCCTTATTAGAACTTGCTGTTTGTATGTGGACTGCCCAGTTCCTGGGCAGTCCATGCTCACAGCAAGTTCTGTAATGGACTGTCCAGTTTCCTGGTAGTCCACAAGTCCATCACAGAACTTGCTGTGAGCATGGACTGCCCAGGAACTGGGCAGTCCACATACAAACAGCAAGTTCTAATAAGGACTGCCTAGTTTCCTGGCAGTCCACATACATATGTGGACTGCCAGAAAACTGGGCAGTCCATCACAGAACTTGCTGTAAGCATGGACTGCCCAGGAACTGGGCAGTCCATATACAAACAACAAGTTCTAATAAGGACTGTCCAGTTTTCTGGCAGTCCACATACATATGTGGACTGCCAGAAAACTGGGCAGTCCATCACAGAACTTGCTGTGAGCATGGACTGTCCAGGAACTGGGCAGTCCATATACAAACATGACTTGCTGTGAGCAAGGACTGGGCAGACCAATATGCAAACCAATTTAATACTAGTTCACGGCAATACCTACTTCATACTAATTTAATACTAATTCACAGCAAGATAACATTCACATAATACACAAACTTGCAATCAATATAAAACTAATTCACAGCAAGATACTGAAAACGACATTCATATAATATGCGAACCAATTTAAAACTGTTGACACAGACAAGTGTTCAACCAATTAGAAAAGTTTTACAAGTCACTTCCTCGGTCGTTCACCCAACTACCAAATACATTCAACCATATACAAACTACATAGTCATTCAGTATCATGACGTATCTTCGTGCGTCGCTCATCGATAAATGGGTAATCAGCTGCAATGTTTTGCATCTGGGTACCAACATCTTCGTAATTCTCCCCCTTGCACTGGATTAGACTTTTTCCCATTTTTTCACTTTCGAAGCCTGCATGAATACATATCATAATTTTAGGAACCAACAATTTACCACAACAAGGGTTAATTAAACAAACTATACTAACCATCTTCTGCAATGCATCATATATTGCTGACTTCGAAGGTAAGGGTGCTGCTACCGGCACTTTCGTACTTCTCTTATCAGGATTCAACATCATACCATGTCCGGCATTCCTATAGTATTCCATATAGTCCTCACTACAATCCCATATTTTCACCGCCGGAGTTCGTATGGTTTCACCGACAAGATGTTGTTGCCACTCAGTGAAAAAATCCATAGCCCAAGGGTAGTCTGGGTGGACATAGGTCGACGGTTTCTTCCCTTTTGCAGCGGTTCTCAATTTCAACATGCTCGGGATAGTCTGTACGTAACCAAACTGACGAAGCACTCTATCTGGGATGTGAGGCTCCTCAATTTCATGACAAAACATCGGACCTCTAAATAGTGCAACTGGTTGCACAGGACGAGTGCTATTTCGCAGATCCTGATATGGATGCCAAATAATCTACAACATGCATTTATTACTTAAGGAGTTACTAATTAATGTGGAATACTAGAGTGGTAAATAAATGCTAGTTCAAGTTACTATTGTTTCACCTCCTTTGCCCTCAGATCTTCTAGAGCAACACGTAGGGTAGCCAACGTATGTGGATGCCTGGTATCTATCTTAGCCGGCCTCCACCTACACATCCTGGGCATCTGCTCATCATAATTTCGATTAAGAGTAGCCCTATTGAGCGTCAGAAAATGCTCATATATCCACGCCTGAAAATGTAAAATATAACAATGTTATCGTTATCGACATAATTTTATACAATTCTATAGACACAGTATGCTAGGGTTTGCTTACATGGAGCAGTATTTGACAACCAGCTATTGTCTTTGACTCGACTCGAGATACAGCACCAAGTTCGCGGTAGAGGTGTGCTAGTATACCACTTCCGAATGATATTTCATCCACAGCGTTCAAGTCCGTAAAATTATTTAGATATTTTGCATGTATCGCTGTCCCGGACTTGTCTGTAATGCCGACGGCTCCTAGGATGAACTGCATGTATCCACGGGCCACGAAGTCGTCATTAGCATTGTTGTCGTCGGCGTCGTCGGCGTCATCATTGAAAGTATTCCTAAAAAAACTTAAAGGAACTCCATAAGACTTCTTAAATTCCGGGATTGTGACAAAAGTCTTGGACTCGACACCGAGACAATTGGCAACCAAATCCACCATCTCATCATACAGGTCGAAGTCGCCCACGGAATAGTCCATCGACTTTGACGACCATCAACTCTAAGCCCTAAAATGTGGTGGACATCATCGAGGGTGATTGTCAACTCTCCGTCTGCGAGATGGAATCTGTTAGTTTCTGGATGCTAGCGCTCCACAAATGCAGAAATCATTGCATGGTCCAATATCTGATACGAGTATTTTGCCAAATACTACAATCCGGTGGGGGTGATTTTTTCCTTCACACTCTCTTTCAACTCATCAAATCCCCACGTACTACACATCTTCGCACGGTTTATTACCCTCAAAAGGTGCGAGCTTTTCTGCAAATAAAAAAAACAAAGATCCAATATTACATATATCTATTATTTCGAATAGTTAATCTATATAAAAGGTAAGTAACTAACCGGATCCTTCCATATTTCATAACAAATATAGTTCTCGATTGACTTCAAAATTGAGCAACCAACTGGGCCCGCATCTTCCTCTTCCTCTTTCTCGGCTACTTGAGAAGGACCCGATCCAGCGTCATCTCTCATTCGGGCAATGGGTACATCATCATCATTGGAGGAATCATCACGACGAGTTGCCGCCGCTTTCGTCGAACGCCTTGCAACACGTTTCGTTCCACGTGTTCTTGTTTCTGAGGCTGGTTCGGGTTCTCTGATTGATAGCCCTTTCTCGACATTTCTGCCAGCTTCACGCGCCTTGCGATCCGATACGGTAGGACGTTTTCTTTCGGGCCTGGCCTCAACATCCTTCTCCTTTGTCTTCTTTTCATGACTATTATTGAATATTAATTACATATTAAAATGTAAGGCATGCCCACAAATGTTGCTGTTCCACTAGTGCAAACATTGGGCTGCCCAATATTCAACCAGTCCTCAGTGTATAATGGACTGCCAATTTGAATAGGCAGCCCTGGCTCAGGACATGTGTAACTAAAGACTGCCCACATTTCTAGCAGTCCAAGATGTAGTTAGGACTGCCAGAAAAGAGGACAGTCCTAACTCACATCATGTGTAAGAAAGGACTGCCCACTTTTCTGGCAGTCCTAACTTTATGTTGGACTGCCAGAAATTTGGGCAGTCCATTGTCACACATGTTATTCTAATGGACTGCTCATTATCCTGGCAGTCCAACATAGAGTTAGGACTGCCAAAAAAGTGGGCAGTCCATTGTTCCACATGTTATGCCAAATTGACTGCTCATTTTTCTGGCAGTCCAACATACAGTCAGGACTGCCAGAAGAATGGGCAGTCCTTCACTACACATGTTATGCCAATGGATTGCTCATTCTTCTGGCAGTCCAACATACAGTCAGGACTGCCAGAAGACTGGACAGTCTTGGCCTACGCCAAATTTTGGCAAACACGTTTACTACGGTCCGAATATAGTTTAATTCACATTACAATAATTACAATGGAAATAACGAATGTATTTGATCCTTCAAATGTCTCAGATAATTTCTATGATTTTCGAAAGAAATAGAGGAAGATTTCGTACCTTGTTTGCGAGGATGGTTTCGGTGCCATCGTTCTCCTTGAAAGAGAGAAGAGGACGTGGGAAAGAAGAGGAAGATGATGAAGCTGCTCGCCGAGTCGTGGAGAATGGAGTCAGTGTTTAGGGCTTAGGAGGAAGAAGAAGAGGGAAGTTAGGGTTCTTAGGGTTCTTGAGGAAGAAGAGGGAAGTTTGTGTTTGGGGGGGAGGGCGGGATTACTTGGGACAGCCTCTGATCAAATAAATGGGCTGTCCTGAGTAAAACCCAAAAAACATTGGGCTAGCCCCAATCCGGGCTAGCTCTGATCAAAAAGGGCAGTGCCTTTATAAAAAGCCAATTTTTAATAGGCTTATGACCATTTGGAAACCATGATGCCAACCATATATAATTTTTCCAAATGATGAAATGGACAAGCTCACATGACTTCAACCATATACTTCATTAGAGCCATACTTTTACTTTCAACCTGGTCTTATACCACATCCACCATTACCTCTCCTACATGGTAGGAACTTTTTTTACTTGGGAATGTTTTTCTTATACCACAAGCTGGTCTTATGCCACAAGCCCTTAGCAAACTTATAACTTTTTTTAAGGACTATCAAAGTTTTTGACAGTCCTTCCAATTAGTAGTACTGTCAATTGTTTTATAGTCCTAGAAAATTGTTGTTCAATGAACATCATGTTTTCTTTAGTATTGTCAAAAATTTTGAAAACTGTTAAAAATTTTGACAGTGCTACCAATTTGAAGGACTGTCGATTTTTTTGACAGTCCTAATTTTTTTCCTACAAAATTAGTCTTTATACATAGACATATATTGAAAGCATGCTTGTGAACTTTTTCATCATATTCAAAGGACTGTCAAAATTTTCTATAGCCCTGCTTCGTTGCCATCACAAGTGTTGGCGGATTTCCGAATTTCGAAATCCTAAATTAGGTTCAAAAACCGAAATGAATCACAACCCAATTTTGAGTTACTATAGTATGAGATTTAGGAATGATTGATTCTTAGAATTGGAAGAGGTAGAGAAGGAAGAAGTTTAGGGTTTTGAAGTGAAAACGGAAACCCTTAAATGGATTCAAAAGTTCCGAAATCTGTCCAAGATGAATCCTTAATTTTTAGTTATTACAATATGAAATTTAGGAATGATTGATTCTTGGAATTGGAAGAGATGGAGAATGAAAATTTTAGGAATTTGAAATGAAAGAAAGAGGGAAAGGATTTTGAAGGGAGAGAGTAAAAATTAGACTGTCTGTTTTATTTATTTATTTTTATTTTTATTTATTTTAATTTTTTTTTTTGGGGGGGGGGGGGGGGGGTTGTTGGGTAGCTCTCAAGGTGTTATATGGGCCGGTCGGCCCAGTTTCCGGCCTCGGCCGACCCGAGCCCGGTCAACGACCCGGCTCAGTCCCCCTTCCTCGCAAGTCTGGGCTGGGTTCCAGTTTACAACCCGCTAGCCCGAACCGGTTGACCCGTTTTGACTGCAGGATCGGGCCGGTCAAACCTGCTTAACCCGGTTGGGCCGTCCTGGACCGGCCCGGTTCAGACCCGGTCTGAACGGTTTTGGGGGGATTTAACCACATATGCCCTCATTTTGAGGTTTTTTTTATCGTTTAAAGATTATTTGGCCATTTTGCTGAAAAGACCAAAAATACCCTTCTAACAACTGTAGTTTGAGGGTATTAGGGGGTAATTTTGCACCAAAAAATTCTTACAAATAGGCCATAAATCTTCAAAACTAATCACACCAATTTTTTTTCTCTTACAATATTTACAAGCAACCTAGTGTAAAGAAACTATTTAATATCATGGATAATGATCAACTATCACAACAACTACAAGATTAGCAATCGTAACCTGCACCAAACTGCAAGAAAAGTTTGAATCAAAATCGAACATTTGACATCATTTCAGTAGAGTTTACAATGAGTGCGAATGTGACGATATAGAAAGAAGATACTCCGTTAAAGTTCTTGTTGAATGCTTGTTGCAGGAAACGAATCCAATGCGACCATAGCTATGGTACAGAAAAGTTACACAGACATCTGAAAATTTGTATGGACATCTAGTTATCTTGCATGAGTCATTAATTGTAACTTATGGACTAGTAATATTAGTATGAGTCATTAATAAAATTTTGTATGAGTCATTAGTTGCGCGATATTAACTTTCAAATTATGCAAATAAACTTGGACTTTAAATTTTGCGTGTTACAATTTTATAATTTTTTAATTATATAAGATTTATATTTATTTATTTATTTCTGAAATTTTTATGTAAAAAATCGGGCCAACCTGGCCCAACCCTGAACCGGCCAGGCCCGGTTTAGCCCGACCCATCCAAGACCAGGCTATGGGTCAGAGCTGGGTTCAAATTTTTAAACCCCGGGCCGGCCCGTTCCTCCATCCGGGCTAAGCCCGGCACGACCCATGCCCGGTCAAACTCGATCAAAACTGGGTCCGGGCTGGCCCAGCCCGGCACACCACACAGCTTGAGGTAGCTCTTAGTATGTGTTTGGCTATGTAAAAAAATTCATGGGCTAGCCCCGAGTAAGTTTTGTAGTGCCCATATAATCGACATTTTCAAACCTTTCTCTCTCTCTCTCTCTCTCTCTCTCTCTCTATATATATATATATATATATATATATATATATATATATATATATATATATATATATATATATATCCAAGGCTCCCTAGCCTAGTGGTAGGGAGGGGGCTCACTCGTGGGAGGTCACGAGGTCGAGCCCCCCCCAGCGCGGGGTGGCTGGGTGGTCACGGTCCCGGGATGGGCCCTCCGTTCGGGCTGGTTGGGTGGCGGTGCCACGGGCCCGAAAGGAGTAGACATAAAAAAAGTATGTATATATTTTTATATATATATATATATATATATATATATATATATATATATATATATATATATATATAAACGATGATCAAAAGCCTCGCAGGGGAGCCCCGTCCCCCTACACCATCGAATGGGGGGGTCCACACGCGCCCACTCAGCCCAACGGTCGAGGACGACTGGAGTCAGGTACTTTGCTGATTTGTACAATCAAACCGACTATCTAATTGCTTTCCTCACTCTAGTATGCAAGAGATTAGTCACGCAAACAGGCAATGTTGTCTTGTTTGTAGAACCCTAGAGGGGGGTGAATAGGGTAATAAAAAGATTTTCAATAATAATAAGCAATTTAAAGGATAATAAAGGAAGAGAGAATCAAACACTCGATGTATCCTGGTACCCTCTCAAGGGGCACTCCAATTCTGGAACTATCTCTCCAGCTTTAATCCACTATTTGAGTAAATAGTTATACACATGTTTGGATCCAAAGAGCTTTTCAACTTCTTACATACGAGTTTTCCTTCGAAGGATCATCAACTTCATACACACGAGTTTTCTTCTGAAAGCTCGTCAACTTCAACTTGAGATAAAGAAATGCTTTGATTTTCTTGAACACTTTGAAGATCTAATATTACAACTCTTGAATACTCTAGCATTTTTGATTGGATGACAAATGGAGGCTTGTAGAGTAATGGTGAAACTCTCTTGGTAGTTGGAAAATTTAAAGCTCAAATGGATAAATCTTTATGAAGAGAGAGGATGCCTATTTATACTAATCCAAAGTCATAAAGAGCTTTCAGCCGACAGCCGGATTACCCGACGAATTTTAGCGAAAATCCTTCGGATTATCAGGCCTACAATAACGGCTAGAAATAGAGCCGTTGGATGCATTTAATGCAACTAATGGATGCTGTTAGTTTTGAATTCAAATAAGGCCAGCAGGGCATCCGGATTATCTGACGGAATGACGCGGAAGTCCGCCGGATAATCCGAACTTTTCTCACAAATACTTGCTATTTCTGATCGGATTATCCATCGAATTTCTGCGGAACTCCGGCGGATTATCCGAACTTTTCTCACAAATTCTTGCTGTTTTCCATCGGATTATCCGTTGGATTACTACGGAACTCCGGCGGATTATCCGAACTTAACCAAAAATACTTTTTGGTTCTGATCGGATTATCCGGTAGACTTCTGCAGAGATTCGACGGATTATCCGGCTTTTCATAAAAACTAATTCAAATAAATTTACCATTTTAGCTTGTCATCCTTTCTAAAGTGCGTACAAGATTTTCTAGAAACTTACAGACTCTTAGAGAGACAGGAGCTTTAGATCTGAAATTCTTTCGCCTGTCATAGTCTTCTTGAGTGATCGTAGGTTATGCTTGTTTGTAAGTGTCTGGACTCAACTTTTCTTTATTGCTTCTAAGAGACTTGTATCTTCATATAGATGTTGGAGTCGTCTTTCTTCTATCTTTGTCTGACTTGTTTGTTCCAGTAGGATTTTAGGTCTAAAATAGTAAAAAGGTTAATTATAGTCAATATATCCAAATTGATGTGCCAACACTGTTGGCACCCGTCACTCTGGAGGAGATCGAGGAGATTGTAAAGACAGCGGACCCAGATAAAGCATCCGACCCCGATGGATTTGGAAGTAAATTCTACAAACTCCATTGGGAGGAGATAAAGGAGCATGTTCTGGAAGTGGTAAGCAATTTCTTCACACAAGGGCGGTCGCTGAAGGAATTGAATCATACCTTCCTTACTTTGGTCCCTAAAAAAGAGAGAGGGACAGAGATAGTAGATTTTTGGCCTATTGCATGCTGCAACTATATTTATAAAATCATCACAGGTATTATGTGTTGGTGTGTGGAGGAGCTTATGAAAACTTTGATATCCAAGAATCAGGCAGCCTTTGACAAGGCAGATCGATCTCCGAAAATTGCGTTCTCGCACATGAATTTGTCCGGGATTTCCACAAGCCCGACGGAATGAAGGCGTGTGTCAAACTGGACCTCCTGAAAGCCTATGACACGGTTAACCGGGAGTTCGTTTACGCTATCATGACTGCTATGGGATTCTCTGGAGAATGGATGGTGAGAGTACACGAATGCATCATGACTGCATCTTTCTCTTTGCTTATTGAGGGAAAATCGTATGGTTTTTCAGAAGTAACCAGTGACTCCTTCAGGGGGACCCTCTATTCCCCTACTTGTTCACGTTGGTCATGGAGTACTTTACTTGCATGCTTGATGCGGCGGTCAGTTGGAACCAGATTCAACCACTCTACGGGACTGTCCAGCCACATGTTACACACCTGATATACGCGGATGACCTACTAGTATTTCTAGTTCCGTCCATGAGTGGCCTACAAACGATATCTGATATTATGGAGAACTTCGGCAGACTTACTGGGTTAAAACTAAATCGGGACAAAAGTCGAGTATACTTCAGCACTTTGTGTCAGAATAGGGAGAAGCGTGCGCTTGAGTTGGGAGTTATCCGATGAGAGTTGCCCATCAAATATTTTGGGATTCCTCTGACAGTTAACTATGCTCGAGCTTATGATTGTCGGACACTGGTAGAGTCTGTTTAGTGGCGCATAGAGGGTTGGCAGACACAGTATCTATCTTTTGGAGGCAGAATATAGTTGGTCAGGTCCGTAATAATGTCTATTACATCTTTTTGGCAGTAGTCTATCATGCTTCCAAAGGCCACAATAAGTCGCTTCAAGCAACATTGTGCTGACTTCATCTGGCGAGGTGGGATACATTCCATTACATGGGATGTGTTATGCAGGCCGAAGGACGAAGGAGGAGTTGGACTCGGACAACTGAATCTAATACATAAGGTAGCAGGAATTAAATTGACTTGGTGTCTACTGCAGGGTGAATCCCTATGGTCGGAATGGTTGGTCAATAGGTACTTGCGAGGCAAGAATTTCTCGGACTAGCAACAGAACGACAACGAATCAGTAACATTTAAACACATCCTGAGACATAGAAGGGACATCCAACCTCACATATCTAGGGTCGTTTCGGATGGCATGACTACAGACTTATGGCTGGACCCGTAGATACAACATAAGAGCTTGTTGGAGATCATTGGGAATCATATGGACCGAGAAGCACAGAGGGCGAGCTCGTGGGAAGACTATTGGCGGGTGGCAGGTACCGCCTGGAGCAATATCGAAGTGCAGGTCCAGTGGTGTCACGACCCGCACCCTAGAGTTAGGGCACGAGAACGTAACAACGCCCAGCCTACGCCGCAGTGTCGGCGGTAGAACGCTGTCCTAGGTCACAACATCTAACAATATAAAGCTAAGCAGTTTATACTCTCCGAATGGGGGTGACATAGCAGATACAGTCTCAATCACATCTAAGGTAGAGCATGATAAGGATAGATAAAACATAAAATCCAAAAGAGATACAGGAGATAGAAGTCTAAGTGTCTAAGATACAAAAACCCAGAAATACATCTCAAAACCCAAATACAGTAATCCACAAATCAAATAAAACTCCAGACAAAAGAAATAACTATCTAAACATCCTCTAATGTGACTCCTCTAGGCTAGCAGGCACCTCCAGGCTATCTGTAAAATTTATCAACAGGTCCAGTCAGGACTGGAGCGAGCACAGTACATCTCAACAATTCATAGCAGGTTAGAAAATATAAACATGCAGTAAAGTAAGATACAGGTACTGAAAGAAGTGCACTATAAAAACAGAGAGAGAACTGTAATAGAAATATCTACTATACATAGAGAACTAGCAGTGACTAGTGAGTCAGAGTACAACATGAACATGTAAATGGCCTGGGATGATTCTGTGAAGATACTACGGAATGATTCAATGAAGATACTACTGGTGTATTATTCACATGTCCACTTCTACTCCCCCGTACCCCCAATCAATACACAAGGATCCAGCCAGGTTATGTTATATGATTCCATGCACGGCCCTCGAAGGGTGATACATGGATGTCCCATAAATGGGGAGTCTGGGGGCTACCCAACTGTGTAAGATTCAAGAGACTCTGTGATCATGAGGGTACATGTCACAAGTAATCAAATGAACCAAGAAGCATAGTGATACGCTATGTAAGTGAAACGCACAGAACACGTAGTACCCGATGCTCCCTAAGGATAACATCTCAAGAAAGGATCCATATAGTACCAATCCGTGTGACCATCGTGACAGTACAAGTAAAGTAATCTACTGCAGGAAATAATTCTAAGCAGGATATGAAATGATCAGAGAATGTACTCGCCTCGATAACCTGAACAGCTGATAAGTATAGGGGGTCCCACTGAAGCCACAGAGTCCTATTTAAAGCAACACAGGTTACAAGGTGTTCAAGTTAAAAATAAATGAATCCACAAACAATCTATTCTATCCTAGGTTCTTCTAGTAACTCTAGGTCAACTCCGGTCAATAATCTAGTCAAACTAGGTCAAGTGTTGACTTACAGTTGACTTTGGGTCAACTGGTCAACTCTGGTCAAACTGGGTCAATTCTAGTCTAATATAAAGTGTACTTCGTTATTTGTACGTCGAAACTTACGACACGCAAATCGAGATAAGAAGATTATCGGTAAGGTTGATAATCTTATTATAGTGATCCACGTGTCCAACTTGTCAATTTCAGCGATGTGAGATCACTGGAATTGGCTGATCTCAGTTTCGTTGTACTAATCCCGAAATACGAACATTATATGAATTAATTATTAATTAAATATAAAAAGGTTAAACTCAGAGAAATTATCAACAAACATTGTCGGACGATGAAATAAACATCGCCAACGTGTCCAGAATGGTCAAATTAGCTAGGATAGCCTACCCAACGGTCCAATTTGGACACAAGGGCAAAAAGGTAATTTCGGGTCAAAACGGTGTCCGTGTCGGAGCCGTTTTGCACCGAAAAATATGCAAGAAAACAAGTCAATAAAATATAACAAATTATATGTCCACGAAACCAGAATGACGATACGAATCCAACGGTATCTCTAGAATTGGATTCCGTTGACCCGAACTCAATTTGGCCCGTTGACCAGAACTTGGAATTCCAGTTTGCATAGAAATACGTGCCGGAGCCAAAGTTCTCAAAACTTAGCAAACTATCTGTCAATGAGTCCAGAATGATGATACAAACTCAACGGTATCTCCAGAATTGGATTTCGATGAGCCGATCTCAAAATGACCTGTTGACCCGGATATTGGTATCTGACTTGCACCGAAATACGTGCCCGATCTAATATCCACCAAAACCTAGCAAATTATATGTCAACGAGTCCAGAATGACGATACGAACTCAACGGTATCTCCGGAATTGGATTTCGATGAGCCGGCGTCAAAAAGTCCCGTTGACCCAGAATGTGGGACCCATTTTGCACCGAAAAACGTGCCAGGGCCCACATTCTCCAAAACTAACAAATTTTATATGAAAACATGCCAGAACGACGCCACGAGTCTAATGGTGGTGTCAGAAATGAAATCTGGAGTCCCGTATTCAAAAATGGAATTCTATAAGTTGGAAATTACGAATTCGGACGGCTAACTTTGGCGTCGAATTCAACCAATCAAACAAGCTCACAATGAAACAAAACTGGAGGGGTAGTAAGAGGGTTATACCAGCTTCGCACAGGAACTAGTAGCATACCAAACGGAGCTGCGGTGGAGGAGATACAAGCGGACGAAGTTGGTCCCGCGAAACTGTCCAAATTTAATACAATTTAAACGGTCAACTTGGTGGCCGGTTTTGATATATCAAACGATAAAATTAACGGACGAAAATTGACAGGGATGAAGGTGGATATACCGTGATTGCGACGAAGTGAAGAAATCGCCGATCCAACGGTCGGATCTTCGGGACGCGCCGGGCATCCCTAATTAGCGCCTGTAGTATTGGCCAGACGGAAGGGCGGGACATGTGGGTTTGGGATGACACTCCGACGGGCAAATTTGACTTCAAGGCTACCCATAAAATGGTAAGAGAACCTCAAGAGAAAATGGTTCAGGCTGACATTGTATGGATGAAAGGGATTACGCGGAAGATGCAGCTGTGTCTCTACAAACTTCTGCTACGACGGCTACTCACAATGGACATGCTACACAGGTTTGGAGTTCAGATAGCAGACTGCACTTGTACATTTTGTCTACAGGATCAGGAATCCATTGGACATATATATTCTTTCGATGTCCAGTGACTGGTTCTATCTGGCATGCTCAAATGAACAAACTGGGACTACAGATGGAAGGAGCATTGGAAGTGGAGGATGCAGTACAAACCATACGATATACTAATTGTAGAGGGCCACATTGGTTCAAGTAGGCATGTGCTAGACTGCGTCTGCGGTATGACATATATGAAAAGAAAGAAATAATCGGATATTTGAGGGGATTAGTACCGTGTTCATAGATATACTTCATAACATTGAATTTGATGTAAAGAGAATGGGGATTGCGGGAGATACTGCTTGATGGTTGTATTTGGCACTTCTTCATATTAATATAATTACCTTGTTCCAAAATAATTTTATATATATATATATATATATATATATATATATAAAGAAAAAATATATATATAAAGAAAACTCCCTCGTTTTATTTAATGAAGGCGCAAAATGCCGAAGCCTAAACACGTATACAAGGCACAAAAGGACAAAGCCTATACAAGTATACCAGCAAAAAGAAAGGCGAGGGGGATAGGGAGAGACGACACAACCACACAGAGTTAGGTGGGGAGAGAGGACCAAAATGCACTCGGGCTGTGGGAACACCCGGTGCTCCGCTTACGGCATTGACGGATGACTTTCCGAATGAGCTGGTCAGTTGAGAATTTATGTCCTTCATATCTCGCCTTATTGCGATTCTTCCAAATCGCTCACGTGGCGGCCGCTGCGACGATCTGGTGGCCATGGGAGGCTGAACCCCATGATACCGCAAGATCGTGGAAGCGTCCGCCTCCCGGCTTGATGCTGTAGTGCTGGTTAAGGGTCCTCCAGATCCTGTCAGGTAGGCTTCCCTGACAGAATATATGGTTGATAGATTCCATCTGCCGCTCAGAATAGCAGTTGCAGGCTGATGCTAAGCTGATGCCAACGGTGTTAAGTATGTCATCAGTCGGCAATTTCTTCCTAATGACTCTCCACATTAGGAATGACCACTTCTTCGGTATGCAGGTGTGCCAATATTGAGCCATGAAATGTGGCTGCCGGGGGCCCTGGACCGCTCTTCTCGCCGACCACACCGAAAATGCCTCCGAAGGCTCGAGCACCATTTCAGCACATCTGCCTCGCGACCGATACGTAATTCAAGCACTCGGATGCTATCCGCCGTTTCATGACCGGACCATTCCCAAATTTTGTCCCAGTTCCAGTCGTCGTTAGTGGAGTTCCATAGGTCTCTAATCTTGCTGTTTCTCGGGAATTCCGTGAGACTCGGGATCATGCTATGTCACGACCCGTTACCCAAATTGTTGGGCCGGGCCGAGCCATGTCCAGCCTACACTTGGTAAAGCGTAGTAAGCTGTTCTAAGAATAGACAATAAAGGATCTAAGCTACTAACAGTTCTAAAATCACATTTAAAGTTCATCACAACACAGCATCTATAAGTGAAGGTAAACAAGTACAGACTTAATAATACACATCCAAGTATCTAACTGGAGACAAAGTCCAGTATCCAAATAAAAGTACAGACTAAAATCTAAGTCTCAAAACACATGAAAATATCTAAGCAAGGTTCCCTGCTGGGGCCTCTTCTGGAGCTAAGGCCAGGTCCTCAAATGCAGTACCATAATATCAATCATATAGCATTTCTTTCTCGAAAAGTGAACCTACAACGTTATCCTGTCAGGACAGGAGCAAGTACAACCTCTACAACTAAAGTACTGAACATATAATGAAAGAGATGTACAACAAGAAACATGGTGTGATAAGTCTATAAAATAGGAAATACTGGAAACATGGCCTCATGGTACAACTGGGATCACAGTATCATAGTAGCATAGGGAACATGGCATCTCATAGTCTATCATGGCAAGGACACATATGTCATAGAGACAGATGCATATGTAATATTTAAAACTGTAGCAGGTACGTGATCGTCAATAGGTGTAAAATGTACTGTGGTACAAGTATATAAAATGTACTTCCGTACAAGTAAAACAAGCGATAGATGTACATACGTACAAATACAGCTGGTGCGCCTACGACAAGGTATACATAAAATATCAACCTTGCTCGGTACGTACGTACGAGTAGGGAGCATGATCACGTACGCAACTAACAGTTTCCCCATAACCTATATTCTATCATGTTAGAGTACGAGAACAGTAAAAACATGTGAGAGATACCTGAACTAGTATAAGCATGGCAGGTACTGGAAGCCGTATGAAACATGTGAATACTCCGAGTAGTATAAAGCATAGTGAAACATGTACTGAGAACCAGTAAGAAGCATGTGAAGATATGATAACTGTCCTAAGCATGGCAAGTACTGAAAGTAATACAACATGTGAAGATTTAACTTGCTACCTCAAGGATCAGTATTTTAACAGGGTTAATACATGTTCTAGCATTAAAAGACAGTAAATGAGTTTGTAGATGTACTTGCCTCGAGGAAAGAAAGAATACTAGTACGAAGATATAGATGTCCGGTGTCCTGTCAATAATGATATACAAACTCAGTTCTAAGCTATGTTCAATATTACACTAGTGGTGAGACACGACTCCTAACTGGACACTAACTAAGTGGGGACCTAACATAAAAGTCTAATGTAGAGTGCCACTATATCCAAACTAACTTTCTAGGGCCTTTACACTAGTGCGGGGTGAGGTCCAATACTACAATAACCCAATACAACACAAAATATTGAAAGTCGTAATTATTCAATAAATAAATCAAACTGTACTCCATGTTCCAACAATTTTTGAGATAGACAAAAAGCTTAAATATACATAAAATAAAATACCAAATTGATCCTTGTTAATTATAGAAATTTATACTATTTTTTTTGGAATTTATAAACCCTCATAAATATTTATTAAAAATCAGCAAACACATGTATCCTGAAAATGAGTTATGTTTTCCTATTTTTATAAAATACCAAAAGTACTTATTAAATGCTAGAAAAATTATAATAAATTAGCTAAATTAACATAGTATTTAAATACAATTTTTCCCAGATTTTTACAGAAAGTAAAATATATATATAAATTCAAAAACAGAAAGTAATAATTTCTGGAAAAATAATTAATTACAAATTAAGGATAATACATAAGCAAAATCTACAGATGTTGTCGGATGATAAAATAAATATCACCAACGTGTCCAGAATGGTCAAATTAGCTAGGATAGCCTACCCAAAAGTCCAATTTGGACACAGGGACAAAACGATAATTTCGGATCAAAATGATGTCCGCCGTTGGACACACTTTGCACCGGAAAGCGTGTCAAGATAGAAGTCTACAAAACCTAGCAAATTATATGTCCACGAATCTAGAATGATGATACGAACCCAACGGTATGTCCGAAATAGGATTCCGATGTGTCGATCTCAAAATGACACGTTGACGCGGACATTTAGAATCCAGTTTGCACCGAAATGCGTGCCGGAGCAAATGTCTTCAAAACTCAGCAAATTATATGTCAACGAGTCCAAAATGACGATACGAACTCAACGGTATATCCGGAATAGGATTCCGATGAGCCGATCTCAAAGTGACTCGTTGACTCGAAAAGTGGGACCCGCTTTGTACCGAAATGCGTGCCAGGGCCCACGTTCTCCAAATTAAGCAAATTTTATATGAAAACATGCCAGAACGATGCCACGAGTCTACTGGTGGTGTCAGAAATTGAATCCGGAGTCCCGGGTTCAAAAATAGAATTTAACAAGTACAAATTAAAGAATTCGGACAGCCAACTTTGGCGTCGAATTCGACTAACCTAACGTGCTCAAAATGAAACGAAACTTAAAGGAGGCAGGAAGAGGGTTATACCAGCTGCGCACAGGAACTGGTAGCACGCAAAACGGAGCTGCAATGACGAAGATACGAACCTGTAAAGTTGGCATCACGAAACTGTCCAAAAACAGTTCAATTTAAAACGTCAACTTGGTGGCCAGTTTTGAGGTATCAAACGACGAAATTAACGGGCAAAAATTGAGGAAAGTGAAGTGCTATATACCGAGATTGTGACGGAGCAAAAAGTTCGCCGATCCAACGGTCGGATCTTCCAGAAAATCTGTACGAAGTTGATGTCCCGAGACGCAAATTCTGATGTTTGAAATCGCGCGTCACGGCGGGATTTCGACGTAAATGCACAAACAGCCTATTTGGCTCGTCGGGGAAGGTGGCGGTGGACTCGGGGTGGTTGCCGGAGGGTCGTCGGGTTGTCGGGAGCTCGCGGGGGCGGGCCGGCCACGTGGTGGCGCACGGCATGTGCCCATGCGCGCGCGCGGGTGGCGCGACAGCCATTGCTGCATGCTGCTGCGGCGGCGGCGCAGCCTGGCACGGCGGCAGGCTAGGCCGGGGCACGGCGACGGCGACGGCGACGGTGCCGTGCGGTGGTCGCGGTGGCGTTGTGGTGGTGGTCGAAGATGGTGATGGCAATGGGAGATGATGATGGTGATGATGATGATGGTGGGAATGAGGGTGATGGATGATGGAAGAATGGAGAAGGAGGAGGATGGGGGCTGTGTCGGGGAGAAGCTCAGCCAGTGAGGAGGAGGATGTCGGCCGGCCTTTGCTGGGAGGGTGGTCGGCCAAAAATGAAGGCTGGTGGTGGTGTGTGTGAGTTGTGTATTACATAAAGAGAGAGAGAATGTATATAGGTGTGTATAATAAATAGGAAGAGAGAGAGAGAGAGAGAGATATTTAAGAGAGGGGGAGAGAGAGAGAGAGGTCGGCCAGGGGGGTGTGAGCTGGTGTGTGGGGAGTGAGGGAGTGTAGGTGTAGGTGGAAAGTGAGAGATGTTTATATATATATATATATATATATATATATATATATATATATATATATATATGTATATATATATATGTATGTATGTATGTATGTATGTATGTATATATATATTTATATATGGGATATTTGTAAAGAGAGAGGAGATATTTTTAAATAGGAAAAAGGGAAAAATTAAGTGGGGTACTTAGGCAGTCATGAGAGGACAACATGGAGCTTGGGTTCGGGTTCGGTCGAGCCAGGTCGGGTCAAAATCGGACCGGGTGCAATAATTGAATTAAAAATAGGGATTTATAATCATGGGTAAATAAATAATATAAATAAATGGGACACAAGCGTCATGTGGGTAGTAGGCATCGTGTGGGCCATGTCCATACTTTGGGTTGACTAGGTTGGATCGATGTAGGGTCCCGAAATTAAATTAGAAAATAAATCAGGTCTTACGGTAGATAATAAATTGGCCTAAATTGACCCAAAAATTGTGCGAAGAAAATGAAGCACAAAATGGGATGTCTGAGTGGGACACGAAGGTCATGGGTTAAGAGCGTCTCGAGTAGATCATTCATGAGAAGTTGGTTCTGAAAAAACGACTGGTCTGGTGCTCCTAAATTAAAAGTCACGGTAATGTGCAAACGAAGATCAAAGATAAAAGTGAGAATAATTATTCAACGATTAATTGGTCTAAGTTGACCCGAAGTTGTGCGATACAAAAAAGAGCACAAGGGAACGAGTTTAAGTGAGACACGATATATCAAAACGAAGATAATCTTGTCTACTTCAAAACTTGTGAAGAGAGTTTACAGAGATTGGCATCCCTGACGCTCCAGAAGTCAAAGTCTCGGAAAGGAACATTAATGATCACAAATAATTAAATAATAAAATATTTATCGAAAATAACTCATTCAGAAAATTTAAAAATAGCCCTGAAATTCAGGGAGCTTACATCCTACCCACCTTACAAGAATTTCGTCCTCGAAATTAAAAATCATCCAATAGGTCAAACTATAACATGTAGCTGCTCTGGCTACGATACTCAATCTGCTACCCTTGAAATCATCTGTGCTGTTTCTCTTTGCAATCTTTTTGGTCCAGGCTCAACAAAGTCCTTCTATCATAAGCTATGTCATATATCCTTTAGAATCTTTCATACTAACATGAAACCTTAACGTATACCCTAAAATATAGGTCATTCTCTGGACATGTCTATAAACCTACAATGCTTAATCATCAATCTTATTTCCAACCTCAATCGTAAATACTTGATTTTCTTATCGTATCCTAAGCATCCATATTCTATCAATCCACAGTCCCTTTGCATTATTTGTCGTCAATTCTTTTCTACAGTTTCTCTTTGAAATTATACGTTCAATATTTATCCTTGGCGTAGAGCCTTCTTCTTTTTACTCAACAAGTCCTCCGAATATAAATCCTCGATTTCAAACTCCCGATTTATTAATTACCAATGTACATATGTCTTTGCCTTTTCTCTTATCGTTTTAACTGATATCTTCCCGACTTAATACGCAATACGATAACTCATTCTAACTTATTCTATATCATTGCACATATCGATCTACCCTCTAATCACATGTAATTAGCTATAGATAACCAACTAAAATTCTATAAATGCTAAATCCTCAAACTGCTAAGCACAAGTTTCTAAGCCTCAATCCATAGTCACAATAATATAATATCTCATTATTCCATCTTAGATACCCTATCATCAAGTCCTATTATCAATACAATCATTCTTAATGATTTTCAAGTCTACTACAGTCAGTCACCCATACTTGTCCTATAAGCTTAATCTAACCAATCCCTAGGAAAAGTATTTATCACAATCACACAATATATTTATAGTTATACTACAGGATCAGTCAACAAGGTTTGGCTATTTCGGTCGCCTATGAAATAGAAGTTTACAAGGCCTAAGACTGGGTCAAGCAATCCATAACAGTGTCCAAACAAGTTAAAGGGTCAAGCAAGACAGAAAAGTTTATCGAAAAATCTCCAAGAATGGTACGAAGACAACGGGATACATAACGAGAAGAATTACCCAAGAGATTAACGAAGAAGAGTTTAGTCAAGTCATAGGAAAGATGGAACACAAAAATAATTATGTCCAAAAGATAACATGAAAGCAATCCTGTTGGAGAGTCCTAGAGAACCTATAATCCTAGTTGTAGATGTAGATAGAACAGAGTTAATCAAGACGGGGAAGAATGATAATAAGAATTTATTCCTGCTCATTCGGTCATAACAAAGTAAACCAAGTTAAGATACGATCTGATAACCATATACGTCTTCCTGAAATCATGTTGCCAGAATTTTCGCCACACCAGTAAGCTTAGATGCAACAAACGATAGAGTCAAAACTAAGGTATACATCTTCTAATCATGTTATCTAGAATCCTCGCCACGCCAACTGGTATGGCTGCGAGAAAATCTAAATTCCATAACTAAGATAAGTATACCCAAAATCAGGCCCTATGTTTTTGTCATACCAGCTAATATGGCTGCGATAAATTCTAAACTCCATAACTAAAGCAGACGTTTACCTTATCAGGATATATCATAATTCAATCCACAAAATTTATCACGATGCAAGATCAAAGTCAACAACGAAAATCAGAAATTAAATTCAACAACGAATTTAGAGGAGAGCAAATAAAATAGGTGAAAACATATTTCGAGATAAGATTAGAGTAAGATCCTCAGGGGTCATCCCAAGGGTACAAACTTGGTCTAAATTGACCCACTGAAATACAAACAATAGGCTAATTTCGAGGACGAAATTTTTTCTGCAAATAAAACAGGTGAAAACATATTTCGAGAGGGATTGTTTTCTGCATGTGTTTTTCTGTGATTGCTTTGTTTTAATTTCGAGGACGAAATTTTTTTAAGGTGGATAGACTTGTCACCCTCACTTTTCCCAGTTAGGGGTAAAATAGTAATTTTCCATTTTATAATATTTTTGGGAATTTTATTTCATGAATATTATTATTTAAATATATTAGGAGTCGGGTTCGAATTTCATCGCATTCCGAGTTAATTCGGGACCCCGGTGAATTTCGACTTGAGTCGCAATTAGCCTGTTATTTAACCATGGCCCACCACACTAAACTTTTAGGTTTAGGAGTTTGGACTAGTCCCCCATGAGTAATTAAGTTTAATTATAATTTTTATTTATTTTTAGCAACTTCCGAAACCAGTTTTGGGACTTAACTTAGCCTAGAAGCAACGGAGGGGCAAACTTGTAATTTCAAGTGCCCTACCCTCCCTTACATGGCTGGTCATATAGGCACCCCCTCCACCTCTCATTTCTTCTTCACTAAGTCTTCTTCCTCTCTCTTCATTCTTTCTTCTTCCAACTCTTTCTTCTTCCTCTTCCAACTCCATTAGGTATGTCATTAAACCCTCTTTAATTCCTCTTTTGCATGTAGTTCCTTAACAATAAATGGAGAGGAGAAGATTCTCTACCATTTGCCCACAAATTTGTAGGTTTTCCCTAGAAAAATAGGTTAATGATTTATTAGGATTTAATCCTTAGAGAGTGGTATATATATATATATATATATACATGTATATTCTTGTGTGTGTATATATATTTTGATGTGTTGTGTTGTGTGAGGATTAGTGTCATGAGATGAGAGTGGTGAGGATGTGTGTGTGTTTGTGTTGTGTGAGGGTGTGTGTGTTTATATATATATATATTATGGATATGTATATATATATATATATAGTTGAGAGTGTATATATATATATATATATATATATATATATATATATATATATATATATATATATATATATATATATATATATATATATATATATATATATATATATATATATATATATATATATATATATATATGGATGTGTGTATATGGATGTGTGTGTGTGTTATATATATATTTAGAGGGATAGATAGATATCTAGATAGATATATAGATAGATATCTAGTTATGTATATATATATAGATATATATATATAGAGAGATATATATATATAGATATATATATATGAAGTATATATATATATAGGAAGAAGTAGAAGGAGATGAAAAAGAAGAAGAAGAGCAGCCCAGCAGCAGCAACATGCTGCAGTAGCAGCAGCATCAGACCTGGCTGCTGCCAGGTCTGAATCCCCCCTATTGGCTTTTAAGCCTATTAAACCCCCCTTTCACCTATACATATATGTATATATAGATATATATATATATGTATTATATATGGTTAGAATCGTAGAGAAGAGTAGAAGAAGATTATGGAATGAGAAGTTAGGAAAGAATTAGAGGTTAGAAGGGAAGATTGAAAGAAGTTAGAAGAATAGGAAAAAGGCTAGAATAGAAATAGGGGAAAACCGAGTTAGAGGGCGAAACGGAGCTCGGAGTATCGGATTGAGTTGAAACTTGGCATGGGGCAAGAATACGTGATTTAGATTTTGCGGGTAGTCTTCCGGGTGGAATTCGGGGTTGTAGGGCGCCGGTATCGTGCCGTACCATTCCGTATCTTGAAATATTCAAGATACCGGCAATGGGCCGTAACATGGACTAGATGTCCATTTTACTTAGGTATCTTGGTAGGTAATATATGTATAGGCTAGTACCTTACTACCCTAGGGAGCTCGGGTCAAAATACCAAGCGTAGGTAGGCTAACTTGATAGTTGCCGAAGCTAGAATTTTACCCTTTTTAAGGGTAAAACAGGATATTGGCCTACGGCCAAGATATGAGTTTCGAAGTCCAAGATGGACTTGGATATGGGTTGTAGAGGTTGGTAATAGTTAGAAATAGTCGCCTAGACCTAGTCTTGGCCCCGGTTGACCAAGGTTGACTTTTTGGACCGAAAGTCAACTATGGGTCAACGCTTTACCCAAATTAGTCCCAATTTCCATTAGACTTGCGTAGTTGACCAAAAGTCAACTATTAGTCACCATTGACCTAGAGTTGACCAGAGTTGACCTAGAGTTGACCAGAGTTGATCAAGGTTGACCAGTTGACCAAAAGTCAACTGTAGGCCAACTTTTGACCCCGTTTGACTTTCTTCGACTTGTTTTGACCCGTGATGCCTGGTATGACCTAGGATTGACTTGGTTAGACTTAGATTGACTTGATATAACTTGATTTGACCTAGATTGACTTGACAGGACTTAGTGTGACTCAGTGAGACCTAGTTTGACCTAGATTGCATATCATTCATTGTAAATCATTCCTAAACTTGTTTAAACCTAAATTAACTTACAGTATTTCATATTTAGGTCTTCTGATACCGCTCTGAGCATTGATATATCCTACAGCTCAGGACAGCAGGCGAGTACATTCACTGATAGTTTTCATTGTCTTGATATCTACTATATCCGATTCAGTTGTAGTGTCTTACTTGATTTCTCGACACGATAGTTCACGGACTAGTATTGTCGGATTCTTATCATGAGATATCATTCCTGGATTTCTTGGGATACTGGTACTTGCTTGGTCTTGATTCTTGTACTTGTATTGACGCCGATTCCTGAAGAGGACTTGCTCCCCTCTTAGGGAATCCCGCGTCATGACGTGCTATGTCCGGATCCGTATACTATTCGGGGATAGGGGAATTATTGGAGGTTATGTGATCAAAGCCCCATGTCCTTATTTTACTAGTGCCACCCTCACCTCACGTAGGGTGTAGCAGACACCCCTTGCCGGGTTATCCAGGTTGGCCGACATGACCCTTCTAGAGATTTTCCTGTGATTGTCGGGCCAAGTGGATAACCCTATCCTGACTCCCTAGCCGATCACATATCGCTCTAATAATTGAAATCGTATTTTATATTTATTGTCGTATCTTATATTTCAGTTCAGTTTTACTTTCTGTACTTCTCACCATGCTATGATTTCATTTACTCACATGCTCTACCTGCCTTATACTGTACTATGATTTGAGACTAAGTCCTATTTGAAAGAAGGGTTACAACCCCGGTCCTTGTTTGGTTTAAGGGTTGTAACTCGGCTTTCGAATGGTTCCCAAGTCGCCTATATCTTTGTCTTGTATTTCATTATACTGTCTCTTATAGTATTTGTCAATTCATATGGAACTGCTGTTGGTGTTTATACTTGCTCATTTTCCTGACAGGATACCGTTGACAAATTTTACAGATGTTTCTGAGACAGATGGAGACTCAGGCCAGGGCAGTGGCCTGATAGATTGGCCACTAGATTTTATACTCCCTGAGTAGTTAGCACTTGTTAGGCTTGACTGGACTGCGATCCAGCTTTGGATTTTAGAATGTAGTATTATATATTATTCTGTGATGTTACGTTTAGTTTTGGACTTGTGTGGATCTCGAACTTATTTCTTGCTTCATCTATCATATTTTCTTTCCATGCTATCTACCTTAGTTTTACATTTGTGATTGAGACTGTATTGCTATGTCACCTCCATTCGGAGTGTATATACTGTACAGGTACCTTTATCTGTTTAGTTATAGTATTCTAGATGACCTAGACAGCGTTCTACCGCCGATGCTGCGGCGTAGGCTGGACGTACCCACTTCTCGTGCCCCTAATCTGGGTGTGGGTCGTGACACGTTTTTGTGGTGGCCCACGCAGGTCTCGTGTCGTAATTAGTGCGATCTCGTAATGGTGCTCGACTTAGAGTACTAATTACGAGCCTGCGATTAGGACGTAGGACCTAGGATATGATAGGAGTTTCTCAATCACACCTAGGAAAACTTTCGATCTTTTGATTATCATGATTACTCCCCTTGTATTAAATTAACTGTCCTCCTTTGATAATATCTTATCTTGTGCCATATTGATCTCTTGGGTTCAATTCGTCTTCAGGATGACAGTGACTCGTTCTCGGGCAGCAGGGCCTAGTGCCCCAGAGAGGTCAGATCCGGGAGGTCTTCTACCTCCGGCTGCGGGAGCTACAGTTGAGAGAGCTGCCACCTCAGTCCCTGCCCTTCAGGCAGGAGCAGCAGCGACGGTTCCAGGAGGTCTTCCACCTCCAGCAGCGGGACTGTCCATGATCGTTCCTGATATTCTTCCACCGCCGCCTCCGCTACCGACAGATACTCAGGGGATGATGGCCCTTCTGTAGCGGATATTGCAGACTCAGAGCACACAGGCATACCTGTTGCGACGGAGCATGGAGAACTCCCATCAGCTGGCGATGGCAGCACTTGAGAGGGTTATACCGAGTACAGTTCAGGGTACCCCAGTTCAGCACCAGGGACCAGGCCAGAGGCAGGCTACTCGGTGCGCTTTCTGCAGGAGGCCAGGGCACACTAGAGAGGCTTGTAGGAAGAGGTTGGGCGTCTGCCTATACTGTGGGGCGCCCAATCACCAGCTGAAGGATTGCCACGCTAGTGGAATCCGAAGAGACCAGGACAGAGTACATCAGGCACCAGCACGTGACGACCAGCAGCAGGGTCAGGGCAAGAGGCAGGCCGTCCAGTGTGCTTTTTGCAAGAAGATGGGGCACACCCGGGATGTTTGTAGGATAAAGCTGGAAGTTTGTTTATTTTATGGAGCTCCAGACCACCAGATGAAGAACTGTACAGCCCGTGCAGCCAGATAGGCAGGCCAGGACAGAGTGTGGCAGGCTAGAGGAGGCCACCAGGGGCGAGCTTTCGCCATGACAGTTGAGCCCACTCAGGCAGTAGCAGAGCAGATAGCAGGTTCCAATCTTTCGATCTCATTTCCGCATTTGCTTCCTTATAAACTGTCTTGAACTTCGATTCTATCTGTTTCTTGATCGTTGGATGAAATTTTGTCCTTGTGATGTAATATTCTTCTGAGATAAGTCGTATGGGCTAGGTCGCCTCGATTATGAGATTTTATAATTCTCTAGGGTCATGCTAGCAGGCAGAGTGAGGACATATAGTCGGACTATGGACGTATTTCTCGGATGTGAGAATTTAAGGTTTTCGCTGCCAAGCTAGCGGCAATGCAAAAATTTTAAATACCATAATTCTAGAGGTATGTACCTTAGTCAAGGACTCTGTAATTATCGTAGCCATGCTCACTAGCATGACGGAGATTCTGAGTATCATGATGATTGGACAGACGCATACGATTATCGATTGCATAATTTTTTGTGTTTACTTTGTTTTAATTTTTGGAGGATGAATTCTTTTAAGGTGGATAGACTTGTAGCACCCAGTTTCTATTTGAGAGTAATTTTAAATTTTATAATTTTAGTCATTTAATTCATGCTTTGATTTTTGAGATTTTAAATCATTTTAAATTTTAAGCCATGATTTGTGATTTTAATGATTTGCTAGTGAAACCTTAGAGACTGTTTGACCTAGAGCCTAACCATGTGATTAGGATGTTTTCAGTATCATTTCTGGCCCAAGGGTATTTTGGTCATTGGACCTCTTTGATTTATTTTGATATTTTGCATTGGTGATTGTTGATTTGGCTTTTGATAGGTGAGATTTTGTGATGGTTTCGTGTCCGTGTCGGACACGTAACAGTTTTTATTTGCAAGTGTTGTTGTGTCTTAAGAGATTTTTATTTTTCTGAAATTTTTGGAGGTATTCGAGAGGGATTGTTTTCTGCATGTGTTTTTTTGTGATTGCTTTGTTTTAATTTCGAGGACGAAATTTTTTTAAGGTGGATAGACTTGTCACCCTCACTTTTCCCAGTTAGGGGTAAAATGGTAATTTTCCATTTTATAATATTTTTGGAAATTTTATTTCATGAATATTATTATTTAAATATATTAGGAGTCGGGTTCGAATTTCATCGTATTTCGAGTTAATTCGGGACCCCGGTGAATTTCGACTTGAGTCGCAATTAGCCTGTTATTTAACCATGGCCCACCACACTAAACTTTTAGGTTTAGGAGTTTGGACTAGTCCCCCATGAGTAATTAAGTTTAATTATAATTTTTATTTATTTTTAGCAACTTCCGAAACCAGTTTTGGGACTTAACTTAGCCTAGAAGCAAGGGAGGGGCAAACTTGTAATTTCAAGTGCCCCTACCCTCCCTTACATGGCTGGTCATATAGGCACCCCCTCCACCTCTCATTTCTTCTTCACTAAGTCTTCTTCCTCTCTCTTCATTCTTTCTTCTTCCAACTCTTTCTTCTTCCTCTTCCAACTCCATTAGGTATGTCATTAAACCCTCTTTAATTCCTCTTTTGCATGTAGTTCCTTAACAATAAATGGAGAGGAGAAGATTCTCTACCATTTGCCCACAAATTTGTAGGTTTTTCCTAGAAAAATAGGTTAATGATTTATTAGGATTTAATCCTTAGAGAGTGGTATATATATATATATATATATATATATATATATATATATATATATATATATATATATATATATATATATATATATATATACATATATATATATACATGTATATTCTTGTGTGTGTATATATATTTTGATGTGTTGTGTTGTGTGAGGATTAGTGTCATGAGGATGAGAGTGGTGAGGATGTGTGTGTGTGTTTGTGTTGTGTGAGGGTGTGTGTGTTTATATATATATATATATATATATATATATATATATATATGGATGTGTGTATATGGATGTGTGTGTGTGTTATATATATATTTAGATGGATAGATAGATATCTAGATAGATATATAGATATATATCTAGTTATGTATATATATATAGATATATATATATATAGAGATATATATAGAGATATATATATATATGAAGTATATATATATAGGAAGAAGTAGAAGGAGATGAAAAAGAAGAAGAAGAGCAGCCCAGCAGCAGCAACATGCTGCAGTAGCAGCAGCATCAGACCTGGCTGCTACCAGGTCTGAATCCCCCCCCCCTATTGGCTTGTAAGCCTATTAAACCCCCCCCCCCCCTTTCACCTATACATATATATATATATATATATATATATATATATATATATATATATATATAGATATATATATGTATTATATATGGTTAGAATCATAGAGAAGAGTAGAAGAAGATTATGGAATGAGAAGTTAGGAAAGAAATAGAGGTTAGAAGGGAAGATTGAAAGAAGTTAGAAGAATAGGAAAAAGGCTAGAATAGAAATAGGGAAAAACCGAGTTAGAGGGCGAAACGGAGCTCGGAGTATCGGATTGAGTTGAAACTTGGCATGGGACAAGAATACGTGATTTAGATTTTGCGGGTAGGCTTCCGGGTGGAATTCGGGGTTGTAGGGCGCCGGTATCGCGCTGTACCATTCCGTATCTTAAAATATTCAAGATACCGGCAATGGGCCGTAACATGAACTAGATGTCCATTTTACTTAGGTATCTTGGTAGGTAATATATGTATAGGCTAGTACCTTACTACCCTAGGGAGCTCGGGTCAAAATACCAAGCGTAGGTAGGCTAACTTGATAGTTGCCGAAGCTAGAATTTTACCCTTTTTAAGGGTAAAATAGGATATTGGCCTACGGCCAAGATATGAGTTTCGAAGTCCAAGATGGACTTGGATATGGGTTGTAGAGGTTGGTAATAGTTAGAAATAGTCGCCTAGACCTAGTCTTGGCCCCGGTTGACCAAGGTTGACTTTTTGGACCGAAAGTCAACTATGGGTCAACGCTTTACCCAAATTAGTCCCAATTTCCATTAGACTTACGTAGTTGACCAAAAGTCAACTATTAGTCACCATTGACCTAGGGTTGACCAGGGTTGACCTAGAGTTGACCAGAGTTGACCAGGGTTGACCAGTTGACCAAAAGTCAACTGTAGGCCAACTCTTGACCCCGTTTGACTTTCTTCGACTTGTTTTGACCCGTGATGCCTGGTATGACCTAGGATTGACTTGGTTAGGCTTAGATTGACTTGATATAACTTAATTTGACCTAGATTGACTTGACAGGACTTAGTGTGACTCAGTGAGACCTAGTTTGACCTAGATTGCATATCATTCATTGTAAATTATTCCTAAACTTGTTTAAACCTAAATTAACTTACAGTATTTCATATTTAGGTCTTCTGATACCGCTCTGAGCATTGATATATCCTACAGCTCAGGACAGCAGGCGAGTACATTCACTGATAGTTTTTATTGTCTTGATATCTACTATATCCGATTCAGTTGTAGTGTCTTACTTGATTTCTCGACACGATAGTTCACGGACTAGTATTGTCGGATTCCTGTCATGAGATGTCATTCCTGGATTTCTTGGGATACTGGTACTTGCTTGGTCTTGATTCTTGTACTTGTATTGACGCCGATTCCTGAAGAGGACTTGCTCCCCTCTTAGGGAATCCCGCGTCATGACGTGCTATGTCCGGATCCGTATACTATTCGGGAATGGGAGAATTATTGGGGGTTATGTGATCAAAGCCTCATGTCCTTATTTTGCTAGCGCCACCCTCACCTCACGTAGGATGTAGCAGACACCCCTTGCCGGGTTATCCAGGTTGGCCGACATGACCCTTCTAGAGATTTTCTTGTGATTGTCGGGCCAAGTGGATAACCCTATCCTGACTCCCTAGCCGATCATATATCGCTCTAATAATTCAAATCATATTTTATATTTATTGTCGTATCTTATATTTCAGTTCAGTTTTACTTTCTGTACTTCTCACCATGCTATGATTTCATTTACTCACATGCTCTACCTGCCTTATACTGTACTATGATTTGAGACTAAGTCCTATTTGAAAGAAGGGTTACAATCCCGGTCCTTGTTTGGTTTAAGGGTTGTAACTCGGCTTTCGAATGGTTTCCAAGTCGCCTATATCTTTGTCTTGTATTTCATTATACTGTCTCTTATAGTATTTGTCAATTCACATAGAACTGCTGTTGGTGTTTGTACTTGCTCATTTCCTGACAGGATACCGTTGACAAATTTTACAGATGTTTCTGAGAAAGATGGAGACTCAGGCCAGGGCAGTGGCCTGATAGATTGGCCACTAGATTTTATATTCCCTGAGTAGTTAGCACTTGTTAGGCTTGACTGGACTGCGATCTAGCTTTGGATTTTAGAATGTAGTATTATATATTATTCTGTGATGTTACGTTTAGTTTTAGACTTGTGTGGATCTCGAACTTATTTCTTGCTTCATCTATCATATTTCCTTTCCATGCTATCTACCTTAGTTTTACATTTGTGATTGAGACTGTATTGCTATGTCACCTCCATTCGGAGTGTATATACTGTACATGTACCTTTATCTGTTTAGTTATAGTATTCTAGATGACCTAGACAGCGTTCTACCGCCGATGCTGCGGCGTAGGCTGGACGTACCCACTTCTCGTGCCCCTAATCTGGGTGCGGGTCGTGACAAAGATTGCGAGGAGCAAAAAGTTCGCCGATCCAACGGTCGGATCTCCCAGAAAATCTGCGCAAAGTTGCTGTCCCGAGACGCGAATTCTGAAGTTTGAAATCGCGCATCACGGCGGGATTTCGACGTAAATGCACAAATAGCCTATTTGGCTCGTCGGGGAAGGTGGCGGTGGACTCGGGGTGGTCGCTGGGGGGTCGCCGGGTTGTGGGGAGCTCGCGGGGGCGGGCCGGCCACGTGGTGGCGCACGGCATGCGCCCATGCGCACGCGCGGGTGGCACGGCAGCCTCTGCTTCATGCTGCTGCTGCTGCTTGCACCTGCTGCTGCGGCGGCGGCGCAGCCTGGCGCGACGGCAGGCTAGGCCGGGACACGGCGACGGCGGCGGGGCCGTGCGGTAGTCGCGGTGGCGTTGTGGTGGTGATCGAAGATGGTGATGGCAATGGGAGATGATGATGGTGATGATGATGATTTTGGGAATGAGGGTGATGGATGATGGAAGAATGGAGAAGGAGGAGGATGGAGGCTGTGTCGGGGAGAAGCTCAGCCAGTGAGGAGGAGGATGTCAGCCGGCCTTTGCTGGGAGGGTGGTCGGCCAAAAATGAAGGCTGGTGGTAGTGTGTGTGAGTTGTGTATTACATAAAGAGAGAGAGAGAGAATGTATATAGGTGTGTATAATAAATAGGAAGAGAGAGAGAGAGAGAGAGATATTTGAGAGAGGGGGAGAGAGAGAGGTCGGCCAAGGGGGGTGTGAGCTGGTGTGTGGGGAGTGAGGGAGTGTAGGTGTAGGTGGAAAGTGAGAGATGTTTATATAATATATATATATATATATATATATATATATATATATATATATATATATATATATATATATATATATATATATATATATATATATATATATTTATATATGGGATATTTGTAAAGAGAGAGGAGATATTTTTAAATAGGAAAAAGGGAAAAAATAAGTGGGGTACTTGGGCAGTCATGAGAGGACAACATGGAGCTTGGGTTCGGGTTCGGTCGAGCCAGGTCGGGTCAAAATCGGACCGGGTGCAATAATTGAATTAAAAATATGGATTTATAATCATGGGTAAATAAATAATATACGGAGACTTCAATAAATGAGACACAAGCGTCATGTGGGTAGTAGGCATCGTGTGGGCCATGTCCATACTTTGGGTCGACTAGGTTGGATCGATGTAGGGTCCCGAAATTAAATTAGAAAATAAATCAGGTCTTACGGTAGATAATAAATTGGCCTAAATTGACCCGAAAATTATGCGAAGAAAATGAAGCACAAAATGGAGTGTCTGAGTGGGACACGAAGGTCATGGGTGAAGAGCGTCTCGAGTAGATCATTTATGAGAAGTTGGTTCTGAGAAAACGACTGGTCTGGTGCTCCTAAATTAAAAGTCACGGTAACGTGCAAACGAAGATCAAAGATAAAAGTGGGAATAATTATTCAACGATTAATTGGTCTAAGTTGACCCGAAGTTGCGCGATACAAAAAAGAGCACAAGGGAACGAGTTTAAGTGGGACATGATATATCAAAACGAAGATAATCTTGTCTACTTCAAAACTCGTGAAGAGAGTTTACAGAGATTGACATCCCTGATGCTCCAGAAGTCAAAGTCACGGAAAGGAACATTAATGATCACAAATAATTAAATAATAAAATATTTATCGAAAATAACTCATTCATAAAATTTAAAAATAGCCCTGAAATTCAGGGGGCTTACGTGCTATCCCTAACCCATCTCTCCATGAATGGATCCGAATCGCCCGCTCCCAAATGGATTGTCATCGCTGGCTCGGCAAGGTCCCGCCCGGTAAGGATACGACGCCAAGCGGCTGAGGATCTGCTGTTGGATATGGCTATTGAAGGCTGAATGTGCTTGAAGTACCTGGCCTTCAAGAATCTGGACCATAAGTTGTTGCTCGTGCGAAGTGTCCACCACAGTTTCATCGAGAAGACTTTCACGATATGAGTCAGTTTGGTAAATCCCAGCCCCCCTTCGTCTGTAGGTTTGGCCATGGATTCCCAGCTAGCCCAGTGATGCTTGTCTTGACCGTTACAATGTCCCAAAAAAAATTAGAAAAGATCTGTTCGATCGATGGAATCACCTTCTTTGGAGGGGAGCAAGCGGCCAGGGTGTGGATTGGGATGGAAGTGAGCACGTGATTGATGAGGATCATCTCGCCGCCAGGGGATAAAGTGGCGTTATGCTACCCTTCAAGTTTCTTCCTGATTCTTGTGGTCGGGTTCTCAAAGATGCCAGAGTTGGATTTCCCGTAGACCAGAGGGCAACCGAGATAATTGAACGGAGGATGAGCAACAGAAAAGGAAGTTATGTTGGTGAGGTTGATAGCGTGCTCTTTCCTGATTTTGTGGTGGGCATAGATAACGCTCTTGGAGGGGTTGATCTTCTGGCCAGAGCATCTAGAGTACCTCTGCAGAGTGTTGTGGACCACTTCTACCGCTCCTTCGTCCCCGAAGGAGAAGATAAGTAAGTCATCTGCGAATGCCAGATGGGTGATGATAGGGCATCCGCTAGATGTATGATAGTGATGGAAATTCGGGGTGGTGACCATGTTGTTAAGGTTCCTACTCAGGACGTCTGCTGCAATGATGAAGATAGTGGATGATAGAGGGTCTCCTTGTCTCACCCCGCGGTTGGATTTAAAAAACCCTTCGGCTTGACCGTTAATGACTGTGGAGAACCAAGAGTTGCTAACGGATCTCCACACGATGTTGGTCCAGGTTTTCGAGAATCCGAATGCCCTGAAGACCCAGATCATGAATTGCCAATCCAGTCTATCATAAGCTTTCTCCATGTCGATTTTTACAGCGATGTTGCCCCCTCTTACCGAAAATTTAATGCATGTGATTAACTCTTGGACCAGCATAATATTGTCCTGGATGTGTCTCCCACGAACAAATCCGCTTTGCTCTTCTGAAATAATCTTGGACAGGATCCCAGCTCTTCTGAAGTGTATATATATATATATATATATATATATATATATATATATATATATATATATATATATGGTAATTTTTGAATTCTTTTTCATAATAACCATAAGTTTATCCGAATTTAAATTTTCATTTAGATATCTTAATAACATTTTGTACAAAATTTAAGTTTATCCAAAAATTTAGAGTAAATGATTCTTAGTTCTAATCTAAAATATACTATGTGATCTTATGCGAATAAAATCATTAATTGAGGTGCTCTCTCTCTCTCTCTCTCTCTCTCTCTCTCTCTCTCTCTATATATATATATATATATATATATATATATATGTTATTCTGATTGATTGCGTACTTATTCCTCCCTTAATTCTTATTTTTGAGAAATAGATCTCTCTCTCTCTCTCTCTCTCTCTCTCTCTTACTTTGTTCGATCGAAGTTGTGGTCACCGGCGGAGAACCGTAACGAACCGATCACCCCCATGGATTTTGGAGCAGAACAAGTAGATCCACTGTGAACTCCATCGCTCAAAATTCCTTCGTTTTCTGGTATTTCGCTTCGATCTCTCTCTCTTTTTCGCTCCAATTCTGATTTAAATTTGATGTTTGAAGTGGTTTATAGACGCAGTAATGAAAACTTTAGGGTTTTGTTCCCCAATTTTGTGTTGGGACTAATTCTTCCGAGTAATCGAAATTTGCGAAGTTTCGAACTGTATGGGGAATAGCATGTGAAAGTTCTTTCTTTTTACTATATACCGGTAGAATCAACACTAGACTATCAGAATACCATTCTAGGCAATTTTAATTGTTTGTATAAATTCGCTTGATTTTGATGAAGATTGAAAGTTGGCATTGTTCTTTTGTTCCTGACGAGAAAGGGAAATTCCCTCTTTCGATGGAACATTTTCGTTTGGTTTCTGTAAAATTAAGTGCGCTGGATAACCAAACATGGAAAATAATAGGTTTTGTAAGTTTTAGTTTCCCATATCAGCAACACCATTGTTCATTTTGTTGTATTTGATGTCGTGTCGCTCGGCACGAAGGCAAGGCCGTGTCCTAGTGTATTTTGGAGTGTCCGTGTCGCATCTGATGCACGCCCGATACGGCGTTGCAAGATATGGCTCCAATTTTGGAGCGTCCATGTTTTGTGTCTTCACCCTCCACAGACCCAGCATCAACGTAACTTCGCGGTATGGGGATCCCTTCACTGTTAATGTTGTCATATTTCAAGTCAACTAAGCTTAATTGTTTTTGGGAAAAGCTAGTCTATCGAATCATTTTCCATATAAACTTCCTATGTGGTGATTCAGTTAGTAGCATCGCCTCCTACGGTTAGAAGGATAGCATATTGTTTGTAGTATGTTTCCACTATTTTATATGTGAATAATGTGCTTATTTGCCTTTTCTTTTTTAACTTATTTCTATACATTAATTTGAGAGCATTCACTGGTGTTGGTATAGTTAGTACAAAATATTGCAATCCTTTTAGGCCATTGTACCATCTACCAATTCCATATGTATGTGCATATGTGATTAGGTAAATGATGGACTTGCTTGAGAGAGCTGTGGATTCAAACTTTCCTGCAGGGCACTTAACTGATCCGCTGAATAGAGAGTCAGAACCTACTGTTTTAGATCAGCAGACCGGTAGCCTTACGTCTCCAAAGTCGTCCTTGTGGTCAAATTTATTCACATCCAAGCTCTCCACGGTTGATACACACCAGAGTACATTATCTTCTAGTGGAAAGGAGCTTAAGTCTTTAAGCAATGGATGGACAACAAGTTTGAGGCAAGTAGTTACTGCTGGATCAATGAGGCGGCTACAGGAACGCATTCTAGGGACAAGCAGGGCCGATGTTTCAAGCTCAAATAGTGAATTATGGATTCTGGGTGTGTGCTATAAGTCATCACCAGAGGAATCACAATCTGATGTGAATAGTGGCAATGGAGTGTCTGCTTTTTTGCAAGATTTCTCATCAAGAATTTGGATTACATATCGGAGAGGTTAGTTCTTTATGAAGAGTAATTCATACATCAGTTGTATAACAAACTGGCTGATCTGGTATTACTGCTGGTTCACAAAATATTGTTTTCCTTACTAAACCTTCCATTTGTTTCTTCTTTACAGGTTTTGATGCAATTGGCAATTCAAAATGTACCAGTGATGTCAACTGGGGTTGCATGATTAGAAGCAGTCAGATGCTTGTTGCTCAGGTATAAGTTTTCTTTTGCATATTTAACAGTATCCATGATCAAATGTTTGTGTACCTTCCATTTTTGCAATAAACTGACTTCTTGGACTATTTATTTGCAATCTACTCACAGGCTTTGCTTTTCCATCATCTTGGAAGGACGTGGAGGAAGCCTTCACAGACGGTGAGCTGGAAGGAAATAATACATTATGCCATATATTTGCTCTTTTTTTTTGTCTGTACGTGGCGAAGGGGGTGTTGGAGAAGACATGGACTTACTTGTTACTTGCATATACACTTGTGTTCTTTAATATTTTTTTACTACTATAAAATATAAGAATGCATGGTAGGTGCAGGAGATACTAAATACTGAAAACTGTTTAAAAATATCTTCTTGGCATGTGAATAAATGCTTACTTTTAAATTCTAATGTGCTAACACTTAGATAAGAAAATAATAATTGTCAAAGATGGCAGTTCGACAATTATATGGTTAATCCATTATATTAAATGTAACATGTAAGTAATTAATATACGTTGAGTAAGTTTGTGAATTACCACAGATAGTTCACGAAAGGTATTTTCTGTCTTTCCATTGAAATATTTGTGTATATGATATCATCAGTTGAGGATAATTTGGAGAACCAGAAACTATACTGCAATAATTCAATTATTCGTGGCAATGGTAGGAACCTTCCAATTATACTTCGGTTGCTTATATGTAAATAAAAGGTGATGAAGGTGACTTGATATACAACAATCCTTGTGTGGGTGGGTGGGGTGGGGGGGTTGGGATATGTTGTTTAATTTCCATTATAAGACTTCTTACGATTGTCCCCTGTTGATTGTGCAGCCTTATGAGAAGGAATATATTCAGATTTTATCTCTCTTTGGTGATTCAGAGTCTCGTGCATTTTCCATACACAATTTGATTCAAGCAGGGAGTGCATATGGCTTGACTGCTGGGTCTTGGTTGGGTCCATATGCTGTGTGTCGCACGTGGGAGACTCTTGCTCGTGCAAATAGAGATCATGCTGAACCCAATGAAAGGAAAGAAACCTTGCCCATGGCTGTATACGTCGTGTCAGGTGATGAAGATGGGGAACGGGGTGGAGCACCAGTTATCTGTGTTGATGTTGCAGCTAGGCTTTGTTCTGATTTTAGCAAGGGCCAACTCACTTGGACTCCAATGCTTCTATTAGTTCCTTTGGTTCTTGGACTAGAAAAGGTCAATCCTAGGTAAAGTTCATAATTTTTAATTTCTTTCTTTGAAACACAGGAAATTTTAGCTGTTGAGTGTAAATTGTCTTACCATTATTCTTGTAATTCTTTCATTCCTTACAAAATTTGTTTGATGCTTTATGCTGTTAAAATTGAGTTTGCAATGTATTCTTTTTTCCTTTCCTTTTTTTCCCGTATTTAGATGGTAGGTTCAGTTGAACCTAAAACCTTGGTTTTATTAGAAAATTAATAAGGAGAATACGATGAAATAATACATAAGTACTACATTAGATGTGCTCTTAAAATAAGCCCCAATAACACTGTTAAAAAGTTTACTATTGGAGCCATACCATTAGTGATGTAATTCCTGTATATGCAATAGTCCAAAACATAAGCTTCTGTGATGAGAATATGTTACTAAAGTACAACTTGCTTATTTTCTGGTTTAAGATCTCATGTAATGATGTCCTTAAAGATCACTTATTACTTTTAGTAGAAGGTATTGGAAATTTTAAATGACTACAACTATATGTTGTTCATTTTGTAAATCTTTGGTACGTTTTCTAGGCATCTAATGCGTAGGCAGCATTTTGACAGCCTTCATCTGAATAAAGAGTGTTAATAGCTAAGCTGGAATTTGTTTCTCGATTAACAAAATTTAGATCTATATCTTAATAGTTTTAGTATTAAAATGGTCGTATGTGCTTATATTTTTATTTCTTTTTCCTGCCACAAGAGAAACTGGCTTGTTATAGTTGAGAGAAAGCTCCAGTTAGGCATATATATCTTTTGCTCTCGTACGTCTATATTTATGTATTCACCCCAATGTGAGTGGTTGTTAAGTGACCCCTTCGGTTGTAGGCGTCAGAATTTTGATTTCTTTAGCCATCTGCATATACAAATGAAACATGCATTGTATTGAAGTATATCACTTAATCTAGTAATAAAGTTGTATAATCTTTGTATTCAGGTAGTTCACCTAATTTAGTGATCAAGTAATGGAGTAACTTTTCACTGTGGCCAGTGTTTGAAGAGTTGGCCAATACCTTGCATCTTGGCTCTTTCATATTTGATTTAAATAAAACCACCAAGGACCTGCAAGAGAGTCAGTATTGGCCCAAAAATATAACATTCCTCTTTCCGATGCTTAAGTAGGATCCTAAAGTAACATAATGGAACT
>JANAVB010021600.1:18064197-18221440 GCA_029216955.1 Iris pallida | reverse complement strand
CGAAAAGCGTGCCAGTCAACGGTCTCTAAAGTCATCAAACTACATGTCTACGGATCCAGTTTTTCGATACGAACCCAACCGTATGTCCAGAGTTGGATTCCGGCGGGTCGTGCACAAAATTGCCGTTGAGTGGAATCGCGGGGCCCGCAAAACGATGATTTTTCCAACGGTCTCAGAATTGGACCTAACTTGGCATACAGGACCAAAAAATGATACAGTCCTGCTGGCGCAAGTTTCGTCTCGATCTGACGAGCGTGCACAAAGTAATTAGAGAATTTGTAAAGTGTACGATACGGTGAATTTCAATGGATACGCATCAAATTCGTCGCGCACACGCTACCAATTTGAATCCGCCAAGCCCACACGACCACGTAACCATTACGCAGCTTTCGATGCGTTTGGTTCACGACCACGTCGTCCGGATTGGCGTGACGCACGTCGTGTGGAACAATTTTCTAGTTTTTAAAACAGGTTTTTGGGAAACTTTTGGATTCGATTTCTCAACGTATAGTCGATGATTTTCGAATCCACAAGAAGGGTCGTGAAGTCCTATAGGTTGTCTAAATGTGTTCAAATAGTTTTTCAAATACTGTACGGGATCGATCAAAATCGATCTCCGAACGTGGATGGTTGGACTGCATTACTGTTCTGTTTACGAACAGATTTTGGTCGAGTTT
Source organism: Iris pallida (assembly GCA_029216955.1). NCBI lineage: Eukaryota > Viridiplantae > Streptophyta > Magnoliopsida > Asparagales > Iridaceae > Iris > Iris pallida. The sequence goes on along the minus strand of JANAVB010021600.1, from coordinate 18,220,763 downwards.
AACGTCGTTTTTCCGACAACCTAGGGCATCTAGTTACCATGTATTTGAAGGGAAGTAAAGTCGGTTATGTAGGCTTCCATACCAGATTTGGAAGATCGAGAAACGGTTGATCGAGCGAGCGTGACGGCGCCACGAAACGATTCTCGTACGTGTTGCTGCTGTCCTGTTCACACGCACACTTTCGGCGCGCGCAGCGTACTGCGGCGTTCGTCTGTGGCCGGCGGCGGCCCTGTGGTGGCGCGCGGCTGCGCTGGCCATCGGGATGTGGTGGTGCGGCGTTTTGACATGGGTTTTAGGGTTTGATGTGTTGTTTGCTCGCTTCTTCGGTTATATATACATTTGTATATATATGCAGTCGGCTTGATACAGAGCCGAGGGCTCTGGTTCTCAAATCTATACACAGGTGTTGGGGACTTGGGGTCAGGCCGGGCTGGGCCTGACCTGGTCGGGCTGGGCTTGGCCTGGCTCTTTTCTTTCTTTTTTTTATTTTTTTTTATAAAAAAAACTAATATATCCATATATATCGTGACTTGGTTGAGAAAGGGGTACAATATAGATGTCTAGTAGATAGAGAAGTCTACTTTTCCCAGGAATGAGGAGTTCCTTAAAATTGTTACTCTCTTTCAGTATTAATAGATAACTATGTTGGTTTCCTTGGGAGTTCTTCATTTGTTTGTTTATTTTTGTTACTGTGATAATTACTTGCAGGTTACACTAAATTCCAAGAGTCTATCTACTGTCTTAACTATCACCAACACAGACAGGAAGCCAAGTATCTATATGCCTGATAAAATATTATAAAGTTCTGATATATAGATTAACCATATAACTCAAATCTGACAGACTGGCTGACAGTATACTTATACGGAAATAATTATGTAATGCAGTGCTAAATGAGAAGGGCTAAACATATCCAATTATCCATATATATATATATATATATATATATATACACATATTAATATATACAATTATCCATATATATATATATATATATATATATATATATATATATATATATATATATATATATTTTTTTTTATATATATATATAATATATATATATATATATATATATATATAGATATATATATATTATATATATATATATATATATATATATATATATACAATTATCCACATATTAATATATACAATTATCCATATATATATATACATATAAATATATACAAATAGCTATATATACATATAAATATCTACAAATATCCATATATATCTATATACACATATTTCCATCTACATATTTATGTATACGTACACACACGTATATATATGTAGTTATATATATACATGTGCACACATATTTATATAATATTATATATTTATATATACGTACAAATATACATGCACATATTTTTTTTATAATATATATTTATATACAAATACAAATATACACCTGTATAATATATATATTTATATACATATACCTACATACTCACGTATATCTATATACACATTACATATATGTCCTCGAACATATATATCTATATATATATATTTTATATACAAATATATATACCTTATTTACTTACGAATATATTCCTATATATTCATATCCATATTTGCACCTGTATCATATATAGACTTAACACTCTATCATTCCATATTTTTGATATACAATCTATTTTCAGTCTAGGGCCTATTGTATAGAGGTGACTGCATATAATAATATTTATTTGACAAAATAATATAACCCATAATAATAAAATAATATTGAATAATAATATCCTCGATAATATTGATAATAAATAATAATAAAAATAAAAATTTCTGGAAGGGGAGCTACAAATCTACCCACCTTAAAATAATTTCGTCCTCGAAATTCTAACTCATAAACATGCCTAAAAAATAATAATAAATAGAGTAAATCCACTATTACCACAATTTCTTCAAATCTAATTTCTCCAAAATATTTATGGCCTTCTCTAGTCATTTGGTATTTACGAAATCTCGAGGTCTTCTGCCCACCTTAGGTCATACTACTCCCTTGAAACACGGGTCACTAAAATCTTAAAATTTTCTAACTAGTTTCTAACAATTCTACCGACAGATATCTAGGCATAAGTCATCTACCACCCTCTCCTATCTATCCAGCAATCCAAAATCTAACAACCAACAGATTTACACAAAGCTAAGAAATATTGGTGAATTCTAATAAGTATGACCTTCTTCTCTCTGCAATAGGAAGGGCAGGAGAATAAGGACGAATAATCAGGAGCAATTATGAAGTTTAAAGAGCGGTCGAGAATATACAATAATACAGATAGAAAGGGTATATATGAACCTATAGTCTTATTCGCTAAATTGGGCTATTCTAGTCCAGTCACTTGCTACATCGAAGAACCCTTCGCTCTTAAAGGGGTTTGCAATCCATGCAATACAGAAATTCTGCTCCCAAAATTCTAAACAAGGTTTCACAATAGAACGAAATTTGGGAAATCAAGGTTGTGGTCTTAATGGGTTCTCTATTGGGACGTCACTCGTTGGTTGGATGAATCTTGGATTTCAATCTATATGGACTAGGCGAGATCCCAATGATAAAATTATTCCTACTAGATTAGGGTAACTTAGAATAGGTTTCCACCCAAATGGTTGTGCTAGTTGCTTGTCAGATTGATTTTCTAGATCCTTAAAGCCCAAAAATGTGCCTTCAGTGACTTTTGTGTTTAAGTAGCACGAGAAGGCACAATTTAGTGGCACACTAGTGACATATGTTTAGTGGACTTCAAGTAGATCACAACCATATATTGGGTTGAATGAATCGAGTCGAGGTTGAGGTTCTAATGGAAGTCGGGAAGTATACCGGTATTATGGTAAAGGTTATACCTAGTCCTTTGTCCTGAAAGTCGTACCATGAAAATAGAGTACAAGGGGACCGGTTTGAGTGGGACATGATATACCTAGATGAAGATGGACTCGTCTAGATCTTGCATGTGAGGTTTGTTGGGAGGTAACAGCTAGTCTCGTGTTCCAACTACTAATGGCACGGCCGGGGACGCAAAAGGATCTGAATGAAAAGTGGGAGTCCAAGGGTACTAATTATCAACCCAATTGAAAGATTATCCTAATCAGTCGGTAATCTTCGTATACCCCAAAATTTTAGAAGGCTTACAGTCTACCCACCTTAAAATAGGACATGGCCCTAGGAATATTGAGGTTAGAAGGATTTCAAGTCCGTTATTGTACCTCGACTCTTGTCAATAAAGATTAAGGCATGGCGTAACAGGATACGGTAGATCTAAGCCAAGCCAAGGATCGTTCCTCAATGAATGGAGAACAAGAGTGTTCAATGTCACACGGTCGAAAAATAGAATGATCTACTCGTCCACTGTATACAAGAGTTACCGTCGGGGTAACCAACTCTAAGGCACATCACAAGAAAAGAATTCTAACAACTGAACTGTGAATTTCTATTTGTGTCAAACCTGTCAGACTATTGTCATAAGGGTTCCAGTGGTATGGGCTGTAGTGATCATGCGTTGTTGTTGACAACTGGTATATCACAATTTGACAGGGTACTTAATCTATGGTATTAGCTAAACAAGTGACTGTGGTGTTCCAACACTAGTTAGGTCTTAATATCAAATATTTACATAACTAGAGTAATATTTGTTGGAAACCAATCTCGGGAGGAGTGTCACGGTAAATGATTACCCTATTGTCCATTCATCTCATGTCTAATTGTGGGTTTTGGTCGAGGGAGGGTTGGTTCAAGGCTAAAGGGTTGCTAGTTAAGGCAAGCTTCCAGCAATAATTAGAGACTCGCAACCTTTGGTCTCTACAGAATAGGTAGTCTCCTAGGTAGGCATTTCGACTAAGGGTAAAACCCTAATCATTCTTAAATTCAGATGGCTTGAAAGTCCCGATAGCAGTTTGGGGTCGAGAGGAGAACGAGTAACTCGATCACATGGCTGGCTGACGATAACTACCCTTGTGTATACAACTACCATAGCCATAGGGATACGCGGTATCTCTCTACCATCACGAGCTTTCGTCTTTCCAAATCGGTGAAGGACAAAAACAATAAAGAATTCAAGGGAGATGTTACTGAATATAATTTCATGATTCAAAGACGAACATATAATTCAAGAGGAATTGTCAAAGCAGTTGCGGATGAGATCTTAGATACCTATATATATATCTCCATCCACGTAGTGTAATTAACGAAGAGCGAACCAAATGCATCATGGTTGATCAGACCATAATACACTGATTCTGATTAGACAACAAGTTAGTAGACGTCCCCACTAAACATATGCCTCAAATCAAGCTCGAGAACAGAGTGAGCTTGCAAAACTAAGCTGTAACAGCAGTGTTTGTTTAAGATAGTCGAATACAATTATGCGAATTTTTTTTTTGAAAGAAGGCACAAGTAGTTCGAGTTTTGTGAGAATCAAAACTTACCTGGTGTCCTTGCTTATACAATCTTTCTAAAATCTTCCTGTCCATAAGGTCTTGGTCAACTAATGGGTTATGGAACTCTGGATTCTATATTCTTGGTAACTTATTAGTGTCAGTCAATTGCCTCGTCAATAGATCACAAGGACCACATAATGCTGGGTTGGGAGACATGCTACTCAACTTACAGAACTTCCACTAATATGGACTTTGGATCTTATGGGACATACATGGCATTGTCCTATCCTCTACGGTATCCTAACTTGCAATCACGTCTAAAATCATTTCACCGAGGATTATTCCCACCTGTATACTCTGGCTGTGGTAAAACCTTGGTTTCGTGATTCCGATGTGATATGCTATCCGATACTCTACCTTATATTAACACAAGGGTGACTACGGTCAAAGAGGTCCACTAGCCATATTTCTAGCAATATTCTATAACTCATATTTCTTAAACTAATTTCAACTCTAGGGTCGTGTCTCGCCAGTGCGCTGCTGGCTACAGTGAGTCCATAGTCTCCATAATTCAAATAAATGGCGACAGTGCGCTGCTGTCCTGCCATTATTAGTCAACTAATATTCCTTTAACTATATCTGTAAAACTTTATAAGCTTCTATAGATTCAAACAAGTTGGCTATGATATAAAGCGTAAATATTTGTCCTATCAGTCCAACCCTTAAAATAAAGGATTGAACAGGGAGAAATAACTGAGGACAAAAGAAATACAAACATTCTAATATCTATTTCGTGTATTCAAACTTTGAGAAAAACTTTGAACTGAAACTAACTCGAGGTCCGTATATAGATAACATAAGCAGAAATTATATAGTGGATAATAATTCTTTGGGCAACTAGAAACTAAATAAGCAATTCGGTTTAAGATATGAGGTTGATAGCTAGAGGGGCAAAGAGAAAGAATTGCACAATTTATCAGGGTTAGATCATTAACTCTATGAAACCCTGCCTTACCAAGTGAATAATCTATCCACATTGGATCATATCGTCCTATCAAGAGGTAATAGTGTAACTATGGGGATCTGACACGGTATCAAAAATAATGACCCTCATCCTAAATTGCATGGCCTAGACTACCCATCGGTAAATTTGTATAAGGGACTCCTAGTCCTAGTCATTCACTTAAATCAAATTAATTTTAATTCATGAATGAGCATTTTCTTGTCGCAGGCTCGCAATAGTACAACTAACTTAAGTACCATCACGAGTTCGCGTGATTTGCGAAGACGGACCTGCATGGGCCACCACAAAAACTTGTCACGACCCGCACCCGTTTTTTTTTTCTTTTTTTACGGATACGAGACGTGTCCAAGCCAGCCTACGCCGCAGTGTCGGCGGTAGAACGCTGTCACGGCCGTGAAGATCAAAATCACAAAAATCCAATGCTCATGCACAGAAACTAATTTAACTTACATTGATTACAAGTTTTACATTTGCTGAAAAATATAAACTTGTACAAATATTTGAATGGCTACAACTCCACTAGCTAGCTAATCTCTAGGCTTCCCGTCTGCAAGTATACCATCACTCCCCAAACTAAGTGATCCCCGGCTAATCTGAAAATGTTGGTTTCCAGTCAGGAATGGAACGAGCACAATTCACTGAATGCAATTTCAAATAAAGAAAATGACTATAAGACAAAGGTTAGGCATCAATCATGAGTTTTGAAAATAACAGTAAAGCCGTGAGAAAATCAATAGTAAAAATAGACCAATATACTTTCCACCGTTAGAAGTACCTTTGACATGTGATCGGTCTGGGGTACTACACCGCACGGTCTACGAGATCTACTGCATGAAAATAAACAATGTCTACGAGATCTACAATGTCTACGAGATCTACTGCAGAAAATAAACAATGTCTACGAGATCTACAATGTCTACGAGATCTACTGCATAAAATAAACAATGTCTACGAGATCTACAATGTCTACGAGATCTACTGCATAAAATAAACAATGTCTACGAGATCTATAATGTCTACGAGATCTACTGCATAAAATAAACAATGTCTACGAGATCTACAATGTCTACGGTCTGATCACACATCCTTGGTACTTCTCATTTCCGACTCAATAATTTATAATAGAGTATAAAAATATCACATAACCAATGACTAATCAATGAAATATAGTAAAGATCAATATCGAAATGCAGACAATAAACTGTACTCGCCTGTGGTCCTCTGCTGGTGAAACCGACAATCTGAACTACTCAATGTGCCACTATAGTCAAACCCGTACAACAGTCCCCGGAAGCTGAAATAAACAATACCAATGATCTCAGAATAGTCCAATTAGATAGGATTGCCTGTCCTTTCGTCCAATTCTGGACACAGGGGCAAAACGGTAATTTTGGGCCAAAACGGTGTCCGCCGTTGGACCCGCTTTGCACCGAAAAGCGTGCCAGAGTCAACGGTCTCTAAAGTCGTCAAACTACATGTCTACGGATCCAATTTTCCGATACGAACCCAACTGTATGTCCAGAGTTGGATTCCGGCGGGTCGTGCACAAAATCGCCCGTTGAGTGGAACCGCGGGACCCGCAAAACGACGATTTTTCCAACGGTCTCAGAATTGGACCAAACTTGGCATACAGGACCAGAAAAATGATACGGTCCTGCTGGCGCAAGTTTTGTCTCGATCTGACGAGCGTGCACAAAGTAATTGGAGAATTTACAAAGTGTACGATACGGTGAATTTCGATGGATACGTATCAAATTCGTCGTGCACACGCGACCAATTTGAATTCCGTCAAAGCCCACACGACCACGTAACCATTATGCAGCTTTCGATGCGTTTGGTTCACGACCACGTCGTCCGGATTGGCGTGACGCACGTCGTGTGGAACAATTTTCTAGTTTTTAAAACAGGTTTTTGGGAAACTTTTGGATTCGATTTCTCAACGTATAGTCGATGATTTTTGAATCCACAAGAAGGGTCGTGAAGTCCTATAGGTTGTCTAAATATGTGTTCAAATAGTTTTTCAAATACTGTACGGGATCGATCAAAATCGATCTCTGAACGTGGATGGTTGGACTGCATTACTGTTCTGTTTACGAACAGATTTTGGTCGAGTTTAACGTCGTTTTTCCGACAACCTAGGGCATCTAGTTACCATGTATTTGAAGGGAAGTAAAGTCGGTTATGTAGGCTTCATACCAGAGTTGGAAGATCGAAAAACGGTTGATCGAGCGAGGCGTGACGGCGCCACGAAAACCGATTCTCGTGCGGTGTTGCTGCTGTCCTGTTCACACGCACACTTCCGGCGCGCGCACGTACTGCGGCGTTCGTCTGTGGCCGGCGGCGGCCCTGTGGTGGCGCGCGGCTGCGCCTGGCCATCGGGATGTGGTGGTGCGGCGTTTTGACATGGGTTTTAGGGTTTGATGTGTTGTTTTGCTCGACTTCTTCGGTTATATATACATTTGTATATATATGCAGTCGGCTTGATACAGAGCCGAGGGCTCTGGTTCTCAAATCTATACACAGGTGTTGGGGACTTGGGGTCAGGCCGGGCTGGGCCTGACCTGGTCGGGCTGGGCTTGGCCTGGCTCTTTTCTTTCTTTTCTTTTTTTTTTTTTGTAAAAAAAACTAATATATCCATATATATCGTGACTTGATTGAGAAAGGGGTACAATATAGATGTCTAGTAGATAGAGAAGTCTACTTTTCCCAGGAATGAGGAGTTCCTTAAAATTGTTACTCTCTTTCAGTATTAATAGATAACTATGTTGGTTTCCTTGGGAGTTCTTCATTTGTTTGTTTATTTTTGTTACTGTGATAATTACTTGCAGGTTACACTAAATTCCAAGAGTCTATCTACTGTCTTAACTATCACCAACACAGACAGGAAGCCAAGTATCTATATGCCTGATAAAATATTATAAAGTTCTGATATATAGATTAACCATATAACTCAAATCTGACAGACTGGCTGACAGTATACTTATACGAAAATAATTATGTAATGCAGTGCTAAATGAGAAGGGCTAAACATATCCAATTATCCATATATATATATATATATATATATATATATATATATACACATATTAATATATACAATTATCCATATATATATACATATAAATATATACAAATAGCTATATATACATATAAATATCTACAAATATCCATTTATATCTATATACACATATTTCCATCTACATATTTATGTATACGTACACACACGTATATATATGTCGTTATATATATACATGTGCACACATATTTATATAATATTATATATTTATATATACGTACAAATATACATGCACATATTTTTTTTATAATATATATTTATATACAAATACAAATATACACCTGTATAATATATATATTTATATACATATACCTACATACTCACGTATATCTATATACACATTACATATATGTCCTCAAACATATATATCTATATATATATATTTTATATACAAATATATATACCTTATTTACTTACGAATATATTCCTATATATTCATATCCTTATTTGCACCTGTATCATATATAGACTTAACACTCTATCGTTCCATATTTTTGATATACAATCTATTTTCAGTCTAGGGCCTATTGTATAGAGGTGACTGCATATAATAATATTTATTTGACAAAATAATATAACCCATAATAATAAAATAATATTGAATAATAATATCCTCGATAATATTGATAATAAATAATAATAAAAATAAAATTTCTGGAAGGAGAGCTACAGAAGATACGCTTAACTGCGCACAAATGTGATTTCTTAGGATTAGCTTGAAAACGTGCACATAATTAGCAAATACTAAACATAATGTCTGGTCGACTAGCAGTCAAATATAGTAAGCTACCGATCATACCTCGATACTTACGTATGTCGACAGGTTTGCCTTGTTCATCAATATCAAGCTTGGTTGAAGTCGCCATTGGAGTGCTAAGTGGTTTTGTTGTTTCCATGTCGAACTTCTTCAATAGATCCTTTGTGTACTTAGCTTGATTTATGAACGTCCCATTGTTGGTTTGTTTGATTTACAGCCCGAGAAAGAATTTTAGCTCTCCCATCATGCTCATCTCAAACTCATTCTGCATACACTTTGAAAATTCTTGACAAAAAGATTCATCAGTAGATCCAAAGATAATATCATCTACATAGACTTGAATCAAAAAAATATTATTATTCAAAGACTTTATAAACAAAGTAGTGTCAACCTTTCCCTTTGAAAAACTGTTATCAAGTAGAAAAGTGTTTAGACGATCGTACCAAGCACGAGGGGCTTGTTTCAAACCGTATAAAGCTTTCTTCAACTTGAAAACATATTCAGGAAATTTGACATCAGTAAAACCGGGTGGTTGAGCTACATAAACCTCTTCTTTTATAAAATCATTTAAAAATACGCTTTTGACATCCAATTGAAATAACTTAAAATTATGAAAATATGCAAATGCACATAACATGCGAATGGATTCTAATCTCGCAACTGGGGCATAAGTCTCATCGTAGTCGATACCTTCTTCCTGATTGTATCCTTGAGCTACGAGTCGAGCCTTATTACGAGTCACTAAACCATTCTCGTTCAGTTTATTTCAGAATACCCATCGGGTGCCAATGACCGGATGATCAATAGGTTTGGGAACAAGTTCCCAAACTTGATTCCGTTCGAATTGGTTTAATTCCTCTTGCATAGCATCTAACCAAAAATTATCACTACATGCTTCATCAATATTTTTGGGTTCAAACTGCTAGATAAAAGCAACACAAGAAGCTATATCTTTATTAGAGGAACGAGTACTTACACCTTTGGTAATCTCACCAATTACTAAGTCCTTTGGATGACTAGCCAAGAATCTCATCTCTTTTGGTGTAGTCTCAGGATTGCTAGTTCCGGCTTCTTTGCTTGGAGGTTCATCTGATGCCTGATGTGATGGTTCTGTATCTTTGTGTGAAGGTTTTGCAGTGGCTGTACTTGGTGCGATTATGTCTTCATTGTCATTATCGTCTAAGTGTTGATTTAGCTCATCAAACTTGACGTTGATAGATTCTTCAATGATCATGGTTCTTTTGTTGAAGACTCTATATCCTTTGCTCTTTGCTGCATAACCTAAAAATATACCTTCATCGGCCTTTTCATCAAATTTACTCAAATTATCTTTGGGATTAAGAATAAAACATTTACAACCAAAGATTTTGAAATAATAAACATTTGCCGTTCTATCAAACCATAATTCATAGGGAGTCTTCTTCGATATAGGTCGAATTAGAACCCTATTGAGAATATAGTAAGCTGTATTTACAGCTTCAGCCCATAAATATCTAGTTAGACTAAACTGGTTTAACATAACTCTAGCCATTTCAGATAGAGTTCTGTTCTTACGTTCCACAACTCCATTTTGTTGCGGAGTCCTAGGGCAAGAGAATTCATGCAGATAACCGTGTGTGTCACAAAATTGCTTGAATTCTGCATTCTCAAATTTGCCGCCATGATCACTACGAATGCGAGTAATCATGAACCCTTTTTCATTCTGTAATTTCTTGCAAATGGTGACGAATTCTGATAATGCATCATTCTTGCGTGCAAGAAAATAAACCCATGTATATCTAGAGAAATCATCTATAATAACAAATGCATATAACTTACCACCTAGACTAGAAATTCTGCTGGGTCCAAATAAGTCCATATACAATAATTGTAAAGGTCTAGTGGTACTTACAGCGTTCTTGGATTTGAATGCGGATTTGGTAGCTTTGTTCTTTTCACATTCACTACATACCGTATCCTTCTTGAAAGAAATATCTGGTAAGTCGCGTACCAACTTCTTCGTAGATAATCTTGAAATTGTATCCATGTTTGCATGACCGAGTCTCATATGCCATAGTTGACTCTCAATACTTTTGGCCATCAAACATCTACCTGCTGTGTTAGCATCTTCTAACAAATAGAATACATATATATTGTCTTCCCTAATACCTTCAAATATAGTACTGCCAGTTGAACTATCAATAATAGTACATTTATCTTTTACAAAGTTAATGCCATAACCGTGATCAGCTAAATGGCTTATGCTGAGCAGATTATGTTTTAACTCGGTAACAAGACAAACATCTTTAATCACTGGATAGGGAGCCTTACCAATGTCACCGATACCGATTATGTACCCTCTCAAATTATTATCGAAGGAGACGTATCCTACTTTATTCATCTTCGTCAGTGTTGCAAATAATGAAGCATCACCGGTCATGTGCCGTGAGCAACCGCTGTTGAGGATCTATTTGCTCATAGCATGTGAAGGGTGTCCCACCTACAAAATAATTTACAGATGAAACTTTTGGTACCCATTTTTTATAGGGTCCTGACTGGTTAGTTTTCGGTATCCATGCATAAATATTTAAATCTACTAGCTTTCTGATTCTACATGCAGAAGATATATTACCAATGAGGCCACAATAATGACATTTAGCATGTTGAGTGTTGAAAGTAGTGTAAGGTGCATGATTGGTAGGTTTTGGTTTTCTAGTATAGAAGAATGCATGCCTATTAGTCTTCTTGGGCATAGTCTTGGTATGGTTTGGTCTGACAGTGTTGGGCGTGTTCCGATGATTTGGTAATTGACACGTGTTAGAATAGGAAGCAGCAACTTCAGGCCGTTTTCCTAAACTAATTTTCAACCTTTTGGAAGTGTCATATAATCTAGTATAGTCAGATGTAAGTGATTCTAATCTGACCTGTGCACACTGGAGACTCTTTCCCTCCTTAGATAGGTTTTCCTTTAACAGGACAATAGTTTGGTCTTTTTCTTCGGATAGCTTAACAGTCTCGTGTAACAACAATTTAATAGAAGAAAGTACACCAGACTCATTTGAAGAGTCATTATCTCTAACCTGATCTAGTAGGTCGGTAAGTCTTCCTATTTCACCTTTGTACTCTTTAAGTACCTTCTTAGAGGTTTCATATTTACTACGCAGTTTCCTGTAATCATCTAACAGTTCACTGAAAGCCTCTCCTAGTTGCTCAAAGGTGAAATCATCATAAGGGTCAAATAGAGGATTAGTGATTACCTGATCGCAAGCCATCAAGCACACATTTGCAGCGTCATCTGATTGTTCATCTTCTGAGTCGCTGGCTTCACTTTCATGCCATATGCTTGTGTTGGCGTACTTTCTTTATGTTGATTTCTTCAGGTAGCCTTTGTCATATTTGTTGTTTTTCTTTGATGATGATGCTGAGGGACAATCTTTCTTCATGTGTCCTTTCTTCTTGCATCCGTAGCAAATAGGATCTTCCTTGTTGTTATTGTTGTCTTTGCTGTCCTTTGTTCTTCTGTTAAATCTCATAAACTTCTTGAACTTTCTTACCAGAAGAGCTTGATCTTCAGAGTCAGAGTCGCTGTCGTCGGAATCATCTTCGATGGTTCTTCTATGTTGAGCCTTGAGAGCGATCGTCTTCTCTGACTTTTCCTTTGGTGTAGCATCTTCAAAGTCTTGAAGTTCTAACTCGTGAGTGAGTAGCTTACCCATGAGTGTTTCTAGAGACATTGTTGAGAGGTCGTTCCCTTCAGTGATTGCTGTAGCCTTTGGAATCCAGTTCTTTGTAAGGGCTCGTAGAAGTTTACGAATCTTCTCATGGTTACTGTAATCCTTTCCTAGTGAGGACAGAGGATTTATAATATCTAAGAATCTTGTAAACATCTGAGTGACTGATTCACTTGGCTTCATTTTGAACGCCTCATACTCCTGAGTAAGTCTGCTGATCTTTGACTCCTTAACTTGTGTTGTTCCTTCGTGGGTTACTTCGAGAAGTTTCCATACTTTGTTTGATGTTGTGCAAGTAGATACCCTGTTGACTTTAGTTCTGTCTAAAGCACAAAATAAAGCGTTAATAGCACGTGCGTCAAGACTGGCCTTTTTTTTTTCCTTCCTCTGTATATTTGTCATTGGGTTTTTCAACTAAAACACCATCAACATTAATACGAGGTGGCTTTTTATAGCCATCAACTACAGACCATAAGTCAAAATCAAGAGATTTCAGAAAGAAACTCATACGTGTTTTCCAATAAGTGTAGTTTGTGCCGTCAAACAGTGGAGGTCTGTTTGTGGCTTGGCCTTCACTTGTGAATTTCACAGTTGCCATGTGTAATGTTGTGATCTATATAAAAATTGAATATAACTGCAATTTTATCTTACTTTACCTGTATAACCCGCTTTGGTATACCTCTAGATGGAGAGCCTGCTTATAGAGAACCCGCTCTGATACCAATTGTAGGAACGAAATCGTAAAGCAGAATACTTTAGAGGGGGGTGAATAGAGTAGGCAGTGGAATATTGCTAATTAAAAAATTGTTAGCAGTTAGATCACAGATAAAATAATAATCATAAAAGTAAATGACAGAATTTAAAAGTGATAAGAAGACAAACGCAAACACCGAGATTTATACTGGTTTCCCTTTTGTGAGGACTAGTCCAGTCGGAAGAACTCTAGCTTCCAGTTGAATCCACTATTGGAAAATCCTGCAAGTTTTCATACGAAGTCCTTGCAACTTCTACAGACGTGAGCTTTGATACGAAGAACTCGACCAACTTCAATTGTGAAAAGTTGAATCTTCTATCAAGCCTCTGATTACAATCGCTCTGAAACTTCTAGACCGTACCGCACTGGCAAATCGACTAGAGGATTGTAACTGGCTTGGGATTTGAAAATGAAAGCTTTTAAGAACTTTTGGAAGAATGTAAGCTCAGGAAGAGAAGAGATTGAAAGTGAATTGGTGATATAAAATGATCGAAATACTTCTCTATTTATAGTTTTTCCAAAGACAGAACTCTGACAGAATTCGGGCAGAATTCGGACAGAACTCTTTGTAACAAACCGTAACTGAAGGATGACCAAGTTCAAAAACCCAACGTTTACTAACGTTCCAAATGGCCGAACTCTGGCCGAACTCGGCCCGAGTTCTCCTGGGGTTCTGCCAGTTCATTTATGGAGAAAATAAATTTTGGCTTTTTGAACAATCCTTCAGAAGCTTTTTGTAAAAAGAATGTTTTTCAAAAACATAGGTCATTTGTAAAAGAATAGGATAGTTTTGAAAAGCGTTTTAGGATAGACTATTTGCCAGTATTACTCGGTGTACAATGTATTCCTAGACTCAACAAAATGAAAAATTATATTGCTTAACAGGAAGTATATTCTGAATGACAAACAGCTTCAATCTTGAACATTGTTGATATCCATTGTTGAGCAGTGTCAAAAATATCGTAGTTAAACATCTGAGTTGACTTACATTTATATCGAGACAGAGTTTGATCAATTATTAAAATCAGGTTTGACCATGACCAATGGGCCAACAGTGACCACCAGGCGTAACCAAGGCAATGAGTGGGTTTTCCTTTGTTCTCCCACTTTATTGTAATTTTTTTTCTTTTGAGGCGTTTAGCCGGCGAGCACGTGTTAGCTCGTATTGCACTTTACTCACTGTTTGCCTACGGGCTGTAACATGATTAACGAATCCTAGGGTTGATCATGTATGGCTGAAACTCTTGCTAGTCTTCACATTTTGTACGACTAGCTTCATAATCATCCAAATATGTAATGTATGGGATGCCTTACTATTGTCTATTTGATCCTCTAACATCTTGCAACTGCTATTCCTTGCATGAGATTGAGACAATAGGCTTGTTTATGACCATAAGAGACTGATGGCGTGTAGTTAAACCCTCATGCATCTAGACAGCCGTAAACGTATAGCAGGGTGTATTTTATTTCAATATACGTAGCTGGCTATGTATGCCCTCGCTCTCCAGTATTTTGGTTCTGGAGCGTTACATGGTTTAAGTGGTCGCCCATGTAGGTCTTGTGAATCAAGATATGTGAGGGTTTACCGAATATATGTCTCAATCAACACTCGCCCTTGATCTCTGCTCGTATCCTCTGAATCCCTGAATTCTTGACCTGATCACATGCTTGTATCTTTGATCTATCCTGGTCCTTCTTTATTGTTTCCTGTGTCGTCTTCTTTAGCGATATTATTCCTGGTCTTTCCGATCGGCAAGGCGGAGCACCTTCCGTGGGCCAGCAGCAATTTGGAGATCAAGCCCAGCATTCAGGAGTAGCCTCCATAGTCATGCCTACTGGGGGTCAAGTGTCACGACCCGCACCCACCGTGAGGGTACGAGTACGTAACAGCGCCCAGCCTATATCGCAATGTCGGCGGTAGAACGCTGTCCTAGGTCAAACATCTAACAATATATAAGGTACCTGTACAGTATATACACTCCGAATGGAGGTGACATAGTAATAAAGTCTCAATCACATCTAAGGTGGAATATGGTAAAAATAGATAGATATGAACAGAAGGAATCCATAGAGGTACAATCCAGATAAAAACTAAGTGTCTATGATATATCTCCACAAACATCCAAAAGAAACAACTCCCAATATGTACAATAATGTATCAATGAGAAAGACAAGTAAGAGTCTAAGCTATCTATACTAAGCAAGGGATATCATCCTCAGCAGCTGCCTGAACCTCCCCAGGGGTCCGGTCGCGAGTGTCACCTAGGCAAGCTCCAAAGTAAGGGGTGCAGGGTTCCTCATCATCCTCTGTAAAATTTTCAACAGGTCCAGTCAGGACGGGAGCGAGCACAAAACATCTCACGCAGTTCATATCAAGTTAGGAAATATAAAGCATGTAATAGAGTAAGTTACATAAAATGCTGAAAGAAGAATGTATATGAAAAATAGTAGAGATTTGATAACAGAAAATATCTATATATGATAAGTAAGAACTGTAAGCCAACTGTGATTTAGAGTACAATATGGTTATGTAAACGGTCTAGGACAATGCAATGGTAACTCCATTGTACGTGAGTGTACAATAGACATATATAATAGTTATACAATGTTGCATAATAGAATTTGAGTACATAACCAATTCTACTCTCCCTCCCCAATCAATACACAAGGATCCACTCCAGTTACGTTATCTTGTATAATAGTGAACAATGTTATACAATAGATGTACAATGTTATACAATAGATGTACAATGTTATACAATAGTTGTACAATGGTCTATCCTTGGAACTCATTTGATAATGAGAGTACAATATACACAATGAGTATACAAGGATAAGGGTATTCAATAAATACAATATGTAAGTGAAACGCACATCACAATATGTATTTAGTGAATACAAGGGGATAACATCTCAAAAGAAGATCCATATAGTACCAATCCGTGATAACAATCGTGTCAGCATCAAGTACAGTAATCTAGAGCAAGAATGTAAATCTAGACAAGTATGAAATGGTCAGAGAATGTACTCGCCTGATATCCTGAGTGTCTGAAGAGAATATACTATCCGAGGAGTGGTGTCTGTCTCCTATAGAACAGTATAAGTCACTATAAGTCTTAAAAAATGATAATAAGATGCATTACAATGCATTCTAAATGAATCTAGGTCAATCTAGGTCAAACCTAAGTCACACCAAGCTAAACTAGGTCATACTGAGCCAAACTGGGTCACACTAGGACAACCAAGGTCAAACAAGGTCACAGGAAATCAATCCAAGTCAAACTAGGTCAATTTGGGTCAAGGGTTGACTTATAGTTGACTTTTGGTCAAAAAAATCAACTCTGGTCAACTCTGGTCAACACTGAGTCAACCCTAGGTCAAACAAGTCACATGTTGACCAACTGTTGACTTTCAGTCAATTGGTCAACTCTGGTTTGGTTTCGGTCAAATCTAGTCGCTTAAAGGCTAAGTTTGACTCTCGGTTGACTTTTGTTGACTTTTGGTCAAAATGGTCAACCGACGTCAAAATTAGTCTAGGAGCACTACATTTGATCATTACCAACCAAGGAAACCAAGTTCTAACTCTATCTTAGACTCCAAACTCAAATACCTATATTACCCTTACCAAGGTAATCCCGATACCTTGCCCAATATAAAGAAAACCCCGCTAATACCCAAGATACTAGCCTAGGCTTCCTAGGGTAGTTAGATACTATCCTATCTAAGGGTTACCTCCCAAGATACAGAGGTTTCCTAGGTATCTAACTCATCTTAGATCACATGTTGGTTATCTACCCTTTACCTTACCATGATATCACATATCACTCTCACATCTCCCTAACACTCACTCACACACAACACTCATGATACCACACTCATGTAGGCCTTCCTACAGGTTATTAGCTATACTCATATATCACTCACACTCACAAATACATATATAAACTCACACACACAAATATAGATATATGTAGGCTCACATACACAAATACATATAGGCTCACACACACACACACACACACACACACACACACACACACACACACACACACACACACACACACACACACACATATACAAGGCTCACACACATGTGTATAGGGCTGTCCATTTAGAACATATAAGGGGCTGTTTTGGCTGAGTCAATAGGACAGGAAATTGGGACTGTTTGAGGGTGGTTTAGGGGTGTCAAGTTGAAGGCTGATGTGGGGGCTAGAACATGATGGTTAGGGACAGGTTTTGGGCCTACAATGGCTGTCAATGGGGGAAAACTATATAGGCTAATTTAATGTGGTTGATGTGGGCTGCTCAAGGACTGTTTAGGGACTGAGTTTAGGGGGCTTCTATAGGGGTGTTTAAGGACTCAAATACCTGTCAATAGGACAGCCAAGAAGGGGGTTACATGGACTGAATTTCAGGGCAGCATATAGCAGGTTTTGGGACTGAATTTGTGGTGTTTAGGGACAGCCATTAGATGCTGATTTCAGGACTGTATTGGACTGTTTTTGGGCCTGCCATGGGATGGTTGTAGGCTGGAATGAGGACAGGTTAAGGGGCTAACATATGGCTAATTTTGTGGGGGTGACTGACATTGGACAACAATAAGTATGGGTTTAAGGACAGCCAACATGGCTTGCAAATGGTCTGTTGGGGACTGTTTTGTACATGTTAGGATAGGGTTTTGAGTGGTTTGAAGGGCTGGAAATGTGGGGCTGTATAGGGTGAGTTTGGACAGGGAATGACAGGTTTATGGGGAGCCATTGGCTGGAATTTGAAGCAAGGGGGACGTCACATGGCTGTGGGTTATGGGGCCAATTGGATAGGTATTTGGGGACTGATATTGAGTGCTACTTAGGACTGATTTGTGTGAAATGTTAGACTGAAATGAGGGGCTAACAAGGGGCTAACCATGGACTGTTTGGGGGGGCAGCCATGACAGTTTTTAGGGACTGGTTTAGAGCTGTGTTAGGGCTGAATGTAGGGGTGTAATGTGGGGGTTAACAGGGACATACATGGGATTGTCAATGGGGTTATACCCCCTACCCAAAATACACCGAATGCAGTGTAATACTGCTAAAAAAAACAACAGTCCCCTGTGGGGACTGTTCTGCTAATATCAGTCCCCTGTGGGGACTGATTTCCTCCCATCCCCTGCTGTCCAAAACAGCAGCATAACTCCCTTTCTTCCTATTCTCTCAAACCTTTCTATACACAACCACACCAACATTCAAACCCACATGCCCACACTATGATTTCTCAATCCCATTCTCTCACAAACCAATTCTCAAACACCACACACACACCAATACTTCCTATTCTTGGCTGACCACTATATCTCACAACCAAACACAAAGTATCACACCACACACACCATAATATATATATATATATATATATATATATATATATATATATATATATAAATATATATATATATATATATATATATATATATATATATATATATACATATAATTTTTTTTTTATATATATATATACCATAATATATATATATATATATATATATATATATATATATATATATATATATATATATATATATATATATACACACACACACACACACACACACACACACACACACACACACACACACAGGAAAACTCATTCCTAAACACATAGAAAATCTGGAATAAAAGTTAGAACAACATTAAATCAATACACAAATAATTTCCCATGTGTCCAAATAGGAGTTTTTCCATTAGGACACGATCCTACACATAGGACACCTCTACAAGTGTCCAAATAGACACGAAATGGACACAAATGGACACAAAACCATGGAGGTCATTCCTATGGGTTCAAAATAGGCCTATATGTATGAGGAAATGGAAAGGAGAAGGAATTTATACCTCCCGATAGATCGAATCGAAGAAAAGCCTTCTCGAAGCGATACCGACACGTAGAGATTCCAAAAGGACACGAACGAGCTCCGACTCCTCCCAAACTTGGGTAGCTCCCTCCTTGGCTTGAATGGAGAAGGAAGGAAGAAGATTTGGTGGAGAAATGGAAGAATTTGGTGGAGAAATGATAGGGATTGCTCTTTAGAAATTTGGAGAAGAACTAGAGAGAGGAAAATGAAGTGGAAAGAAATGACATGAGTCTTTCTCCAACCCCTAGCTAGGGCCGGCCATACATGGCTGATTTCTACCTATTTACAATGTCTAAAATACCCCCACTCTAGCCTATTCTATTAGTAGTAGGAAAAGGGTTTAAGTCGGGGCTAGTTTGGTCATTCCTAAAACACTAATCCAAATAATCCTAACCAAAATAAATTAGCCTAGTCACTAACTAAAATAATTAGCATGTGGGCCATGGCTAACTAGTGTATGGGCCCACTAGAGTCAAAACTATCCCGGGTCCCCATTTCAAGTCGGATTGAGCTGAAATTCGAACCTGACTCAAATAACCCCCAAACAATATCATAAATAATAAAATAAATTTCAAAAATATTTCGAAAATACAAAATGACAAAAATACTCCTGTTCCTGAAAACTGGGGGTGACAAATTCCTCGAAATTAAAACCAAACAATAGTAAAATATCAAAATCACAAGTCGTAATTTTAAATAGTTTAAAAATAATTAAAAAATAGAAAAAAATCTTAATATGAAATAATTATCAATAAATAATAATTATAATTACAAATTTTCAAAATTACCCTCATCTGAAAAACTGGTGTTACATCAAGAGCCACCAGTTCAGCCAGTCCAGCCTGCAGAGCCCGATGATGGCACCTTGGTGGGTCTTATCAAGACATTGCTAGCATCTCAAGATCGTCGGGGCGATGTCCTGCACCAGGCAGTACAAGATGCTCTGAATAGAGGTGGTCATCAAGGGAACCAGGCAGCCAACAACTTCAAGCGTTTGAACCCTCCCTTCTTCGACGGCAGTGAGGATGCGATTACTGTAGATGCTTGGCTGCAGGATACAGAAGTGATTCTAGAAGCGGCAAAGATGCTCGAGAATGAGAAGGTGGCGGTAGTACACCTACAGTTATTGGATCTTGCCCGCAGCTGGTGGGCGGCGCAGGCCGTTGGATTAGTGGCACCTGTTGTATGGACAATATTTCGTGAGAGATTCCAGACCAAGTACTTCGATGTTGTAGCCCGGAACGATCTACAGACGAGGTTTACCAATCTGAAACATATGGGCAGGATGGTCGACGGATATGCGGCCGAGTTTTTGAGACTTAGTCGGTTTGCTTCTACCTTGGTAGCGACCGAGTTCGACAGAGCCCAGCGGTTCCAGTAAAGACTCCACCTGGAGATTTTATTGGTAGTGGAGCAGTTTGAGCATCATACTTTTGATGCGGTATTGATAGCAGCCAGGAGGCACGAGTATACCTCCCAGAGGATCATGGATAGGACCGGAGGTCGGAAGCGATCTTACGGCCAGATGAATCCGTCTTCGGTACCAGACCCGGTAGCCAGGACTTTGACTATTGGAGCTCCAAGACGGGCGGATTCCGTTATGTCGATTCATCATTCGACCCCAGTATTTCCCCAGCAACATAAGTAGAAGCAGTCTTCCGCAATGGGTTGCACTCATTATGGAAAGCCAGGACATGTAGTGGCAGAATGTCGCAAGGCGCAGGGATTGTGCCTGTCTTTTAGGGCAGCGAATCACAAGATAGGATCCTGCTCAAATAGGGGTAGTTCATCATCATCCAACTTTACTAGTCCTTCGGTGAGAGGACCAGCACCAGTCCAGCAGCAGCAACAGTTTTCGAGGCCTTTGCCGCCTCAGTGCCAAGCATTCCAGCAGTAAAACCCCCAGCAGTATGCTCGAGCCCAAGCCCTAATTCAGAGGAGACAGAGAGGTTTTCAGCAGAGGGGACCCGCACCCAGAGGACATGGTCAGGCGATGGCGATGACCGTAGAAGAAGGATTGGCACCAGGTGAGTTAGTGGTAGGTACTATTCTTGTCAACTCCTTTCCAGTATCAGCGTTATTTGATTCTGGTGCATTGCATTCATTTATGTTTGCATGATTCACGACACGGATAGGACTGGAGCCTGAGTCATTATTAGCAAGGCTCAATATACTTACTGGTAACGGTCTTGTAGGAGTAGATAGAGTGTTTTTCTCGTGTCGGATCGTAG
The DNA here is from genome assembly GCA_029216955.1 of Iris pallida. Taxonomy (NCBI): domain Eukaryota; kingdom Viridiplantae; phylum Streptophyta; class Magnoliopsida; order Asparagales; family Iridaceae; genus Iris; species Iris pallida. Next base: position 18,198,941 of record JANAVB010021600.1, on the reverse strand, counting down.
TTAGCGGTAGAGAGTTCTTCGCTAGATTGATAGAGTTTCCGATGGCCGATTATGATGTGGTCTTCGGGATGGATTGGTTAAGGAACCAGTATGCTAGGATAAACTGCTATGTTGGCAGAGTTGTTTTTAGCATTCCAGGCGAGCCAGAGTTTTTCTTTTCTCGAGGCGAAGTTGAACCTTCTCCTCCAGTATTGCGGATGGCAGTAGTAGCAATACAGTTACCCCGGATAGTCGAGGAGTTTCCAGATATTTTCTAGAAGAGTTTCCAGGAATGCCGACAGAGCGAGATATCGAGTTTACTATCGACTTGATCCCAGGGACAGCCCCAGTGTCGGAAAGAGTCTACAGGATGGCACCGTCAGAGTTATAGATATTATACAAGATTATTGAAGAACTCAGGACCAAGGGATTCATTCGTGCAAGTGGATCGCCTTGGGGAGCCCCGATGCTTCTTGTAAAAAAATGATGGTACGTCCAGATTATGTGTAGATTATCGTACCTTAAACTCAGTGACAATCAAGAACAGATACCCTCTCCCGAGGATAGATGACTTGTTTGATCAACTCAAAGGGACGGCAGTATTCTCGAAGATCGACTTGCAGTCAGGATACCATCAGATCAGAGTCAGAGAGCAGGACATCCCGAAGACAGCTTTTAGATCTAGATATGGGCATTGGGAGTTTCTTGTTATGCCATTTGGAGCAACCAATGCGCCAGCTGTATTCATGGACCTCATGAATCGTATTTTTATGCCATACTTGGATCAGTTCATGATTATGTTTATAGATGACATCTTAGTCTACAGCAAGAGTGAAGCGGAGCATGAGCAGCATCTCAGAATTGTCCTCCAGAATCTCCGAGAGCACCAGTTGTACGCGAAGTTCAGTAAATGCGAGTTCTGGCTCGATCGCATTTCGTACTTGGGTCATATCATCACCAGAGGAGGAGTAGAAGTAGATCCCCAGAAGATAGTGGCCATTGAGACATGTCCAGTATCCAGCACAGTGGCGAAAGTTCGCAGCTTTCTTGGATTGGCCGGCTACTACCGGCGATTTGTTTCAGATTTTGCTCGGATTTCAGCACCTATGACCCAGTTGACCCGCAAGGATACACAGTTTGCCTGGACAGCAGAATGTCAGGATTCTTTTGATAAGTTGAAGCGAGACTTGATGACGGCACCCATTCTCATGCTTCCTGCTGGAACCGAAAATTTTTCAGTATATTGTGATGCTTCAGGCAGAGGTTTAGGATGTATTTTGATGCAACATGGGAAGGTAATAGCTTATGCGTCACATCAACTTCGTGATCATGAGAGGAATTACCCAACCCACAACTTGGAACTGGCAGCAGTAGTGTTTACACTTAAGCTTTGGAGACACTATCTGTACGGAGATAGGGTGGAGATTTTTACCGACCACAAGAGCCTGAAGTATGTATTCACCCAGAAGGATCTCAACATGCGTCAGAGAAGGTGGCTAGAGCTACTTGTGGATTATGATGTCAACCTGTAATATCACCCAGGGAAGGCCAATATAGTAGCAGATGCGTTGATCAGGAGAGCCAGAGTTTATTTCCTCACAGTGCAGCCAAAGTTATTAACAGATCTTCAGAAGATGGATATATAAGTGGTCCTTCCTACCAGTGTGACATTGATGGCCAGTCTGCAAGTTCAGTCCAGTATAGTTGAGCGGATCAAATTAGCCCAGTCAACAGATTCTAAGCTTCAACGGCTTAGGACAGAATGTGTAGCAGGGCGAAGACCAGAGTTATGTGTCCATGGGGATGGTACACTTCGACATGGGTGGCGTCTTTGTGTGCCCAGTGGTGATATCAGATAGGAGATCATGGCAGAAGCTCACAGTTCTCAGTATTCGATTCATCCGGGCGGTACGAAGATGTATCGTGATATCCGACAGCATTTTTGGTAGAATGGTATGAAGAGGGAGATAGCCCAGTTTGTCTCTCGATGTTTAGTTTACCAACAAGTTAAAGCTGAGAATCAGAGATCGGCTGGACTTTTTCAGCCCTTGTCGATTTCAGAATGGAAGTGGGAGCATATAACCATGGATTTCGTGACTGTATTACCTAGGTTCCCGGCCGGTAGAGATGCTATTTGGGTTATTATAGACAAGCTCACGAAGGTGGCTCACTTTCTTCCGTTCAGAGTTGGTCAATCGACAGCTCAGCTAGCAGAGATGTACCTCAGGCAGATTGTCAGATTTCACGGTGTACTAGTCAGTATCACCTCGGACAGTTCAAGATTTACATCGTACTTCTGGTACAGTCTGCAAGAGAGTTTGGAAACTCACCTCCAGTTCAGCTCAGCTTATCATCCACAGCCAGATGGTCAGTCAGAGCGTACCATATGAACCTTGGAAGATATGTTGAGATCTTGTACACTCAACTTCGGTGGTTCATGGGAGGATCACCTGCACTTGGTGGAGTTCTCGTGCAACAATAGTTTCCAAGCCAGTATCCAGATGGCACCGTTCGAGGCACTGTATGGTAGGAAGTACAAATCCCCGCTAGCATGGGACGATATTGGAGAAAGGCAGATGCTCGGTCCGAAAATGATTACTCAGAAAGTTGAGGTGGTCAGAAGAGTCAGAGATCATCTTCGCGTCGCACATGATCGCCAGCGCCATTGGGCCGATTCTCATCGGCGCCCCCTTGAATTTTCCGTCGGCGATCATGTATTCCTTAGGATATCGCCTAACCATGGCGTCATTCGTTTTGGCGTACGGGAAAAGCTTAGTCCTAGGTATATCGGGTCATTCGATATTCTAGAACGAGTAGGAGACGTATCCTATCGTCTCGCTCTTCCGCCGTCGTTACGTGAGGTGCATGATGTCTTTCATGTATCCCAATTGCGACGGTATATCCCAGACCCGAGCTACATTCTGGATCATTCAAAATTTGTTGTTGGTACCAACCTTTAGTATGAGGAGAGTCCCGTATCCATATTAGACCGAAGAGAGAAGATACTCAAGAATAAGGCTATCAAGTTAGTCTGTGTTGCTTGGGGTCATCACTCTCTAGGTGAGTAAACGTGGGAGCATGAAGATGATATCCGATCGCGATATCCCGACCTATTTGACTCGTGAGGTATAATGTCTTTCTTATGCCTCATGCCTTCGATTCCTTGCTTGCATGATTGATTGTTTGATTGATTGCTTAGTATAGCTCGTCCTTGCCTCTCTAGCCTCTTAATTAAATTTCGAGGACAAAATTCTTTTAAGGTGGGTAGAGTTGTAGTGCCTGTAGTTCGTATTACGTATTTTGGTATACGTGTACGGAATCCCGACCCGCAATTAGACTTGTCTTGCTTAGCTTGATCCTGCCTTGGTTTATTTTAGGTTCATCCTAGTTCAACTTGTCTTGACTAGCTAGTCTTGGGTTTTGCATTGGCATGGGTTAGTTAGCATTTCCTGGTTCATGTGGTTTATCCTGGCCTTGGCCTGCATTAGGTTCGGTTGGGTTCGGCTTGGTTGGGCTCGGTTTGGGTTGATATGCAAACCACCACCTACCACCCACTCTTGTTCTTTATAAGCCGCTTAACCTCTCTCTCTCTTCCATTAATCCCCATAACTCTTCTTCTTCCTCCATTAACTCTCTCCACCCACCAGAGAGCTTAGGCAAGTGCAACTTGCTTCATGGAGGAACTCAAGTTTTATTGTTCCATTGTCTTCCTCACGAGATTCTAAGACACTTTAGTACTTAACATTTTTAGTTTGCATGATTTATTTCATGTAGATCTAAGTTTGTTGCATTTTTGAATTTCTCGATTTTGATCTACTAAATTGGCTTGTTTTCGAAAACTAATAGTTCTATGTAGAAGACATTCTGATGTTACGCAAGTTTGGTTTTGGAATGGTTGGATTTCATCGAGTCTTGACCGAGATGGGACTTTCTTGAGCTCTTGAGCTTTTACGCCTGCTTGTCTTGGCCTTGGGGAGAAGATGAAGTTTTACGCACACGTTCTTACGTGCTAGCGTAGTATTTAGTTTTACGCACACGTTTTAACGTGCTAGCGTAGTATTTAGTTTTACGCACATGTTCTTACATGCTAGCGTAGTATTTAGTTTTACGCCCACGTTTAACGTGCCGGCGTAGCATTTCCTCCTTTACGCATACGTTTTAACGTGCTGGCGTAGTGTTTCCCCATTCTTACGCACACGTCTCAAACGTGCCAGCGTAGTGTCTCCTTTATGCATACGCATTGCGTGCCAGCATAATCCTTTCTACGCCGAGTTCACTTAAACTCTACGCGGAGGCCACTCCTGCTCACGTAGAGTCGTGCTCGCATAGACTCTCCCTCGCTCGCGTAGAGCCTTGCATGCGTAGAGTTTCACTTGGGTGCTCGTGCGCGTAAAGTTCCGCTTGCATATGGTGCCTGCTATGCGTAGAGTCTTGCGTGCGTAGAGTTTCACTTGGGTGCTCGTGCACATAAAGTTCCGCTTACATAGGGTGCTTGCTATGCGTAGAGCCTTGCCCGCGTAGATTCCCCTCTCGCGTAGGGCTCCCGCTCGCGTAGAAGCGGTCTTTCCTTGGTCTTGCTCGCGTAAAGCCACTTTTACGCTTGGGGCCTCTTGGCCTAGCTTAGAGGTTCGCTAGCTGTCACTACCATATTTCTAGTTTGAGGGTATTTTTGTTATTTTGGGGTTATTTGAATTTATTAGAATTTATTTGAATTTATGAGAATTTTTAGGATTTATTTTAGAATTGTTTGAATGAAGGTTGACTAGGTTGACTTTGACTAGCAATAACCTTGGTAGACTAACCTAGGAGCTAACCCTAGTTGAGTTTGGACTTGGTTAGGTCATGCAACCCTAGTTAGACTAGAGTTGACCTATGGTTTAGTTATTTGACTCAAGTTAGGATATTAAGTCATAAGCCATGACTTATGGTTGAACCAATAATTATTAACTTGGCACAAAGGAGCCCAAAGCCCAACCCATTAGCCATGTGAACCTAACCTAGCCCAATCCATACTTGGCCGGCCACTTAACCTAGTCCTAGGGATTCCCCCTATAAATATTCTCCTAGAAATTAGGGCTAGCCTCTTTAGGAAGAACAAGCTTTAGAAAGAGGTATTATTCTATCTTCATTAATTCATATAAAATCATATTTATTTCCTTTTTCCCTCAAATCAATTTCAATAGGTTCTAAATATAGTGTTCTTGCTGTTGTGGAGTGTTATTCTCAGATTTATATCAATTTGGAGAAGTTTGCTAGCAAGAGGAACCCCCCCCCCCCCCCATTTGAGGCTTTTCTTGCTTTTGGTCACTAATAGGTAAATCTATGTAAAATCCATTAATTTCTGGATTTCTTTGTATGTAGACCTAGCCCTAGGTGTTCCCTAGCCATAGGAATTGATTTCGTGTCTAGGTGAACCCATTTCGTGTCCGTATCGAACACGTATCCGACCTAGGCTTAGGTGTTTGATGAAATGCCCCAATGGGCATTTCGATTTAGTTTTGGAAAAGTAAATGAATAGGAAATTATATTTTGATGTTGCTTGCATGTTCCTGCTACTCGGGATAGATTTCTCTCTGGACACAGTACGAGGACACGTGGGATTTTGAGGACACGTTGGGGCAGTGGCTGACACGACACTCCCCAAGTGGCATGACTCCTTGAGTCGTGTCGGACACGTTCTCCTGCCCGTACTGGGATTTCACTGACAGTTCAGTCGGTTTTATCGGGCACTGATACGCAGTTATAACTCAGACACTGTCACGACCCGCACCCACTGTGAGGGTACGAGAACGTAACAACGCCCAGCCTACGCCACAGTGTCGGCGGTAGAACACTGTCCTAGGTCAATCATCTAACAATATAAAGGTACCTGTACAGTATATACTCTCCGAATGGAGGTGACATAGCAGATACAGTCTCAATCACATCTTAGGTAAAGCATGATAAAATAGATAAAACATGAAATCCAAAAGAGATACAGCAAATAGAAGTCTAAGTGTCTAAGATACACAACCCAGAAATGCATCTCAAAGCTCAAATACAGTAATCCAAAAATAAATACAACTCAAGACAACTGAAATATAGCTATCTAAACAACCTCTAATGTGTCTCCTCTAGGCTAGCAGGCAACCTCCAGGCTATCTGTAAAATTTATCAACAGGTCCAGTCAGGACAGGAGCGAGCACAATACATCTCAACAAATCATAGCAGGTTAGAAAATATAATCATGCAGTAAAGTAAGATACATGATCTGAAGAAATATAGTATGTAAACAGAGAGAGAACTGTAATAGAAATATCTACTATAAATAGAGAACTAACAGTGGCTAATGATGTAGAGTACAGGATAGCACAAAGGAACGAAACAGATTAGCACATGATCTACACTAAAGAGTTTCACATGATCTACACTACTATGGAATTGTTCACATGACTACTAGCACTCCCCCGTTTTCCCCAATCAATATACAAGGATCTAAGCAGGTTATGTTATTGTACATGATATCACATGGGGGCCCATGAAAGGGTGCACATGATAGTATACATGAGGGCTCTGTGAACATGAGAGTACATGATTCACAAGAGTATACATGTATGGTGAAAGCACAGGAGTACATGATGAAAGTGAAACACATATGACACAATGTACCCGATGCTCCCGAGGGGGATAACATCGCATGAAGAGATCCATATAGTACTAATCCGTGATAATGTCGTGACAGCATCAAGTAAAGTAATCTAAAGCAGGAATATAATTCTAAGCAGGATATGAAATGATCAGAGAATGTACTCGCCTGATAACCTGAACAGCTGATAAGTATAGGGGGTCCAACTGAAGCCACATAGTCCTATTTAAAGCAACACATGTTACAAGGTGTTCAAGTTGAAATAAATGAATCTCTACAAGCAATCTATATTATCCTAGGTTCTTCTAAGTCAAATTAACTCTAGGTCAACTCCGGTCAATAATCTAGTCAAACTAGGTCAAGTGTTGACTTACAGTTGACTTTGGGTCAACTGGTCAACTCTGGTCAACAGGGTCAATTCTAGTCTAATTATTAAAGATATAAAGTGTACTTCGTTATTCGTACATCGAAACTTACGACACGCAAATCGAGATGAGATGATCAACGGTAAAGTTGATAATCTTATTATAGTGATCCACGTGTCCATCTTGTCAATTTCAGCGATATGAGATCACTGGAATTGACTGATCTCAGTTTCGTTGTACTAATCCCGAAATACGAACAATATAAGAATTAATTATTAATAAATTATAAAAAGGTTAAACTTAGAGAAATTACAACAAATATTGTCGGACGATGAAATAAATATCGCCAACGTGTCCAGAATGGTCAAATTAGCTAGGGTAGCCTACCCATCGGTCCAATTTGGACACAAGGGCAAAAAGATAATTTCGGATCAAAACGGTATCCGTGTCGGAGTCGTTTTGCACCAAAAAATGTGCAAGAAAACAAGTCTATAAAATATAGCAAATTATATGTCCACAAAATCAGAATGACGATACGAACCCAACGGTATCTCCAGAATTGGATTCCGTTGACCCGATCTCAATTTGGTCCGTTGACCAGAACATAGAATTCCGGTTTGCACGGAAATGCATGCCAGAGCCAACATTCTCAAAAATCAGCAAACTATATGTCAACGAGTCCAGAATGACGATACGAACTCAACGGTATATCCGGAATTGGATTCCGATGAGCCGATCTCAAAATGACCCGTTGACCAGGATATTGGTATCCGACTTGCACCGAAATGCGTGCCGGATCCAATGTCTACCAAAACCTAGCAAATTATATGTCAATGAGTCCAGAATGACGATACGAACTCAACGGTATATCCGGAATTGGATTTCGATGAGCCGGCGTCAAAAAGTCCCGTTGACCCGGACTGTGGGACCTACTTTGCACCAAAAATGTGTCAGGGCCCACGTCCTCCAAATCTAACAAATTTTATATGAAAACATGCCAGAACGACGCCACGAGTCTAATGGTGGTGTCAGAAATGAAATCTAGAGTCCCGCATTCAAAAATGGAATTTTACAAGTTGGAAATTACGAATTCGGACGGCCAACTTTGGCGTCGAATTCAACCAATCAAACAAGCTCACAATACAACGCAACTGGAGGAGTAGAAAGAGGGTTATACCAGATTCGCACAGGAACAGGTAGCACGTCAAACGGAGCTGCGGTGGAGGAGGTACAAGCTGACGAAGTTGACCCCGCAAAACTGTCCAAAATTAATACAATTTAAACGGTCAACTTGGTGGCCGGTTTTGATGTATCAAACGATAAAATCAACGGCTAAAAATTGACAGGAGTGAAGGTGGATATACCGAGATTACGACGGAGCGAAGAAATCGTCGATCCAACGGTCGAATTTCCAGGAAAACGTGCGCAAAGTCGCTGCGACGGAACACGAAATCTGGATCGTTCCCGCGCGCGTTACGATGGAACTTCGTGCGAAACGCACGAATCACCTCGACGGCGCGTCCCGAAGGACGGTGGCCGCCATGGGAGAGTTCGCCTGAGTTTGTCGAAGGGGGGTGCCCACGACGACGCGTGGCCGGCGACGACGGCCGCCGTGGCCGCGCAACTGCCGCTGCAACTGTTTGCTGCTGCTGTGCCGCACGCACCGTACGGTGGCCGGCCCGACCAGGCGGCGCGGCGGCGCGTCTAGTGGGGCATGGCGGCGGTGAGAGGCCGGTGGCCGGCGAAGCTCCGGCCAGGGGCTCGGGCTAAGGTGAGGTGGTGGAATGAAGGGAAGATGATGGTGGTGGTCGGGTTGCTATGGTGTTGGAGGTGGTGGCTAAAATGTGGAGAAGAAGGAGGAGGGAAGGAGGTGCTGGTGGGTGGCGCTGGTGGCCGGCGGCGAGGCCACACCGGAGGAGGCTGGGGTCGGGCCAGCCAAGGAGTGAGGAGTTGGGTGTGCTGTGCGTGTGTTGGTTTGAGAGGGAAGAGAGAGAGAGAGATAATGTATGTGGGAATTTAATTGTGTGTAATAAAGAGAGGAGAGAGAAAATCTACTCCCTCAAAGTTAGGGCCGGCTGCTAGGGGGTGTTGGGGATATTGGTATGTAGGAAATGAATAGAGGAGATTAATTAGGGGAATCAAATGGCTAGAATTTTATTATAGGAAAAAAATAAGGTTATTCCGATAGAATTAAATCAACAGAAATTTACACTCAAAATTTGGAATAGAAAACTAGGTATTGAATATTATTTTTGGACACGAAAAAATGAGGGTGTCACGATGGAGGGTAGCACAAAGCTGGACTGGACTTGGTGGAGCCAGATTGGGTCTAAATCCGACATTATAAAAAATCGAATAAAAATAGGTGTTGATGATAGTGAGTAAATAAGTAGCACATGGTGATTCCAATAAATAGGACACAAATGTCATGCGGGTAGTAGGCTCAATGTGGGCCATGTCCATAATTGGGGCTGACAGGTTTTGGTCGACAGGGTACCCACAAATCAAGTTGGAAAATGAATGTGACACCGTGGGGTGAAATAAAATCGGGTCACGTGTCAGAAAAGTTGTGTGAAGCAAATGGAGCACAAAATGGCGTGTCTGAGTGGGACACGAAAGTCATGGGTGAGGAGCGTCTCGAGTAGATCATGCATGAGAAGTTTGTTTGAAGAAAATAACTGGTATTGTGCTCCCAATTCGAAAGTCACGGTAACGTGCTAAAAATGATCAAGGAGAAGAGTGGGAAAATTAATTAATGATCAGATGGTCTAATTCGACCCGAAGTTCTGCGAAGCAAAAAGAGTACAAGGAAACAAGTTTGAGTGGGACACTATATACCATCATGAAGGTAATCTTGTCCACTACAAAACTAGTGAAGAAGATTTCCAGAGTTGAACATCCATGACACTCCAAATATCAATAGCACGGAAAAGTACACTTACAGATAAATAAACAGAATAAATTATTTATTGAAACTAAACAATCAGAAAAAAAAATCAACCCAAAATTTAGGGTGCTCACAGACACGGGGATGCTTTGACTCAGTACAGACACCTAGACACGAAGGCCTATACTAGGAGTATCCCTGTGCACGAGCACGAGGATTGGGTTGCACTGTGTTGAGTGCACGACACGCGTGCACTCGTGCACGACAGTGCACTGAACTGTGCCTGTGTGCACTATTTTGGGTTTCTGGGATTTGGACACGTCTGTGTCGTGTGTGGTGGACACGAATTGGACCCTAAGACACGTGCACAAGTGTGTTTACTATTACCAACCATTAGATTAGTATTTTAGTTTGTTTTCAATTTCAATTTGCAGTTTCCCCTAAATTCCTGATACATACCATTTCTGTATTTTTCCAGTTTTGAAATATGAATTTTGGCAACCTGTTTTACCTATTTAAATGCTGTGAAATGGTGGTTTTAAACTCTAATGTCATTCTCCTATAAGTGATCTACTTGGGTTTCGATTTTGAGGTTGTTTGGTTGTGTTTTGACATCGAAATGGGGGTTTGAAATATTGGGCTGAAAACTGTTTATTGATGAACTGAAGTGTCAAATATCTGGGACTGTTGTGAAAGTATTGAAATGGTTTCCTTCCTTCACATTCCTGTACACCCTCACTGTTCAGTCACACACTGTTTTGCAACTCATTCACACACACACACACAAACACTCTCACACCCTTTCACCCTCTTCCTATCCCTCACTCCCTAACACACAGTTTCACACACACCCTACACTATGTACACAGTCACACACACTCAGTTTTCACCCCACCTGAGAGCACACATGCCTACACCTATTAGCTAAGTCACATATCTCCTCTCATGAATACACACACTCTATTTCCTTGTATACACACACACACTTGGCCTTCCCTTTCTCTATATACCTATACATGTATGTATATATTATGAGTATATCTATTTATGAATGTTTATATATATATATATATATGTATACATCTAAGTAATGTGAATATATATATTATATATGAATATCTATATATATATGTAATATAAATATGTGTGTGTAATGTATATACCTATCTACATGGCGTATCACTATGCTTCATTGGTTCATTGATCACTTGTGACATATACTCTTATGATCACAGAGTCTTCCTTGAATCCTTATCCCATTTATTGGGTCTCCTAGAATCTCCTAGAATCCCTATTTATGGGACATCCATGTATCATCCTTCGGGGGCCTTTGCATGGAATAATAACATAACCTCGTTGGATCCTTGTGTATTGATTGGGGGTACGGGGGAGTAGAAGTAGACATGTGAATATTATCCAAGTAGTGTAGCATCAGAATCTTTCCATAGTGTAGCATCAGAATCTCCTATGCCATTTACATGTCTATATTGTACTCTGACTCACTAGCCACTGTTAGTCTCTATTTATAGTAGATATTTCTATTACAGCTCTCTCTCTGTTTACATACTGCATTTCCTTCAGTATCTATATCTTACTTTACTGTATGATTATATTTTCTAACCTGCTATAAACTGTTGAGATGTATTGTGCTCGCTCCTGTCCTGACTGGACCTGTTAAAAATATTACAGAGGACGAGGAGGAGGCCTGTGTGGATACCTTCTATGGGACAGCCCTAGACGACACATGTGAGCTGGACTCTCAGGAGGACCCAGCTCTAGCTGATGACCTTACCCCCATTGGCTAGACTAGCTTAGTTAGGCCTATCTTATTTATGTTGTCTTGAGACTGTTTTAGTTAGACTTTATTCTGTTTGGAGATTCTGAGTTGTATATATTCTTTCATATTCAGTAGCTGGGATTTGTACTCTAGATATTTGCTGGGATGTTATCTTAGACTATTTTATCATCTGTATTTCCTTGAGTTCTATATCATATCATGCTTCCTCTTCCTTAGTTGTGATTGAGTTTACTTCTATCATGTCACCCCCATTCGGGGAGTATAAACTGCTTAGTATATTATTGCTAGATGTTGTGACCTAGGACAGCGTTCTACCGCCGACACTGCGGCGTAGGATGGACGTACCCACGTCTCATGCCCTTACTCTAGGGTACGGGTCGTGACACTAGCGTAGAGTCTTGAGCCCCCTTTTTTGCGTACCCAATTGTCTTTATGTCCTTGCACTTTTTATGAACTTGATAATCACGAATTGAATGACATAACTGGACTGATAATTCTACATGGCACGGTATAACAAGTGAATTGACATAACATGACATGACATGACATGGCATGACAAGACATGACAAACAAGCCTGATGGGAACTATTGAATCCTGTTGCGACGGCTAGCATGACATGACAAGAATGAATAGCCTGGACACCGTGGACGATTGTGTTTGCTCAAATGAACCAATACTGTCTCGCATCATGTCTAGGGCAGGGACCCCTGAGTACCACGGTCAGGGGTACCTACTAAAATTGACTAAGGTTAATAACTAGAATAATCCAGTAGTCATGAAGAGATTTTCCAGCCACAGGCAATCCCGTTATCTGGGCACGCAAGTGGACTTGTAGCCTGCCGACGAGTAGGGCACATTTCCAGCACACTGTCATGTTTTGCACCCTTCATGAACGAATATTCGACCTAGATAACCTGGATGGTCTACAGGGCTTGTGGTTGTTGGAATATCTCATTGCATCTTGCTAGTAACTAGGCATGTGATAACCCTAGTTAGTTAAAGTATCAAGCCGTACTTATTGCTTGGATGGAGTCTAACTCGGTCTAGTCTTGTCCTAATCCTGTACAAGATTGTAATATAACCTGATTGCTTGTTGTCATGCCCCGGTTCCCAGGATGACTCGAGGCACGTGATACATCTCCCCAGGCTACGTAACTGTACAATGAATATCGTATTGTACCCTATGATTGTCGCCTGTAAAGTCCGGGATAGGCATAGATATAAGGCATAATCACAGAAATTCCATAATTTTATATTGCATTCATTTGTCCATAAAGCTACAATTGATCAAGATTCATCAAAACACAAATTATACATATTCGATTCATTGTTCTTCAAAGCACATAATTTACATAATTGAAGGTGTTCTCAAAATAAGCTACATTCCATCCGTTCCTCGTTATTCATAGAGTTGGTTCTCGGTGTACTCTAGATCTCCTTCCTGATCTTCAACAACTTCAACAATCCCTAGTAAACAAAACTAGGTCGTCAATAGGACGAGCAAGCCCTCAGTCAAAGGAGGAAGTATAAATACGTAATGATAAGACAAGTGAAAACAAAATATAGTATCTAGAGAAATTAAACTCATACCTTGTGATATCAGTCAAGAAGTAAGTAATTCTTAGATTAATGTCACAAAGGACACGACAAGATCTTTCTAGACCTAAAATACAATTTAGAGAAACTTTCTGGATCACACATACTCGCCTAGCATCTCAACAGTAACCCCATTTGCCCGGGATCAGGCTCGTACAAAATGGGTTGGTGCTTAGATTCTCTAGCCGTTTGTACTATCACATATTGATGTGATTACAAGCAAGATAACATCATGAGTGTTTTCTGAATCATCTGGGTCGAGTCATCGCATCATGTGTTATAACAAGAAGTTCGTATGACTTGGACTTTTCCAAGAATATCGAACCCATTCATTAGAGAGCTGAGCTGAACTCAGGGCCTGGATATCTAATGAATTAATAAGTATTCTGAGCTGAAAACTCAGGGTAATGTGCAAATGGATAGCTGAGCTGAAACTTACGGCCTGGATGTCCAATTGCGATCAAGAAAGTGTGCTAAGCCTCACCCCGGATATTCGTGTGGTCACACGAACACCGTATCAGGGACTGATCAGTACAAAAAATAAAAAATATATTGCAAAGAAGTCAGCCGGGTGTGATCCAACGGTTTCTCTCCCAAAACCCATGCAACCTATTCTAGACATTCAGACTTCAGAGAAACTATCCCCCAAACGGGAGTCCTAGAAGTCAAGTCGCAATCCAAATAATAGTTTCGTCTTTTCCGAAACTAAAGTAGTCCAAGAAATGTTGGAACCAAGGTAAAATTCTAAGGTATCTAATTGGACATGATTTCCAAGAATCCATCCGATATTATAGATCGGAGATGGATGGTTCCAAGAATCTGGAACTTGAGACAATAGTTTAAAAAAATTTGAAAACTCGAAAAAAGACTATCTCCGAAAATTCTCAAAAATTTCGGCAGTCTCCTTTGTATTTACTGACCCGAAAACATTTTCAAAACAAATAAACACAAAGAATAATATATGGGCACACCGACCCCTTCGGTGGAGCAACCCTCAACACAGGCAACACGCAATTTATATAACCGGGTATGCCGACCCCTTCGGTGGAGCAACCCTCAACACCGGCCACGCATTTACAGAACAAATAAACACAAAGAATAATATATGGGCACACCGACCCCTTCGGTGGAGCAACCCTCAACACAGGCAACACGCAATTTATATAACCGGGTATGCCGACCCCTTCGGTGGAGCAACCCTCAACACCGGCCACGCATTTAAACAAAGGTATGCAAAAATAAAAGCTTCCTTACCTTAGCAAGCAAGTAAGCGTGCAACTATTCTTGGTTTTGCATATACTTTATCTAAACACTAAACAAGTCAAAGACGATATGGGCTATTAGTAATAAAACGAAGCTAAGAAAACTTATTATTTACTATGCACCATATTTAGCTTATTACGGATATAAGAAAGGAAATTGGAAACTTGAAAAGTTAACACACAACTATCCTAGTAAACCGGTATTCGAAGTTATCAACTTTGACCATGTTTTCATGACAAAAGAACATTTTAAGCATAATTAAAAATCCGGACAGATTTGCATATTATGCTAAAAAATAGTTGACAATAACTCCTATCACATAATAAATTGTCTCATGCATCATTGTACCGAATCTTAACTTCTTGAAAGAGCAAAATGAGGTTTCTAAGCATAATCACAATGAACAAGTTATCTAAGTTCAATTTTAACATGCCCAACGCCATTACATACTAAAAACTAACTTTTAGGGGCACAAAATAGTCATTTTGACTTGAGAATTTATAGTTGAAGTTACCTTAATGAACCGGTATCAATAAATACATATTTAGCTATGAGATCACAATAATTATGCCAAATATGTATAATTTTCAAATTTGGACAAAATTTAAATTAAGATAAATAATAATAATGGATAAAACTCATAAATTCTCATTTTAGAGTTATTTTGAAGTACTCTCATGAAACAACAATGTTGGGCTATTTATTTCTTGAATTTAGTATGTATGTAAGTGCATATATATATATATATATATATATATATATATATATATAACCTTGTATGGAAAAATCAACACTCACAATTTGTCTTATGTAGAAGTGTCCAACATTTGTCCAAATTTATACTAATTGTGTATACACATTCATGAACACATGCTACCCAATAATTCCTAAAGTCAACCATCACCCATATCAACAATTGGATTAAAATCATAATTTCATTATATATATATATATATATATATATATATATATATATATATATATATATATATATATATATATATAGATTTATCATGCAAAACAAAAATTATTGATAATAACATGAGGAGATTCGAGAGGAGGAAGGAGAGAGCTTGCCTTGAGTTCTTAGAGTATGCTTCCTAAAGAAAAGTTCTTCCTAAAGCTCCAATTCAGCACCTAGGGCACAAATTTGGAAATTGGGGTTAATCTCAAAACCTAGAAATATTTTTCAAAGAAATTGAAGAGGAAAGAGGGAAGGAAATTAGAAGAATGAAGAGGAAGAAGAATAAGAAAATAAAGAGGGGGGGTCGACCGGTGGCCGACCGGGGCGGCGACGCAGCAGCTGCGCAGCAGCCGCTGCAGTAGCCGCGCAGCAGCCGCGGGTAGTTAGACAGTAGCAGCAGGAGCCGCATAAGCAGCAGCAGAGAAGCCGCATAAGCAGCATTATTTAAAGGGAAGGGGAGAAGTAGAAGAATGGAAGAAGAAAGAAGAAAAGAATGAGAAGAAGAAGAAAGGAATGAGAAGAAGAAGAAGTACCTGGATTTTGATTGGGAGAAGAATGAAATTTTTTTCTTCTCTATTTTCTTAATATAAAGATGGGTGCAAAATGAAAGGACCAAAATATCCTTTTTGGATTAGTCATGAGGCATGGATGCCATTTGGCATTCTTCCATGCATGCATGCCACATGAGCTTGTCATGTAAAAATGCAAAAAATTAATTTTGCATGAGGGACATTTTGAAAAGGAAATTGATTTTATTTATTTACACTTTTTTTTTGAAAAAAATAATATAGGAAAATAATTTTGAATGGTTGAAAATAATTAAAATACATAAAAATTAAAATTAAGGTTATGACACTCTACCTACCTTAATTAAATTCTATCCTCGGAATTTAAAGATAAGAGAGGTAGAAAAGGATAGGTTGCTAAGTACCTTAATCATCAAAGAGGTAGGGGTACAGTTGCCGCATCTCATCTTCCCTTTCCCAAGTAGATTCTCCTGGTGAGTCCTTGTTCCAAGATACTCGAACCAAAGAGATGGTCTTGTTCTTAAGAATCTTTTGTCTTCGATCCATGATCTCTACTGGCTTCTGTTCAATGCAGAGAGTTGGGCCAACTGTGATTTCCGAATGATCCAGTATGTGACTGGAATCTGGCACATACTTCCGCAGTTGAGATACATGGAAGACGTCGTGAACTCCTTCGAGAGATGGTGGCAGGGCCAATCGATAAGATACGTCGCCAACTCGATCCAGGACGTCGAATGGGCCTATATACCTTGGGCTCAACTTCCCTCTTGTTCCAAACCTGATAGTTCCTTTAGTTGGTGAGATCTTCAGAAATACATGATCACCAGGTTTGAAGTTCAAGATTCTCCGATGCTTATCTGCCCACATCTTATGCCTGTCTTGTGCCGCTTGAAGATGACTTCTGATTGCCTTGACTATGTCTACTGTCTGTGTGACCAACTCTGGACCTAGAAGTTGCCGTTCTCCAACGTCACCCCAACATATAGGTGATCTGCACTTCCTCCCATACAGTGCTTCAAATGGCGCCATCTTGATGCTGGCCTGATAACTGTTATTATATGAAAATTCTATCAGATGCAGATGGTCATCCCATGATCCCTGGAATTCTAGAGAGCATGCCCTCAGCATATCTTCTAAAATTTGTATCATCCTTTCTGATTGTCCATCGGTCTGTGGATGATATGCTGAACTGAACTTCAGGCGACTGCCAAGACTATCTTGCAAGCTTCTCCAAAACTTGGAGGTAAACCGAGTATCCCTGTCTGAGACGATACTTACCGGCACCCCATAGTGACTAATAACTTCCTTCATGTACATATCCGCTAGATGCCTCCGTAGATTGTCCCATCCGGAATGGTAGAAATCTTGTGGACTTTGTAAGTCTATCCACTATCACCCAGATGACATTGTTACCTTTTTGTGTTCTTGGGAGTCCTGATACAAAATCCATTGTAATATGCTCCCACTTCCATTCAGGTACTGGTAGTGGTTGCAGTAGTCCAGCAGTCCGTTGGTGCTCACCTTTCACTTGTCGGCACACTAAATATTTTGAGATAAATTTAGCTATCTCCCGCTTCATTTCATGCCACCAAAATTTTTGCCTCAGATCCTGGTACATCTTCGTACTCCCAGGATGAATGGAGTACTGAGAACTATGTGCTTCAGACATTAGTTCAGTCCGGAGTTCTCCAAATGGTACACACAAACGACTTTCGAACCTCAAGGATTCATCAGAATGCTTCATCAATCCAGTTTGTACCCAGCTTCAATTTGATTCCATAATTTTTGCAACTTCATATCCTTCTTCTGTGCCTCCTTAATTCTCTCTACTAAGGAGGATTGAACTTGTAAACTTTTCCAGATTCTATCTACTACTGGACATATCACTTCAATCCCCATCTTTCTGAGATCATTCAATATCTCCTTGGGCGTGTTCATAAATAAAGCTTCAGGCCTCCTACTCAGAGCATCTGCCACTTTGTTCGCCTTGCCTGGATGATACTCCAACTCCATATCAAAATCTTTAAGCAACTCTAGCCATCTACGTTGCCTCATATTTAGCTCCTTTTGGGTGAACACATATTTCAAACTTTTATGATCTGTGTAAATATTGATCTGTTCACCATACAAGTAATGCCTCCACAGCTTCAGTGCAAACACAACAGCTGCTAATTCCAGATCATGTGTTGGATAGTTCCTTTCATGAACCTTCAACTGTCGCGAAGCATAAGCGATAACCCTTCTGTGCTGCATCAGTACACAGCCCAAACCCTTGCCAGAAGCACACTGTAAATCTCGTAACCTCCTGATCCTGAGGGTAAAGCTAGTACTGGTGCTGTGACAAGTCTTTCCTTTAATTTCTCAAATGCCGCTTGACATTATCAGTCCAAGCAAATTTCTCATTTTTTCGTGTCAATCTAGTAAGCGGCTCAACTATTCTAGAAAAATTCTCCACGAATCTTCTATATTATCCAGCTAAACCAACAAAACTTCGTACCTCAGCTACATTCTTGGGAGTAGGCCATGATTTGACTGCTTCTATTTCTTAGGATCTACTGTTATGCCTTCTCCACTGACAATGTGTCCCAAGAAAGAAATTTATTTTAACCAAAATTCACATTTAATCAACTTTCCATATAGCTTTTCATGCCATAGAGTCTCAAGTACTATCCTCAAATGTTCTTCGTGCTCCTTCTCGTTCTTCGAGTAGATCATATGTCATCAATGTACACGATCACAAATATGTCCAAATATTGGTAGAATATTCTATTCATCAAATCCATGAATATGGCCAGAGCATTTGTCAATCCAAAAGGCATGACTTGGAATTCATAATGTCCATATCTAGTTCTAAAAGCAGTCTTTGGTATGTCTTCTTTCTTAATCTTCACTTGATGATAGCCTGATCTGAGATCTATTTTGGAAAATACAGTTGCTCCTCCAAGTTGGTCGAATAATTCCTCAATCCTAGGGAGTGGATATTTGTTCTTGATTATCAGTTCATTCAGTGCTCTATAATCTATCACCAATCTCAGGCTCCCATCCTTTTTTTTACAAATAGTACAGGCGCTCCCCACGGAGAAATACTAGGTCTATAAACTCCTTAGCTAGAAATTCCTTGATTTGTTTATTTAATTTTGCTAGTTCCTCCTTATTCATTGGATATATCTTCTTAGCAATAGGGGCTGCTCCATGAATTAGATCAATTCTAAATTCAATGGCCCTATCCGGTGGCAATCCGGGCAATTCATCAGGAAATATATCCTTAAACTCATCTACAACCTTTGGCCATTCCTCTATTACTTGACCCTGGAGACTCCTTAATTCAAACTTCTCTAATTCCTCCTTGTCAAACTCCTTCTGAGCCCTAACAAATTCATGCAACTTCCTACTAGGTAAAGAAAACTGAACTTTTCTTTGTCCACAATCAATGATTGCCGAGGTTGCTATTAACCAATCCATTCCAAATACTATATCATAGTTGTCCATAGGAAAGACTAATAGTTTAGTTCGGAAGCTTGCTCCTCCCATTTTGATTGGACAGTTTCTACAAATTTGACTCACTTCTACTACACTATTATCCATAAGGATTTTCAATTTTCTAACAAGAGGTTGAGTCTCAATATTATACTCAGTTATGAATGATGTAGATATAAAGGAATGAGTAGCTCCAGAATCAAACAGTACTGATGCAGGGCTAGAAGAAGCGAGTATAGTACCTGTCACCACGTCTCCCACAATTCCTCCTGCTTCATTCCTATCCATCATAAAGGCCTGTCAATGATTCTTCTTTTTTTTGTTGTTGTGGTTCTGATTAGCCTTCGAGCTTGATAGAATTGATGCGCTTGAGGTGCCAATGCTGGTCTCTGCTGATATCCTGTAGGAGCATGACCTTGCGCTTGTGGTGCTGCAGCAGCATTAAACCTGGGCTCATTGTTCTGAAAGAAAGGCCTTTGTTGAAATCCCTGGTTTGCAGCCCTTGGTCCCTGTGCATTATTCTGTACTACAGATCTTCTATTGTTCTGGGGACATTGGTTCAACCAGTGGTTGGAGGATCCACACTTCAGGCACTTCCCTTTGAGTCATCTGCAATTATTCTTCGTGTGCCCTGACTTCCCGCAGTAAGAACAACTTAGCGTGACTCTATTCTGCTCATGCTGAGCACGCTTCTGTTGTCCTTGTCCCGAAGTCCTTCCTTGAGGTGAGCCGGTCTCCAGACTCCATTTTTGTCCTGCAGCCTTCGAGTTGTTCTTATCACTTTGCATCTTTTTTTGGTCTCTTGCAGCTTCGACCACTTCTGCGTAAGTCTGACATCTGTAGGGGGCAACTTTCATCTTCAGTTTATCGTCCAGTCCTTTCATGAACCGGACTACCTTTGCCTTTTCCGTAGTCATCATGCTCGAAGCATATCGGCTGAGCCTTGTGAATTCCGTCGAGTATTCATCGATAGATGTCTTATTCTGCTTCAAATATAGGAATCTCCTTTCCAGCTCCAACTTGGCGCTCGGGGGAAAGAATCTCTCTTCAAATTCTTCCTTAAATTTTTTCCAGGATACAATCTCATCTGATTCTTCCGGGTGTAAGGAGCTCCACCAGATATCGACAACATCTTTCAGTTGAATCCTTACTAGAGACACTATGTCATTTGGCGTGATCTTCGTGTCCTTCAGCAACCCTTCTGTGGTCCTAATCCACGGTACCGCTTCCATAGGAGTTTCAGTCCCCTTGAACTCTGGGGGCTTAATCGTCCTGAAATCCAAAATGGTCCCAGCCTTAGGAGCAGCTGTGACATCTAACCTTTCCAATAACTTTGCAGACACAGCTTGGGAAAGTTGGATTTGTTGGGTGTTGGCTTCCAAGATTTTCTGAAAATTTTCCATAGCGTCTGTCGATCGCGTCTCGGTGGTTTCTGTTTGCAATGTGTCAGAATTTGGTGAAGAAGACATTCCCTAAATATTAAGGATGGGAAAATCTTAATATAAAAATTTAAAGGAGAATCTTAAGGAACTTAATTACTAAAGGAGATAAAAAAGCAATTGTAATTAAGATAGTTAAAGCCAAAAGAAGCATATTTCATTCATTACACAAAACAGGATTATAATGCTTCAAGGAAGTCCTCACGACTTCTATACTCTAAACCCTATACAAAACTATTTACATCTGTTGTAATTTCTAAAATATTATATAACAGACAAAAATTTCTCCTCTACACCTCCACATCATATCTTTCTACATATACATATATATATGCTGATCCGTCAAAATGTTGTGCAGCAGACAAAAAGCTACCCCATTTTCCAGTTATCATGTCTAACCCCTCGTCAGCTTCAGGTAAGTGATCTCCAAAATCTTATCGTAGGGGTTGATCTCTTCCTACTCACCTATGGTCCTATCATACCCATAAGTAAAGGGAGATGGACCGTCCTTCGCAAGAAAGAATATAAGACATAATTCTTTCTCATAATGACTTCTGCTCCATCTTCAATGTCCCGAATCTTGGGACGCAGGCGATGGAAATATACTCCGAATATTGGAAGTTCCGCATCGTCCACCACTAGCCAAGCTTTCCAGACAAATTGCTCATATCCATAGAAGGTTCGATCACTCCTGTCCCAATAAATGCTTGGCATAAATCGAGCCATGATCTATACCCAAAAATCCTCGAATTAGAAATCTATGACTTGAAATAATGCATTATTAAGCTTAAATAAAGTTTAATCAAGATTCATATCCCAAACTTTTGCAAAATCCTCGATTCTTCAACTAGGAATTCAATCTTTAATTTTAAAATTTCTGTTCTAGGGTAGGTCCTGTAAGCCCTTAGAATATCTAATATCTACCTATACAATCTCCTTAACCTATACACTATCCTTAAAGACTAGACCTGCATGGGCCACCAACCAAAAGAGACGTGTCACGCCCCGGTTCCCAGGATGACTCGAGGCACGTGATACTTCTTCCCAGGCTACGCAACTGTACAATGAATACCATATTGTACCCTGCGATTGTCGCCTATAAGGTCCGGGATAGGCATAGATATAAGGCATAATCACAGAAATTCTATAATTTTATATTGCATTCATTTGTCCATAAAGCTACAACTTGATCAAGATTCATCAAAACACAAATTATACATATTCGATTCATTGTTCTTCAAAGCACATAATTTACATAATTGAAGGTGTTCTCAAAATAAGCTACATTTCATCCGTTCCTCGTCATTCATAGAGTTGGTTCTCGGTGTACTCCAGATCTCCATCCTGATCTTCAATAACTTCAACAATCCCTAGTGAACAAAACTAGGTCGTCAATACGACGAGCAAGCCCTCAGTCAAAGGAGGAAGTATAAATACGTAATGATAAGACAAGTAAAAACAAGATATAGTATCTAGAGCAATTAAACTCATACCTTGTGATATCAGTCAAGAAGTAAGTAATTATTAGATTAATGTCACAAAGGACACGACAAGATCTTTCTAGACCTGAAATGCAATTTAGAGAAACTTTTTGGATCACACACACTCGCCTAGCATCTCAACAATAATCCCATTTGCCCGGGATTAGGCTCGTACAAAACGGGTTGGTGCTTAGATTCTCCAGCCGTCTGTACTATCACATATTGATGTGATTACAAGCAAGATAACATCATGAGTGGTTTCCGAATCATCTGGATCGAGTCATCGCATCATGTGTTATAACATGAAGTTCTTATGACATGGACTTTTCCAAGAATATCGAACCCATTCATTAGAGAGTTGAGCTGAACTCAGGGCCTGGATAGCTAATGAATTAATAATTATTCTGAGCTGAAAACTCAGGGTAATATGAAAATGGATAGCTGAGCTGAAACTCACGGCCTGGATGTCCAATTGCGATCAAGAAAGTGAGCTAAGCCTCACCCCGGATATTCGTGCGGCCGTACGAACACCGTATCAAGGACTGATCAGTACGAAAAATGAAAATTATATTGCAAAAAAGTCAGCCGGGTATGATCCAACGGTTTCTCTCCCAAAACCCATGCAACCTATTCTAGACATTCAGACTTCAGAGAAACTATCCCCCAAACGGGAGTCCTAGAAGTCAAGTCGCAATCCAAATAATAGTTTCGTCTTTTCCGAAACTAAAGTAGTCCGAGAAATGTTGGAACCAAGGTAAAATTCCAAGGTATCTAATTGGACATGATTTTCAAGAATCCATCCGATATTATAGATCGGAGATGGATGGTTCCAAGAATCTAGAACTTGAGTCAATAGTTTAAAAAAAATTGAAAACTCGAAAAAAGACTATCTCCGAAAATTCTCAAAAAATTTGGCAGAGTCTCCTTTGTATTTACTGACCCAAAAATATTTCCAGAACAAATAAACACAAAGAATATATATGGGCACGTCGACCCCTTCGGTGGAGCAACCCTCAACACCGGCCACGCATTTAAACAAAGCTATGCAAAAATAAAAGCTTCTTTACCTTAGCAAGCAAGTGAGCATGCAACTATTCTTGGTTTTGCATATACTTTATCTAAACACTAAACAAGTCAAAGACGATATGGGCTATTAGTAATAAAACGAGGCTAAGAAACTTATTATTTACTATGCACCACATTTAGCTTATTACGGATATAAGAAAGGCAATTGGAAACTTGAAAAGTTAACACACAACTATCCTAGAAAATCGGTATTCGGAGTTATCAACTTTTGACCATATTTTCATGACAAAAGAACATTTTAAGCATAATTAAAAATCCGGATAGATTTGCATATTAAGCTAAAAAATAGTTGACAATAACTCCTATCACATAATAAATTGACTCATGCATCATTGTACCGAATCTTAACTTCTTGAAAGAGCAAAATGAGGTTTCTAAGTATAATCACAAATGAACAAGTTATCTAAGTTCAATTTTAACATGCCCAACGCCATTACATACTAAAAACTAACTTTTAGGGGCACAAAATAGTCATTTTGACTTAAGAATTTATAGTTGAAGTTACCTTAATGAACCGGTATCAATAAATACATATTTAACTATGAGATCACAATAATTATGCCAAATATGTATAATTTTCAAATCTGGACAGAATTTAAATTAAGATAAATAATAATAATGGATAAAACTCATAAATTCTCATTTTAGAGTTATTTTGAAATACTCTCATGAAACAACAATGTTGGGCTATTTATTTCTTAAATTTAGTATGTATGTATGTGCATATATATATATAATATATATATATATATATAATATATATATATATATATATATATATATATATATATATATATATATATATATATATATATAACCTTGTGTGGAAAAATCAACACTCACAATTTGTCCTATGTAGAAGTGTCCAACATTTGTCCAAATTTATACTAATTGTGTATACACATTCATGAACACATGCTACCCAATAATTCCTAAAATCAACCATCACCCATATCATAACAATTGGATTAAAATCATAATTTCATAATATATTATATATATATTATATTTATCATGCAAAACAAAATTTATTGATAATAACATGAGGAGATTCGAGAGGAGGAAGGAGAGAGCTTGCCTTGAGTTCTTAGAGTATGCTTCCTAAAGAAAAGTTCTTCCTAAAGCTCCAATTCAGCACCTAGGGCACAAATTTGGGAATTGGGGTTAATCTCAAAACCTAGAAATATTTTCAAAGAAATTGAAGAGGAAAGAGGGAAGGAAATTAGAAGAATGAAGAGGAAGAAGAATAAGAAAATGAAGAGGGGGGTCGGCCGGTGGCCGACCGGGCAGCGGCGCCGGCGCCGGCGCAGCAGCCGCAACAGCTAGGCAGTAGCAGCAGGAGCCGCATAAGCAACAGCAGTAGCCGCATAAGCAACATTAGTTAAAGGTAAGGGAGAAGAAGAAGAATGGAAGAAGAAGAAGAAAAGAATGAGAAGAAGAAGAAAGGAATGAGAAGAAGAAGTACCTGGATTTTGATCGGGAGAAGAATGAAAAAAAAAATTCTCTATTTTCTTAATATAAAGATGGGTGCAAAATAAAAGGACCAAAATACCCTTTTTGGATTAGTCATGAGGCATGGATGCCATTTGGCATTCTTCCATGCATGCATGCCACATGAGCTTGTCATGTAAAAATGCAAAAATTAATTTTGCATGAGGGGCATTTTGAAAAGAAAATTGATTTTATTTATTTATACATTTTTTGAAAAAAATAATATAGGAAAATAATTTTGAAAGGTTGAAAATAATTAAAATACATAAAAACTAAAATTAAGGTTATGACACTTGTGCTTTATTTTATCGATAAATGGTAGAAAACCAAGTTCCGTTCAGATGAAGGGTTACAACCCCGGTCATTGTTTGGTTTAAGGGTTGTAACTTGGTTATCTGAATAGTCCCATGGTTATCTCATCGTATATCGTCATGATTTTATATTTCTAGTCTTTTATTATAAATTATGTTTTGTTCTAATTGCTGGTTTTAGTTCTTAAGTGAAGCCTCCTTTGTGGCACTTGCTCTTTCGGGGATCTGACCCAGCTGGTTTTGTATGGGCAGATACCGAAGTAGCTCCAGAGGATCTCCCTACCTTCCAGACAAATGGTGACCACCAGGCGTAACCAAGGCAACGAATGGGTTTCCCTTTGTTCTCCCACTTTATTGTAATTTTTTTTCTTTTGAGGAGTTTAGCCGGCGAGCACGTGTTAGCTCGTATTGCACTTTACTCACTGTCTGCCTACGGGCTGTAACATGATTGACAAATCCTAGGTTTGATCATGTATGGCTGAAACTCTTGCTAGTATTCACAGTTTGTACGACTAGCTTCATGATCATCCAAATATGTAATGTATGGGACGTCTTACTATTGTATATTTTATGCTCTAACATCTTGCAACTGCTATTCCTTGCATGAGATTGAGACAATAGGCTTGTTCATGACCATAAGAGACTGATGGCGTGTAGTTAAACCCTCATGCATCTAGACAGCCGTTGTCACGACCCGCACCCGCTTTTCGGACGCGAGAGCGTGAGCAAGCCAGCTACGCATCAAGCGGACTCCAGCCCGACTCGAATACGTAAACGCTATCACGGCTAGGGTAAACTGCCAAATCATGGCAAAGGTAAATCTATATCTCAATCCACAATAATGTACGAAACAAGAATGAACAAGTATGGGTCGTGGTCTGCAGCCCACTAGCATGTATGTCCGATCAGACTCTAAGAAAGTAACAAGAGTCTATAAACTGAATCAGTAAATATGAAATATCATGATGATGAAAAGAAACACGAGCTGAATGATCTGGATAATAAACATGGTATCAATACCTGAATCCCGCAAGCAATATCATCACATCCAGACTCCACAAGTGTCATAATCATCCGCCATCTAGAGCTGCTAACTAACTCCATGCAATAACTAACCTGAAGAGATCATTAGGTCCTCAGGGGACATAGCAAGATACATAAAAATATGCCTATCTAACAGTTTTATCATGTGCAAGAAAATAAACAAGGAAAACGGGAACACTACAATGACTACGAACACAAACACGAATACGAATATGAATACGGACACCCGAACACGAACACTAGAACAACTACGCGTAAATGAACTGCCGGATGAACGAAACACGAGATCAATGGAAGAAATCAAACCCTCGTCCCGAGTGTGGACTCTCTGGTTTGAACTAAGCACTAACCCTCGTCCCGAGTGTGGACTCTCTGGTTAGCTCACGGCAAGACACCCTCGTCCCGTGTGTGGACTCTCTGGTGTAAATGGTCAACCCTCGTCCCGTGTGTGGACTCTCTGGTGCCATTTGATCACGACAAACACCCTCGTCCCGAGTGTGGACTCTCTGGTGCACCAAACAACCCTCGTCCCGAGTGTGGACTCTCTGGTTGTGTACAACGATAATCAAGGCTATGGCAGTTCACTACACGCACTCGTTCTAGGACACGACTCAAGCAAGGTACTGACGAGAAACTCCAAATGTGAAACACAAGGCCAAAACATAAACATGGCTATAAACAATAAAAACAACTCTACAGAATATAACACAAAAAGCACATGTCCATAAACAATCAAAGACTAAAAACTGAAAAGAAATGCATGTAAATAAAACTGTAGAGGGAGGCAAGGTATACTTGCCTGGGGGTTGCACGAAGAATCAATAAAATACCGTCAACTGGTACGCCATAAAGTCCAGTCATCACAACTGTCTCCGAAAGCTGAAACAAACAATGCCAGCAGTCTCAGAATAGTCAACTTAGCTAGGATTGCCTGTCCTTAAGTCCAATTCTGGACACAGGAGCAAAACGGTAATTTTGGACCAAAACGATGTCCGCCGTTGGCCCCTTTGCACCGAAAAGCGTGTCGGAGTCAAAGGTCTCTAAAGTCGTCAAACTACATGTCTACGGATCTAATTTTCCGATACGAACCCAACCGTATGTCCAAAGTTAGATTCCGGCGGGCCGTGCACAAAATCGCCCGTTGAGTGGGATCGTAGGGCCCGCAAAACGACGTCAGATCAACTGTCTCAAAATCGGACCAAACTTGGCATACAGGATCAGAAAAATACGGTCCTGTTGGCGCAAGTTTTATCTCAATTTGGCGAACATACACGAAGTAGTTGAGGTTTCACTAAAATATGTGCAACTAAGAAGCTAAATATATCTAAAGAGAAAAGATTCTCTTTCTTATACACCCAAAGGATTATTTCCTAAGGTCTTTTATGCAAAGTGCACATCTATGATAGGCTGTTCGATAGGGTCAGAAGCTACCGGAAGCCTTCACCTGATACATTAGTTATGAAAATATAAACCTCTCTGAAAAAGACCCATGGACTAGTTTATTTATTAGCAAAATTTAGTAACATAATAAGCTAATGCCACCTAGGCTCTATGGAAAAATACATTGGTTAGGCACAAGAGTTGATGTGCTTGCTGGATGGGAACATGTCCCAATTACTGCTGGCTAAAGATTGCAAGATTCCTATTATTCTAACATATATATATATATATATTAACTACTTTAATGTAACAAAATAATTAATTACAAACTAGTTTAAAGACAAGGTTAGCATTTACCGAAATATTAGGGACCTCTATAGAATTATCGTTAATCTCCTTTATTTTCTCACGTGGGTGATGTTGCTTCCTTTCTTTCAACATTCAGCTTCTTTCTAATATATGAATGCTAAGTAACCTATATGTAAATGTTGCTGCTATTTACTACTAAGATTTATATATCATAACATGTTACTGATAAATATAAAGGAAGGGAATGATGGTTATTTACCTAAGAAAACTAATGCTATAGTGCTGTTGCTGTGGCTCTCACATGCGCGCGCTGCATCCAGAGCCCTCTCCATTCTGGAGTAACTGCTAAGTAACGTCGGGTAGAAAACCTCATCTGGTTTTACACCATCCTCGAGCATCATCCGAATACCCCATAGCTTCGCTCGGTCTTCTGACGAGCATAATAAAAGCATCATAGCCAGGAACGATGCCGACGTCCAACATCCTATCAAACCATCCCATGGCGTCTTAAAACCTGATCTCTCTACATAGTGCAAGGATTAACATCTCGTAGCAGAACTCGTCGTCCCGGACCAGTCCGTGCCTGGCCATCATGTCGAGCAGCACCGAAGCGCAGTCCATCTTTCCGTTCAAGCAGGGCCACCTGATCATACTGCGGCAGAGGAGAGGTTCAGGGGTCGACGACGAGGGGGGGTAGAAGTAACAACCATTGCGAGCGCGAGAGAGAGGCTACGGAAGGGTGGTGGCTCGAGATGTGAAGAAGATGGTGGCGGCGGCTACTATTTCATCAATTGAAGTAGAGAGGCTACCAGGGGCTTTATAGCTGCTATTAGGTTTATTTAATGGTCCAAATTGGAGAGAGGCCTGGGCGTGGGCTGGGTTTTAAAGGAAATATTGTGGATTTGCATATATGTTAGGTTGGTAAATTAATAAGTGAAAGGGAGTTGGGATTGGGTGTGTACAGTACCATGCAAAGAAAATGGTGTATCCATTAGCAAGATTTGCTGCCCACATATGCAGAGGTTCGGTGGGCTTGGGCCATGCCGATACACTTGGGCTAGAAAAATTGTATTAGGATGGCTATTCATGTATAGGTATATATTATATATAGTGCACTCAAAATTATATATACATATATATATATACACTCTGAATTATATATATATATATGTAGATACTCTGAATCACACAATTACTTACCCAATATTAGGGACAGAACAATTTAGTCTATGATTATGGATAATTAAATTCCTAAGTTAAGTTCGGCGACATGTCATATATATATATATATATATATATATATATATATATATATTATATATATATAATATATATAATATAGGTATTTGGATTCTAAATTAAATAGTACAACAAATATAAATACTAGTAAATAAATAAGAGGGAAGGGCTTTTAAGTCCCAACAAATATATATTCCATATTCATACAGGTCCAAAGGATGCGTGTGTTATATAGGCTGAGGCTCCACACAAAGTAAACTATACACACTGATATTGGTTTTAAAATCACCATTAAATCAAATAAAGGAATAAATAAATATTTCAAAAAAAATATTTTCGGGAAGAGGAGCTACAGCCGTGACCGTATAGCGGGGTGGATTCCATTTCAATATACGTAGCTGGCTATGTATGCCCCCGCTCTCCAGTATTCCGGTTCTGGGCATTACAACAGCCACAACCATCATCATCCTGTTATTTGACATCTTTGTTTGTAGAGCACATGCGTCAACCTCATCAATCTCCTGTTCTTGAGCAAACCCTCTAGCCTTGAACACATCAATCATTCATTCGGCTTTCGTCTTTTTTTTCTCGAAGATTCAATAGGTTTTAGCTCTTTCAAGCAGATTAACTAGCACCCACTTCTAATTGGATATTAGAGAGTCAATCTTATCATTGACTCTCTCCTCCAGAAGATCGCAGCTCTGGACTTCATCACCACATCAGCCTCCACATGATGGATGATAAGGTTATCTCCGAAAATTTTGGCCTTCTCATTCGCTTTATAAACTGCTTAGCGAATACTGGCTCAAATGTTGTCTCATCAATGACAACCGTCTTCTGGACTACTACTTCTTTGAAAGTACTTGCTCCTTCGGTACCAACAATATTCTCCGGAACATCCGCAAGAAAAATGTTCTTATCCCTAGCAATTTTGTCTTCAAAGAATTATGTCTCGCGAGACTCAATGATATGATTGATACAATATCAAGTGATCTCTGAGCATAGCTTACAATAGCTAATTCAGCTAATTCCAGAAATATTGTATTCTTGGTCTTCGTCCCTGACTTCTGAATCTTGATATCCGGAAGCTTCACGTACACCAGACACCCCCACACTTGAATGCAATTCAAGTTAGGTCTAACCTTGAACCAATGCTGATAAGAATCATAGTCAGATATACGAATGGTACTTTATTCAGCAATAAACATAAACACATATATCCCCAGAAGCATATTGGAAGATCCGTAGTATAGATATCGTCATCTTTGACAGCGCCCTGATCTTCCTTTCTGACACTCTATGGATTATAGATACTACAGAACAGTCGTTTTATAGCCAATTCTATGTTCTCAACAGAACAATGCGAATCTAAAAATAATACTCTTCGCCTTGACCAATCCTGAGTGTATATACCTTGCAGTCATTTCATAGCCAATTCGATATTCATAACAGAACGATACGAATTCAAAAATGACACTCTCCGCCATAATCACTTCTGAGTAGTTCTAGACCGGTTTAATGTTCAGCTTCAGCCCTGAAGTCCCTGAACTACTCGAATGCTCCATCCTTTGACTTGAGAAGTCATGCGAACTGCGAACGTGCACTTTGAGAAACACTTCGAACCGGCCTCCGTGGAAAATTGATAAAAGTTATAGATATCTGACTGTAGTAACTCCAGATGATCGGTACTTTAGTTCAATCGTGTGAGCAGCTTCCTAACAGTCTTGTCTCTATATAAACCTTAAATCCCTCCACCTCCTTACCCTCATATTCTGGAGATAAGGCCCAGATAGGACATCTTGAGTCTGCTTCTATCATAGAACATATTTCAGTCCATTCAATGAAGTAACTTCATCGCCATCAGCAGAAGTTCGAACATCCCTTCAGCACGTACGAACATCTTTTCGAAGCATGTTCCTCACAAAAAAATTACCATCTGGCTAGTATGAATGTCCATCTTTCAAGTCTTTATCATACAATAGACTTCCTGATATCAGATCTTCGAAAATCTTTGGTATGTACAACACGCATTCCAGTGTCCTTGTCGGTGGTTCATAACCACTGTATCGATCTTCAGATCTTCTGCTAGATATATGTTCGCCATCGAGACCTTGGTCATAACAAGGCTCGTCCTCGATGAACAGCTCTTTCGAGAGCATACATGGTAACATAAACTAGTGTTCGACCACTAGTCAGCTACCATGCTAGATAGCTCAACCTGTGCAACAATAGCAACCAAGTTAAGTAATCAAAACAACCAAGTTTAGCCATACCTGTTATTTTGGTTTGGATGTGGCCCTACAATCCTTCTTGAAGTGGCCCTTCTTGCCACATTTGAAGCAAGCCCCATGTAACACCCTGTTTTCTGAAATTGGGGATTTTTGAAAATTTATTATTTTTATTATTTATTAGTGGTATTTTAGTCATGGTGTGATTTTCTGGTGAATTTAGTTAAGTTAAACCATCTTCTAAGTCATGCCAAGTCATGACTTATGACTTCGTGATTTTGGTTAGTATAACTTAGTGCAAACCCTAGTTTTCTCTAACCTAGAAGTTGCCATGACCATGAGAACTTGACCATAGGCTTAGAATGTCATTTTAGTGATTTTAGCCTAAGGGGTATTTTGGTAATTTTCTAGGAATTAAGTAGGATTAGTGAGATTTTACTATTCATGGACTTTTGATTAGTGACTTGATAATCCCTAACCTAGTTACCCTAATCTAGAGGTTAGTCCCTAACCTAGAATGACTAGGGATTGGATATTATCATTGGGTCAAAGCTATACAAATATCTAGATATTTACTTATTGATATTTTGCTTGATTTATGCAAAATATCTTAAACCTTTACCAAAGTCTTTGCCTTAACCTAGAAGCAAGCTTTGAAACCCCCCCCCCCCCCCCCCCCCCATGCTTGTGGCCGGCCAAGACATCCCATGACAGCCCCCTTGCCCCCTCTCTCCTATATAGTTAGCACTTAGAATCATTCCCATGGTTTCATGAAAAACCAATTCACAAGAAAAACCTAGAAACCCTTCCACTCATTTAGCCATAACTTCCTCATTTCTCAAGCTTTGAACCTCTAGTTTTCTCCATTAGGTCACCTACAATCTAAGGGAGCCTAGGGAAGTGAGATACTCAAGTTTCACCAAGGAAGGACAAGTTGGGCTTTGAGGCTAATCACCCTCATTTAGTGAAAATTCAAGATCTTGCACACATAGAGGTAAATATATCTAAACCTAGTTATTTACTGGTTTTTCTTCATTATTGCATGCATATAGTCATAATATAGTTGTGGGTAGGGTTTGGTGAAATTTAGGAATTGTTTGGTGTCGTATCGGACACGTATCCTACATATAAACCCTAATTATGTTCACTGATTTTGCACACTGTCACATTAATATTTACTCACTGTTTTCTAAATCTTTTTAACCAAAACCTAGCCTAGACCTTGCTAACCCTAACCCTAATTCACTGACCTCATTTTAGGGTTGTGTCCGTGTCCAAATTGGACACGAACCCACGGTTTTCACAGTGCACAGACACACTGTGCACACACTGTGCACTGTCCCTGAAACCTCACTGTTCGACACTTCGTGTCGTGTCTAGACACGACGTGGACACAAAGTGTCATGCCTAATCCCTAGTCCTAGACCTAGGCTACCCCCTGACACGAGCACGACACGTATTGATGCGTGTGTCGTGTCCACGAGGCCCTGTCCTCGCTGCACGACGCTGTGCACGCTCCCCTGCTACCCGACACCTAGCACGGACACTGTGGGACACGTGGACACGTGAAAATTGACACAGAGGAGGGGGCAACCTCTGTCATGCCCCCCCTCGAGTTTGAGACACGTTGGTGTCGTGTCGAGAGAGCACGGACACGTGCACTGGTCGTGCACTGACAGTGCACGCACACACAGACACTTGACTTTGAGCGTGTCGTGTCCACTCTACACGACACGAGGACACTTCGTACTGACACGAGCACGAAGCCTATCCATAGGCGAACACATTGGACACAACCACGTGGTGTCACGTGTCCCGTGTCGCGAATACGAGACACGCGAAATCACTGACACGCGGTCTAAAACACGTATTTTAGGGCTCCTGATACGCGTGTCGTGTCCACTCTACACGACACGTGGACGCGTATCAGGGCCATGGACACGAAGCCCAACCCTAGGCGCACCTTGGGGCACGAGCACGAGGCCTGTGTCGCGTCGTGTCGTGTCCTAGATCGACTTAGGTTTTTCACTGATACACAGTGTATCAGTGTATTCTCGTTTACCCGAGCGACTTTGAA
This sequence comes from Iris pallida, assembly GCA_029216955.1. Lineage (NCBI taxonomy): Eukaryota > Viridiplantae > Streptophyta > Magnoliopsida > Asparagales > Iridaceae > Iris > Iris pallida. The sequence continues at coordinate 18,165,374 of JANAVB010021600.1, read as the reverse complement.
ACGTCGTGGACACGCCGTGTCGTGTCGTGACACCGTGTCAGGCCACTAGGATCCTAGACTAACCTAGGGGCTTCAATTACCAACCAAGATTAGGTTGTCTTAGCTCGGTTTAGTTGGTGTTTGGGTTAACCTAAGATCTAGGTTTGCTGTCCTATTTCCAGTTCCTGTAATTTTCCAGATTTTGCAAAAATGAATTTTGATTGTATTTTTATGATGATTTTTGCATATAATGCTATGTTATTATTAGGTTAACATGTTGTATATGTATTTGTGTGTGTGGGTGGATTTTGAGGATTTTAGGGTATGTGTACATGTGATATACACATGTGTATATATAGGTGTAGTGTGTGTGTTATGTTGTGTGTGTGTGTGGTTTCCAGTTTCCTGAAACTGGAAACACACCCCCCTGTGTCAGCCTCTAACCCTAACCCTGTTTCTTTCTCTCTCTCTTTCCCTCTCTCTATATCTATGTATATTGTATATATGTATTAGGTAATATACATATACATTTTGTATGTATATATATATGTTATGTTATATAATTATGTATTGGAATATATGTGAGAGTATATATAAGTTATATATAATGGGATATATATATTATATTATGTGGTACTATGTAGTTGGGTGTATATATATATATATATTGATAGGCTATGTATAAATATTGTATATATATATGTATAGATATATGAGGTATCCTAGATACATGAGCCTATGGCCTATAGCTAGTGAGCCTAGAATTGACCATTAGGTCTAGTAGAACTAGTTTGACCACAAGTTTGACCATGGTTGACCAAAGTCAACTATAGGTCAAACCCTAACCAAATTGACCTAGAAATAGTTTGGATGGACTCTAAATGACTTGGTGACCTAAGTTTGACTAAACCCTAGACTATTGACTAGTTGGTTTAGACTTTGACCTATATAAGGGTATTATTTATGACTTGGTTATATAGATAGCCCTATGTAGAGTGAAGATATGTATGGGGTTAAGTAGGATACTTAGAGTTGAGTCTTGATTGAGTTAGACTATGGTTTAGCTTGATTATAAGATTAAGTTTGGTGTTGTACTATATATATTTATATGTGATGTACTTGTATAGGGAGTTGGTTATACCTTAGCTTTGTAGAATGGTATCTTAGGTATCCTAAGACAGGTTAGTCTATGGTTAGTTAAGTAACCTTATAGAATTTGACTTAAATAGTTGACCCCTGGCTTAATTACCTGACTGACTAGTCTTTGTTTGACCAATACCTTAGTTGGTCTAAGTTTGACCTAGACTTGACCCAGATTGATCATGTTGACTAGTATTTGACTAGTTTGATTAGAGTGTTGACCAGGAGTTGACTTTAACCTAGATTTGACTAATCTTGACTTGTTGACCTTGTTTGACCTTGTACGACTTAGTTTAACTTCTTGTGACCTAGTATGATTTGATTTGACTTAGTTTGACTGTAGAGTTGACCAAGTTTGACTTTGACCTAGATTGGCTTAAAATTCATATAGTTTGCATTGTAGATTTCATTTACCTTCATTTTGGACATGTCATAACTGTACTACTCTATTTTAGGACATTGTGACCCTGGTACAGACATCTGATATTACACTACTCTTTCCAGAGTGTCAGGCGAGTACATTCTCTGATAGTTCTTTCATTACTTGTCATTACTGTATTCAGTTCTAGTTAGCTATATGTGATTCTCTGTACAAACACGATTAGTATTGCTGGATCCATTACATGCGACACTCATTTATTCATGTCTGGCCTCTATTTCTGGAACCACCTACTGGAATCACTACTGGCATCACCCTACTGGAATCATTTCTGGAATCATTGGCTGGACTCATACTGGTCGTAGTGTTGGATTATGGATTCATTTGTGGGCGGGGAAATACTTGAGTAGACATGTGAACATACCTAAAATCTGGAACCACCTCCCTTGGAACTATTCTGGAATGCTAGCCATCCCACACTTGGCCGAGTGTGCGATGTGCCTGATTACCCCTAGCCGTTTACATGTTGATCTCAGTATTTTAAAACACACTGTTAGAGTATAGTCTGGACTTACCCTGGAATCATGGATCACTTCTGGACTCATTTTTACTGGACTCATCTTGTACTGGAATCATCTAGTATTGGATTATATGGACTGGACTCACACTGGGATTACATTTTATATTGTCTGGACTTATACCATGTTATTCTAGTTCAGCTAGTTTACTACAGTCTTCTTTGCCATGATTTCTTCTCTTGTTAGTTACTTTACTTTCCTTGTACCCTCACTGTTTCTCTACATCATTATCTGTATAAAACTGCCATGCTCATCTGTATAACTGTCTAAAAACTGTTTTATAGTCTTTGTCATTTACTTGGGATTTCTAGATAAGATGTGCTCGTTCCTGTCCTGATTGGACCTGTTGAAAATATTACAGATGATACCCCTGACGACACATGCCCTACTTACCATGGACCTGGCGAGGGATTAGCTACCTTTGGTTCCGACTCTCAGGAGTGATTCAGGAGTTTAGCTAGTAGGCTTACTTAGCTTTCATGTTTTGAGCCTGTTTGTATTAAACTTGAGATATCGAGTTGTATTAGAGTTTGTTTGAGATCATGTTGTTATTATTTAGTAGTTTAATTTCTGTTGTTGTTAGTTGGTATCTAGATTTCTGTTTATCTTATCGTGCTTAGACTGTGATTGAGTATAATATCTTTTACTTGTCCTCCCTTCGGAGTTGAGATCTTGGCAAGTACATTATATACACTGCATGAGATTAGTTAGCAACCTAGGACAGCGTTCTACCGCCGACACTGCGGCGTAGGCTGGACGTACCCACTTCTCGTGCCCCTATACAGGGTGCGGGTCGTGACACGTTTTTAGTGGTGGCCCACGCAGGTCTCGAGTTATGTAGTGGTATTCGAACTAGAGTATCACTACAGCCTGTGATAGGATTGGATAATAGGCTTAGAGAGAGGATACTCAATCACAACTAGGAAATTTCCAAGGATTTGAATCTACTGACTTTTGTTCAAATCTGTATAAATCTATTTCATATTGTCCTTCTTGATACTATCATCCTTGTACCTTACTTTGAATACTGACCCGATTGGTTAAGGATCTTGGACTATGTATCTTCTTTCATCATTTTCACCCTTACTTATATCTTATGCTATAAATTTATCCTTAAGTTTACAAGCTTATCCTTTTCGAGCTTGATTATGATATATTTATTGGGTATACACCCACTAACATATTATCTAATCAGAACCGGCGCATGATGGTCTGATCAACCTATTGCGTTTTGGTTCGTTTTTTTTATATATTAATCTACGTGGATGAAGACATAGTTAAACTGCCTTAGAATCTTATCCGCAAACAGCCTTGACAATTCTCCTTGGAATTATTTATCGCCTATGAACCTCGTATTCATATCCAGTTGGATTAAATTTAATCATGACCTGGATCTTCATTGGATGTTCGTGCTCATACTTGATTTCATTGATTTCCCATCTTGCCAATCTCGATTTATCCTGAAATTGATCAACTTAGATCGTGTCAAGACAAAAATCTATTGTGATTGTTTGTACCTAAACTTTCAATTTCTTTTATGGAAGGTAACTTTAATGATTTTTCACTTGTTAATGACCTATTTTCATATAGGATGGTAGACGACCCTATAGCCTTCTGATTGTTGTTTTCTTATCTTCCCAATTAGGACACTTTAGATTGCTTGTACGTTTGATACATAGGACAGTATTGATCTAGAATGACTAGTGCACCTAGATGAGACCACAGACTGTTCCATTTAACCTGTTCCCCTGGTACTACTATTGCATCACAACTTCTGGTTTAAATTTAGGCCATTGACCATTCCCACTCTAATTATGATCAGTAGGCACATTACCATGACTTTTAAATTTGGAGCACAAGATTAGTGTTTTCTCAAAACTGACTTCACATACGTAACCAAGACATGACATACTACACCCATGACCTTAGTATCCCATTCAGGCATACCATTGTGTGCTTCATTGCTTAGTACGATTTTCCTGACCCAAGGCTCCATCCTGATTTACCCCATGGAGTTACTTGATTCGATTTGAATTGAGGACACCTTATGACCTAAAACTGCCAGCCAATTTTTGGACATGACCCAGTATAGGTCTACTAACCATATTTGCTTGTTGACCTTGTATGCCTAGGTAGTGGCTTCGTCCTTGATTATTGGAGGTTTGACCTAGAAGGAGTACGACCATCTAAATTTCGAGGACGAAATTATTTTAAGGTGGGTAGACTTGTAACACCTGTTTTCTGAAATTGGGGATTTTGAAAATTATTATTTTTATTATTTATTAGTGGTATTTTAGTCATGGTGTGATTTCTGGTGAATTTAGTTAAGTTAAACCATCTTCTAAGTCATGCCAAGTCATGACTTATGACTTCGTGATTTGGTTAGTATAACTTAGTGCAAACCCTAGTTTTCTCTAACCTAGAAGTTGCCATGACCATGAGAACTTGACCATAGGCTTAGAATGTCATTTTAGTGATTTTAGCCTAAGGGGTATTTTGGTAATTTTCTAGGAATTAAGTAGGATTAGTGAGATTTTACTATTCATGGACTTTTGATTAGGGACTTGATAATCCCTAACCTAGTTACCCTAATCTAGAGGTTAGTCCCTAACTAGAATGACTAGGGATTGGATATTATCATTGGGTCAAAGCTATACAATATCTAGATATTTTATTGTATTTTGCTTGATTATGCAAAATATCTTAAACCTTTACCAAAGTCTTTGCCTTAACCTAGAAGCAAGCTTTGAAACCCCCCCCCCCCCCCCACCCCCCCCCCCCCCCCCCCCCCCCCCCCCCCCCCCCCCCCCCCCCCCCCCCCCCCCCCCCCCCCCCACCCCCCCCCCCCCCCCCCCCCCCCCCCCCCCCCCCCCCCCCCCCACCCCCCCCCCCCCCCCCCCCCCCCCCCCCCCCCCCCCCCCCCCCCCCCCCCCCCCCCCCCCCCCCCCCCCCCCCCCCCCCCCCCCCCCCCCCCACCCCCCCCCCCCCCCCCCCCCCCCCCCCCCCCCCCCCCCCCCCCCCCCCCCCCCCCCCCCCCCCCCCCCCCCCCCCCCCCCCCCCCCCCCCCCCCCCCCCCCCCCCCCCCATGCTTGTGGCCGGCCAAGACATCCCATGACAGCCCCCTTGCCCCCTCTCTCCTATATAGTTAGCACTTAGAATCATTCCCATGGTTTCATGAAAAACCAATTCACAAGAAAAACCTAGAAACCCTTCCACTCATTTAGCCATAACTTCCTCATTTCTCAAGCTTTGAACCTCTAGTTTTCTCCATTAGGTCACCTACAATCTAAGGGAGCCTAGGGAAGTGAGCTACTCAAGTTTCACCAAGGAAGGACAAGTTGGGCTTTGAGGCTAATCACCCTCATTTAGTGAAAATTCAAGATCTTGCACACATAGAGGTAAATATATCTAAACCTAGTTATTTTACTGGTTTTTCTTCATTATTGCATGCATATAGTCATAATATAGTTGTGGGTAGGGTTTGGTGAAATTTAGGAATTGTTTGGTGTCGTATCGGACACGTATCCTATATAAACCCTAATTATGTTCACTGATTTTGCACACTGTCACATTAATATTTACTCACTGTTTTCTAAATCTTTTTAACCAAAAACCTAGCCTAGACCTTGCTAACCCTAACCCTAATTCACTGACCTCATTTTAGGGTTGTGTCCGTGTCCAAATTGGACACGAACCCACGGTTTTCACAGTGCACAGACACACTGTGCACACACTGTGCACTGTCCCTGAAACCTCACTGTTCGACACTTCGTGTCGTGTCTAGACACGACGTGGACACAAAGTGTCATGCCTAATCCCTAGTCCTAGACCTAGGCTACCCCCTGACACGAGCACGACACGTATTGATGCGTGTGTCGTGTCCACGAGGCCCTGTCCTCGCTGCACGACGCTGTGCACGCTCCCCTGCTACCCGACACCTAGCACGGACACTGTGGGACACGTGGACACGTGAAAATTGACACAGAGGAGGGGGCAACCTCTGTCATGCCCCCCCTCGAGTTTGAGACACGTTGGTGTCGTGTCGAGAGAGCACGGACACGTGCACTGGTCGTGCACTGACAGTGCACGCACACACAGACACTTGACTTTGAGCGTGTCGTGTCCACTCTACACGACACGAGGACACTTCGTACTGACACGAGCACGAAGCCTATCCATAGGCGAACACATTGGACACAACCACGTGGTGTCACGTGTCCCGTGTCGCGAATACGAGACACGCGAAATCACTGACACGCGGTCTAAAACACGTATTTTAGGGCTCCTGATACGCGTGTCGTGTCCACTCTACACGACACGTGGACGCGTATCAGGGCCATGGACACGAAGCCCAACCCTAGGCGCACCTTGGGGCACGAGCACGAGGCCTGTGTCGCGTCGTGTCGTGTCCTAGATCGACTTAGGTTTTTCACTGATACACAGTGTATCAGTGTATTCTCGTTTACCCGAGCGACTTTGAAACGTCGTGGACACGCCGTGTCGTGTCGTGACACCGTGTCAGGCCACTAGGATCCTAGACTAACCTAGGGGCTTCAATTACCAACCAAGATTAGGTTGTCTTAGCTCGGTTTAGTTGGTGTTTGGGTTAACCTAAGATCTAGGTTTGCTGTCCTATTTCCAGTTCCTGTAATTTTCCAGATTTTGCAAAAATGAATTTTGATTGTATTTTTATGATGATTTTTGCATATAATGCTATGTTATTATTAGGTTAACATGTTGTATATGTATTTGTGTGTGTGGGTGGATTTTGAGGATTTTAGGGTATGTGTACATGTGTATATACACATGTGTATATAGGTGTAGTGTGTGTGTGTTATGTTGTGTGTGTGTGTGGTTTCCAGTTTCCTGAAACTGGAAACACACCCCCCTGTGTCAGCCTCTAACCCTAACCCTGTTTCTTTCTCTCTCTCTTTCCCTCTCTCTATATCTATGTATATTGTATATATGTATTAGGTAATATACATATACATTTTGTATGTATATATATGTTATGTTATATAATTATGTATTGGAATATATGTGAGAGTATATATATAAGTTATATATAATGGGATATATATTATATATATGTGGTACTATGTAGTTGGGTGTATATATATATATATTGATAGGCTATGTATAAATATTGTATATATATGTATAGATATATGAGGTATCCTAGATACATGAGCCTATGGCCTATAGCTAGTGAGCCTAGAATTGACCATTAGGTCTAGTAGAACTAGTTTGACCACAAGTTTGACCATGGTTGACCAAAGTCAACTATAGGTCAAACCCTAACCAAATTGACCTAGAAATAGTTTGGATGGACTCTAAATGACTTGGTGACCTAAGTTTGACTAAACCCTAGACTATTGACTAGTTGGTTTAGACTTTGACCTATATAAGGGTATTATTTATGACTTGGTTATATAGATAGCCCTATGTAGAGTGAAGATATGTATGGGGTTAAGTAGGATACTTAGAGTTGAGTCTTGATTGAGTTAGACTATGGTTTAGCTTGATTATAAGATTAAGTTTGGTGTTGTACTATATATTTATATGTGATGTACTTGTATAGGGAGTTGGTTATACCTTAGCTTTGTAGAATGGTATCTTAGGTATCCTAAGACAGGTTAGTCTATGGTTAGTTAAGTAACCTTATAGAATTTGACTTAAATAGTTGACCCCTGGCTTAATTACCTGACTGACTAGTCTTTGTTTGACCAATACCTTAGTTGGTCTAAGTTTGACCTAGACTTGACCCAGATTGATCATGTTGACTATTTGACTAGTTTGATTAGAGTGTTGACCAGGAGTTGACTTTAACCTAGATTTGACTAATCTTGACTTGTTGACCTTGTTTGACCTTGTACGACTTAGTTTAACTTCTTGTGACCTAGTATGATTTGATTTGACTTAGTTTGACTGTAGAGTTGACCAAGTTTGACTTTGACCTAGATTGGCTTAAAATTCATATAGTTTGCATTGTAGATTTCATTTACCTTCATTTTGGACATGTCATAACTGTACTACTCTATTTTAGGACATTGTGACCCTGGTACAGACATCTGATATTACACTACTCTTTCCAGAGTGTCAGGCGAGTACATTCTCTGATAGTTCTTTCATTACTTGTCATTACTGTATTCAGTTCTAGTTAGCTATATGTGATTCTCTGTACAAACACGATTAGTATTGCTGGATCCATTACATGCGACACTCATTTATTCATGTCTGGCCTCTATTTCTGGAACCACCTACTGGAATCACTACTGGCATCACCCTACTGGAATCATTTCTGGAATCATTGGCTGGACTCATACTGGTCGTAGTGTTGGATTATGGATTCATTTGTGGGCGGGGAAATACTTGAGTAGACATGTGAACATACCTAAAATCTGGAACCACCTCCCTTGGAACTATTCTGGAATGCTAGCCATCCCACACTTGGCCGAGTGTGCGATGTGCCTGATTACCCCTAGCCGTTTACATGTTGATCTCAGTATTTTAAAACACACTGTTAGAGTATAGTCTGGACTTACCCTGGAATCATGGATCACTTCTGGACTCATTTTTACTGGACTCATCTTGTACTGGAATCATCTAGTATTGGATTATATGGACTGGACTCACACTGGGATTACATTTTATATTGTCTGGACTTATACCATGTTATTCTAGTTCAGCTAGTTTACTACAGTCTTCTTTGCCATGATTTCTTCTTTGTTAGTTACTTTACTTTCCTTGTACCCTCACTGTTTCTCTACATCATTATCTGTATAAAACTGCCATGCTCATCTGTATAACTGTCTAAAAACTGCTTTATAGTCTTTGTCATTTACTTGGGATTTCTAGATGAGATGTGCTCGTTCCTGTCCTGATTGGACCTGTTGAAAATATTGCAGATGATACCCCTGACGACACATGCCCTACTTACCATGGACCTGGCGAGGGATTAGCTACCTTTGGTTCCGACTCTCAGGAGTGATTCAGGAGTTTAGCTAGTAGGCTTACTTAGCTTTCATGTTTTGAGCCTGTTTGTATTAAACTTGAGATATCGAGTTGTATTAGAGTTTGTTTGAGATCATGTTGTTATTATTTTAGTAGTTTAATTTCTGTTGTTGTTAGTTGGTATCTAGATTTCTGTGTTATCTTATCGTGCTTAGACTGTGATTGAGTATATCATATCTTTTACTTGTCCTCCCTTCGGAGTTGAGATCTTGGCAAGTACATTATATACACTGCATGAGATTAGTTAGCAACCTAGGACAGCGTTCTACCGCCGACACTGCGGCGTAGGCTGGACGTACCCACTTCTCGTGCCCCTATACAGGGTGCGGGTCGTGACACCCCATCACCTTTAGGCTTTGGCTTGAATTGAGCTGACTTCACCTTTAGCTGGTGATACTTAGCTCTTCTTCTAGTACAAGAGACGTTCAAGATCCACCTTCATCTTTTTGCGGTGCATGTCTGCGATGAAATTGCTACACCCAGGTGGGAGCTTGGCGATAATGCCTTCGATAAAAAAAGCATCAACCAAGGGCATTCTGCCATCCGCCAGCTTCTAACGTAACTTGAGGAACTCTTGACTTGTGGCGACATCGTCTTGTCGTCCTCAAATCACATCTTTTAGACCTTTTGGGTCACGTGGATCTTGTTCCTGTTCTCATTTGCCTTATAGAGATTATATACTCCCAGACGTCCTTAGCATGGATCATCTTATTGTATGACTCTGCAAGAGAGTCCTCCAAAGAGTTTAAGATAATAAACTTACAAATGTTGTTATCTCTCCTCCACTTGGATTGTAGAGCAGTGGCCTCAGCGATCCTTCAAAAATTTTTACCTTCTAGAATTAAAGGCTCAGGATATGTCAATACGTAGTCAATGCTCATGAGTTGAAGATTAAGGTTGTCCTTTCTCTTCCAGACGTTGTAGTGATCCCCGTCAAACTTCTCAAGTTTGTTAAAACTTGTGTCGAGAAGCTTTGCAAGGTTGTTCTCCATCATATATAAATCTTGCTTTGAGATTTTTATTCCCGAAACAGATCTTAGATGGAAGAACGTGAGTCGACAGAATGATTTGGCAATACTTCGAGGAAGGTGCACAACTGAGATCCCAGAGGATTCAGAGAGACGAAATCAAATGTAACACTTCGAAGAAGGCACAAATGAATTTCGTAACAGCAACGACGAAAGCCCACAAGTTGTTTCTGATTAGATCAGAGAAGCACAAGAGGTTTCTGATTAGATCAGAGGAGAAGAGAAGGAAAGAAGAAAGAAAAAGGCAGCTTTGTTGGGTTGATCAGATCACCGTTGCTCAAAACAAGATTCGCCTTTATACGATCCGCTTCCAGGAACCAGCAAGTTCTCAAAGAACTTCTGGAATGCTCGTTTAGTCAATTTTTGAGACTTGAACGGACTCCCTAAATTTCACGGACTCCCTTAACTCTCTTCTTTGGTGTATCTTAGAAAGGACGCCATGGGGCTCTATTTATGGAGTGGAGTGAGACTTCACCATTTCTCCTATCCGATGTGGGACTAAAATATCAATACTCTAAAATAGAGTTTGATATTTTACATCATCCCACAATCAGCATAGTCGAGTGTCAGTCCACGCCTACCCCCTGAACACACGTCCGTGCATGCACGAGACATCCTGGAGTCAAGTCCAAACAGCAAAAATTAACTTGCATCATTGTTGGAATTAATCCTTTTTTTCTTCTAGAAAAATACTCCCACATGGCACCCACTTGTGCCCTACCACACCTCATGCACACCTCAATACAAGCAATGCATTATATTGAGATACTCACCATTTGGTGTAGCCGATGTGGGACTATTTTTTCTAGTCTAAAGGCAAAAACACCAACACAACATAAAAAATTGCCCCACAGTGAGATCAGCAGGAACCAGATACCTGCCCATTAAAAAACTTATACGTTAAAATCATATCACAGTGGCGCACCATCTGAAAAAAATACCTAGAATTAAAATCAAAATTAAAGTAAATAAAGTTCAAATGCAACTGACGTTAGGACTTGTGGTAAGATTGGTAAATTTTTAAATAGGCAAGGATCTCGAAAGGAAAATAAAAATCATGCAATCACAACCTACTCTAACACTCGGTCCGCCTAATGTACATGTGGCATGCAAATTCTATCCCAAACATCATCACACCTTACATGCTGAGATAGAAGTTAATTACTTGTTTAATAAAAATTCAGTTCATAGAATCCAGTAATAACTCGGACAAAATTTATCTTCAATCAGGGGCCAGCTTCTATAACTTCCCCACAGACACAAAATACAATATCACATCTGTTAATAGAGACCAAAAACCATGTTATAGGTTATCTTCATGCATCCAGGTGATGGTATCACTAGCCTTCGTTGGAATTGGTGCCCAAAAACCCAATTCAAAATCAAACAAACTTTAAGGATCCAAAAAGTTAGAGCCAATAACTTAGTTGACTGGAATTGGTGCCCAAAAACCCAACTTGATGTTAGACACACTTGAATTTGGATACAAAAATTAGATCCAATATTTTATTAGGTCACAGATTTAGATCCTAGAAAATTGACCTCTTTGTACAATCTATGTATATATGCTTTATGCTTAAGGATACAAACCAACTATTAAGATATTCCATGCATCATTTATAACGATCGACTTAAAAATGGGACCGGTAATCTATCCAAGGTCAATTTTCTGACACTATGTTTTCGTGTCCAGTCCTACCTATAATCCTTCAAGTTCATATCCCCATATTCCCATCTTTCTCATATCAATGAGTTAAACAAAATCATTTCTCCACCACAACAATTTTCAAGAGATACTAACCAATAATGGAGACCACAGATTGATTCTTTCGTCATACACACTGAAAACCAAATATACATCAAATTATTGTGGCTTAAAGACGAGCAACACAGTTGTAAGCCGCCTAAATTTCTGGAATTTATTTTCAAATTTTCTAAATAATTTATTCTCGATAATTTATTTTATTTAATTAATTTTGATTATTAAATTCTCTTTACTGTGACTTTGATTTCTAGAGCATCAGGGATGCCAGTCTCTGGAAACTTTCTTGTTGAAGTTTGTAGTAGACGAGATTATCTTCAATTTGATATATCATGTCCCACTCGAACTTGTTCCCTTGTGCTCCAATTTTTTCGTGCAACTTTCGGGTCAATTTAGACAAATTTATCGTCTGTTGAAATTCGTGACTTAACTTCCAACTTAATTTTCGGGCCCGACATCGGTCCAATCCAGTCGACCAATATATGGCCCTGGCCTGTTTTGAGTCTACTATACACGTGCCACTTGCGTGCCAACAAATTGATCTCCCTTTTGCTCCCATTTTATCCATAATTTTAATTGGTTTAAATTGTTATTTTAATTAAATCTTGTCCCCAAGCATGTCCAAACTTGACCGAACCTGATCCAACGCCCAACCAGATTTTATGTGATCCCTATCATGACTATCCATACACCCTACATAATTTTCTCTCTCTTTCCTACTAAAAAATATCTATTTCTCTCTCCTTGTATATATATGCACACATATATATACATATAATATATATACATATATAAATATCTCTCCCTCTCTCTTCACTCCTACACACAAACACAAACGCCCCTCTCCATCACAGCACCCCCTCTCTCTCAACCGACATATCTCTCTCTCCTTCTTTCAAATATCTATCTTTCTATTCTCACACACTCTCTCTCTTTCTATTTTATTTATACTCACACACATAAACAACTCTCTCTCCCTCTCACTACAGCAGCTCCCCCCCTATGTCAGCCGACACCACCTCCTCATTTTTTTCCTTATCATCATCCTCTCCTTCTCTTTCTTTATCCTCACCATCACCCTCTCCATAACCATCACCATTGTCATCAAGCTCACCACCACCACCACCACACCATCATCAACAACCACCACCACCATCACCCAAATCGCCACCACCACCATCACCCGAACGGCCACCTTCGTCGATGTCGTGCCCGCGCCTGGCCTCCCTGCCCCACCGCTTGAGGGGCTGCAGCAGCAGCATACAAAGTGCGCGCGTGCGCGGGTCACCATCGTGCGCCGCCGTGCCGTCGCACGGCCGCTGCGTGCCCGACCATTGCCGGCGAGCACTCCGACGACCTCCTCGAGTGCGCCGCCTTCATTCCCAACATGCCACGTAGGCGATTCGTGCGTTTGGCACGGGATCCCGTCGTGACGCGCGCGGGATCAAGGCTGAAAGTTTGCTTCGGGACAGCGACTTCGTACGAATTTTTTGGACAATCCGACCGTTGGATCGACGAACTATTTTCTCCGTCACAATCTCGGTATATATCTCTTCACTCACCTTAATTTTTCTCTGTTAATTTTATCGTTTGATACATCAAAACCGGCCACCAAGTTGACCGTTTAAATTATGTTATTTTTGGACAATTTTACGGAGCCAACTTCGTCGGTTCGTATCTCCTCCATCGCAGCTCAGTCTGGCGTGCCACTAGTTCCTATGTGCATCTGGTATAACCCTCTTCCTACCCCTTAAGTTTTATTTCATTGTGAGCACGTTTGATTGGTTGAATTCGATGCCAAAGTTGGTCGTCCGAATTCATAATTTCCAATTTCGGATATACCGTTGAGTTTGTATCATCATTTTGGACTCGTTGACATATAATTTGCTAAGTTTAGTGGACATTGGTTCCGTCACGTATTTCGGTGCAAGTCGAATACCAATATCCGGGTCAACGGGTCATTTTGAGATCGGCTCATTGGAATCCAATTTTGGATATACTGTTGGGTTCATATCATCATTTTGGACTCGTTGACATATAATTTGCTGAATTTTGAGGACAATGGCTCTGACACGCTTTTTCGTGCAAATCGGATTCCAATATCCGGGTCAACGGACCAATCGAAGATCCGGTCATCGGAATCCAATTTTGGATATACCATTGAGTTCATATATCGTCATTCTGGATTCGTGGACATATAATTTGTTAGGTTTAGTGTACTTTTATTTCTGGCACTTTTTCGGTACAAAGTGGGTCCGACACGGACACCATTTTGATCCGAAATTACTTTTTTTGTCACTGTGTCCAAATTAGACTTATGGATAGGCTATCCTAGCTAATTTGACCATTCTGGACACGTTGGTAATGGTGTTTTTACCATCCGATAACATCTGTAGGTTTTTACCCTATTATTATAATCTTTCTCCTTTTGTTGTATTTTAAGATCCTTCGATTCCAGTGATTTCACAACCACTGAAATTGAATGTGTTGACCCTATAGATGTTTATAGAGACTAGCCTTGACCCTATTTGATCATGGTTGACTTCTTTGACTGAACGTCGAAGTAGAGTCAACATTTGACCTAGTTTAACCTAGAGTTGACCAGAGTTGACCAGAGTTGACCAGTTGAACAAAGTCAACTGTAAGTCAACCATTGACCCAGTTTGACCTAGTTTGACTTGGTTTGACTTCTTGTGACCTAGTTTGACCTAGTGTGACTCAGTGTAACCTAGTTTTACTTAGTTGACTGAGTCTGACCTAGATTGCGGCTTAACTATAGAATAAAGCCTAACACAGTTGAACCCTAATTAGCTTATATATCTTATCTTTAGGTCTGTGGCATCACTCTGAGCATCGACCCCATTTGACAGCTCAGGACCGCAGGCGAGTGCTGTACATTCTCTGATAGTAGTTCCTTGTCTTGATATTTTCTGTATCCGATTTAGTTATAGTATTTTACTTGATTCTCGTCATGATGGTACACGGACTAGTATATACCAGATTCCTGTCATGAGTTATTCTTGGATTTTCTTGGGATACTGGTACTTGCTCGATCTTGTTCTTGTACTTGTATTGACACCGATTCCTGAGAAGGAGTAGCTACCTTCTTAGGGAATCTCGTGCCATGACTGTAGGAGCGTAAAAAGTGCTTTAAAGAAAGAGTCATCCCATTCATAAGTGATCGGTTTTTACGCCAAGCAGAGTGGGTAATCTTTTACGCCCAAGACTAGGCTAATCAATTTACGCCTAAGCAGGCTGATTATTTTACGCTTGGGTCTACACCTGTGAATTTACGCCAAGCACAGAGTAGCCTCTTTTACGCTGGACAAGCTGTCAAATCTACCATTTAATGCAAACTCTGACATGAAGATATTAATGATGGCATTTACCACAGAATTCAATGGGATTTGTCTTATACAAAGACCATGTTGTGTCGTTTATGGGAATCGAGCTACTTTACGCTCACTGAATGGTTTCTTTTACGCACGGAGTTTCACATGAGTCCTTACGCTCATAAAACAATGTGTGCGTAAAGTCTATTTGAGCTATTTTACGCTCAAGGTTATTCAATAACCACTTTACGCTGGAAACCTATGACAGAGCTATTTACGCTCATCTTACTGATTTACGCCCAGAGGATGTTGGAGCTATTTTTACGCCCTATTCTTTCTGGCCAGTTTGGAACATGGTGTGCCTACATGGCCTTCATGCCATATATTCGAAGAACGTGTGTACATGTATCCTATTCTTACTGAAATGATGGGACGCGTGTCAACGTATGCAAAGGATGACTCTGATCATGTGTGACAGTTGTTAGCGTAAAGACAGACTTTGATGCTCTTTTACGTACAGAAGTCCCAGTCTATAAATAGACTCATTTGTCTCGGAGAACAGGGGAGAATACAGAGATCAGGACTTCGAGATTTTGATTCTCTAGAGCATTTTTCTTCAACTTTTCTTTCAGAATAGAGTGAAACAAAGCGGAAAGCATTCAGCCTCGCCATCAGTGCCCAAGTGCGTCGATACCTTTCTGGTGACTTAGTTCTTCCAAGTTGTTCTACTTCAAGCAGTGATCTTCATCATCATCATATGGTCCAAGGAACAAAGTGATCATTTACGAATCAGACTTCCATAGCAATACTTTCCCAGAATCAAATTTGTACTTCTTGTACTTTTTCTCGTTTTATTTTCAAAATCCAACCTTTTGTTTGGCAATTTTGTTAAGTGAAACAAAATGGCGACTCTGCTGGGGACTACTTTCTCCTCCGACGAGGAAGTGATTGCTCAATATGATAATGTTTCGGTCGGTTCGACCAAGAAGACTCTGGTTGTGCACTTCGACCAGACTGCCTATGAAAAAATGCTCCGAACTGGGGGTGGTTCTCGCCACTCCAATGTTCAAAAGTCTCGCAAAGCACGAAAAGTTTGGATTTCCAAATCCAAAGTGGTTTCTGGTCTCTCTGTTGCTGATGACAAGGGAATTCTTCCCACTCCTGTCGTAGGGGCTCCCGTTCGTAACGAGGCAGTCCTTACTTTAGAGTTGCACTCAAAGTGTGATGATTTATCTCCCGTTTGTAACGGAGAAGATAATCAGGTTTCACGCCCACTGCATAATAATCAAGTTTTACGCTCAGTGGGTAAGAACCACATTTTACGCTCAAGGTATAAGAATGAGTCTTCCATTTGTAAAGTGGCAGATTCTAATGTTTCTGAGTGTAAGAATCAGTCTCCCGTCGGTGACGTGGTAGGCCCACACAAATTACGCTCCTCGTGTAAAACAAAATCTCCCGTCTGTGACGTGGTAATCAATTTTTACGTTTTACGCGTAAAGGTAAGTCTCCTGTCTATGACAGTATAGATAAAATTCACAACGATGTTTACACATCTAATGTGAATATACCTAAACGCATACAGCGTAAAAATGTTATTGGTAAAACTTCTGTCCTACACCAACAACCTTCTTATACTACTTTACGCAAAGTACCAAACTTGCAAATCACACGCCATGAAAATGGAGTCCTTCGTGCTAAATCTCAAGATTTATGCACACAACTCCAAACGCATAAAAATGTACAGTTTGGTGGTAGGTTGGCTCGGGAACATGGGATGATTTTCGCTTCAGAAGATAAAGGAAAGAAGAGTAATCCTGGTAATAATCCTAGCAATCGTAATGTAAAAGGAAAAGATACTCTTATGGTCAATCTCTCCAAGAACAAAACTATGCCAAATAATCAGGAATCTTCCAGGCCAAAGAAAGAATACTCTTTTGACGAAAGTGATATCCCAGGGATATTTCAGTGTCTGGTGAAAAGTGGCAAACTTCAGATTCTAGAGACTAAAAGGCCTAATGAGGTGAATCTGATTGACAATCCCAAATATTGTATCTATCATAGATACATTAATCATCCTACCAGTGCTTGCTATGTCTTGAAAAAGAACATCCAAGACCTGATAAATGGTGGCGCTATCGCTTTAACCAATGATGAACATACGGTTACAACCAACATGGTCTCTCTTCAGTTTGGAGATTTTCCTCCACAGCAAGTCCCAGATGGAATTATCCCAATTTCGAAGGCGACGATGAAGATCGTGAATATCCCGCCTGCCAGGGAAGAAAATACAGGATTGCTGCCGCTCATATTGAAGAATGGTGAAATTATGTGGGTACATCCTGACTTAATACCTGAGTTGGAAAATGAAGATAAAACTTTAAAATCCAAGAAAGGTAAGAAAGTTAAAACCTGCAACATGATTTCTTATGTTATTACAAATCCTGATGACTTGGATTATCTATGGGATGGCCTTCCTCTAGAAGGTAGACTGAAAGGACTAAACATCTGTCCTCCAAGTCTAGCCCCTCCTACCAAGCTCAAGATTACTCATCAGCAGTGGCTAGCCATGAATAGTGTTCTTTTATACCGGGTACAACAAGTCTTTGTTGCCTATGAAAAAGCTCCAACAGAAATCTCTCCTCGTATCCCGAATCCTTCTCCTCCCTTAACTACAGAGATGTCTATGCTTCATTCTTCTGTAGTTGCAGAGGTTTCTTCCTCTTCCTGTGCTGAAACACCTGTCCAAAGTTTACTGCCTATCCACTTGTATAGTCAGCAATCTGTCCTTCTCATGAGGAAGATGGGTTACAACTTTCAAAAGGCAGAAGGTTTGAATTATGATAAAGGAATACGTCTTCCTTTACAAATTCAAAATCAGAATTCCACTGCTGGATTGGGTTCCGAAGTGCCTCGTAACAACCCTCATAAGAAAAAGACTAAGGGAAGAAAGACTAAATCCTGTAATATGGTACTTCCTTCTCCTGAGTCTGAAGAAGAAACTTTTGCTGGTACAAGATCTGGAAAAGAGTACCATAAAGACTATGAGGGATCCTCCAAAGAAGCAGAAGATGTAGTGGAGACTCTACCAGTTCAACCTTCTCCTGTTCCTATTAAACCGTCTGTGGTTGAAAAGGAGAAACAGAAGGCAGTACGCTTTGATATCTTATTGAAGCCTGCTTCCAATCAGGGGGTGGTGATGAAGCCTTACAAATTTGACATTCTAGCTCAGTTAGCCAATACTCCGGCTAGACTATCTATATTTGAACTGCTTCGCCTTTCCAGAGAAAGTAGAGAGACTTTGAGTGAAGCTTTACTTCAAGCAGACTCATGCTTGGCACATCTCAAGACTCCTGATAATATACCAGTGTCATGTCCGCAATGCCATAGTGTGATAGAAGTAATTCCCAACATCACCTTTACACAAGAGGATATGCTATTGAAACACAACAAGCATGATAGGCCTCTGTGTTACACTGGATATATCGGATCCACTGAAATTGACAGGATTTACATCGATCCTGGGTCTTCAATTAGTATAATTCTTCAGAGTATGCTAAGACCCCTGAGGATTCCTACTAGTGAGCTGACTTACACTAGTACTACGATAGTCGGTTTTAACTCTGGCAAGAGCAAACCACTGGGGAAGATTCGTCTGCAAATTCAGATTGGTGATCTTTGAACTATCGTAACTTTCTATGTTATCAACTCGGACATATCCTACAATATTCTTCTTAGAAGACCGTGGATTCATGAACACAATATTGTGCCTTCAACTCTTCATCAATGTTTCAAATATGTGGACTCCCAAGGAGTTGTGAAGACGGAGTTTGCTGATATTAATCCGTTCAAAGCTGTCGAAGTCTACTTCTCTGATTCAAGGCTTTATAAACAAGAGCATGTGAAAGATATCAGACATGGCTGAAGATCAATCATCCTCTGAGGATCACTCTATTAATGAAGATCCGCCAGAGGAGCAACCTTTGAAGATTATAGTCAAGGGACGAATCCAATCCCAACCTGTCAATGATCAACCTTTGATGATCAAGGTTAAAGGAAGAACTCAAACTTCATCTGAGGAATCAATAAATATTCCTGCCTGTAATGCCTGTGGTTCGTATTACGTATTTCTGGAATACGTGTACGTTTATTCTTGTATTGCATGATTTCCTTGCTTAATTTCCTTCCTGGGCTTGGTTTATTCTTGGTTTGGGTTGGTTCGGTTCGGTTGTTTGGGATTGCTCTTGGTTCATGATGAACCCAAGGTGAACCCCCTACCTACCACCACCTTGATATTTATTACCCCTTCTCCTTTCTCTCTCTTCATTTATCCTCTTCTTCTTCCTCATTTACTTCCTTACCTACCAGAGAGAGGGAGAGAGGTCTTGGCAAGTGCAACTTGCTTCATGGAGGAACTCCAATTTTGTTGCTTCATTCTCTTCCTTACAGCATTTTGACTAACTTTAGAACTTGGCATTTTTACTTTTCATGGCTAGATTCTTGTAGATCTATATTTACCTTATTTTCGGATTTCTTGAGTTTTGATCTACTTAATCTTGTTATTTCTGTGTTTTGATGGTTCCATGCTGTAGAGTAGCTCGTTCTACCCCATTTTGACCTATGGAAGTTCGGATTTGGGCTCCGGATGATGGAGTTGTGGAGCTTGAGAACTTGGCTCTCATGGTGTTCTTCCTCTCAGAAATTTGGAGAAGATGAACAGTGCTTGACTTGACCGCATGAATATTCATGCGGCAAGTGTTCTATCCAGCCGCATGACTGGAAGTTCTTGAGCCGCATGAAAGCTGGATCTCACTTCCTGAGCCGTATGGGCTCAATCCCCATCGGCCGCATATGTGCCCATCTCCTTGAGCCGTATGAACTCTAGCACTTGTGGACCGCATAGGCCCTGATCTTCGAGCCGCATGAGAACCCCCCCCAGCCGCATGGACTTCTTAATCCGGGCCGCATGACCCTGATTGATCCCAGCCGCATATGCGCTACTGCTTTGAGCCGCATGGACTCAATTAATCGGGCCGCATGGATCCAATTGATTCCAGCCGCATGGGTTTTGAACCCTGCACTGTATGGATTCGATTGATCTCAGCCGCATGGGGCCATGTACATCCTCAGCGGCATGCGCCCTCGTCCCCTTGGCCGCATGCGCCCTTGCTCCCTTCCAGCCGCATGCGCCCCCTTGTCTTGGCCGCATGAATCCTTAGTTCCCCGACCCGCATGAATCTTTCCCTGGCCGCATGGGCCTTAGCCGCATGGCTCTTCTATAGCCCTGTATATTGATATTTTATTAGATATTTACGTCCATTTTATATCCTTACGTCTTTTGTCCTGAACTTGAAAATCACGAATTTACTTGATATGTTTGGAATTGATAATTGAGCATGATCTGATAAGTGACCCGTAGTGGTGCACTCCTGACATAATAATCTGACATGACCTGATAATGGCCCGTCGTGGCACACTCCTGACTAGTACACTTGATATAATAACCGGACCTGATATATCTTGAATAGCTGTTGCGACGGCTACCTGACATGACCTGTATGATTAATCCTGACACCGTGGACGATTGTGCTTGTACAAATAATCCAGTCATGTCTTGCATCATGTCTAGGAGGGGACTCCTGAGTACCACGGTCAGGAGTACCTACTGAAATGGGCTAAGGTTAATGACTAGTATAATTCACTAGACATGAAGAGATGTTCCCCAGTTACAGGCGATCCCGTTATCGGTCGCAAATGTTTGGACTTGTAGCCTGCCGACGAGTAGGGCACATTTCCAGCCCACTGTCATGTGGGGCACTCTTGATTGTCACTTTAATGATTGAACTCTATTGTCTCTCTAAAGTATTGTACTCTCTAGATTGTCACTATAATGATTGCCTGGATAACCTGGATAGCTGCAGGGCCTGTGACTACTTGGAGCATCTCATTGCATCTTGCTAGTAACTAGGATTGTGATAACCCTAGTTAGTTAATGTAGAAAGCCGTAGGCAATGATTGGCCGTGATTGCTTGGATGGAGTCTAGTCCAGTATAGTATTGTCTAGAATTGATTAATTGTAAGATTGTACCAGAATGATTGAATGATTATCACTCCAGATTGTCACTATAATGATTGTCACTCCAGAATGTTACTTGGCCTGATATTCATCTTGCCGATAAATGGTGAGAGAAACCAAGTTCCGTTCAGACGAAGGGTTACAACCCCGGTCCTTGTTTGGTTTACGGGTTGTAACCTGGCTATCTGAATAGTCCCATGGTTATCTCATCGTATATCATCATGTCATGCTTTCTTTCCATATGTCCTGTCTTTTAGTGATTCTATACAAGATCGTCTTTTATAATTACCCATCATGCTTTTCTTAACTACTGCCTTTTATTATGTAATTATACTCTTGTGCTAATTGCTGGTTTTAGTTCTTAAGTGAAGCCTCCTTTGTGGCACTTGCTCTTTCTGGGGTCTGACCCAGCTGGTTTTGTATGGCCAGATACCGGAGCAGCACCAAAGGATCTCCCTGCTTTCCAGCCCGATGGTGGTCACCAGGCGTAACCAGGGCAACGAGTGGGTTTATTTTTGCTCTCCCACTCTATTGTAAAATTCTTTTGAGGCGTTTAGCCGTCGAGCAAGTGTTAGCTCGTTTGCAACTTTATTTACTGTCTGCCTACGGGCTGTAAGCATGATTGGCAACTCGAGGTTGATCATGTATGACTTAAACTCTTGCTAGTCCTTACATTTTGTACGACTAGCTTCATGATCATCTGGATACGTAATGTTTGGGACGCCTTACAATTGTATATTTGGTGATCTGATATCTTGTGATTATTATTAGTTGGTTGAGATTGAGACAATAGGCTATTTTATGACCTTAAGAGACTGATGGATTGTAGTGAAACCCTCACATATCTAGACAGCCGTGACCGTATAGCGGTGTGGATTCCATTCCGTTATACGTAGCTGGCTATGTCTGCCCCCGCTCTCCAGTATTCTGGTTCTGGGGCGTGACACTGCCAAGAGCGAAGCTCAACCTTTTATGATCAAGGT
This sequence comes from Iris pallida, assembly GCA_029216955.1. NCBI lineage: Eukaryota > Viridiplantae > Streptophyta > Magnoliopsida > Asparagales > Iridaceae > Iris > Iris pallida. Next base: position 18,143,106 of record JANAVB010021600.1, on the reverse strand, counting down.
CAAAGGACGTACTTCTTGTACGAATATTCCGAAATTACCGTTGATTGTCAATCTTGGCAAATCTACACAAAAAACGGATGATGGTCCACTGTTGATTAATCCTAAGCATAGCAATCAGACTATAAATGATGTAAATATTGATCATTCTGTACTTTTTGATATCAATGAAGATTTCCTGTTCGAGTATATGGCTGTCAAGTTTATTGAGAGAATGACTTTATCTTCTGATAATCAAAGTCATCAATATCAAGGCAACATAGAACCGGAAGAAACTTTATACATTGATCATAAGGAGAATTCTTTTCCTCCTTATACAGATGTTGGACCATATGCTCAAAGGTTCCTAACATCTTCTCCTTATCTTCTACCTGTGGCTGCTTCATCACAAACTTGTGTAACTTTTAGACGTTATGAAGAATCTTATTTCGTGGTACCGTCTGATAAGAAAAACAAGCGCCAAATTGTGTTTGGCCTGGCTAGAAATATCCCTGTTGCTCAGACAGATGAGCGGAAGGATAAAGACAAAGGAAGAATCCGAATTGACAAGTACAGTCAGCAGTCTATCAAGATCATTCAGAACATGGGGTATGATTTGAAGACTATGCAAGATCTCAATCAGGGCAAGGGCAGACGATTACCATTAGGTGGTGATCCGTTTTACCAAAAGACTCGTCATGGGTTGGGATATGATCCGTCCCACATGTTTTATGATGATATACAAGAAGAATTCTCTTCCAGCTCTTCACAATCATCAGATTCAGAGGAACTTCAATCTAAAGATGAATCTGGACAAGTACTCACAGTCAATATGGTTCAAGCCAATGATGAGTCAGAGCCATTTGAGAATGATCCTTGGGTTCAACAAATAGATACTCAACGGGAACTTCGTTTTGAACAACGACAGCCACCTACAGAAGATGGGGTTATCCAGATTAATGTTGGAGATGGAGTTACATCCAAACCAATATTCATCAGTAAGAATCTTTCTGAAGATGAAAAGGAAGAGCTGATAAAACTTATAAAAGATTATATTGACATCTTTGCATGGAGTTATGAGGATATGCCAGGGCTAGATCCTACAGTTTCTACCCATAAACTTAATATTTTGCCTAATGTCAAGCCTGTAAAATAACAGCAACGACGCTTTAGAACAGATATGATGGATGCAATTGAAGCAGAAGTCAAAAAGCTGATTACGTGTGGCTTTGTTCGTGAAGAACAACACCCAGATTGGGTGGCCAATATTGTTCCTGAAGAAGACAGAAAAGTCCGAGTTTGTATAGATTACCGAGATCTTAATACGGCTTGTCCAAAGGATGAATTTCCACTTCCAATTACTGATATCATGATAGACAATACATGTGGTTTTGAACGCATGTCTTTCATGGACGGATTCTCAGGATACAATCAGATCAAGATGCATCCAGAAGATGAGAAGCATACCGCTTTTCGTACACCTCTTGGGGTCTACTGCTATACAGTTATGACGTTTGGTCTTAAAAATGCCGGTGCCACGTATCAACGGGCTATGAGCAATATCTTTCAAGAACATCTACGAAAGATAGTTGAATGCTATGTAGATGACATCGCTGTTAAAAGTCGATCAAAAGATGATCACATTCAGGACTTGAGAACAGTATTTGAATTGATGCGTCAACATCAATTGAAAATGAACCCTACTAAGTCTTTCTTAGGGGTTTCCAGTGGCAAGTTTCTAGGATTTGTCATTACCTCTCAAGGTATCCATGTTGATCCTGACAAGGTTAAAGCAATTCTTGAAATGCGTCCTCCTCGTAATCTGAAAGAACTCCGTGGCTTTCAGGGCCGTATTGCTTATATCAGAAGATTTATATCTAATCTTTCTGGGAGGTGTCAACCTTTCTCCCGTCTATTAAAGAAAGGGGTATCTTTCGTTTGGGATGAAGCGTGTCAAAAAGCCTTCAACGACATTAAGCAATATCTTACAAACCCACTGTTCTGGTACCTCCAGTGGTAGGAAGACCATTTTTGCTATATGTTCGAGCCTTAGATCATTCACGTGGAGCTCTTCTGGCACAGAAAAGTGATATGGGTCATGAACAAGCAATATTTATCTGAGCAGAATGATGGTCGAGTTGAACACAGATATACTCGTGTAGAAAAGGAATGTCTAGCTTTGGTTTTTGCCGTCCAAAAGACAAGGTATTATGTCACCGGACAGACTATTCATGTCATCTCCAGAATAAATCCCATTCGGGTATTGATGAGAAAACCGAGCATACTTAATTCCAGGTTAGCTACCTGGGCGATGTTGCTCACTCCTTATGATATGATTTATGTGCCTCAAAAATCAGTGAAGGGCCAAGCGTTAGCTGATTTCTTAGCTGCACATCCTATACCTGAAACTTCGAAGTTATATGAAGACATTCCAGACGAAGTAGTGGATTGTAACATGACTTTGAAGAATGATATATGGCAATTATATTTTGATGGAGCATCACGAGTGGGACCTAAAGACAATATTGTCTCTGGGGTAGGAATTGTCATGGTTTCTCCTGACAAAATGGTCATATACCGTACCTATTCTCTTAATGAGCCATGCTCTAACAATGTAGCAGAATATAATGCTCTATTGATTGGTCTCCAAGTAGCAAAACAATTGGATATTGAATTCTTAGAGGCTTATGGAGATTCTCAATTGATCGTTAGTCAAGTTAGAGGGACTTATGAAGTCAGAAATCCTGATCTCATCCCCTATCATCAAGTGGTAGTCGAGTTGGTCCTATCATTCAAAGGATTCTTTATTGAATTTGTACCACGTTCTCAGAATGTGGAGGTTGATGCTCTTGCCAGCTTAGCTGCAGACTTGGTTGTCCCAATCCGAAGGCAAAAATAATTACTTTGTTAGACCGAGATTTGTTCTGTGTGAAGAGTAATCTGCATATTGAATAAAGTTATACTACAGAGTCAAGTTCCCAGCAGAAAGATTGGAGAACTCCATTCTTTGATTATGCAGTTCATGGAATTTTGCCTGAAGATCCCAAGGAAGCTGCATCAATTAAAAGACGGTCATTTCGGTTTATTATGATTCGTCTTTGCATATGTTATATCGACGTTCCTATGATGGACTCTTGCTGTGTTGTCTCTCAGAAAGTGAAGCCAAACAAATATTACGTGAGGCTCATGATGGTGTCTGTGGTGCTCATCAACCGGGTCCAAAGTTGCAGGACCGTATTCGGAGAATGGGGTATTATTGGCCTTCTATGATAGCAGATGCTGTAGACTATGCCAGAAGATGTAAAGCATGTCAGATTCATGCTGATTTTATTCATCAACCATCTGAATTTCTACATCCTACAGCAGCCTCTTGGCCCTTCGAAGCTTGGGATATGGATGTCATTGGTCCTATTAACCCTCCTTCTGTCAAAGTACATCGGTTTATACTAGCTATAACCGATTACTTTTCAAAGTGGGCAGAAGCAATCCCCCTTGCGGAAGTGAAAACATCTAATGTGATCAGTTTCATCAAGCACCATGTCATTTATCGTTTCGGAATTCCTCGACGGATAATTCATGGCAATGGTCCACAATTTGCCAGTTAAGCATTTTATCGATTCTGTGACAAGAGTCGAATTCAAAATTTGGCTTCTACGGCTTATAATCCAGCTGCTAATGGTTTAGCGGAAGCTTTCAATAAGACGATCATCAAACTTCTCAAAAAGTTTGTTTCTTCCAATAAACGTGATTGGAATGAGAAACTTGGAGAATATTTATGGGCTTATCGAACAACAGTCCGGACTCCTACTGGTTTTACACTATTCTCATTGGTTTACGGATGCGAAGCTGTTCTCCCATTGAAAATCCAGATCCCTTCTCTACGAATAGCCATTGCTAATGAGCTAACTACAGAGAATAATGATCGCTTACGACTCCAAGAACTTGAAGGATTGGATGAGAAGCGTCTTCAAGCACAACAGCACATTGAACTATATCAAGCCCGCATATCTCGAACTTTTAATCGTAAAGTTAAGGAGAGGGTATTCAAAGTTGGCAAGCTTGTATTAGCTGTTCGGAGACCGATGGTAATGACTCATAAAAGTAAAGGGAAATTCCAAACAAAATGGGAAGGCCCTTATGTAATCGAGTCCGTGTTTTCTAATGGCGCCTATCGGTTGTCAAAGCCCAATGGAGATCTACTCATGCTACCGATCAATGGCAAATTTTTAAGAAATACTATGTATAAAAAAAAGAGACAGAACAAAAATAAAGCTTCTTTTATTATTTTGTTCAAAATAAAAGACTAAGGACGAGGAACACTCCCTTCGTTATTGAATACATAGTCGGCCAATGCATAGAAGGCGTCGTTTCCTGAACTCATGAAAAATTTGCAGACAGCCATCCTCGACGCTTCTTCTTCAGGAGTTTTCCCTGGCTCTACTAAAAAAGTAAGAATGTCTTCGGGTGGCTTGGGTGCAGAAGAGCTTCCACCTATTTCGGTTGAGCCTGATGAGACTGATACATGGGGCTCAACGGGGAACGTATCAATGATGCCCTCAATTTTCCGGGGGACTTCATTCTTTTGATGTACATCTTCGGAAGACATTTCCAGTAGAGAAGCAGAAATAAGAATGGAATGATTACAGAGAATTCTCCTATTTATAGAGGAGAATTATTAATGAACTAGTCTCTGAAGTGGAGAAACGAATTTTCATTTCCGAAAAGACTCGTCCGCTCATGTTACCAGGTTCGTCCATTTAGAATTAAAGAATTGAATCGTCCCTTCTGTTCCCAAGAAATACGCTGATTCATCCACCGTCTTGCATATACTCTCACAATATCTGACTTCTTAATCCCCAGCTACCAAGGTTTGGTTAAGCTGACTTCTTGTTTTCGGGAAAAAGGATTTTATATCTTCTATATCAAATTGATTAGAAAGTGGGATTCGCTATTTATCATGTTTTCATGACCTCTGAATAAATACTAAATCTACTTTCTATCTATCACTCCTATTTTGACCTCTGCATAGATATTAATCTAATTTTCTTTTGAGTTCATATATGCTATATGTCCATATTACCTCTGATAGTATCATATACTCTAAAACAGAAAATAAGATTTCATTTATCTATCATCCATATTACATCCAGATAGATACAAATCATTGATCATAGAAGAATCATCATTTTCATTCCCATATCATCAAAAAGTCTATTACATTTCTTAGACTTTCTCACAAGTTATAATGGAAATCTTTTACATTCTTGGATTTTCATTCTATACACCAACGATAACCTAATAGAGATCTATTTCTTCTTTGATCCTCTTTGACGGGTTCGTTGTTGGTGGCAGTTCCTGACTGTCTGAGCTCCAGTAGCGACCAGAACAGCAGGAATCAAACTCTGGTCTTCTCTCTCAGACGAGAGGAGAACCCCAGAGTATGGCAGCCCGAAGGCGTGTTGCTGCCAATACAACTGGTGGATTAGTGGCGGCACCTCAAAGGAGATAGGAATGTATCCAGCATTGGGATACGATTCCTAGTTCTGCCGTGAAAGAAACTCTACTACCCGATTTCTCGGGGTAGAGTTGACTCCACCATCCAACTCTCCGTGTATAAAGGCTCTTCCTACCAACAGAGGAAGACCCTTCTATCTCACGAAGAGTTTTGAGTTGTCTGATTTGCGCGTCAAAAGCGCATGAGCTCCCTGATGTTGATGTCAGAAGAATGCCCCTCACAACGCCAAAATCGCCAATGCCGGTTCTGGAAAAGCTACTCAGCCAAACTTCTGCAGAAAACAGCAAATAAGAAGTGTTTTAAACAGAAGTATTATCAGATGCGTATTAAATGCTAATTAAAAATAGATCACAAGGCTTTTACGCCAGTGCTTCAGCAAGGCTTTTACGCCAGCAATCAGCAAGGCTTTTACGCCAGCAATCAGCAAGGCTTTTACGCCAGCAATCAGCAAGGCTTTTACGCCAGTGATTCAATAAGGTTTTTACGCCACCAATCAGCAAGGCTTTTTATGCCAGTGTTTCAGCAAGGCTTTTACGCTGTTGATTCAACAAGGCTTTTACGCCAGCAATCAGCAAGGACGTTACGCCAATGCTTCAGCAAGTTTTTACGCTCGTCAAGAATTTACGCTCATAATAGATATTTTCAACAAAAAATTCAAAAGACAGATATTTGCTTAGGACCAGATTTACCATTTGAGTCGAATGGTTTGGCTCCGATGGTGGTTGAATCTGCGTCTAATGACTGGGCATACAAAAGAACACAGTTGGAAAGCTTTGTCATCCTCATTTGTTGGAGAACAACATCACGGAAAGTTATCTTCAGTGGAAGGAGTACGAGAATATGTGAAACATTCTCGGCTATTTATAAAGGCTGAAGAACTATTGGAAAGAGTCTATTTCGGGGGAAGATCCTATGTAAAGGCTCTCGTAACCACAAGACAGCCACGTGTCAAGTTTGTTTCTTGGGAATGAACAATCATGGAAGCAGTCAAAATAAGTATTGAACAGTTGAGATTAACATCAGACTTTATTTATAAAAAGGGGGAGTGGACCCCTACAATAAGAGAGTCGCAATACGTGGAATTTCATTTTCCCTCTCCTTCGTTGGACTGACGAAGAGAAGCACCTAACTCACGCATGTTGTGAATCCCGGAGCGACGCATCAGATTTAAAAACGTTTCTGCATCTCCTGAGCCCTCATATGCAGTCGGGGGACCACCATCGATGCGGCTAAAAACTGCTGGAGTTAATCCGAAGCACGCTACAAAGTTGCGTGCTCGCTCAAAGTCAATCCTTGAGCCTGAAGCCTCTTCATTGTTAATCTCCTTCTTGGGCGCCATGTCACTATGAGATGAATGACAAGAGTGAAGAATTTCTCCTTATTTATACGATTAAATCAGCTCTTCATATTCCTCATTGGAAACTGTTCATTATAAATGCAAACTCGGGGAAACGAAAAGGCATTCGAGAGTTTCGAAAAAGGAAATTCATTATGACAATTAAGTGTTGACCGACACTGTTGGAAATTACGCCGACTGTTGGACATCTCTGCTTTTATGCGGATGGCTGTTGCGTATCCCAAATTTTACGCTGGCAGATCAAATCTCAACTTTTACGCTTCTGTTCAAAGTGTTTCAAATGTTGGAGATATTTGAAAACTTTGAAGGGGATCTTGTAGGAGCGTAAAAAGTGCTTTAAAGAAAGAGTCATCACATTCATAAGTGATCGGTTTTTACGCCAAGCAGAGTGTGTAATCTCTTTTACGCCCAAGACTAGGCTAATCAATTTACGCCTAAGCAGGCTGATCATTTTACGCTTGGGTCTACACCTGTGAATTTACGCCAAGCACAGAGCAGCCTCTTTTACGCTGGACAAAGCTGTCAAATCTACCATTTAATACAAACTCTGACATGAAGATATTAATGATGGCATTTACCACAGAATTCAATGGGATTTGTCTTATACAAAGACCATTGTTGTCGTTTATGGGAATCGAGCTACTTTACGCTCACTGAATGGTTTTTTTACGCACGGAGTTTCACATGAGTCCTTACGCTCATAAAACAATATGTGCGTAAAGTCTATTTGAACTATTTACGCTCAAGGTTATTTAATAACCACTTTACGCTGGAAACCTATGACAGAGCTATTTTACGCTCATCTTACTGATTTACGCCCAGAGGATGTTGGAGCTATTTTACGCCCTATTCTTTCTGGCCAGTTTGGAATGTGGTGTGCCTACATGGCCTTCTTGCCACATATTTCGAAGAACGTGTGTACATGTATCCTATTCTTACTGAAATGATGGGACGCGTGTCAACGTATGCAAAGGATGACTATGATCATGGGTGACAGTTGTTAGCGTAAAGACAGACTTTGATGCTTTTTACGCACAGAAGCCCCAGTCTATAAATAGAATCATTTTTCTCGGAGAACAGGGGAGAATACAGAGTTCAGGACTTCGAGATTTTGATTCTCTAGAGCATTTTCTTCAACTTTTCTTTCAGAACAGAGTGAAGCAAAGCAGGAAAGCATTCGGCCTCGCCATCAGTGCCCAAGTACGTCGATACCTTTCTGGTGACTTATTTCTTCCAAGTTGTTCTACTTCAAGCAGTGATCTTCATCATCATATGGTCCAAGGAACAAAGTGATCATTTACGAATCAGACTTCCATAGCAATACTTTTCCAGAATCAAATTTGTACTTCTTGTACTTTTTCTCGTTTTATTTTCAAAATCCAACCTTTTGTTTGGCAATTTTGTTAACTGAAACAATGACGTGCTATGTCCGGATCGTATATTATTCGGGAAATGAAGAATTTTGTAGATAGTGTGATCAATGCCCATCTTGAGTTACTAATTGTATCATAGCTATACCCTCACCTCATGATGGGTATAGCCTGACCTGTGCTACTACTTGTTCCATAGCTTGCCATCCCGGCCGGGTCGAGTCCATGTACTTGTAGCCGGTCGGCTGGAAGCCTGATCTTGACCCTTACCGATCACATTATGCTATAATATTCGAGGCACATTTACATTTATTACATCAATTACATATTACAGTTCAGCTTACTTTCCCTGCATGATTCACCTAGACATGATTTCCAGTTTATATATCATGTTTTACTTACAGTTTGATATATCATCTTGTATTCCATTATGATTCTCTTACAACATTTGTCAATACTATGAAACTGTTGTTAGTTTATGTACTCGTTCCCATCCTGACTAGATACGGTGATAATATTTTAGGAGTTGTTATGCCATTATTGGACTTCATGATATTGCTAGCTGAGGTGGATCTCACTATTCTTCTATGTGAGTTGCCTGATAGTTATCCTTAGTTTGTCTTATTTTTCCTTCTTTCCTGTCTTATGATTCCTTCTAGTAGTTTCTAATTGTTCTTATGCCTAAGTTATCTTTCCTATCTTATCTCTTTAAATGTTGGGTTGTGATTGAGTACATTTGTAGTTCATGGACCTTCTAGATGTAGTATATATTTATTGGGTACTAGACAGCGTTCTACCACTGATACTGCGGTGTAGGCTGGGCGTGGCCCACGTATTCGTATCCGTATATCCGGGTGCTGGTCGTGACACATTTTGTGGTGGCCCACGTCGGTCAGTCTTTGCAATTATTGCGAAGTCGTGGTAGTACTTCAGCTTTTCTCCACTACTGCGAGCCTGTCCTAGGATTAAGGTTGAGTCATAGAATATTTTAGGAATTTGGTACTCAGTCACATATTAGGAACTCTTGGTAGATTCTAGGGAAGACCCCTGGGAATCTTATTTCGAACTTTTTAAAACTTTTTCCATTTGTTTCTGTCCGTCCTGATTTCTGAAACATTTGTCCATTATCAACTTTATTCTTTCTTGGAATGAGTTTGTGGACCCCCGAGAGAAGGTATAAGTTTGAACTTATCTATCTTCTAGGTTGAGACGAGAATATGATTTGTCAATCTCATATCAGGTTGAGATTGTTTTAGATTATATTCCAATGCTTTTCTTTTATCTTGACCTAGATAGTACCTTTGGACATCTCCTGAGAATTTTCTCCTATCGGAATCTGTTTCCGCTAGTTTCCATTTAGTTATCTTTGATTCGTTGGAATTATAAATCTTGATGTTCGTTCGTTGTTGACTTTGATTTTGATTTTGATTTTGTTTGAGATAAGTTTTTAAGGATTGAGTTAAGATATCCTGATAAATATATTGATGGAGACGATGGGAACGATAAATGTCTACTTTATTCATGGGATTTAGAATTTATCGCAGCCATATTAGCTAGCATGACAGGGACATGGAGCCTAATTTTGGATACATTATCCTAGTTATAGAATTTAGATTCTCTTGCAGCCATACCGGTTGGCGTGGTAAGGAATCTAGATGACATGATTATGGGTGTATACCTTAGTTATGAACTCTATCGTTTATTGCAGCTATGCTTTCTGGCGTGGCATAAATTCTGGCAACATGGTTTTGGATAGACGTGTATAGTTATCAGGTCGTATCTCAAATTGATTCACTTTTTTTGACCAAATGATGAGGACAATTCATACCTTATTTCTCGACTTATTATTCATTTCTTTTCTCATCGTATGATGATTTTCTCATCTTACCGTCATTTTCCTTGCCTTGTTTAGCTATGTCTTGATTACACCAATCAACTATCTCGTATCTACTTCTGTCATCTATACTTTGAAATCTTTTTTGAGCTCTTGTATCTTTTTATCTTGGGAAAAGTCGAGGAAGTATCGTAATCATCTGTTTCGGAGTAGACGTTGGATCTTGGTAGCAGTCGAAGTAGAGCGAGATGATTACCCCAACTTCCTTTTACAATCCTACATTTGGGTTTTCTTCCATAACAGAAGAAATTCAATTCCTTATCCTTGAACTGTTTCTTAAAATTCAATATCGTAAGATTTGATCTTCTCTGATTTTGACCAGTCGATTTGGTCGTCTTGTTATTCGTGCCAAAGAGTCTTGGTTGCTGACTAGACTCTAGATGACTTCAAATTCTTTTGTGACTTGGATTTTCATCCTTGGATGTTCGTGTCCAGCCTTCGTTGATCTTATTCTCCATCTTGCCCAAATTCAGATTTACTCGAAGTTGATCAACTTAGATCGTGTTGAGACAAATTTTTTTATCGTGGTTGGATTTTAATGCTATTAACCCTCGTGTATTGACTTCCGATTTTGATCATGTTTGGATTTTGAATACTCGTGCCTAAACTCTTTTCGACCCTGATTTAATTTTTTGATTATATCTGAACTCATTGTGCTTAGTCGTACCCAGATGACCTGGCGTGACTAAGCCGACTTGAATCATTTGATCGTTATTTTAACGATCATAATTATATATTTTATCTTGCCTCAAACTCGTGCCTAAAATTTTTGACTTTCAATCACGACTAACTAGTGTGATATACGAAATTAGTCGTGTTAGAATTAAACATGTTAGACTTTCTACCGTGCCTAATTGACTTAGGTTCCTTCCTAAATTGTGCTTTTAAGACCTTGATTCTGAATTCATGATTTATTCGTCATTCACAACTAAACTTGGATCTTGATCGTGCTTACGTGACCTATAATCTGATTTCTATCAAATCTATCTCTCAATCGTGCTATACTCAAATTTTTCTCTCCATTTGCTTCTCTTAACCCTATTTTAGATCATGACTATCCGACTTTGATTTTCATGATCTTGATAATCTTAACCCTCAAATCGTGCTAAAAATCTTGAACCCTAATCGACTGTGTCGAAATAGATCTCCTTCGTACCTAAATTTTGATTCTCTAGTCACCCGTGCTCATGTTTCATTCCTGATCATGACTAGGTTTGTCATTTTCGTCTTGATCGTGCCTATGTATAATCCTAAATCTTAATTCATTGGCCTGGATCCTATTTATCGATGTTTTGTCCCGATTTTATTGTCATATCTAAATCGTGCCAAGTGAACTTAGACTATTTCCAATTTTAATCGCGTCCGAACTTGGATCGTATTTCATGATTTTATCAATCATACTCCTTAATCCTTCCTCGGGTCTATAAGACATTGACTTCGATTATGTTGTGTCTAAAATTTCATCTCAACCATGCCAACCCTTGTTTTGGTCATGGTTAGCTTTTCATCTTGATCGGGCCTGTGCGACTTTCGGGTTGATTTCCATCAACCTAAGTCCTACAAATCACCCCGTACTTGAACTTCATTTATATCGTCGATTCCCCTAATCGTCTCTAAAATCGTACCTCAATGACGTGACTTATTTCTGAAATTATGTACATATGATTTTGTTCACATCATGATTCTATCGTGCCAAATTGCCTGAACAATTTTGAATTGATTATCTTGATCGTGCAAAACTCGTCATTCTTGGATCGTGCCTAAAATATTGTCTAAAGCTTCTATCATGTTTTAACCTCACTACCAACCTTTAATTTCGAGGACAAAATTTTTATAAGGTGGGTAGGATGTAAGCCCCCTGAATTTTTAGAATTTATTTTCAAATTTTCTAAATAATTTATTCTCGATAATTCATTTTATTTAATTAATTTTGATCATTAAATTCTCTTTACTGTGACTTTGATTTCTAGAGCATCAGGGATGCCAGTCTCTGAAAACTTTCTTGTTGAAGTTTGTAGTAGACGAGATTATCTTCAATTTGATATATCATGTCCCACTCGAACTTGTTCCCTTATGCTCCAATTTCTTCGTGCAACTTTCGTGTCAATTTAGACAAATTTATTGTCTGTCGAAATTTGTGACTTAACTTCCAACTTAATTTCCAGGCCCGATATCGGTCCAATCCAGTCGACCCAATATATGGTCCTGGCCTGTTTTAAGTTTATTATGCACGTGCCACTTGCGTGCCACCAAATTAATCTCCCTTGTGCTCCCATTTCATCCATGATTTTAATTGGTTTAAATTGTATTTTAATTAAATCTTGGCCCTAAGCATGTCCAAACTTGACCTAACCTGATCCAACGCCCAACCAGATTTTATGTGATCCCTATCACTATCCATACACCCCACATAATTTTCTCTCTCTTTCCTACTCAAAAATATATATTTCTCTCTCCTTGTATATATATACACATATATATACATATAATATATATACATATATAAATATCTCTCCCCCTCTCTCTTCACTCCTACACACAAACACACACACCCCTCCCCATCACAGCACACCCCCTCTCTCTCTCTCAACCGATCTCTCTCTCTCCTTCTTTCAAATATCTATCTCTCTATTCTCACACACTCTCTCTCTCTCTCTTTCTATATTTTATTTACCCTCACACACACACACATAAACAACTCTCTCTCTCCCGCTCACTACAGCAGCTCCCCCCCATGTCAGCCGACACCACCTCATCCTCCTTCTTCCTCATCATCATCCTCTCCTTCTCTTCTTCTTCATCCTCACCATCACCCACTCCATAACCATCACCATTTTCATCAATCTCACCACCACCTCCACCACACCATTATTAACAACCACCACTACCATCACCCAAACCTCCACCACACCATCATCAACAACCACTACCACCATGACCCAAACAGCCACCACCACCATCACCCAAACTGCCACCACCACCATCACTCAAACGGCCACCTCCGTCGACTTCGTGCCCCCGCCTGGCCTCCCCGTGCCGCCGCGCGAGGGGCTGCAGCAGCCACAGCTGCAGCGAGAAGCAGCAGCAGTGCGCACAGTGCGCGCGTGCGCGGGCCGTCGTCGCGTGTCGCTGCGTGGCTGACCATCACCGACGAGCACTCTGGCAACCTCCTCGAGTGCGTCGCCTTCCTCCCCGATACGCCACGTAGGCGATTCGTGCGTTTGGCACGGGATCCCGTCGTGACGCGCGCGGGATCAAGGCTGAAAGTTCGCTCCGGGACAGCGACTTCGTACAAATTTTTTGGACAATCCGACCGTTGGATCGATGAACTCTTTGCTCCACCACAATCTCGGTATATAGCTCTTCACTTCCCTCAATTTTCGTTCGTTAATTTTATCGTTTGATACATCAAAATCGGCCACCAAGTTGACCGTTTAAATTGTGTTATTTTTAGACAGTTTTGCGGAGCCATCTTCGTCGGTTCGTATCTCCTCCATCGCAGCTTCATCTGGCGTGCCACTAGTTCCTATGCGCAGCTGGTATAACCCTCTTCCTACCCCTTAAGTTTCGTTTCATTGTGAGCACTTTGATTGGTTGAAACCGACGCCAAAGTTGGTCGTCCGAATTCATAATTTTTAACTTGTAAAATTCTATTTTTGAACCCGAGACTCCGGATTCAATTTATGACACCAACAGTAGACTCGTGGCATCGTTCTGGCACATTTTTATATAAAAAAAATTTAGATTTGGAGGACGTGGGCCCTGACACGCATTTTGGTGTAAAACGGGCCCCACAGTCCTGGTCAACGGGACTTTTTGACGTCGGATCATCGAAATCTAATTTCGGATATACCGTTGAGTTCGTATCATCATTCTGGACTCGTTGACATATAATTTGCTAGGTTTTAGTGGACATTGCTTTCGACACGCATTTCGGTGCAAGTCGAATACAGTATCCGGATCAACGGGTTATTTTGAGATCGGCTCATCAGAATCCAATTTTAGATATACCGTTTGGTTCGTATCATCATTCTGGACTTGTTGACATATAATTTGCTGAGTTTTGAGGACATTGGCTCCGACACGTTTTTTCGTACAAATCAGATTCCAATATCCGGGTCAACGGACCAATCTGAGATCCGGTCATCGAAATCCAATTTTGGATATACCGTTGAGTTTGTATCGTCATTCTAGATTCGTGGACATATAATTTGTTAGGTTTAGTACACCTTTATTTTTGGCACATTTTTCGGTACAAAGTGGGTCCGACACGGACACCATTTTGATCCGAAATTACCTTTTTGTCCCTGTGTCCAAATTGGACTTATGGATAGGCTATTCTAGCTAATTTGACCATTCTGGACACGTTGGTGATGGTTGTTTCACCATCCGACAACATCTGTAGGTTTTTATCCTATTATTATAATCTTTCTTCTTTTGTTGTATTTTGAGATCCATCGATTCCAGTGATTTCACAACCACTGAAATTGAATGTGTTGACCCTATAGATGTTTATAGAGACTAGCCTTAACCCTATTTGATCATGGTTGACTGCTTTGACTGAACGTCGAAGTAGAGTCAACATTTGACCTAGTTTAACCTAGAGTTGATCAGTTGACCAAAGTCAACTGTAAGTCAACCATTGACCCAGTTTGACCTAGTTTGACTTGGTTTGACTTTTTGTGACCTAGTTTGACCTAGTGTGACCTAGTTTGACTTAGTTGACTGATTCTGACCTAGATTGCGTAGCTTATACTATAGAATAAAGCCTAACACTGTTGAACCCTAATTAGCTTATATATATATATATTATCTTTAGGTCTGTGGCATCACTCTGAGCATCGACCCCATTTGACAGCTCAGGACCGCAGGCGAGTACATTCTCTGATAATAGTTCCTTGTCTTGATATTTTCTGTATCCGATTCAGTTATAGTGTTTTACTTGATTCTCGTCACGATGGTACACGGACTAGTATATACCGGATTCCTGTCATAAGATGTCATTCTTGGATTTTCTTGGGATACTGGTACTTGCTCGATCTTGTTCTTGTACTTGTATTGACACTGATTCCTGAGAAGGAGTAGCTACCTTCTTAGGGAATCTCGTGCCATGACGTGCTATGTCCGGATCCGTATACTATTCGGGGAATAGAAAATTTTATAGATAGTGTGATCAATGCCCATCTTGAGTTACTACTTGTATCATAGCTATACCCTCACCTCACGATGGGTATAGCCTGACCTGTGCTACTACTTGTTCCATAGCTTACCATCTCGGCCGGGTCGAGTCCACGTACTTGTAGCCGGTCGGCTGGAAGCCTGATCTTGACCCTTATCGATCACATTATGTTATAATATTCGAGGCACATTTTATATTTATTACATCAGTTACATATTACATTTCAGCTTACTTTCCCTGCATGATTCACCTTGACATGATTTTCAGTTTATATATCATATTTTACTTACAGTCTTGATATATCATCTTGTATTCCATTATGATTGTCTCTTACAACATTTGTCAATACTATGAAACTGTTGTTAGTTTATGTACTCGTTTCCATCCTGACTGGATACGTTGATAATATTTTAGGAGTTGTTATGCCATTATTGGACTTCATGATGTTGCTAACTGAGGTGGATCTCACTATTCTTCTATGTGAGTTGCCTGGTAGTTATCCTTAGTTTGTCTTATTTTTCCTTCTTTATTTTCCTGTCTTATGATTCCTTTTAGTAGTTTCTAATTGTTCTTGTGCCTTAGTTATCTTTTCTGTCTTATCTTCTTTAGATGTCGGGTTGTCATTGAGTACATATGTAGTTCATGGACCTTCTAGATGTAGTGTATATTTATTGGGTACTAGACAGCATTCTACCGCCGATACTGCGACGTAGGCTGGGCGTGGCCTACGTATTCATATCCGTATATTTGGGTACGGATCGTGACACAATTTCTGGACATGATAGAAATTTTGAATAAAGCAATTGAAATATTTATTGGTTCTCTGACAAATTTATATAAGTTAATAATTTGAAGGGCACATTTTGGCAATTAATAAGCCAGAACCACAATACCGATTGCAAGTAAAAGTTTAAACTCTTGTTAGAGTCACATTTTAAGATCAAATATACCTCCATATACACATACAAGCTGTTGAGGGAAAGAGCAGAAGGACCACAAAACAAATTATTAGGAAGTGAAATCGACTGTCGAAGTATCATGTATAGGAAGCTCTTACATAGTGCAGAAGACTAAAAGAAGGAAAGCTGCTGGGTATATATACAATTTTTTCCCCAGTCTTATATACAGAGGTTTCATGTTCCCTTGGCCTCAGAAGGACCCAAATGTGTTCTCGCCACTGTAAGTCATGTAAGCCATCCTCGTCTTTGTTCTCCTCATAAATAGCTGACATCATTGCAGCTGTAGCAAAGGCAAAATATTAAATTAGTCGGTTGAAATTAAGATACCAAATAAAACACGACAAAAAAAAACTCTAGCGGCTGCCTACATATATAATAGACCAACCTGTAGGTGGCAATGTGTTCTTCACAAAGATAAAGATAGCCTTTTCAGCACTAAGCTTGATCCTCTTTCGAACAACATAAACAAATGTCACGCCCTAGAACCAGAATACTGAAGAGCGGGGGTGTACATAGCCAGCTACGTATATCGAAATGGCATCCACCTCGCTATACGGTCATGGCTGTCTAGATATGAGGGTTTACTACAAGCCAACAGTCTCTTAAGGTAAAGCCTATTGTCTCAATCTCAAGCAAGTAATATAGTCACAAGATGTTTGACCACCAAATATACAATAAAAGGCGTCCCAAATATTACATATCAGCTGATCATGAAGCTAGTCGTACAAAATTCTAGGACTAGCAAGAGTTAAGTCATACATGATCAACCCTAGGATTTGTTAATCATGTTTATAGCCCGTAGGCAGACAGTAAGTAAAGTGCATCGAGCTAACAGGTGCTCGTCGGCTAAACGCCTCAAAAGAATAACTTTACAATAGAGTGAGCGAAACAAAATAGAAAACCCACTCGTAGCCCGGGTTCCGTCTAGTCGCCACCATCGGGCTGGAGGTTCGGTAGATCCTCGGATGCTGCTCCGAAATCTGGCCACACAAAACCAGCTGGGTCAAACCCCAGAAAGAGCAAGTGCCACAAAGGAGGCCACAAAATAAGAACAAAAGCCAGCATATCAGAACATAAGAAAATAATTACATAATAAAGACAATTATTAAGGAGAAACCTGGCAGGTGATATACGATGAGATAACCATGGAACTCTTCAGATAACCAGGTTACAACCCGTAAACCAAACAAGGACCGGGGTTGTAACCATTCGTCTAAACGGAACTTGGTTTCTCCCACCATTTATCGGCAAGATAAAATACAAGAAATCAGGACCTGCAATTAATCATGATTAAGGTAAAGCACGAGTAATCATGTCATGTCATAACCTTGTACAGGATCAGGGCAAGACAAGCGGGACTAGACTCCATCCAATCAATCACGGTCAAGCAAGTACTACGGCTTACTACTTAACTAACTAGGGTTATCACAAGCCTAATTACTAACAAGATGCAAGTGAGAATTTCTCAGTCCCAAGCCCTGCAGACTGTCCAGTTATCCTTCCGCGGGTTGAGAGTATAGGTGGGTACATCGCCCGGGAGACAAATGTACCCTTAGGTGACTTAGAGGGTGCAACACACGACGGTGTGCTGGAAATGTGCTCTACTCGTCGGCAAGCTACAAGTCCAATTAAAGCGCCCAGATAACGAGATTGCCTGTGACTGAAAATTCTCCATGAACTACACTTTGATCTGTCATTAGCCTGATCCATATTCAGTGTGAATCCCTGACCATGGGAACCAGGGAGTCACGTCCTAGACATGATGCAAGACAAGACAAGTGGATTGCACAAGCAAGCAAGAAGGAACACCCATGGTGTCAAGTTGATTATACAAGTCAAGTTAGCCGTCGCAACAGCATCAAGTCAAGTCAGGATTACAAGTTACAAGTTACAAGTTACAAGTCAAGCTAGGTACAAGTCAAGAGCGCGCCGCCACGGGCCACTATCAAGTTATCAAGTATCAAGATTAATTATGTCAGGGTACTTGTCAGGAGTGCGCCACGACGGGCCACTATCAGGTCAGGTTGGTCATGTCAGGAGTGCATCACTACGGGTCACTGTCGTGTTATGCTAGTTCCTTGTCATACCATGCAGTGTACAATAGTCATTCAAAACATATTAAGTAAAATCAAGTTCATGACAAAAGGCGTAAGGATATAAAATGAGCGTAAAATATCTAATAAAATATCAATATACAGGACTATAGAAGAGCCAAGCTTAAAGAAAATAAAACTAAATCTCCATGATTGGACAAATTGCGCAAGGGTCCCTGGGGTCGGGTTGCGCAGGAGTCAAGTGCGCCAGGGGCCAACTGCGCAGGGGTGAGCTGCGCAGGGTACCAACTGCGCAGGAGTGAGCTGCGCAGGGTACCAACTGCGCAGGAGTGGATGGCACAGCAGATGGATTACGCTGGATCAGGTTGCGCAGGAATGGATGGCGCATGGATGGATTACGCAGAAGTGGACTGCGCAAGAGCCATGCGCGCAAGGGGAAAGGGAACGCTGGGCTAAGAAGCACCAGCGCAGTTCAGCTCAGCGCAATGCGCTTGCCGAGGGGATGTGCAGTTCACCAAAGGGTGAGCTACGCAATCGGCCTTGCGCTAAAGAGCGCAGGCCGAGAGGTCTGCTCCTCCAACCCGAGAAGAACTCCAAGAACTCCAAAACTTCAATTCTTCATATCTTTGTCAAATCAAAGCCAAATCTAGATTTTCAAAGGTCTAACTTGAGTAAAATTGAATTCTCTTCCACATGGAAGCATCAAAACAAGCAAAAATCAAAGTTAAATAGTTCAAAACCACGAATTTCCAAAAATGATTAAAACCTAGATCTAGAAAAATGGAAGCTCAAAATCCAAAAATGTCAAGTTCTAATGTTGATCTCCATGTCCTAATCTAGCTAATGGACAAATAAAAAGTGGTTCTCATGTGGTGGCAAGGTGCACTTGCCTATAGGTGATGGTGTTGTGTAGAGGAAGGAAGAAGAAGAAGAAATAAATGAAAATAATGAGGAGAGAGAAAAGTAGGTGGGGATTTATGATGGTGGGTTGTGGTGGAATGAGGGTGGAGAATAGGTTAAGGTGTTCCTCTCATGATAAACCAAACCAAACCAAACCCTCTCCACAAAATAAACCAAGCCATGTAAAAACCCAATTACGAGAACCAAATCCGCAAGTCAAGTCAATTACAAGTACATGCCAAAATCCAAGAAAATAAAATACAGGTCCGAAATACGTATAAGCCTGATAAAATACGTATTCCGAATATGGGTGTTACAACAAACTACCCCACAGTGAGATCAGCAGGAACCAGATACCTGCATAAACCCGTTAAAAAAGTTATACGTTAAAATCACATAACAGTGGTGCACCATCTGAAAATGAACACCTAGAATTAAAATCAAAATTAAAGTAGATAAAGTTCAAACGCAACTGAAGTTAGGACTTGTGGTAAGACTGGTAAATTTTTAAATAGACAAGGAATCGAAAGGAAAAAAAATCATGCAATCAACCTACTCTAACACTCGGTCCGCCTAAGGCACATGTGGCATGCAAATTCTATCCGAAACATCATCACGCCCTACATGCTCAGAAAGAAGTTAATTACTTGTTTAATAATCCCAAATTCAGTTCATATAATCCAGTATAACTCGGACATAAAATTCATCTACAATTAGGGGCCAACTTCTATAACTTTTCCGGAGACAAAATACAATACCACATCTGTTAATAGAGACCAAAAAACATGTTATAGGTTAATTTTCATTCAATAGCACCCAGGTGATGGTCCTTCGTTGGAATTGGTGCCAAAAAAACCCAATTCAAAAGCAAACCAACTTTAAGAATTTGGATCCAAAATGTTAGAGCCAATAGCTTATTAGTTACTTGGAATTGGTACCCAAAAACCGAACTTGAAGTTAGACCAACTTGAATTTGGATCCAAAAATTAGATCCAATATCTTATTAGGTCAGATTTAGATCCAAAAAATGGACCTCCTTGTTCAATCTATGTACAGATGCTTTATGCTTAAGTATCCAAACCAAATAATAAGATATTCCACGTATCATTTATAACGATCGACTCAAAAATGGGACCAAAAACCTATTTAAGGTTAATTTTTCTGACTCTATGTTTTCGTATTAGCCAATCCTACCTATTACCCTTCAAGATCGTATCTTATATTCCATTCCATCTCATATCCATGAGTTAAACCAAATCATTTCTCCACCACAACAATATTCAAGATATACTAATCAATAATGGAGACCAAAGATTGATTCTTTTGTCAAGACCTTGTGTTGGAAAACTCCTCCAAAGGACCGTATCTATATGAGATATTCAAGAGAAACTAACCAAGACCAAAGATTGATTCTTTCGTCAAGATCCTGTGTTGGAAAACTCTTCCAAAGGACCGTACCTATATCCATATCCACACGTATACGACAAAACACCACAAGACACTATAAAAAATGACATGACTAACTTATGTCCCCCGAAAAAGGTTGAAAGCAAATTTGCATAGTTGTGATCTTACACTAGATATTTGATATATGAGAAACATTAAGTAGCATTTCTTTGTATAATATAACTTACACAAAAACATACATAAGTATAGATACTAGTAAGATATAATACATACAATATATGTAGATAGATATGTTTTCATGTGTCTATATAGCCGTTTTCATATCCTTATCGTACCTATATTGTATCTTTTTCCTTCAAAAATGTCGTATTCTAACATCCATATCATATCTGCATCCAAATATGTGTTCGTGTCTATGCAACCTAATAAGATCAACTTCTTAAGCTATTCAACTTATGAGCATCCGTAGCCTATAGGCATTGCCAGATCACCAAAATTACTTGAGCTCCAAAGCCATACATAAATTTTCCTTTTCCTTAATAATACGTCATATGACCTTGCTACAGAAGTTTCCTTTTTTTTATAATAGGGATCCAAATAAAGTACACTAGTAAACATCTTATTCTTACATGAAGGCTACAGTCTTCACAGACCTAAAAATTCATTTAAGTTTGTTTCTTGGATAATATATTAATTTATGGATTAATTAATAATCATAAAAGAACTCGCAATTATATACGTGTGTGAACAGAATGAAAATTATATAACTCAAGAAGACACTTTAAGGACTAACTTCTTCTTGTCAATGTCGGGCACATCACTCCTCTCAGCCTTCTCCACAATCACTTACACAGAAAATCATAATAAATAAAAATATGTGAAAAATATATATGTTTGGAATATAATATATACCAATAGTAAATAGAAAGTTACAAGAATTCTATCAGGATTTTCTCCCTAATATGAGAAGCTTCAGCCTGTCTCCTTTCTGAAAAGGATAAAGCTATTTTTAGAATAACAAAACTATCATGAATAGGTAAAGTTAACAACATGAATGATGAAACATATTAAACTTTCAGATATGAACTATTATGATGGATATGGACTATCATTGGAACATTTGGGAGGAATTAGAGGCATTTTTCTATTAACTATGTTGCACGACTACTGCACGACATGATTCTTACACGAGGACAATGACATGATAATGACTTTGGTATGTCCTAGCATATCTTGTAGTGTCTTTGATATTTGTCGCTTGTGTTGTGTCAGATACTTGTTCAACAAAATGCGACATGGACACAACAATGATTCTATGATTTTTGGAGTCCAGATGCTTCCTAGCTTATTAATGTTAGGGTCGTTACCTCTTATTACGTGTGAAGACCTACATATCAACTAGCAACAAACTTGTATGCTTGACTCGAAAAATTTTCAGAGCAACATTTTCTGCTTCCCATAATTGATCCCTTCAGTAATGGTTGGATTGTTTAATAGAAATAATTGCTCTTAGAACTTAACGAATTAATCCCATGGAAAATTCACTTCGGGCATATTTCACCAATGTGTGATCAAGACTTCTTGTCAAATGTGTTATCAACTTATTTAACTAAAGGGGTGACTTAGACCATCGTTTACATGAAATAAGAACATATCATAGGAAATTTCACAGATAAACCAATCATGAAGATCAAATAGGATGCACAAATAGATAGGAATTAGGTTTGGACAATTGATGGATCTTAGATCATATTTGCTTTTCATAGGGCAACAATGAACGACAACCATAACTACTTTTTTCCGGCATCTTATTTCACGAATTAAGAACAAAATATAAGATTTTGCAAGAATAAACCAATCAAAAATATATTTTCAATAAACTCAAGAGTAGAAGAGGGAAGCACATATCTTCAACATTTTGATAAGGCAACGGTAGAAGAACAATGAAAACCACTTTTTCTCAATTGGTGCATCTTAGAGCATTCACAATAGATGGCCCAAATTTACAATAAAAAAGTAAATCTAGAATGGGCTGGATATGTATGGGATAGTATAAAAATGATCCAGCAACATAAATTGACCTATGGTGGCAAAGGTCAAAAACTTGTGTGGTCAAAAAATAATGTGAAATCTAAAATCTAGAAATTGTGGTTCCAAATCGAGCCTTATTGTTCTACAAAATGAGTACCTACATTCTGAATGTAAAAATTTTCAGGCCCAAGTTATAGCTCCTGTGTCTGGGACGAGACTATCATGGGTCCAATTGAACCCTACTATTCTACAAAATGATCTCCTACATTCTGAATCTAGAAATCTATAAATTGGGATGAGCCTTACTATTGATGTTCTGATATCATCTTTTAAATGAATCAACAACGAATTGAAGGATTTTTGGCATTAAAAAACCCATCAAAAGCATATTTTCCGTAAAATCCAGATCCACTATGCTACAATTGATAAAGTTTATGCTGAATCGAAAGCATATCATACTTCTTTTCACGGAGCAAATGATGAATTCCATGAACCTTGAAAGAACAAAAAGCAACGAAAATTACATGAATCAAAATCAATGAAAATTAGGTTTTCGCTCAGCCGGTGGATCTCAGACCATCAATTATTGGCCAGAAGTCCATGGGCGTCCGAAAAGCCCGTCCGGCCCGATGGGCCAAAGCCCGATAGAGTCCGGTCATTAGGGTAGTCCGGCCCGGTCCATATTAGTATAGGTCAGGCTTGGACTATGCATCCGTCCGTCCGAGCCTGGCCCGAGGCCCGTCCGATACAAGAATTTGGACTATGCATCCGCCCGAGCCCGACTCAAGGCCAAATGATGATCAGCCATGTCCCTGCAACTGCTATTTCTGGCAGACTCTATATGTGTGGACAGTGACAGAGAGATGACAGGTCATGTATATAATACCTATTTGCCATCTTCGGATAGAGTTTGTAATCTACAAGTAGATATCTAGGGAAATATTTCCAAGGCGTTAAGTGTGCAAGAGTACTTTCTGGGTGGCTTTGATCAGTTTCAGGTGGATTCATTTCTCACGTAAATTCTAATTACTATAGTTTTTATGTTTGAGCAAATTTCTGACTGCTGGTTTTTGAATTGGTTTAGTAACTTGATGACTATGAAATCTTCTTATTCTAACAAACTTCACAGGTTTGTGGTGGAGGTTTGAAAACACTAAATTCCAAGTTCAAAAGTTCTACAATGGAACTTGACTAACCCTTGCTTTGGGAAGATTTTTTTTTTTTTTTTTTAAAAAGAGTAAAACATGTAAAATATTAATTTTTATAGAGCTAGTCCGGTCCGATCCGACCCGATCCGACTTGGTCCGAAAAGTCCGACTCTTGTGTACGGACTTGGACTTCATAAATAATAATTAAGCCCGGCCCAACCCGGCCCAAAATTTCTTTAGGGCTAAAATAACTCGGCCCATGCCCAGCCCGAGTCCGTACTTTATGGGCATGACAGCCCGGCCCGGCTCAATGTCGATCCCTAAATTACATGAATCAAGAACATGCCAGGGAACTTATGAAAATCTTTCGATGGGAAGAACAAAAGAATCAGTCAAAATAGGGTTTTGATATCCATGTGTACTTTAATCGTTTCTACATGGAAGAATGACGGATGAGACGAATCTCGTCTTAGGAAAACAATACAGCCGACCGAATTAGGGTTTTCCTAGATCGTCAAGTATTTGATATTATTTTACATGAATTAGAAACTTTTTTGCGTTACCAAATCAGTCAAAATCACTTCTCACAGAAATAAATATCTCTAGGTAAATATTCTCCTCTCTCTTTGCCGTCTCCCTCAATCTCTTTCACCATGAATATTCTTATTTTCTTCAACAACAATTACATCTTCACCAACAGCAATTTCTACTGAGAAAGACAAAAAGCACACAAATATTCATGACCATATGACAATATGAGAAACTAGTGACTTGTTGAGAGAAAACTTTACCCTTCTAAAACACACAAACTTAAAAGAAACACCATACTAGCTAGTGACTTATTGAGAGAAAACTTTACCCTTCCAAAACACACAAAACTAAAGAAACAACATTGTAACACAAACTTGAAGAAACAACATGGTTCAAGTTTTAGGAAGAAATTACAGAAGATTCTGTGAATTCCTTCATGTAAAAGGTAAAAGAACATCAACGTCAAACACAAACTAACTTGGTACTGAAAGTAAAATACTGCTCACTGGAGCTATTCATTCATCCGTCGTAGACTGCTACAGGTAGGGGCGTAGGCATATGGTGCCGAGGGGGTGCAGTTGCACCCTGGAATTCTTTTTTTTTTAAGTATAGCCATAAGATCAAGACTTTTCTTGTCGATGAATACAATGCTACAGTGGTGACTGATGCGATGGTAGTGATATGCATCATGCACATGAGAAGCTACTCTACTTTCTTTGCATGTCTTGTTTTAAGTAAACAAATAGAGAGATCTATCACTAAAAGAAATCTAATATGAATATTAACTTGGGAAAGATGATGTTCCTCGGGCTATAGAGAGAGATATGAACTCGTGAGCTAAGGTGGTTGGGAAAGTTGAGCTGATGGGTGTTGGATGAATAATTGTAATGAAACCTTTTTTTATTTTTTATTTTTTTTCTTTCCTCTTGTACGTTTTCTCTTGTCGGCATCATATGGACTGATTTCTTCTTTTTTTTCTATGTAATTTTTCCATGTACGCTTTCCTGAATTAAAATCCTGCACCCCTGAATTAAAATCGTGGCTACGCCACTGGCTACAGGTGATCCCCAGATGGAAGTAGTCGAATATGCGTGGTTGGAAGTACTCATAGCCATTCTGACTCTGTAGCAGTAACTGAACCTTACCTGCCCATAATTCAAACACAAAAATATGTTATCAAAAAAAAAAAAATCCCCCCAAAAAATAATCCGAGACTAAAGCATCCATACACAGTCCAAAGTTCAGCAAAAAATAATAAATACGGACATGTCACTTAAACTTAGTTCTACCCTTTGTGACCCATACTCAATTTGGTTAGTTGTAATTGAACTAACAATTTAATTAGGATTCAAATCATCCCAACAACAAGTTTATAATTATGTAATGAAAATGTATGCATTCAAATTAACAAATAACTATTCTGCAATTAAATTATATAAATTATATGTTGCTGGCAGTAAGTTAAGTAACTAAGTAAACTAAGTAAGAGCAAATGTGGTATTCAAGTCATCCCATGTTTTCTTTGTCAAATTAAGGAAAAAACAATTTCTTAAGTAACTGAACCTTACCTGCCCATAAATTCAAACAAAAAATTATTTTATCAAAAAAAAAAAAACCTCCCCAAATTATCCGAGACTAAAGCATCCATACATAGTACAAAGTACAGCAAAAGATAATAAATATGTTATAAATCAAATGATTTATAAGTTATTGATTAGTGATCAAGATTAATAGACAAGTTGAAAATTGCAAATTTGGATTAAAAATAAATACTTTTTTTATAGAATGTATATCTTTTCCGGATTAAACTTCTTTGCACGACTAAATATCTCTAACCCCTATGCTTGTAAAAAAAAATTAAAAAAGTGTACTCTAGATGCATCCAGGAAAATACCAACGTTAATAATCTTAAACGTTAATATATAATCTTAATTGTGTTGAAAAGGTCCAAATGTTGGTTTTTTTTTTTTTTTTTTTCCAATTTCGGCTTCTAGCATACTGTTTAAAGTCATGTGATTTTCTGCAAGATAATTTTAGATTAATATTTTTGAAGTTATACATTCATCACAGTTTAAAGTTCTTGAAGATTGGAAGCCATCCTCATTGGACAAATAATGGGTAATTGTAATAAAAAAAAAAAAAAAAAAAAAAGGACACGCCAAGACACTTGGCTCACATGATTATTGGATCTGGCGTCATCTTATATCGCGTCCATAATTATTTTTTTATTTATTTTATCCCACATTTGTTCTGTTAAATTCAGATATATTAAAAAAAGATAAACCAAATATATTTTTGAAGATATGTTTCTTATTGAGATTCTACCATATGTTTTTTTATTGATATTCTAACATATCTTATTATCATATATTTTAGGTGAACTTTTCAATATGCATGATAAAGATCATTCAATAAGCGTTCAATAAGTAAGATATGTTTCTTATTGATATTCTAACTCGATAAAGATTATTAAATATGGTAGAAATTTATTAAGTAGAAAAAAATAGTCTTAACTCCCTACAATTGACTAATTTATCATCTCCATAATATTTAATTTACTTTTATAAAGGATGAATTTATGGTTAGAAATTAAGATATTGGAGCTAAACTAAACATCAAATTAAAATAAAATATTATTGCCGAGTTTTAAACTATATGAAAATTTCTGTTACATAAACTTGCTTCAACTTCGAAAAGTTTATATTCATGTAAAGATGTTTTAATTTTTGAAAACTGGATGTTACAATCTGGGATAAAACAACCTTTCATAATGCTTGCCACAACAATTCTTATTCTTCAAACAAAATAAAACAAGAAATTCAAGTACAGATCAATATATCGCTCAACTGCAATGACACAGTTATTTACAATTAGACGACTTAGCCCCACAAACACTTTTGCATATGAGCACGGATTGCGACTACAGAAGCAGTGTTGATAATTGAAGCAGTAATAGGTGAGTTATCTATTTCAATAAACCTCAACTGCGAAAATAGTGTCCACATACGACGAAAAGAGCGACAAATCATGCTGCGCGAAAATAGTGTCCAAATACGACGAAAAGAGCGACAAATCATGCTGCTGAGGACAGCGTGCCGGATTGACATCAAGGCAATGATTTTAACCAAAAGCTCTGTTGGTAGATCATCCAATCTAGCCATTTTTTCGCTGCAATCAAAACAATAAATTTTTTGTCATGGTATGGTAAAATAGTTGACATCAATGAAAATGGTATGAAACATTTATATGGTTAAGTGCTTTTTATATATAGGTGTGTTTTTACTTTTAACACAAATTAAATTGGAACTATTGGTTAGTATAACGGTTGTAAGAATTGATCCAAGAAATCCAGGGTCCATGACCCCTCTACTTCTGTATTAATTTTAATTTTTGTCAAAATAGATAGCGGGCAGGGCTGGGCCGCGAGCCTGAAACCATTTAACCCAGCCCGGACCCAATTGGGAGTACGTGCCGAGCCGGGTCGGGCTACCGGGTCCTAATCTTGGACCCAGCCCAAACCCGGATGCAATGTGGGCCAGGCCGGGCTGGCCCGTTGACCGGGCCCGGGCCAACCCAGACAAGTTTTGATGGGCCGGTTCAGGGTCAGTTTCCGGGCCGGTTCAGGGCCTCCAAGCCCAATACACACCTTGAGGCTTACATCGAATTTGGTTCTAGACTTGGATGGGTGGGGTTCAGGTCTAGTCGGGTTCGTGTTGGATCAGATTCAAATCGGGTTTTGATGGTTGGTTCTGGTTCAAGTTCTGGTCCAGGTGGGATTAACTGAAATTGGAAGTACCCTTCACTTTGATAATTCTGCTCACGACAGTCACTCTAACACTCATATATGATTTGTTCACGAAGATTACTATCACCATCTCTATAGAGTCCATACCCAAACTTAGTATCATCGATTCCTCTACATCATTCAGAGCTACTTTTGTTTATGCAAAATATATCCTTACACAAAGAAGAACTCTCCAGTGAGAGGTTCTTCAAATTCAACAGAAAATTAGTAAGCGGGGATGACTTTAATGTAGTCACTTGTCCAAAGGAAAAGAAACATAGGGAGAGAGATATGTGGCCTACAGTGTCAAAGTTCAAAGACTTCATTCGAAATTCAGATCTTCATGAGATAAACTTTAGTGGTTTTGTCACATACTTTATTTAATGGACTTCATAAACGCCAAGCACCTGGGCTACATTAGATGAAGTCTTTATGGAGACACGAAACTTTTTTCTATAAATGTCCGAACCTGGTTCCTAACATGAACGAGTCCACTCCTCATTAAGCATACCACTGCTCCTATGGTGTCTGGGGACTTCAAATTTCTCATAATGTGGCTCACCCTTGATAACCTCCTACCTCTCGTATCTAGAGAATGGCAGTAGTAGTAGTCTCCTGTGATTGTACTAAGCAGTTGAAGAAATATCTATGAGCCTGGAATTGGGACAATTTTTGCAATATATACAAAACGCGGGCAGAACTGCAGGACCAAATTTACTCATTTGAGCATAAATTGCGGATATGAACTCTCTGATCACCACCATAGGTATCAGTTATATCACAAGAAGAGATCCACTAAATGGTAAGAGAAAGTTCCAAAACGATCCAACGGTTGGATCGACGATAAAATTGCAGTCAAAGTTGCTGCCATAAATCAGAATTCAGAAGAAACCTTACGAGATTCAATCTTTGAGCTTCGATTTACTAGATCCATTGAACAATTAAATGGTTCAAAATTCCATAACCAGACAGAGCTATAAACCAAGTTTGATTAGGAAAAATTGGTTTACCAGCCAAATGAGTGGATTGCCCGAGGAAACAAGCTTGAAGTTGACTTCACGAAACAGAATTCTCACAGTGACTGAAAAGACGGTATAAGTCCGATTTCAAGATTAGATCACAGAAGAAGGAATCAACTCCTCAAAATCGCCCAAACATGTATTCTCTGACACTGAATTTTGAAACAGTGACAAGCCATAATTAGACTCCAAAATCAAGCATCAAACATCCGAATTTCACAACAAAACCGATCAAGGAGGAGGGTCTCGAAGTCGGCTAAAAAACTGTGATTCTGAACTAAGAACTTAAACTAAGGCAACTTTGAACATTATTTGCATCCATCAAAAATCCTAATATCACATGAAACTAAAAACTAAAAAATTAAAAACTAAAAAATTAAAAACTAAAAAAAATTAAAAATTAAAAATTAAAAATTAAAAACTAAAAATTAAAATAAAAAATAAAACATAAAACACAAAACATAAAAAATAAAAGAGAGAATTTGAGTGGCACCCCACTTGATTTACCCTTATTTAAGGTGCACCCCACCACTTTACATAAATGTATAACACCCCCCACTTCACATGGAATTAGTCCAAGACTAACAGTTGACCGCTTTAAGGTGTAATTGTGACCAAAATGACCCTCACGTGTTCAGATCAGTGAACTTAAAGTTGGAAAACCCTAAACTACCCTCTATTCTCTAAACGACCCTCTCTTCTCAACAGAATTCGAAATCCCCCTCTCTTCCACTCCGTCTTCTCTCTCGTCGAAATTTTCAGCGCCACCGTACTCCGGCGACCTAGCAAACACCCAGGTGTGAAATCGTCCTCTCTCTCATTTCTCTTCTCTCTCTTTTGCATATGAATTTTTGATCCACGCTCAACTATATCGATCTTTTCCCTTTCATTCAGATTTATGTAAGTCAAAGCATCCTCGAGATTCCATGGCGAACCAAACACCCTGGTATGAAATTATTTGTTTTCCTTATATTGTATGAAATTATTCGTTTTTATGTCTCGTTTTTAGGGTTTTTCCTAAAATTGTACACTGGAACTTTTTGGTTTTCCTTTAATGTATGAAAGTAATCGTTTTTAGGTTTCATTTTTAGGGTTTTTTCTAAAATTGTACACTGGAATTATTTGGGTTTCCTTTAATGTATGAATTTAATCGTTTTTAGGTTTCGTTTTTTTAGGATTTTTCCTAAATTTGTACACTGGAATTTTTTGGTTCAGATAGTGGTATGAAATTAGGTTCAATATATGAAATTAGGGCACGAGCTTTGTTCTAAAATTAGGGTTCAGATAGTGGCATGAAATTAGGGTTGATTATAAGACTATGGGCATATCTATTGGCATGAAATTAGGGTTCAAATATTGTGCTCTAAATTGAATTCATACTGGGCTATTATATGTGTATTTGTATGCTATATATGTTATTATATGTCTATTTGTATTGTTATATGTGAAATTAGGGTTCATTCAGTTGCTATTATATGCTATTATTATGTGTATTTGTATTGTATGTTATTGTATGCTATTGTAGGCTATTTTGAAGGTAGTTCAGTTGCCATTGTATGCTATTGTAGGCTATTTTAAGGGTATTTGTAATGTTGTACAGGAAGTACATGCTTAGGGTCCATTTTAATGGTAGTTCAGTTGCTGTTGAAGTGGACCCAGACTTTATAAGTCTGTTGGATTTACCTTATACAGTTCAAAGTAACCATTTGGAGGAGTTTACTAGTACTACTGGATTGATGACTTAAAGAATGGGGAAACAATGGAGCTCCTAACTGGTGCTGGATTGTTGGACATGTTTAGTAAACAACTTCCTGACAAGAAAGGAGAGATACACATCTTCTTAGAAGAATTTGGCAACCCTGCAAGTCAAGAGCAACAACCTACTGAGTCACTAACACCTAGAAAAATTGGGAGGATTAAGAAAGTAGCCCACAAACCAATTAGAAAACATGTCAAGGGTCTTCATGAGGAGCAGTTGGATCCACTACCTAGTGACAGTGATGTGGACCTTCCTGAGGAGGAGTTGGATCAAATTCCATCAAGGGTCTTCACTGGTGGATTAGATGAAGTTGCTGGAGGGTCTGACCAAGTAGCTCCTACACAGATAGAGGGTGAGAAAGAATATGGCACACAGGCTGAGACCCAACTTTATGGAGATGAACCCAGGGTGAGGAAGACTTTGACATACAGGGTGAGGAAGGAGTAGACAGACAGGGTGAGGAAGGAGTAGACAGAAAGGGTGAGGAAGGAGTAGAGGTTGAAGAAGAAGAAATAGATGATGAAGAGGAGTATGTACCATCAAGTAGTGATGATGAAATAATGTCAAAAAATGTTTACATTCCAGAAGCAGATGTGGAAGAATGGGGGGAAGAAACTGAGTTCCAGAGGGAAGAGATCCAGAGAAGAAGAACAGTTGCAATTGATGAACTTGATGATGAAGAAGAATACCATAGTTGTGACTCAACTGATTCTGAACAAGCTGGGGCTGAACTTGATGACTTGTACACTGATGGTGAGATGGGTGAGAAGGAATACAGAGTTCCTGAGGTGAATGATCTCTCCTTAGGGCAGCAATGGATGAATCCCAGTGAGTGCATAAGGTATTTAAGATCATATGCTATAAAGAAGAGGTTTGAAATAAAATATGTTAAGAATGATGGGAAAAGGATATAGGGTGTGTGTTAAGAAGAGACTTGTCCATGGATGTGCAGGGTCAGGATCTCACCAGATAAGACTACTTGTAACTTAGACAACTTAATGAAGAATACACTTGCAAGCACACCTCAAAGCTGCAGAACAAAATGGCTAATAGCATATTCATCTCTGAAGTGTTGGAAGAAGACATTAAGGCACACCACAGTTCATGGAAGGAAAAGGATATTCAGAAGCAGATGTGGGCCAAGTTTACAGTCAAGATCTCATATTGTAATGCACACAAGGCATTATTCAGAGTGAAGGAGATGTCGTTTGGTGGTTATGATGAGAGCTATAGAAAAACTCCAAAAATTGCAAATCAGGTTTTGAGAACCAACCCTGGGAGTGTAGCTTTTTGTGGGAATTTACCTGGGACAACAGAGTTTGGGTATTTATGCATAGGGTACAATGCAAGCTTTACTGGATTCATAAATGGTTGTAGACCCTTAGTTGGTTTAGATGGATGTCATTTGAAAGGAAAGTATGGGAGGGTATGCTTGTCTGCAACAGCTTTAGATGGCAACAATGGGTTGTTCCCACTTGCCATTTACCTATGCACATCTGAAAGTGAAGCTACATGGGTCCATTTTCTTAATATGATCAAACACAAGCTGTTGCAACATCCAGGAGAGATTTCCTTCATATCTGATAGGCAGAAAGGCCTAGGGAGTGCTATTGAGAAGGAATTCTATGGTCATCCCCACAGGTTTTGCTTTAGACATTTCTACAAAAACTTCAAGTCCCACATCAATGGTAGCCTACAGATGAAGCATCTTACATGGGGTGCAGCTAGAGCCTATAGACAAGTAGATAATGCTAAGTGGATTGAAGCATTAGCTCAACAATGTTCAGAGGGTTTTTAGTATATGATGACAGTGCACATGAGCAGATGGTATAGAGCATATTTTAACAAAACAACCAAGTGTGAGCACATAACCAATAATTTTTCTGAGAGCTTTAACAATTGGATAGGAGAAATCAGAGGTAAATCCATCACTATGATTGTGGAGATGTTTCATATGATGGTCATGCAATTGACTTATGAAAGGAAGATTACTTCTAGAGCATGGATGAGGAAGAATTGACTCCAAGGACTAAGAAGATCATTGAGCATAGGTCAAAGCAAGTCAACAAGCATCAGGTTAATGGTGCTGATGATGGGTTGTTTTGTGTCACGAGTGTGTTCTCCATTGAGAATAGATGGACTGTTGATATTAATGAACAAAAATGTGACTGTTGTATATGGGATTTAACTGGAATCCCCTGTGTGCATGTTGTTGCTGCTTTGCTTCCTAGTAGACCTATATAGACAATATAAGTATCATTTTTCACTCATACAACTTACACATTCTAGTAGAGGTCAAGACTAATATTTATTTGTCTTCATATAGGTTCACATGTCACTACTATCATGCCAATACCTACAAGAAGGCTTATGCTGGAAAGATTGTTCTATTGCCTCAACAAAGCCTATGGGATCAAGTAAGTTTATTAAATTCTGTATTTTCTATAGCATGTGTTGTTCCATTGCCTCTATCTTGTCTTTGGTTCCCTGTGTGTTTCACTATTCTGTATGTTGCAGCTACCGTATGAGGTTGGTCGACCTGATAGACATAGGCTACCTGGAAGACCAAAGGGTGTTGGAAGGAAGGAGGCAGATGAGACACCAAGACCTACCAAGAAGCAAAAGATTTGTGGGAGGTGCAAGTTACCAGCTGATCATAATGCTAAAGGATGCCAGGGAGGACCAGTTGGAGGGAACCAGAAAACTCCAAGGGCACCAAAGCCACCAAGACCACCCAAAGAAGCAAAAGAAAAAGTTCCAAGGAGTACCAACCATGTTTACAAGAGGTCAAAGGTTTCAAAGGGTAGGAGGAAGGCACCACAACAATCAGGTGATGATTTTGATTCAAATGCAACACCACATATGCCTTCAAATGTGACACCACCTATGCCTTCAAGAGCTTCAGTGGGAGAATTGATACAACAATATTTGGCCAATATACCTGGTAGGGCTAACGACATTGTAGCATGTCTACCACCAAGGGGCTCAACATATTCAGTTTTTAGACCACCTTCGAGAGTCAATAGCAGTAGCAATAGCAAGCAGAAACAGTAATCTGTAGGTTGTATTGATATTTTGTACAATGTAATCTGCATTAATCTAATGTATCGTAATGTAATCTGCAGTAATTTGCAACTTGTATTGATCTTGTAACACCCAGTTTTCCAAATAAGGGTAATTTTAAAATATTGTGATTTTAATTATTAATTATGATATTTAAATAATAATATGATTTTTGGTGATTTTTAATCATTTTAAAACTATTTAAAAATCATGACTTATGATTTTGATGTGCTGCTAGTGAAACCCTAGAGACTGTCTGACCTAGAGCCTAACCATGTGATTTGGAATATCTATTTATCATTTTTAGCCTAGGGATAATTTGGTTATTGTCACATCCCAGAACCAGAATACTGGAGAGCGGGAGAATGACTCAGCCAGCTACGTATTATGGGTAGATGAATACCGTATAATATGATCAATGCTGTCTACAAGACGAGGGGGTGCATACTACATGAAAGTCTCCCTATGGTCACTTTACTTCTATTGTCTCAATCATTCAAACAAGAAACAGAAATAGAGAACATGCGAGATAAAGCAGTAAGGCGTCCCAAACGCTCAGTCAAAATGTTCTTTGATATCTGGCTTTACAAAACATAGCCAGATGATGTAGCAAGGCATACACAATTGTTATCAGCTGCAGCCTGACTTAGTTACAATTATGTAAAAGTAAGTACAAGACAATCCGGCTAACATGTCGGTGCCAAACGGCAAGGTATAAAGTAGATAACAAAATGGGCGGGGAAGTAAGAAACCCACTCGAGTCCTCCTGCGATCATCCCTCTAGTGTTGACCATCTTGGAGGTAGAAGTAAGCTGGATCCTCGGGGACTGGCTCTAAATCTGGCCATGCAAAACCAGAGAGGTTAGACCTCTAATAGCAAGTACCGCAAGGGAGCACGATATGAGGAATGAAGCCAGTAATAAGAGAATATGATAATAGATCTCTGCTATCTACTAGGACTCACACAACATCACGACACTTCGAACCAACCTCCCAACCAAACAATGACAGAAGTTGGTCCGTCATGTCCTGACATTCTGATCATCTCAGTTAAGTAACAGAGTAGGTACAGTGCACAATCAAATCAATTTAAACAGCCAGGCAACTACTACGGCTTGCTATTGTGAGTCCCAAGTTATCTTGGTTTTATGCAATGAAGATTTCTCAGTTCTTACTATGCGCAAGCAAGGCTAGTTTACCCAGTCAATCAATTGCGCCATTCATGAATCAGACGAGTCCCTGCGGGACGCCCGTCATTAATATACAATATTCAATAGATAATATAACCAGATACCACTCCCTGCCCGTGTGGCAGATTTGCAGCATCTGTGGGGACCAACCGGCCTGTCGGGCACTACTAGTCCCAAGAGGGCTGCCATGTAAGAACTCGGGAATCCATTCTCTCCATGCAATCATTATTTTATTTAACGTAATAGTCTCTACGTTGAGTAAAATCCCATGTCGTGGATCATGGTCATTCAGAATGAGTACTTTCGTACGGGGTACGATATGCGCAACTCTACAATGATACCAGTACGGTCAGGTTGTAGGTCTTACATAGCGTAATGCGACAATCGAAACTAACCACGGAGTAATTTTGCCTTGACCATAAAGTACACATGCTTCTTTGGTAAGATAAATAAATAATAAATGAATTGAAGCCTGCATGTGCCTGTACGCCAATATTCGGGATTAGCCAGTCGATTTCAATAGTTCATAATTAATATGAATGTGTCTCATTTATTCAATTTAATAAGACGACTAGCCAGTCTCTTAGTTCTAACTAGGAACGCATGATCAATTATTAGTCAAGGTCACAATCATTATCAATGGTGACAAGGCATGAAAGTCAACTAATATTCAGTGGGGTCGAGTCTACAACTCTCAGGGTTTAATTCCAGTCAATTGGGATATCTATAACTCAATTCACGACACATGGTACATCCCACGTAACAATCTATTATTTAACAGAAATATTAGCATATCATGACTATATCAAGTTTATGCAAAAAGGCGTAAGGATATAAAATGGACGTTAAATATCTAATAAGTTATCAATATACAGGGCTATAAAAGATCCAGGGTAAGCAGGCTACGCTCATGTCAGCCTACGCTCAAGTCAGGCTACGCTCAAGTCAGCGTACGCTCAGGTCAAGCTACGCTCAAGTCAGCATACGCTCAGGTCAACGTACGCTCAGGTTAGCATACGCTCAGTCAGCATACGCTCAGGTCAACGTACGCTCAGGTCAGCTACGCTCAGGTCAGCATACGCTCAGTCAGCATACGCTCAGGTCAACATACGCTCAGGTCAAGCTAGCGTATGGACTCCATACGACTCCTTTTCAAGGCAGCGTATGCAAGTCATACGCCTCCAAAATGCAGCGTATGTACTCCATACGACTCCTTACCATCCAAGCCAGCGTACGCAAGTCATACGCTTCCAAAGGGCAGCGTATGAACTCCATACGACTTCTTACCATACGCTTCCAAAAGGCAGCGTATGAACTCCATACGACTCCTCATCAAGGCAGCGTATGCAAGACCATACGCCGCCAAAAGGCAGCGTAAGAGACAGACTGCGCTGCGCTAAAGAGCACGCACAGCTCAGTGGCTCAGGCTAAAAAGCTCACGCCCACTGCTCACTGTCTTCTCCAAAACCAGCAAGAACTCCATAGTTTGAATCCAAAGCTTCAAATGTCCATAACTTGGTCAAAATAAGTCCAAATCTAACTTTGCAAAGGTCAAAATTGGGTAGAATAAAATTTTCTACAATATGGAACCATCAAAACTTGAAAACAAAGAAGTTTGATAGATCAAAACCACCAAAATCCGAAAATAACTAATTTCTAGATCTACTAAAAATAAAACTTCAAAACGAAAAATGCCAAGTTCTAAACTCTCTTAGAATCACAAGGGAATGAGAATGGAACCATAAAAATGGGTCCTCATGAAGAAGCAAGATGTACTTGCCTATGGGTTTGGTAGGTGGAGAGAGTAATGAGAAAGAAGAAGAAGAGTAATGGTGAAGGAGGGTAATGAAGAGAGAGAAAGAGTTTGGGGACTTTAAATGGAGGGGCGGTGGTAGGTGGGGGTATTGGGTTCATGATGAACCAACCAACTAAACCAAACCAAGCCGAACCCAAGTCTAGCTAAAGCAGAGAAATAAAAGCAGAAAGTAAATGCAGAAATAAAATTACAGAAAAATTAATTTGCGTGAAATTAAAGGAATTAAAATACTGAACAATACATGATAAATATTAAATAAATACATTTAAGCAGTACATGTATTAAAATACGTATTCTGGGAACGGAGAGTGACAGTTATTTTGACTTATTAGAATTATTTGATTAATTATTGGATTGATGGTTGTTGATTTTGACTTTTACTAGTTATGACTTAAGAGACTAACCTAGATGTTGACCCTGGTTGTGGTGACTTGAATAGCATGGTGTGACCCTAGTCTAACTTAAGTCAACCCTAGTTTAGTCATTTAGAATAGTTTGAAATATGAGGAATAATGAATAGGTGCATGACTTATGACTTATGATTTAATTTCATGACTTATGAAACTTGGCCCATGGCCCATGACTTGAAACCCTAATTTTATCCTTTATGACCAGCCACCTAGGGATTCCCAACCCTATAAAATCTCTCTTCCTATTGTTCTTGCCTCTTTTGTATCATTTCTCCATTTGGCAAAAACCAAGGTTTATTCCCTTCTTCAAAATTCCTATTTTATTTATTTATCCTCCTTTTTCATCATAGTCTTTTGCATTGGGTTCTAAATGATGTTTATGGACTGTTGGTGGAGAGCTATTTCATTTTGGGATCAATTTGGAGCATTTGGCTATCAAGGAGAACACCCCATATTTGAAGCTTTTTTTTTGCTGTTTG
This sequence comes from Iris pallida, assembly GCA_029216955.1. Taxonomy (NCBI): domain Eukaryota; kingdom Viridiplantae; phylum Streptophyta; class Magnoliopsida; order Asparagales; family Iridaceae; genus Iris; species Iris pallida. Next base: position 18,105,265 of record JANAVB010021600.1, on the reverse strand, counting down.
CACCTATAGGTAAAACTCCTCAAATTGTACTAATATTCTGTTTTCTTTACATTTTAGGCTAGATCTAGGTGTCCCCTAGCTGCCCCTCAAGTTTGGTAGAAAACCGTGTCCGTTTGGTGTCCGTATCGAACATGTGTCTATGTGTATGTGCAAGTATTTGATGAAATGCTTGAATGGATTGAATCTTGCTTATTTTTAAAACTAATTGAACAATTTTTTAGCTCTTTATGTGTGGATTACAATCGTTCTTGATTGAGTTGTTTTCTGGACACTTTTTGTGTCCAAAATGGGACACACACGCATGCACGAGGCCACCGTGCGTTGTCCTGCTGCTCGGGTCGACACAGGACACGACACGGCACGAGACACCAAGTAAATTTGTGGAGACGTGCGGGCAATCACTGACATGACACACACAAAATTTGGGGAGATTTCATCGAGCGGATTGGGAGAAATCCTACCCGCACTGAATTTGCACACACGCACACATACGCACAGACATCCTGATACGCGTCTCGTACGCGCGACACGCTTCACGTGGACACGGGACAGACACTTGGACACGTCCCCCCTATACTTGGCGAACCCTAGGACACGAGCACGAGCTCTCTAGTGTCGTGTTTCGTGTCCTGGCACCTCTGCACGAGGCCGTTTATGCACGAGTGCACTGTGAGTGTGTTTAATTCATTTGGACACATCGTGTCCACTTGTGAGGACACGAATGCATCCCTATGACACGTACATGTGTGTACTATGTGTTGGCACAATCAATTTGATAATTTATTGGGTTTTCCTATGTCAATTTGGGTTTTCTATGTATTTTCTGATACATGTTGTTCTTCACTGTTTTAGGGTTTTAAAATATAAATCAAATGTTAAATTAAGATCATTAGATGTTTATTAACATGGATGTATGTCTGTTGTATACTGTTTTGGGCTTTTGCTCTGTTTTGGGTTGAATTCATGTTCGAAATCCCCTATTTTGATACCAAACTGTCAACTTGAGTTTTACTGAGAATTCGAAATGTGTAAACTGTTTTTGTATGATTATTTGAGTGTTGGTTCACTTATACAAGTCTGGGATTAACCTTCATGTTAAGTTTTCATATTAGCATGGGATTTAGGTTTCGATTTTTGCCTGTGGACTGTCAATTGTGGACTGTTTGTGTACCACTGTTTGTATGCTCTATAACCTGAAACCTGGGAATCATGACACTGATTTTGCCTCACATCACTGTTATTTCTGCACGCACATGACACTGAGTTTGTGCACACCTAAACTGAACCCAGAGAACAGTCTCTGTGTGTACTGTTCTTCCCATATACTACACTCACACACCCTAGCGTATTCAATCACACACACATTACACATGAGAATCTGTTAACCTGAGAACTTATACAATGTTAGACACACACCCATTTCATTGCTTTGAGTAACTGAGAAATCTGAGATTGCCAACTAATTTAAAACTGTCACACACATTGTTTTCAACTATCTAGACACACACACACACATCTACACACTACAAAAAAAACTGAGAACCTAATGTTCATTACACTTTGACTTGTGTACATTGCAAAACCTGAGAACATAATGTTTATACACACACACATTGATTGTTCACACTGTTAACCTGTGATTGAACACACAAACACACAGGACACCCTCTGTACACATTGATTCATGTACACACATCTATGCACATTAACCTGAAACCTATAAAACCTGAGAATCATGCACTTGCACATTAAACCTGAGAACAAGTCCACATAGACACACATTTCACATTACAAAAACCTGAGAGCACATATAGCCTACACACACACACACAAAATCTGGAAACTGAATCTGAGACACTTTGACACTCACTTATACAAAATGTCATGTACACCTTAGCCTTTACATGCTATATTAGAACCCCCTGTTTTCCTGATACAAAACACACAGCTACACACACACACATCATATATAAACTGCCATGCCATAACCCCCCTCTCTATATCTCTATATGTATGAAATATATATATACATATATGGTTAATGCTAGTATATGTAGTGTCCCGCTCCTTGCGGTCCACTATGTAATACCTACGGCTTGTTGACTCAGTCATGAACTGAGTATTTGGTGAAACCTTTGCCGGTATCGATTGATCACGGATGAAATGCAATGAACCTTTCCAATTAATGGATTGGCTTCTATTGAAATGAATCCAAGAGTTTTGCTGAATGTTTTCTCTTCGCTGCTTGGTTTTGATGAATGCGTTTTCGTGTTGGTTTTCGATGATTGGTTTTCATTGTTCGCTTTCATCGCATTTCGCATTCATTCTGAATCTTGAGAGAAAGAGACAAAGTATGCTAATCAACTATTGGTGCCATTGTAGGCCGCGTGAATTGTTCGTGAACGGCGCGTGAAGTCCCTCCTTCTCTCAACTAAGATTCATCTCGGTGAGTTGCTTCAACCGAACAGACATTGATCTGTACGCCTAAGAAAAATGATCTCTAGTCTACTCTGTTGCCTTGTCCCAATGATCAACGATACCACATCCACAAAAGATAAGAGAAGATAATTGAATTGAATCAAATGCAAGAATATGTGTTTCTACTCTATCTGCTCGATAAGAATGATCATCTGCTTGTCATCAGTATGCTTGAAATATAGACATGTACAGACGAACTTGTACATGTTGAGATAAACCTGAAGGCACGAATCAAACGTGTCGTATACCTGTGCATAAGTCCAAGTGTGTCTCATCTGATAGAACGGCTAGAGCATGCATTTGGTCTCGGACAACTTGTATACAAGGAATTATTTGTCTCTCGGGTAGTATCTGGGGGCACCTGGAACCGCTCGGCCTAGGAGAGATTATGAGCACACTGGGTGCAAGGACCCATGTTAAAAGTGTAGTCGAATATCTGTGTCCTTAGCGACGAGCTGAACCAAAGAGTCACAGCGGCTAATCATGGGGAAAACCTATGGACCAACATGTAGAATAGTCCACCTGCATGACCCAAATGACAACTTCAATATCTGCAAGAATGAATCATGAATTACTCATTATGCAAATTGTGCTAACGTGTTTTGTGCAGGAATGACTGCCGGCGAGGGTAAGTTGCTATGATATATTCTATCTGTCATGTTCTTATGAATTGTTAAAAAGAACCTAGACAAGTAGAAAGATCACTAGTAAATGTTAGCTCAACATATTGATTTAGTGCAGAGATTTGCGAGTTCGGCCAAAAGCCGCTCGCCAGTACATGATGTGTACTGACCCACGTTGTGGGCATCCTTTTCAGAAAGCAAAAGGAGATAGGGGGATTTCAAGTGAGGCACCAAAGCTCGTCTAGCCCAGTAGAGCTCGTGGATTCGCCTCGAAGTTTACTTTCAGTCAATTGCAAGTTTCCAGTTTTCATTTCCTTGAAGGTGTCTTTCAATTCCAGCTTGTAATAAAGGATATCATGTATGGGCATTGTGGCTAATTTTCAAAAGAGTATTTCAAAGAGAATCTTGTAGCCAAATTATAAGGCAAATCTGAGTTACAAAGCTTTGTACTTGTATTCCTATCAAGCTATGAATAAAATGAGTATTTTTATTTCAAATCTCTGTGTCCAATATTTGGTTTTCTGCAATGGGTGCGTGCGTGTGTCTTGCTTGACTAATGAGTGCGTGCGTGTGTTTTTGCTTGACTAGTTGTTTTTGTGCAGGTACATGGCCTTGTGCAAGCGCAACTTAGGCTTGCACGGCATCACGCCTTAGCGAGGACGATCGATCCCGCAGGGATCCAAGCAAGACGGACGACCCTAGCGGGATCGGGGCGTGACAAAGTGGTATCAGAGCACAGTTTTACGTCCTTGGCCTCTTGCAAATATCGTTTTCAAAAAGTATATAAAGTACTTTGACGGCTTTCAAAAGTGTTCGGATTTTGGGTTATGAAAACCAATGCCCCATACAATAAGTCCATAATATTTTATGAGACTGACAGAAGTTACACTATTTTGTAGAGAAATGGCTCCTCCTCGTCCATCTGGCTCGACCGATGCGGTAGAACGCATCATGACAATGTTGGAGTTACAGAGACAGGACAATGAGGAAAGAAATCAGATACATGAGGCCCGAGCGGCTGCCCAACAAAAGCAGTTGGATGCCCTGATCCAGCTTGTCACGGCGCTTGCGACAAATCGAGATGCCACCGCAGCGACGGAACCAACGGGAACGCCCGAGATTGAGCCCGTAGAGGGTGATGAGCCCCAGCCGGCGCAAAGGCACACTGTCTTTAGGCCAAAGGACTTCTTAGACGCGAAACCTCCAGAATTTCAAGGCAGGACGTCACCCGACAAGGTGATGGACTGGATTGATAAAATAGAGACTCTGTTCGCGTTCATAGGAGTTCCAAGTAGCAAAAAGGTAGTCTGTGCCGTTATGCTCCTACGGCTGCGGGCGAAGGACTGGTGGAAGGCGAAGAAGCCGGCGCTGCTCGCAACGGCTAGGAATGGAAAGATCTCGTGGGCCTTGTTCAAGAAGGCATTTCTGGATCAATATCTGCCTCGAGCCATGAGCAAGAAGATGGAGGATGACTTCATCACACTGAAACAGGGCGATATGTCCGTGGAGGACTATGAATCTGAATTTGCTAAGTTAGCAAATTTTGCCGCTGCTTGGCTCCCCACGGAACAGACTCGCATAAATCGATTCGTAGAAGGTCTGAATTACGACATCCAGTTAAGTGTGCTGAATCGAGAATGCGGGTCCTATTCTCAAGCCTTTGAGGCGGCGCTTCAGGTGGAACAGTTCGAGCAGAAGAAAGCGTCCAACAAAGCGCCGAACAGTCGGAATCAGCCCGCCAAGAGAAATCATGACGGAGAGAAAAAGACCGATGGGGAACCACGAAATGAGACAATCTGTTCCTACTGCGGTCGACGAGGACATGCGAGTGAAGAATGTCGCTTTGCGAAAGGTTTGGTATGCAGTCACTGTGGAAAGCATGGACACACCAAGGAGGACTGTCGTTCCGCAAACCACGCTTGTTTTCGTTGTGGCCAACAAGGTCACGCCATCCGAAATTGCCCGAAGAGAAATCGAAATAGAGACGACACTGAAGAGCGTGGGCAGCTGCCAGGCCCACCGCCCCTTCGAGACAATCCGCAGAACCAGCCGCAGCGGATTAATGGACGCGTCTTCAATCTCTCCACGTTGCTTGACCCAGAATGCAACAATAGTGGAGGTGAGTTTTGTTTCTTAAGTTTTGAGGACAAAACTTTTTCTTGGTGGGTTATTATGTAGTGTCCCGCTCCTTGCGGTCCACTATGTAATACCTACGGCTTGTTGACTCAGTCATGAACTGAGTATTTGGTGAAACCTTTGCCGGTATCGATTGATCACGGATGAAATGCAATGAACCTTTCCAATTGATGGATTGGCTTTTATTGAAATGAATCCAAGAGTTTTGCTGAATGTTTTCTCTTCGCTGCTTGGTTTTGATGAATACGTTTTCGTGTTGGTTTTCGATGATTGGTTTTCATTGTTCGCTTTCATCGTATTTCGCATTCATTCCGAATCTTGAGAGAAAGAGACGAAGTATGCTAATCAACTGTTGGTGCCATTGTAGGCCGCGTGAATTGTTCGTGAACGGCGCGTGAAGTCCCTCCTTCTCTCAACTAAGATTCATCTCGGTGAGTTGCTTCAACCGAACAGACATTGATCTGTACGCCTAAGAAAAATGATCTCTAGTCTACTCTGTTGCCTTGTCCCAATGATCAACGATACCACATCCACAAAAGATAAGAGAAGATAATTGAATTGAATCAAATACAAGAATATGTGTTGCTACTCTATCTGCTCGATAAGAATGATCATCTGCTTGTCATCAGTATGCTTGAAATGTAAACATGTACAGACGAACTTGTACATGTTGAGATAAACCTGAAGGCACGAATCAAACGTGTCGTATACCTGTGCATAAGTCCAAGTGTGTCTCATCTGATAGAACGGCTAGAGCATGCATTTGGTCTCGGACAACTTGTATACAAGGAATTATTTGTCTCTCGGGTGGTATCTGGGGGCACCTGGAACCGCTCGGCCTAGGAGAGATTATGAGCACACTGGGTGCAAGGACCCATGTTAAAAGTGTAGCCGAATATCTGTGTCCTTAGCGACGAGCTGAACCAAAGAGTCACAGCGGCTAATCATGGGGAAAACCCATAGACCAACATGTAGAATAGTCCACCTGCATGACCCAAATGACAACTTCAATATCTGCAAGAATGAATCATGAATTACTCATTATGCAAATTGTGCTAACGTGTTTTGTGCAGGGATGACTGCCGGCGAGGGTAAGTTGCTATGATATATTCTATCTGTCATGTTCTTATGAATTGTTAAAAAGAACCTAGACAAGTAGAAAGATCACTAGTAAATGTTAGCTCAACATATTAATTTAGTGCAGAGATTTGCGAGTTCGGCCAAAAGCCGCTCGCCAGTACATGATGTGTACTGACCCACGTTGTGGGCATCCTTTTCAGAAAGCAAAAGGAGACAGGGGGATTTCAAGTGAGGCACCAAAGCTCGTCTAGCCCAGTAGAGCTTGTAGATTCGCCTCGAAGTTTACTTTCAGTCAATTGCAAGTTTCCAGTTTTCATTTCCTTGAAGGTGTCTTTCAATTCCAGCTTGTAATAAAGGATATCATGTATGGGCATTGTGGCTAATTTTCAAAAGAGTATTTCAAAGAGAATCTTGTAGCCAAATTATAAGGCAAATCTGAGTTACAAAGCTTTGTACTTGTATTCCTATCAAGCTATGAATAAAATGAGTATTTTTATTTCAAATCTCTGTGTCCAACATTTGGTTTTCTGCAATGGGTGTGTGCGTGTGTCTTGCTTGACTAATGGGTGCGTGCGTGTGTTTTTGCTTGACTAGTTATTTTTGTGCAGGTACATGGCCTTGTGCAAGCGCAACTTAGGCTTGCACGGCATCACGCCTTAGCGAGGACGATCGATCCCGCAGGGATCCAAGCAAGACGGACGACCCTAGCGGGATCGGGGCGTGACAGTATGTAATCTAATGTATGCATATGCAAGTGAGAATAAATGTATCATGATCATATGCAAGTATGCATGAACGATGTAATGTATTAAGTATATAATGCATGCTTGTGTGTAAAAATGAATGTATATATTTATATGTTGTATCTATTTGGTATATAGCCTAGTGTTAGAGTGACCTATAGGTGGTTGTTAGACTTGAGTTGACTGGCCTAGACCTAGTTTGACTAGAGTTGACCAGAGTTTGACTTTGACCTAGATTGGCCTAGAAATCTTGTAGATTGTATTGTATCTTTCATTTACCTTATATTGAACATATCATAACCCATATTGCTCTAATTAGGATATTGTGACTCCGGTGCAGACATCTGATATTACACTACTCTTTTCAGAGTGTTAGGCGAGTACATTCTCTGATTGTTCTCTTATTTACTTGTCAATTACTGTACTTCAGTTCTAGTTAGTTGTATGTGATTCTCTGTTACAACACGTATGGATATTTCTGGATTCATGTATGCGACACACATACCATATTGTCTGGCCTCTATTACTGGAATAATTCTAGAATCATTGCTGGTATCATCATGTTTGGCTGGACTTATCTCGATTCTCGTATCGTGTTCTGGATTCACTTGTACTTGCTGGGAGGGAAAATACTTGAGTAAGACATGTAGACATACCCCAATTCTGGAAATACCCCACATGCTGGAATCAAACTGGAATGATAGCCATCTCACACCCGGCCAGGTGTGTGATGTGCCGGATTACCGATAGCCGTTTACATGTCGACCTCGGTATTTTAAAACACACTGTTAGAGTATAGGCTGGACTCACCCTGGAATCATTGATCACTATGACTGGAATCATCTCCTACTGGATTCATCTTGTATTAGATTCATCTTGTACTGGACTTACATTGGAGTTTACACTTGTCTACATTTACTGTTTGGACTTATACCATGTTACTCTAGTTCAGCTAGATTCTATTTTACAGTCTTTATTGCCATGATTCTTCTCTTGTTTTAGTTACCTTACTTTCTTTGTACTTTATCTGTCTCTTTATACCATCACCTGAATATAAACTGCCATGTTCATCAATACAACTGTCTATAATTGCTTTATAGTTCTCTGTCATTTACTTGGATTTTCTAGATGAGATGTGCTCGTTCCTGTCCTGACTGGACCTGTCAAAATTTTACAGATGATTGTCCTGAGGACACTTGTCCTACTTACTATGGACCAGGAGATGGTTTAGCTACCTTTGGCCTCGATACTCAGAGTGATCGGGAGACTAGCTAGTTGCCTTGGTTTAGTTTCACGTTTTAGAACTTGAATTGTATTAAGTTGAGGTATGCTTCGTTTTGAGATTGTTTGAGATTATTGTTATTTAGTATTTGGTTTGTTGTTATTATTTAGTCTTAGTTATAAGCTCCTGTGTTATCATATCGTGCTTAGACTGTGATTGAGATTCTATTATATTTATACTTGTCCTCCGTTCGGAGTTAAGATTTTGACAAGTATATTATATAATTGCGTGAGTTTTTGATTAGATAGTGACCTAGAACAGCGTTCTACCGCCGACACTGTGGCATAGGCTGGGCGCTGTTACGTACTCGTACGCTCACAGTGGGTGCGGATCGTGACAGATTTTTTGTACAATGTAATCTGCATTATATGTTGAAAACTTCATGTCTTTAAGACAGCACATGCACGAGCAAAATAATGATATGTTTTGTTCAAAACATTGTTACATTCATAGAGTGGATCAAATACAATTTCAGATTTCAACTTTGCATAGCAACATGTTTTCCAAATTTTCTACACAACTCTTCTAAAGTTGTGTTCAATACAACTTGAACAGGAATTCAGAGTTACTGTCACTTGTTGTAGCCTCGTTCAACCATTGGAATGTATTGTTGCACTTCAGGCATTGCAAGAATCTTCTTTCCTTGTTGTGTCTCCTCTTTGACATTAAGATGACTCTCCTTCCTCCACAATTTGGATTAGGGCAAATGGTTTCCGTCCAACAATTTTTCTTCCAATGACCTAAGTCACCACATGTGAAACAACCTTCCCTTTGAGTTATTGAAGATGAAATTCCAGAGCTTGAACACAAAAGAGCAACATCCAGTCATTGAAAATCCGAGCAGAGGGGACACTTCAAAAATTTTCTACCAGGATTTGCTTTAATACTGGACTTCGAAAGGTACATAATCCCCTTGCAACCTCCAATCTTGCATGGTGAGCTCAAAAAAGAACATTCGTCTGCAAGATGGGTGTTCAGCGAGCATATTCGACATTTGTCCTAATCAAAAGAGAAAATGTCACGAATTGAGACAGCCAAACCACAAAAGCAAAGGCTTTCATATATTAAAGAAAAAAATCAAGTCAATTTTACATTACATGACTTGCAGAGTCGGCCATGGAGCTCAGAGAAAGCTTCGGATTTAAAAGGAGAGAGAGATTAGGGGTTAGGTCAAAGCTGACATAAAAAGAGAAGAGAGAGAGAATGGGATTTCCTATTGTAGGGAAGAAGAAAGAGTACTTTAGGTATTTCAACTCATCCGAACTGCTCTGAACACGTGAGGGTCATTTTGGTCACAAATTACACCTTAAAGCGGTCAACTGTTAATCTTGGACGAATTCCGTCTGAAGTGGAGGGTGTTATATATTTATGTAAAGTGGTGGAGTGCATCTTAAATAAAGGTAAACCAAGTGGGGGTGCCACTCAAATTTTCTCAAAATAAAAACATCAAAAATATAACATTAAAGACAAATAAAACATTAAAGACAAAAAATAAAAAAATAGAAAAATAGAAATAATAATAAATTAGTAAATTAATAAATTCAAAAAATAATAATAAATTCAAAAAATTATAAAATTAAAAAATTAAAAAATTAAAAAAATTAAAAACTAAAAAACTAAAAAACTAAAAAATTAAAATATTAAAAAACTAAAAAACTAAAAAAAAACTAAAAATCAAAAATTGCAAAATTATAAAATTACAAAATTATAGGAACCCATACCCCCAAAGAATTAAAATAGAAATTGATTGTCATTAATAGCTAATAATAGCTAGCAGCTAATGATATGAATTAATAGTAGCCATTTCAAAATTGAAAGTTGGTTTTTTTTTCAATTCTATACATCATCATCATATTCATATCAACATGCATGAATATCAAGTGTGTAGTCCGACTGTTCTGAATTGTTTTGGGTTCTGAGTTCTCTGTAAAGATTGGAGTGGTGTTTCAAACAGGAATTCAGATTGCAAATATGAGTATCGTGAACATTATTCGAGAACCGACGTTCGGTTTGGTTCTAAAAATATTAAAATTCTTTGTTGAATTTTGGGTTTCGGTCAAAAATCGAAAATCGGACAAGACTTGAGCAAGTATATAATTTTAAATATTTTATAATAAAAAATGTGTATATTTTGAAAACAACAATGATGTGTTTTAGAATTCAATTTTGACAATTAACAAGTAGTCTAACTTTGGGTCCAACTTTGAAATAGAACGAACGTTTTTAATTAATTTAACAACAAATCTAACTTTGGATCCGATCCATTAAACAATAAAAATAATCTAAGGGTGTGTTTGATTGCAAGGTGAAAAATATGTGGAAAAGAAATTAATTTCAGGGAATTATTTTCCTAGGAAAAAAAATTCAATGGAATTCTAAAAAATTTCTATGTAAAACTTAATTTGGGTGTTTGATTGTCATTATTTTCCACGGAAAATAGTTATTTTCCATGGAAAATGATATTTTCCTATGGGTTGGGCAAGTTTTATTTTCCACCATTTTAGAAAAAAAATATGGAAAATGATAGTTTTTTGCAAATTAATTCCATGAAAAATATAAGCTATCAAACACTACAATTGGTGGAAAATTTGTGATGAAAATCTTTTCCATGGAAAGAAAAAAAAAGCCCAATCAAACACAGCCTAAGTGAACAAAGCGAATAGATCATCGGTTTCGGTATGTATGGCTAATTTTGGATTTGATTTTGAATTTTTAGAAGTTCGATTTTGACTATTTCGGTTGAAACCAAATAAACTGCTCACCCCTAAGGTGGCGTTTGGTACGCGGTAATTTTATTTTATTCCCGGAAAAATTTAAGATGGGAATCTATTACCACGTTTATTTGGCTTATAAAAAAATTTATTCCTGGAAATTATAAATACCCGGGTAAATAGTTTACCCACAAAACATGAAAATTCTATCCCTTGAGAATAGGTGGGTTTTTTTTTTTTTTTTTTTTGCCCGGGCAAAAAAAAAATTGTCTAAATTTTTTTCTTCTTTTTTGATCAATTTTGATTACTTTTAAACATTTTTTCTTTTTTTTGTCGTTTTTATCTTTTTTTGTCATTTTTTGTCGATTTTACCAACTTTTTGTCGTTTTAAGCGATTTTTTGTCGTTTTTACCCATTTTTTGTCTTTTTTGTCACTTTTTGATTATTTTTTGTCGTTTTTATCGTTTTTTTGTCGATTTTACCAATTTTTTGTCGTTTTAAGCGATTTTTTTGTCGTTTTTATCCATTTTTGTCTTTTTTTGTCACTTTTTGATTATTTTTTGCCGTTTTTACCCAATTTTTGTCCTTTTTGTCGCTTTTTTGGTCAATTTTTGTCGTTTTAAGTAATTTTCGTTTTTTTTGCTTTTTTTTGTTGTTTTTACCGATTTTTAGTCTTTTTTGTCGTTTTTGTCGCTTTTTTGTCATTTTTACTGATTTTATGACATTTTTTGTCATTTTTGTCGCTTTTACCGATATTGTCATTTTGTCGCTTTTTGGTTATTTTTTGTCATTTTAACCGATTTTTTGTCCTTTTTTGTCGTTTTTATCGATTATTTTTCGTTTTTGTCGTTTTTTTGGTTATTTTTTATCGTTTTAACCGATTTTTGTTGTTTTAAACCGTTTTTTTGTCATTTTTAAACGATTTTTTTGCCATTTTTTGTCGTTTTAACCGATTTTTTTTCGTTTTTGCCGCATTTTGATTTTTTGTCGTTTTTACCGATTTTACGTCGTTTTTGTCGTGTTTTGGTTATTTTTGTTGTTTTTACCCTTTTTTGTTATTTTTTGTCGTTTATACATTATTTGTCGCTTTTTGGTCATTTTTGTCGTTTTAACGGATTTTTTTTGCCGTTTTTTCATCGTTTTTACCCTTTTTTATCGTTTTTGTCATTTTTTGTTATTTTATCGTTTTTACCATTTTTTTTCGTTTTTACCGATTTTTTGTCGTTTTTACCGGTTTTTTTTATATTTGTTCATTTTTTTTCGTTATTATTATTTTTTATTTTTTTTCTGGTAATATTTATATTGTCACCAAACATGGGAATGTAATTTTCCAGGGAATTTAATTCCTTGGAATTTGATTCCCGGAAATATAGAATTCCCGACTATTTAGTATTCCGCATACCAAACGCTCCCTAAGTGTAAAGTGTGGGGTTTCAACTTATGATGTGTATATTCCCACTGTTCTGAATTCTCTATAGACAATGAAGGGGGTATTTAGAACAAGAATTTAGTTTTACAAATTTTGGTTCATGACATCTGTTATAAAAAGTCATAACTGAAGAAACACAGGTGAAAAGGTGAAATTTCATCAATTTAAGGATGGTAAATCGTATTATCAGGCGCAAAAGTTTACAACAGATAGAATGCTAACACACGGCAATAATTTCAGTGTAAACTGCAACTTACTAATAAAATTTTATCGCACCCCATAGAAAAACCTAGGCAAGGAGGGAGTTATAGGCACTGAAAATCAAATATACATCAAATTATTGTGGCTTACAGACATAAGCAACACAGTTCAGAGAGCATGATAGCAATTTTGAACAAAGCAATTGGAGTAATTTATTTGTTCTCTGACAAATTTATATACAAGTTAATAATTGATCCAAAACACGAGATGGTCGACCAGTAGCAATAACTCTTTTTCTTCAAACTAGCAAATCCAAACATATAAATATAAAACATTCAACCGCTTTAGTTTCTTTAAAAGGATAAACATGCACATTTTGGCAATTAATAAGCCAGAACCACAGTACCGATTGCTAAGACCATCTCCAATGGTGATTTCTAAAATTGAGTTCTTATCCTACTTGGCATTGTACTTTAAGGAGATTTCTATCCTAGTTGGAAGAGTTTCTACATAGAAATTGTAGACATACATTTCTCCAATGGTTCTCAATTTCTATCCTATGTGTCACATAGTAAAAGGACCAATTTAATGGTGTGGGGCCCAATAATAATTGTCATGAGAGATAGGAGAATTTCTATGAGAGTTTCTACATGTAGAAATCCTCTTAGAAAGTTTCTATCCTACATCATTGCCACCTAGGATAGAAATAGTGATAGAAATCACCATTGGAAGAATTTTTTTCTAAAATGGCTTTCTTCCATAGAAATAGCGAAGATAGAAACCCCCATTGGAGATGGTAAGACCATCTCCAATGGTGATTTCTAAAATTGAGTTCTTATCCTACTTGGCACTGTACTTTAAGGAGATTTCTATCCTACTTGGAAGAGTTTCTACATAAAAATTGTACATATACAAAAAATGCTCTCCAATGGTTCTCCATTTCTATCCTATGTGTCACATAGTAAAAGGACTAATTTAATGGTGTGGGGCCCAATAATAATTGTCATGAGAGGTAGGAGAATTTCTATGAGAGTTTCTACATGTAGAAACCCTCCTAGAAAGTTTCCATCCTACATCATTGCCACCTAGGATAGAAATGGTGATAGAAACTACCATTGGGAGAAGTTTTTTCTAAAATGAATTTCTTCCATAGAAATAGGGAAGATAGAAACCCCCATTGGAGATGGTCTAAGTACCAAGTTTGAACTGTTGTCCATCCAAAGTAACCAAACAGAGACACATTTTAACATCAAATATACCTCCATACACATACAAGCTATTGAGGAGCGCACAACAAATTATTAGGAAGTGAATTCAACTGTCAAAGTAATTTATTAGTACTCTGACAAATTTATATAAGTTAATAATTTGATCCAAACCACTAGATGGTCGACTAGTAGCAGTAACTCTTTCTTCCAGCTAGTGAATTAACAGACATTTTGGCAATCAATAAGCCAGAACCACAATACCGATTGCAAGGACAAGTTTGAACTCTTGTCAGAGTCACATTTTAAGATCAAATATACCTCCATATACAGATACAAGCTGCCGAGGAGAAGAGCAGAGAGTTCAACTGTCAAAGTATCATGTATTATAGGAACAACTGTCAAAGTATCATGCATTATAGGAAGCTCTTACATAGTGCAGAAGACTAAAAGAGGATAGAGGAGGATAGAAAGCTGCTGGGTGTATATACAATTTTTTCCCAGTCTCATATACAATAGAGGTTTCATGTTCCCTCAGCCTCAGAAGGACCCAAATGTGTTCTCGCCACTGTAAGTCATGTAAAGGAAGCCATCCTCGTCTTTGTTCTCCTCATAAATAGCCGACATCATTGCAGCTGCAGCAAAGGCAAAATACGAAATTAGTTGGTTGAAACTAAGACACCAAATAAAACACGACAAAAAAAAAACTCTAGCGGTTGCCTGCATATATAGACAAACCTGTAGGTGGCAGTGTGTTCTTCACAAAGATGAAGATGGCCTTTTCAGCACTAAGCTTGATCCTCTTCCGAACAACATAAACAAACTGCCCCACTGTGAGATCAGCAGGAACCAGATACCTGCATAAGCCCATTAAAAAAGTTAAATGCCGTCTTCAATAGAATTAAAATCACTTCACGGTGGCGCGCCATATGAAAAAGCACATCACCTAGAATTAAAATCAAAAGTAAAGTAGACAAAGTTCAAATGCAACTGAAATGACTTGTGGCAATACAGTGGTAAAATTTTAATAGGAAACGATCTCGAAAGGAAAAAAATCATGCGATCAACCTACTCTAACACTCGGTCCGCTGAGGCAAATGTGGCATGCAAATTCTATCCCAAACATCATCACACCCTTACATGCTGAGATAGAAGTTAATTAGTTGTTTAACAATCCCAAATTCAGTTCATACTTCATAGAATCCAGTAATAATCAAGGTTGTGAAAAGTGCTAGGCGCTAGGTGGTGGGTGCGCCTAGCACACCTAGACGGCGGCCGCCTAGATCAAGGTGGTTCAAAAATAATATATAAAAAATAGGGGGCGCTAGGGGGCACCTAGGCGGACATCGGGCGCCTAGCACCTGGGCGCCGCCTTTTAGAACAGTGGTAATAACTCGGACAGAAAATTCAATCCTTCAATTGGGTGCCAGCTTCTATAGCAACTTCCCTAAAGACACAAAATACAATAATTACATATGTTAAAATTGACCAAAAAACACATTATAGGTTATCTTCAACAGCACCCCGCTGTTGGTAATCACTAGCCTCCTTGGCCCTCTATATGCTCGTCGTTGGAATTGGTGCCCAAAAACCCAATTCAAAATCAAACCAACTTTAAGAATTTGGATCCAAAAAGTTAGAGCCAATAGCTTATTAGTTGCCTGGAATTGGTGCCCAAAAACTAGAGGTGAGCAAATAACGGGTTATGACCCAAAAACCGACTCGAACCGATAGTAATATACAATTCGGGTCGGTTTCAACAATAACGGGTCGGATATCGATTTAAAAAATGGCAGAATTCGGTTTTTCGGTTCGGATGCGGGTTTGGGATTCAGTTTTCGACCCGAATCGAAAACCGAATTATGTAGTTACTAGTTTACCCCTCCCTCCATATATATAACTCAAAACCTAACCCTAACACTCTCTCACCTCTCCTCCTCTATTCATTTTTGTGGCTCTTCCTTTTTTGAGTCTCCACTGAGTCCATTCTAGTAGAGATCTAGGAGATCCAAGACCAGAGGTCGAGATTTCTCCTAATCTCTCATCTCTGTGAGTCTCCATTCCTCTAATTTATGCGACACCCTCTCTTTCGAGAATCTCCAGATCTAGAACCCTAATCTCCAGATCTAGAATCCCAATCTCTCTCAATTAGCCCGAGGTTAGAAATTAGCCCCAAAGTTTCTTTTAATTTTGATATTTATTTTGTATTTCATTTTTATTAACTAATTTATCTTGTATGTTGTTGGCCTTCACTGAACTGGAATGTGGAGATAAGAAATTGCTTTACATATGTGAATTTGGAGATGGCCACGTCCTCTACTAGAGTGCGCATTAAGAGCTTACAAAAAAAATTCTTGTAATTCTGTAGATTGGAATGTCAATCTCATTGAAGTGTGTAAGCTGCTACTTGTGTATAAAAAAAATATTATAGTTGTATTTATTTGATTGTATATAACCATATTCTCCATCTAACTCTTGTGTTATATTGTTATCTAGGTCTGCACTGCAGGCTTTTGTTAATTGAATTTTTTTTGTTTGTAAAATTTTGTTTTTAATTTTTTTGATAAAACATAATATTTAATGAAGGTCCGGCCCATTTGGGCCCATGAAACTAAGCCCAATAAACCGAACCGACCGAACCGAACGAGTTTAATTTCGGTTCAGTTTTTTTTCGGTTTTTAAGAATTCTGTTCGGTTTTAGGTTTTGTAAATTTTCAGTCGGTTTTTACATTTTCGGTTCGGTTTGAACCGAACCGTTGCTCACCCCTACCAAAACCCAACTTGAAGTTGGAGCAACTTGAATTTGGATCCAGAAATTAGATCCAATATCTGATTAGGTCAGATTTAGATCCTAAAAAATTGACCTCCTTGTTCAATATATGTACAGATGCTTTATGCTTAAGGATCCAAACCAAATAATAAGATATTCCATGTATCATTTATGACGATCGACTCAAAAATGGGACCGGAAACCTATCTAAGGTTAATTTTCTGAGACTATGTTTTCGTGTTAGCCAATCCTTCCTATTATCCTTCAAGGTCATAACCCATATTCCCTTCTATCTCATATCCATGAGTAAACCAAATCATTTCTCCACCACAACAATATTCAAGAGATACTAACCAATAATGGAGACCAAAGATTGATTCTTTTGTCAAGATCCTGCAAAACTCCTCCAAAGGGCCGTATCTATATCAGATATTCAACAGAAACTAACCAATAATGGAGACCAAAGGTTGATCCTTTCGTCAAGATGCTGTGTTGGATAACTCTTCCAAAGGACCTTACCTATATTCATATCCACACATATACGACAAAACACCACAAGACACTATAATGAACGACATGACTAACATATGTCTAGTCATACCCAGAATAAGGTCGGAAGCAAATTTGCATACTCGTGATCTTGCACTAGATATTTGATATATGAGAAACATTAAGTAGCATTTCTTTGTATAATATAATTTACAAAACTTCTTTTAATCTAGTTACTAACCTAAGCATACATAAGTATAGATACTATATATATATATATATATATATATATATATATATATATATATATATGTTTTCATGTCTATATAGACGTTTCCATATCCTTACCGTACATATATTGTATTTTTCTTCTTCAAAAATGTCATTCTAACATCTATATCGTGTCAGCATCCAAATATGTGTTCGTGTCTACGCAACCTAATAAGTTCAACTGCTTAAGGCATTCAACTTATCAGCATCCATAGCCTATAGGCAATGCCGGATCACCAAAAGTTACTTGAGCTACAAAACCGTACATAAATTTTCCCTTTTCTTTGATAATACATTATATGCCCTTGCTACAGAAGTTTCCTCGTCTTTTTTTTTTTTGATAATAGGGATCCAAATAAAGCACGAGTAAACATCTTACATGAAGGCTACAGTCTTCAGGGAACTAAAAATTCATTTAAGTTTATTTCTTTGATAATATATTAATTTATGGATTAATTAATAATCATAAAAGAACTCACAATTATATATGTGTGAACAGAATGAAAATTATATAATTCAAGAAGACACTTTAAGGACTAACTTCTTCTTGTCAATGTCTGGTACATCACTCCTCTCAGCCTTCTCCACAATTACCTACACAGAAAATAATAACAAATAAAAATAAGCAAAAATATATATGTTTTGAATATAATATACACCAAAAGTAAATAGAAAGTTACAGGAATTCTATCAGGATATTTCTCCCTAATACGAGAAGCTTCAGCCTGCCTTCTTTCTGAAAAGGATAAAGCTAATTTTAGAATAAAAAACTATCATGAATAGGTAAAGTTAACAACATGAATGATGAAACATATTAAACTTTCAGATATGAACTATTATGATGGATATCGACTATCATTAGAGGCATTTCCCCATTAATTATGTTTCACGAACAAAACTAGGGCACGACATGATTCTTACACGAGGACAATGACATGGCAATGACTTTGGTATGTCTTAGCCTATCTTGTAGTGTCTTTGATATTTGTCGCTTGTGGTGTGTCAGATACTTGTCCGACACAATGCGACATGGACACAACAATGATTCTATTATTTTTGGATTCCAGATGCTTCCTAGCTTATTATTGTTAGGGCTGTCACCTTGCAAGAAACTTATATGATTGACTCGAAAAAAATTACAACACTTTCTACTTCAAATAATTGATCCCTTCAGTAATGGTTGAAGTCCACGGTAGAACTAACTGCTCTTAGAACTTGACGAATCATTTCCATGGAAAATTCACTTCGCTCATATTTCACCAATGTGTGATCAAGACTTGTTGTCAAATGTGTTATCAAGACTTATTTAGCTAAAGAGATGCAGATGTTCAACATATAGATAGGGCAACAGTAAAAGAAACAATCGATATTAGGTTTAGCTCAATCAATGCACCTTAGACCATCGTTTACATGAAATAATGACAGATCAGAGGAAATTTCACAAACCAATCAAGAAGAGCAAATAGGATGCACAAATATATAAGAATTAGGTTTGAACAATCGATGGATCTTAGATCATCTTTGCTTTTCATAGGCATCTTATCTCATGAATTAAGAACAGATCATAGGATTTTGCAACAATAAACCAACCAAAAACATATTTTCAATAAAATCAAGAGTAGAAGAGGGAAGCACATATCTTCAACATTTTGATAAGGCAACGGTAGAAAAACAATCAAAACCACGTTTGCTCAATTGGTGCATCTTAGAGCATCCACAAAGATGGAGCTGAAAAAATGATCTCGAGGCCCAAATTTACAATAAAAAAAAAAATTAAATCTAGAATGGGCTTGGTCTGTATGGGATAGTAGAAAATGATCCAGCAACATAAAATGACCTATGGTGGCAAAGGTCAAAAACTTGTGTGGTCAAAAAATAATGTGAAATCTAGAATCTAGAAATTGTGGTTCCAAATCGAGCCTTATTGTTCTACAAAATGAGTTCCTACATTCTGAATGTAAAAATTCTCAGGCCCAAGCTATAGCTCATGTGGCTGGGACGGGACCATCATGGGAATCCAATTGAACCTTACTACTCTACAAAATGAGCTCCTACATTCAGAATCTAGAAATCTATAAATTGGGATGAGTCTTACTATTGATGCTCTTATATCATCTTTTACATGAATCAACAACGAATTGGATGATTTTTGGCATTAAAAACCCATCAAAATCATATTTTCCATAAATATCCAGTTAAAATAGGAAAGAAAGGGGAAATGGAGGAAGGAAAACAAGAACAGTTCAATAGGGAAACAACAAAAACAATGAAAATTAGGTTTTCGCTCAGCCGATGCTTAGATCATCAATTACATGAATCAAGAACATACTCAGGAACTTTTGAAAATCTTTCGATGGGAAGAACAAAAGAATCGATCAAAATAAGGTTTTGATCAATCGATGATTCTAGATGAGATGAATCTCGTCTTAGGAAAACAATAAGACACCCGAGCAAAATTGGGTTTTCCCAGATCGTCGCATATTTGATAATCTTTTACACGAATTAGAAACTTTTCCATAAAAAATAAAAAAAAAAGTCAAAATCACAACTTCTCACAGAAATAAAGATCTCTAGGCCTAATATTCAAGCCGAGACGAAAGGAGAAGGGGGAAGGATCACAAACCGAGAGGATGCTCCAACTTGAACGAACTCTTCGCCATCAAATCAATTCCTTCTTCTCCACCTGCGAGATTTTCAAAGGCCAGTAATAAATCGATCCGATCGAAACGAAGAAAGAAGAAGAAACCCTAATTTTGGGGGGGGGGGGGGGGGGGGGGGGGGGGGGGGGGTGGGGGCCGTACCGGTTACTCCAAGAAACCCTAATATATGATTGGGGAAGTGATCGGATTGGGTCAGGGATTTAGAGGGATCCGTAACTCGTGGTGTTACCTGGGCCGGTCTAGCCCGGGCCCGTCCGTGGACCGGACCGGCCCGCCCCCCCTAAAAGTCCGGACCGGCCCGTTGTTGGCCCAAACCGCCCCCCCCCCCCCCCCCCCCCCCCCTCCCATCCGGTCGGGTCGGGCCCCCCCCCCCCCCCTCCAGCCCGAGCCCGGCCTGGCCCGGCCCGTTCTATCTTTTTTTTTTTTTTTTTAAAAGTAGGCCCGGCCCGGTTGGACCGGCCCGGCCCGCTGGGACCGGTCCAGCTGCAGCCGACCGTTGGAGGTCTTTTTTTTTTTTTTTTTTGAGTCATTTGACCGTTGGGGGGGGGGGGGGGTTTCTTTTACCAAAATACCCCTCCCATATAGCCGTTATTAAAACGTTGGGAGGGGTATTTTGGTCATTTCTGGCCTAAAATTACCAAAATAACCCCAAAAAATTTCTATAAATAGGCCAAAAATTCTATTTTTCAAACACAACTCATTCCTTACAAATTCTCTACATTTTCTACGGTGCTCTGGTGCTCTACTGCTTTCTCTCCCCGGTGCTCTGGTGTTCTACTGCTTTCCCTCCCCGGTGCTCTGCGGCTTCCCGATCTCCCTCCCAACTCCATTCCGGCTCTACGGCTTTCCGATCTTCCTCTCAATCCCTTACTTTCTTCTAGCGTAGTTTACTTTATTTTATTTTATATATGGCTGGTAAAGGTTCAAACCCACCTGATCTTGCTGGACAGACATACCACTATTTTAGTTCTTTTTTGACGGTACTGAAATTCCACCTGAGCAAGTAGCGACTAATCCGATTCCGGAGGGGTGCCAACAATCTCCTCCGGAAGTCGCTAGTACAACCCAACGTCCTGAAAAGAAAAAAAAGGTCTAAGTATTGGGATTATTTTACTTTAATTTTTGAAACTAATCCTGATGGTTCTTTGGTTTTAGATGCCAAGGGGGAACCGAAATCGTACAAGGCGCAATGCAAGAAATGTTGCAACCAGTACGCATGGAAGAAGGGCGGTGGCACCGGGACCATATCCAGACACTACGACACTTGCTACGGGAAGGACACACTTCAAGCGTCCTAAACCCAAATAAGCTTTGGCGCCACCGGTTCTTCAATTGGTAACTTTACTTACTCAGCTGCTCGGCATAAAACCGAGTTAACTAAACATATTATTCGTGACGAACTTCCTTTCACGACGGGTGAAAGCGAATCTTTACGAGATTATGTATCACTTTCTCTAAACCCCTCCTTTACTAAAGTGAGTAGGCAACAAACTCGAAAGGAGGCTATTCGTCTCTTCAACGAGCAGAAAGCCACTTTGAAAGCGGATTTTCAAAATGTTAGTAAGTTGGCTATTACTTCTGATATTTGGACTACTAAATGGAGTTATGCTTATATTTGTATTACTGCACACTATATAGATGCACAATGGATGTTGCAAAAACGCATCATCTCTCTTAAACTTATAGAATGTCCACACACGGGCGCTGTAATTTCAAGTGAGATTTCAAGACACGTGCGTGAATATGATATTCACGCTAAAAAATTTTCTGTCTCTTTGGACAATGCATCAAACAACAATGCTGCTATGTCTTCTTTGTCAGTAATTTTTAAGCCTATTTTAGAAGGTAGATTTATGCATGTTAGGTGTGCTTGCCATATAATTAACTTAGTTGTTAAAGAATGTTTAAATTTTTTTGAACCCCATTTAGACACTCTGCGATAATGTTTGCTCCACCTAAACTCGTCTCCAAGTAGACAACAAAGTTTTGCATGCGCTTGCGCACATTTTGGTATGACTTTTAGAAGATTTGTGAAGGATATACCAACTAGGTGGAACTCCACCTACTTGATGTTGAAATCTGCAATTCCTTTTAAGAGTGCTATTTCATATTATTGTACTTCGGATGTCACCTTTGACTATCAGGTTACTGATGATGATTGGGTAGCAGCTGAAAGTGTTTGTGAATTTTTAGAAGTTTTTTACAATGCTACATTAACTCTTTCTGGTGTTTATTATCCCACATCTTGCTTAGCTTTACGTGAACTTTGTAACATGTCTTATTTATTTTCTAAATATAGAGATTATCCAAATTTTGAAATTGCGGTGAGAAATATGGAAGCCAAATTTAGGAAATATTGGGGTGAAGTACCTCTTTTATATTGTTTGGCTTCCATATTTGATCCTACAATCAAATTGGATGGCGTAGAGGTTTTATTAGAAGGATATGGAGAATATATGGGTATAGACGTTACTGACATGAAGGCAGAAGTTAAAGTGGCTTTGGACAGGTTAGTTATACTGTACGAAGAAGGAGCAACGTCGACCCGACCAACTCAGGAGGGGGCTAGTAGTAGCTCCGGCTTGGCGTCTAAGCTATCAGCAGCTGGTCGCATACTACAAAGGAAGAAACAAAAGCAATCTTCCCAACCTACTCAAGAGTTGTCTGCTTACCTTAACTCTTATCAAGACGAAGATGAGACTCCAGATCACTTCGCCGTTCTAGAATGGTGGAAGAGACACGACAAGAGATTTCCTGTGCTTTCTAACATAGCACGTGATCTACTGATGGTTCCGGTGTCGACGGTAGCATCAGAGTCCTGTTTTAGTGCAAGTTCGAGGATGTTGAGCGATATGAGGAGCCGCTTGAAGCCCGATATTTTGGAAGCAATCGTGTGCTTACAAGATTGGATGGCTGCCGATAAAAGAACACAAAACCAGAAAGATGAAGAAGATCATGACATCCACGAGCTGGATTTGGAATTGCTTTCATTGCATGAAGGCGAACAACAATGAGGCTACGGTGCAATGTATTAGGTATGTACATTTAAACTTATACATTTCAATTTTAAATTTTAACTTATACATTCAAAAACTATTTTTTTTTTACTTATACTATTCAATTTTTTAATTTTAACTTATACTATTGTCACGCCCCAGAACCAGAATACTGGAGAGCGGGGGCAGACATAGCCAGCTACGTATAATGAAATGGAATCCACGTCACTATACGGTCACGGCTGTCTAGATATATGAGGGTTTAACTACAATCCATCAGTCTCCTATGGTCAAGAACAAGCCTATTGTCTCAATCACAAGCAAGTAGTAACAGTCACAAGATATTAGAGCATCAATATACAATAGTAAGGCGTCACATACATTACATATTGGATGATCATGAAGCTAGTCGTACAAAATGTCAGGACTAGCAAGAGTTTTAGTCAATACATGATCAACCCTAGGATTTGTCAATCATGTTACAGCCCGTAGGCAGACAGTAAATAAAGGTGCAATACGAGCTAACACGTGCTCGCCGGCTAAACGCCTCAAAAGAATAATTTTACAAATAGAGTGGGAGGACAAAAGAAACCCACTCGTTGCCCTGGTTACACCTGGTGGTCACCATCGGGCTGGAAGACAGGTGGATCCTCTGTTGCTGCTCCGATATCTGGCCACACAAAACCAGCTGGGTCAGACCCCAGAAAGAGCAAGTGCCACAAAGGAGGCTTCACTTAGGAACTAAAACCAGCATATCACAATAGAATATTAAAGATAATAAATAAAGAACTGATAATAATAGAGATAACAACAGTAAACTGAGTACGAGGAAACTATTCAAGTAGCCAGGTCACAACCCTTAAACCAAACAAGGACCGGGGTTGCAGCCCTTCACCTGAATAGAAACCCATCTCAAATACTATTGGTACAGTGAAGACAATAAACGAAGAGAGGACACAGAACTGCTCCGGGAGCCAGGTTACAACCCTTAAACCAAACAAGGACCGGAGTTGTAACCCTTCGCCTGAACAGAACTGGACCTCTGATCTTTATTGTTAAGGCCGGTATAAATAATCATGGTATTAAGGTAAGGTAAAACATGACGAACATGGCATGGGATTGTAATAAGACAATAAACGAAGAGAGGACACAGAACTGCTCCGGGAGCCAGGTTACAACCCTTAAACCAAACAAGGACCGGGGTTGTAACCCTTCGCCTGAACAGAACTGGACCCCCGATCGTTATTGTTAAGGCAAGCATCAATAATCATGTCATGTCACAATCTTGCACAGGATCAGGATAAGACTAAGCTGGAATAAACTACATCCAATCAGTCACGGCCAATCAAGAGTACGGCTTGATACTTTTAACTAACTA
Source organism: Iris pallida (assembly GCA_029216955.1). NCBI lineage: Eukaryota > Viridiplantae > Streptophyta > Magnoliopsida > Asparagales > Iridaceae > Iris > Iris pallida. The sequence continues at coordinate 18,080,814 of JANAVB010021600.1, read as the reverse complement.
GGGTTATCACATGCCTAGTTACTAGCAAGATGCAATAAGATTATCCCAACAGCCACAAGTCCTGCAGACCATCCGGTTATCCAGGTCGAATGTCCATTTAGGAAGAATGCAACACATGACTGTGTGCTGGAAATGTGCCCTACTCGTCGGTAGGCTACAAGTCCACTGAATGCGCCCAGATAACGGGATTGCTTGTAGCTGGAAATCTCTTCATGACTACTGAATCATTCTAGTTAATTAGCCTTAGTCAATTTCAGTAGGTACCCCTGACCGTGGTACTCAGGGGTCCCTATCCTAGACATGATGCAAGACAGTACTAGTTTATTTGTACAAACACAATCGCCCACGGTGTCCAAGTCTTTCATACTTGTCATGTCAGGCTAGCTGTCGTAACAGCATGCCGAGATATATCATGTCAGTTTACTTGTCAAGAGTGCGCCATAACGGACCACTATCGTGTTCTATTCTTACAATATTATAAATGAGAGAAACTTGCATAAAATAACTAGTGACATATTCTTGATGCCAAGGAAATGATCTACAACTTCCACGTTGAAAGTTGGGAGAAATTCGAGCCATAATTCAGTCAATTAGGACATATAACAGTTAGAAATAGTCAAAATATGCATTATGCGGCCTATTCTGCGACACCATATGCGGCCAACTGCGACATACGGCTTATGCGGCTCAACTGCGACATCATATGCGGCCTACTGCAACATGCGGCTCATGCAGCTCAACTGCGGCATGCTATGCGGCCAACTGCGACATGCGGCTCATGCGGCTCAACTGCGACATCATATGCGGCCAACTGCGACATGCGGCTCATGCGGCTCGACTGCGACATGCTATGCGGCCAACTGCGACATGCGGCTCATGCGGCTCAACTGCGACATCATATGCGGCCAACTGCGACATGCGGCTCATGCGGCTCAACTGCGACATCATATGCGGCCAACTGCGACATATGTCTCATGCGGCTCGACAGCGACATGCTATGCGGCCAACTGCGACATATGTCTCATGCGGCTCAACTGCGACATCATATGCGGCCAACTGCGACATATGTCTCATGCGGCTCGACAGCGACATGCTATGCGGCCAACTGCGACATATGTCTCATGCGGCTCAACTGCGACATCATATGCGGCCAACTGCGACATATGTCTCATACTGCAGATGAACATAGAAGTTTGACCAAAATTGTTTTGGCCATAACTTCCTCATCCGAAGTCGAAATCAAGCGAAACAAAAGCCAAAACTGCATGAAATTGAATTCTCTACAACATAGAACCATTAGTTTTCAAAAATAACCAAGTTTTAGAGATCAAAACCAAAAAAATCGAAAAGTTATAAACTTAGATCTACAAGAAACTATCCATCAAAATGAAAAAGGCCAAGTTCTAAAGAGTCTTAAAATCAAGTAAGGAAGAGAATGGAACAATAAAACTTGAGATCCAACAGGAAGCAAGTTTACACTTGCCTAGCTCTCTTCCCTGGTAGGTAGAAGAGTAATGGTGGAGAAGAAGAAGTGAAGGAGAAGAATAAATGAAGAGAGAGAGAGTTAGGTAGAAATATAAATGAGGGTGGTGGTGGTAGGTGGGGTTTTTCTTTTGGTTCATGGTGAACCCAAAAGCAAACCAAACCAAGCTAAGTCGGACCAAGCTAAGCCATATCCAATGACATGCCAAAATAACCATGCAGGAAAATACGCAATACGAGTCAAGAATACGTACACGTATACCAAGATACGTAATACGAACTATAGGCATTACAACTCTACCCACCTTAAAAGAATTCCGTCCTCGGAATTTAATCAAGAGGCTAGAATTGCAAGGACAAGCTATACTAATCGTAAGCTATAACAAGCAGTCTATCATGCAGTCATTTATTTAAGCAAGGAATTGAAAGCATAAGGCATAAGGAAGACATTATACCTTACGAGTCAAACAGGTCGGGATATCGCGATCGGATATCATCCTCACGCTCCCACGTCGACTCACCCAAAGAGTGATGACCCCAAGCAACTCAGACTAACTTGATAGTCTTGTTCTTGAGTGTCTTCTCTCTTCGGTCCAATATAGACACGGGCCTCTCCTCATACGAAAGGTTGGTACCAACAACCAATTCCGAATGATCCAGGATGTGGCTCGGGTCCGGAATATACCGTCGCAGTTGGGATACATGAAATACGTCATGCACCTCACGTAGCGACGGTGGAAGAGCGAGACGATAGGATACATCTCCTACTCGCTCCAGAATGTCGAATGGCCCTATATACCTAGGACTAAGCTTTCCTCGTACGCCGAAACGAATGACGCCACGGTTAGGCGAAATCCTCAGGAATACATGGTTGCCGACAGAAAACTCAAGAGGGCGCCGATGAGAATCGGCCCAATGACGCTGGCGATCTTGGGCAACTCGAAGATGATCTCTGACTCTTCTGACCACTTCAACGGTCTGAGCAATCATTTCCGGACCAAGCATCTGCCTCTCTCCGACATCGTCCCAGGCTAGCGGGGATCGACACTTCCTACCATACAGTGCCTCGAACGGTGCCATCTGGGTACTGGCCTGGAAACTGTTGTTGTACGAGAACTCCACCAGGTGCACGTGATCTTCCCACGAACCACCGAAGTCGAGTGTACATGACCGCAACATATCTTCAAGAGTCTGGATCGTACGTTCCGACTGGCCATCTGTCTACGGGTGATAAGCTGTACTGAACTGGAGGTGAGTTCCCAAACCTTCTTGCAAGCTACGCCAAAAGTGCGAAGTAAATCTTGAATCTCTATCCGAAGTGATACTGACTGGTACACCGTGCAATCTGACAATCTGCCGGAGATACATCTCCGCTAGCTGAGCCGTCGACTGACCAACTCTGAACGGGAGAAAGTGAGCCACCTTCGTGAGCCTGTCTATGACAACCCAAATAGCGTCTCTGCCAGCCGGGGATCTAGGCAACCCAGTCACAAAATCCATGGTTATATGCTCCCATTTCCACTCGGGAATCGGCAATGGTTGAAGTAGTCCAGCTGGTCTCTGATGTTCAGCCTTAACTTGTTGGCAGACTAAACAACGAGAGACAAACCGGGCTATCTCCCTCTTCATGCCATTCCACCAAAAGTGTTGGCGGATATCACGGTACATCTTCGTGCCACCGGGATGAATGGAATACTGCGAACTGTGGGCCTCTGCCATGATCTCCTGTCTGATATCTCCACTGGGTACACAAAGACGCTTACCATGTCGAAGTGTACCGTCTTCATGAATGCATAACTCTGGTCTTCGTCCTACCTCACACTCTGCTCTGAGTCGCTGAAGCTTGGAATCTGCTGACTGCGCCATCCGGATTCTCTCGACTATAGTGGACTGAACTTGCATGCTGGCCATCAATGCCACACTGGAAGGGATGACAACTTCTATACCCATCTTCTGAAGATCGGCTAACAGTTCTGGTTGCGCTGTCAGGAAATAAACTCCTGCCCTCCTGCTCAATGCATCTGCAACAACGTTGGCCTTCCCTGGGTGATACTGCAGGTTGACATCATAATCCATAAGCAGCTCTAGCCATCTCCTCTGACGTATGTTGAGATCCTTCTGGGTGAACACATACCTCAGACTCTTGTGGTCGGTGAAGATCTCCACCCTATCTCCGTACAAGTAGTGCCTCCACAACTTAAGTGCAAACACTACTGCTGCCAGCTCCAAGTCATGGGTTGGGTAATTTCTCTCATGGTCACGAAGTTGTCGTGACGCATAAGCTATTACCTTCCCATGCTGCATCAGAACACATCCTAAACCTCTGCCCGAAGCATCACAATACACTGAGAATCCTCCGGTTCCATCTGGAAGCGTGAGAATAGGAGCCGTCATCAAGCCTCACTTCAACCTCTCAAAAGAATCTTGGCACTCTGCTGTCCAAGCAAACTGCACATCCTTGCGGGTCAACTGGGTCAATGGCGCGGAAATTCGAGCAAAGTCTGAAACAAATCGCCGGTAGTAGCCGGCCAAGCCAAGAAAACTGCGAATTTCTGCCACTGTGCTAGGTACCGGCCACGTTTCAATGGCCACAATCTTCTGGGGATCCACTTCAACTCCTCCTCGGGTGATGATATGACCCAAGTACGAAATGCGATCGAGCCAGAACTCGCATTTACTAAACTTGGCATATAACTGGTGCTCTCTGAGAATCTGGAGGACAACTCGGAGATGCTGCTCATGCTCCGCTTCACTCTTGCTGTAGACCAGGATGTCGTCTAGGAACACAATCACGAACTGATCCAAATAAGGCATGAAGATGCGATTCATGAGGTCCATGAATACAGTCGGCGCATTGGTTGCTCCAAATGGCATCACAAGGAACTCCCAATGCCCATACCTAGATCTGAAAGCAGTCTTCGGGATGTCCTGCTCTCTGACTCTGATCTGATGGTATCCTGACCGCAAGTCAATCTTCGAAAATACTGACGCCCCTTTGAGTTGATCAAACAAGTCATCTATCCTCGGGAGAGGATATCTGTTCTTGATTGTCACTGAGTTCAAGGTACGATAATCAACACACAATCTGGATGTACCATCCTTCTTTTTCACAAGAAGCATCGGGGCTCCCCAAGGCGATCCACTAGCACGAATGAATCCCTTGGTTCTGAGTTCTTCAATCATCTTGTACAATATCTCTAACTCTGACGGCGCCATCCTGTAGACTCTCTCTGACACTGGGGCTGTCCCGAGAATCAAGTCGATGGTAAACTCGATCTCTCGCTCTGGCGGCATCCCTGGAAGCTCTTCTGGGAAAACATCTGGAAACTCTTCGACTATCCGAGGTAACTGTACTACTGCCACTGCCATCCGCAACACTGGAGGAGAAGGTTCAACTTCGCCTCGGGAGAAGGAAAACTCCGGCTCGCCTGGAATACTAAAAATAACCCTACCAATATGACAGTCTATCCTAGCATACTGGTCCCTCAACCAATCCATCCCTAAGACTACATCATAATCGGCCATCGGGAACTCTATCAATCTAGCGGGGAATTCTCTACCGCTAACTACGATCCGACACGAGGAAAATACTCTATCTACTCCCACAAGTCCATTACCAGTAAGTATATTGAGCCTTACTGATAATGACTCGGGCTCCAGTCCTACCCGTGTCATAAATCGTGCAGACATAAATGAATGCGAGGCACCAGAATCAAATAATACTGAAGCTGGAAAGGTGTTGACGAGAATAGTACCTGCCACCACCTCACCTGGTGCTATTCCTTCTTCTCCCATGGTCAAAGCCAGCACTTGACCATGTCCTCTAGGTGCGGGTCCCCTCTGCTAAAAATTCCTCTGCCTGCTCTGGATCAGGGCTTGGGCTTGGGCATACTGTTGCGGTCTCTGCTGCTGGAATGCCTGGGCCTGCATCGGCAATGGCCTCGGGAACGGGTACTGCAGCTGCTGCTGCTGGATTGGTGCTGGTCCTCTAACTGAAGGACTAGAGAAGGCCGATGAACTCCCCCTGTTCGGGCAGTTCCCAACCCTGTGGTCCGGGACACCACAAACCAAGCACAAACCCTGTGCTCTACGACACTCTGACACCACATGTCCTGGCTTCCCGCAGTGTGAACATCCCACTGCGGAAGACTGCTTCTGCTTCTGCTGCTGAGGGTGCGTCGGGATGGAATGCTGAACCGACGTCACTGAGGCCGCCCGCCTCGGAGCTCCAATGGTCAAAGCCCTGGCTGCCGGGGCTGGTGCTGATGACTGATTCATCTGCCCGTGAGATCGCTTCCGACCTCCGGTCCTATCCACGATCCTCTGGGAGGTATATTCATGCCTCCGGGCTGCTCTCAACACTATATCAAAAGTCTGATGCTCAAACTGCTCCACCGCCAATAAAATCTCTAGGTGGAGCCCCTGCTGGAACCGCTGGGCTCTATCGAACTCGGTCGCCACCAAGGTGGGAGCAAACCGACTAAGCCTGGAGAACTCGGCCGCATATCCATCGACCGTCCTGCCCATCTGCTTCAGATTGGTGAACCTCGTCTGTAGATCATACCGAGCTACAACATCAAAATACTTGGTCTGGAATCTCTCCCTGAATACTGCCCATGAAATAGGGGCCACTAATCCATCGGCCTGCGCTGCCCACCAGCTGCGAGCAAGATCCAATAGCTGCAGGCGCACCACGGCCACCTTCTCGTTCTCTGGAGTCCTGGCTGCTTCTAGAATTACCTCTGTGTCCTGAAGCCATGCATCTGCAGCGATCGCATCTTCACTACCATCGAAGAAGGGAGGGTTCAAGCGCTTGAAGCTGTTGGCCGCGCTATTACCCTGATGACCTCCTCTGGTCAAAGCATCTGCCACCGCCTGGTGCAAGGCATCTCCGCGACGATCCTGGGAAGCTAATAGGGACCTGATGAGACCCACCAAAGTGCCATCATCCGGCTCTGCAGGCTGGACGGACTGAACTGGTGGTTCTCCTTCGGTAGGCATGACTTTGGAGGCTACTCCTGAATGCTGGGCTTGATCTCCAGGTTGTTGCTGGTCCGCGGGAGGTGCACCGCCTTGCTGATCGACAGGTCCAGGAACAATGCCGCTGGAGAAGACGTCATAGAGAACAATAAGGAAGGACCATGACAGATCAACGATACAAGCATGTGATCAGGTCAAGATTCTCAGGAATTTGAAGATACGAGCAGAGATCAAGGGCGAATACTGATTGAGACATCTATTCGGTAAACCCTCACATATCTTGAATTACAAGACCTGCATGGGCCACCACTAAAACCATGTCACGCCCCAGAACCAGAATACTGGAGAGCGGGGGCAGACATAGCCAGCTACGTATAATGAAATGGAATCCACGTCACTATACGGTCACGGCTGTCTAGATATATGAGGGTTTAACTACAATCCATCAGTCTCCTATGGTCAAGAACAAGCCTATTGTCTCAATCACAAGCAAGTAGTAACAGTCACAAGATATTAGAGCATCAATATACAATAGTAAGGCGTCCCATACATTACATATTGGATGATCATGAAGCTAGTCGTACAAAATGTCAGGACTAGCAAGAGTTTTAGTCAATACATGATCAACCCTAGGATTTGTCAATCATGTTACAGCCCGTAGGCAGACAGTAAATAAAGGTGCAATACGAGCTAACACGTGCTCGCCGGCTAAACGCCTCAAAAGAATAATTTTACAAATAGAGTGGGAGGACAAAAGAAACCCACTCGTTGCCCTGGTTACGCCTGGTGGTCACCATCGGGCTGGAAGACAGGTGGATCCTCTGTTGCTGCTCCGATATCTGGCCACACAAAACCAGCTGGGTCAGACCCCAGAAAGAGCAAGTGCCACAAAGGAGGCTTCACTTAGGAACTAAAACCAGCATATCACAATAGAATATTAAAGATAATAAATAAAAAACTGATAATAATAGAGATAACAACAGTAAACTGAGTACGAGGAAACTATTCAAGTAGCCAGGTCATAACCCTTAAACCAAACAAGGACCGGGGTTGCAGCCCTTCACCTGAATAGAAACCCATCTCAAATACTATTGGTACAGTGAAGACAATAAACAAAGAGAGGACACAGAACTGCTCCGGGAGCCAGGTTACAACCCTTAAACCAAACAAGGACCGGGGTTGTAACCCTTCGCCTGAACAGAACTGGACCTCTGATCTTTATTGTTAAGGCCGGTATAAATAATCATGGTATTAAGGTAAGGTAAAACATGACGAACATGGCATGGGATTGCAATAAGACAATAAACGAAGAGAGGACACAGAACTGCTCCGGGAGCCAGGTTACAACCCTTAAACCAAACAAGGACCGGGGTTGTAACCCTTCGCCTGAACAGAACTGGACCCCCGATCGTTATTGTTAAGGCAAGCATCAATAATCATGTCATGTCACAATCTTGCACAGGATCAGGATAAGACTAAGCTGGAATAAACTACATCCAATCAGTCACGGCCAATCAAGAGTACGGCTTGATACTTTTAACTAACTAGGGTTATCACATGCCTAGTTACTAGCAAGATGCAATAAGATTATCCCAACAGCCACAAGCCCTGCAGACCATCCGGTTATCCAGGTCGAATGTCCATTTAGGAAGAATGCAACACATGACTGTGTGCTGAAAATGTGCCCTACTCGTCGGTAGGCTACAAGTCCACTGAATGTGCCCAGATAACGGGATTGCTTGTAGCTGGAAATCTCTTCATGACTACTGAATCATTCTAGTTAATTAGCCTTAGTCAATTTCAGTAGGTACCCCTGACCGTGGTACTCAGGGGTCCCCATCCTAGACATGATGCAAGACAGTACTAGTTTATTTGTACAAACATAATCGCCCACGGTGTCCAAGTCTTTCATACTTGTCATGTCAGGCTAGCTGTCGTAACAGCATGCCGAGATATATCATGTCAGTTTACTTGTCAAGAGTGCGCCATAACGGACCACTATCGTGTTCTATTCTTACAATATTATGAATGAGAGAAACTTGCATAAAATAACTAGTGACATATTCTTGATGCCAAGGAAATGATCTACAACTTCCACGTTGAAAGTTGGGAGAAATTCGAGCCATAATTCAGTCAATTAGGACATATAACAGTTAGAAATAGTCAAAATATGCATTATGCGGCCTATTCTGCGACACCATATGCGGCCAACTGCGACATACGGCTTATGCGGCTCAACTGCGACATCATATGCGGCCTACTGCAACATGCGGCTCATGCAGCTCAACTGCGGCATGCTATGCGGCCAACTGCGACATGCGGCTCATGCGGCTCAACTGCGACATCATATGCGGCCAACTGCGACATGTGGCTCATGCGGCTCGACTGCGACATGCTATACGGCCAACTGCGACATACGGCTCATGCGGCTCAACTGCGACATCATATGCGGCCAACTGCGACATGCGGCTCATGCGGCTCAACTGCGACATCATATGCGGCCAACTGCGACATATGTCTCATGCGGCTCGACAGCGACATGCTATGCGGCCAACTGCGACATATGTCTCATGCGGCTCAACTGCGACATCATATGCGGCCAACTGCGACATATGTCTCATGCGGCTCGACAGCGACATGCTATATATGCGGCCAACTGCGACATATGTCTCATGCGGCTCAACTGCGACATCATATGCGGCCAACTGCGACATATGTCTCATACTGCAGATGAACATAGAAGTTTGACCAAAATTGTTTTGGCCATAACTTCCTCATCCGAAGTCGAAATCAAGCGAAACAAAAGCCAAAACTGCATGAAATTGAATTCTCTACAACATAGAACCATTAGTTTTCAAAAATAACCAAGTTTTAGAGATCAAAACCAAGAAAATCGAAAAGTTATAAACTTAGATCTACAAGAAACTATCCATCAAAATGAAAAAGGCCAAGTTCTAAAGAGTCTTAAAATCAAGTAAGGAAGAGAATGGAACAATAAAACTTGAGATCCAACAGGAAGCAAGTTTACACTTGCCTAGCTCTCTTCCCTGGTAGGTAGAAGAGTAATGGTGGAGAAGAAGAAGTGAAGGAGAAGAATAAATGAAGAGAGAGAGAGAGTTAGGTAGAAATATAAATGAGGGTGGTGGTGTTAGGTGGGGTTTTTCTTTTGGTTCATGGTGAACCCAAAAGCAAACCAAACCAAGCTAAGCCGGACCAAGCTAAGCCATATCCAATGACATGCCAAAATAACCATGCAGAAAAATACGCAATACGAGTCAAGAATACGTACACGTATACCAAGATACGTAATACGAACTATAGGCATTATAACTATTCAAATTTTTTAACTTATACTTTCAAAAACTATTTTTTACTTTAAAAAAAAATATTTTTTAACTCCGCCTATGCCAAACAAGCATTTGCCGGTCCCAAGCCCGGATAAAGGAAGAGGGAGAAATGTTTTTTTAAAATTTTTATAAATTTTTATAAATATTTGTAATATTTGTATAAACATTTTTGTATAAACATTTGTATATATTTGTATAGACATTTGTATTACAAACTATTACTAATTATAAACATTTTTGTATTACTAAATTATAAACATTTATATACATATTTTGTATAAACATTTTATAAACATTTGTATTAAAAAGAAAACATTTTATAAACATTTGTTTTAAAAAGAAAACATTTTATAAACATATTTTGTATAAACATTTTATAAACATTTTATAAACATTTGTATAAACATAAAATTATAAACATTTTATAAATATTTTGTATAAACATTTTATAAACATTTAAGTTACAAATTTTTAAAATTAAAATACAAAAGAAAATGATTAAAAAACCAAATAAAAAAAAACTGTTAACAAAATATATATATATATATATATAATTCAAAAATCGGGCCGGTCCGGTTAACCCGGCCCGAACCGGACCGAACCGCCCAAGCCCGGACCGGCCCGACCCTATTTCTTGCCGGTCCACTGGGCCGGGCTGGGCCGATTGTAGCAAAACCGGGCCGGGCTTAGCCCGGACCGAAAATCTCACTGGGCCGGTCCTGGACCGGCCCGAACCCGGTCAGGCCCGCAGCCTTTGGACCGTGGGCCGGCCCGGACCGGCCCGAAAACACCACGATCCGTAACCCATAGTCAGCCTGACAATTAAATAAAGAGAAATCATGTTGGAAATTAATTATTCCTTAAATTTCAAGGGTCCGACTATTGGCACCCCACCCATTTCTAAGTACACCCAAAAAAAAAAAAAAAAAAAAACGTAAAAGTCCTATTCTACCCCCCATTGCTGAGTACACCCCACTCTCCTCCCTCCCCCCTCCTCCTCCTCCCCGCCGCCTCTCCTCCTCCTCCGACCAGTTCCCTCCGACGACGACGACGACCCTCCCCAGTCCCCCTCCTCCTCCCCGCCGCCTCTCCTCCCCCTCCGTCGCATCTCCTCCGACCCCCCCCCTCATCCCGACCCGCCGCCTCCTCTTCCTCCTCCTCCTCCGACCCCCCTCATCCCGACCCGCCTCCTCCTCCTCTTCCCCCTCTCCGATCCCCGACGACCGCGACCCAAAAAAAAAATTAAAAAAAATTTGGACGCGGTAGGTTCGACCTGTACTGGTGGTCGAATGGAGGAGGAGGAGCCGGGGGGGGTGTCGGAGGAGGAGGAGGAGGAGGCGGCGGCGGGTCGGGATGAGGGGGGGTCGGAGGAGATGCGGCGGAGGGGGAGGAGAGGCGGCGGGGAGGAGGAGGGGGACTGGGGAGGGTCGTCGTCGTCGTCGGAGGGAACTGGTCGGAGGAGGAGGAGAGGCGGCGGGGAGGAGGAGGGGGGAGGGAGGAGAGTGGGGTGTACTCAGCAATCGGGGGTAGAATAGGACTTTTACGTTTTTTTTTTTTTTTTGGGCGTACTTAGAAATGGGTGGGGTGTCAATAGTCGGACCCAAATTTCAATTTATTATTAGGGTGCTCCTATTAGCACTCATAAAATGTCATTTTGCATTTTTTTAAAAAAATTTTACATTCAATTTTTTAAATCTATCAATACATTAAATATAGCATTAATTTGTGCATGCATGGAGGGTAGGAGTGTTAGGGGTGCAACTCGGGCGGGTTGGGTCGGATTTGAGGTCAACCCGAGCCCAACCTGATAGATCATAAGCCTAACCCAAGCCCAAGCCCGACCCGACTTCGGGTTCAACATATGAAGCCCAAGACCAAGCCCGGAGGATCGGGTTGGGCTCGGGTTGGGTCGGGTCCATCGGGTTTATCGGACTCTAATATGATATTTGAAATAATTTTAAACAAGAGTAATAAATGTATAATCAAATAGCAATCAAGCCTCAATCATTACAAAATAAAACTGAAATGAGATTTAGGACAAGGAATTGAAGAGTTTGGATGAAAAAAAAATTATAGTTTAAACTTTTTATCTAAGTAGTATGAAACAATATATATATAAATTATATGTATGTCGGATTTCGTGTTCTTCGGGTTACCCAACACATGAATCCAAGCCCAACCCGATTTTTAATCGGGTTCAAATATTTTAACCCGAGCCCAAGCCCGAACCCGAATATCTTCAACCGTAACCCAACCCATTAACGGGTTTACCCGATCGGGTTCGGGTTTAGCCCGCCCAAGTTGCACCCCTAAGGAGTGTAGGATGACATTTTAGGAGTGCCAATAATATTAATGCAGGGTAGATTTAGAATTTGAATGTTAAAAAAATAAAAAAGAGTACCGAATGACATTTTAAGAGTACTAATAGCAACATCCTATTATTACTATTACTACTACTACCACTATTATTATTATTATTATTATTATTAGTAGTAGTAGTAGTAGTAGTAGTATTGTCGCCGCCGGTTGAGACTTTTTAGATACGAATGAATGATTTTTATTCTTCTTCTCGTAAGCTCTAATAATAACATAAATAAATTTATGCTAAATAATTGGGGGGAACGGTACGCTGAACCGAGCGCCACACGGTAGTCCCTCATTGGCCCAACCCCCCATGCAAGTTCCAACTCCTCCTGTCTAATAGAAGAACGTTACGTGGTGCTCGGTTCAACGTGCGATCCTCCTTTTCAGTCTGTGTAGCATTATTGATAAATTTAATTTTGAAAAGGAGCCATATTATTATAATAATTATTTTTGGTCCTCAGTATATTGCAACTTGGAAATCCATTCAATTAATTTTGGTAATTACAAATATACCAATGAAACAAACTTTGGAATAATTAAATTGTGTGGCCACCAAAGATTATTACCTACACTACTATATAATAAAAGGATTTGAAGCTTCACCGTGGAATTTTTTGTAAAATATCCTTATTTATGTTTCTAATTAAAATTATTTAATAAGTTTAACATGCAAAGATCCTAGATGAACTCATGAGTTTTTCATTTTTTTAAACTGGTCCATCAATAGTCGATGGTTTACATGCATTTTTTTTTTGTAACAAGTCAACGGCCTAAATAGAAAAATTCGTCCACGTGTCATCACCATATTGGAAGTTCCTATTTGAGTGTGTAGTCATTCTTTCTAACATGGGTAGTTAGATCTCTAAGAGCATCTCCAACCCTATTGTGAGTTTGAAAAAAATGGTTGCCACATAGGAATGACAACCATTTTTTCCAAAAGTACTTCTCCAATGCAAATGTGAAGTAAAGTGTGGAGTTGACATGGCAATGACATGGCAAAGACAATGTGAAGTTGGTTGTCTAGATCTAGACAATGCACTTCACAATGTCTTTATGTCCACATCATCATTTGTGAATAAAAATATTTATAAAAAAGTTGAAGAAGTGAAGGAGTTGCCTTGGAAGTTGGAAAAAATACTTTTTGTTGTCTCCTCAATACTTTTGCATTGGAGAGAGTTTTTCTATCTCATTGTCTTTTGAGATATAATTTTGCCACATAAACAAGACATTGTCTTGTGACTCATGCCACATAGGAGCCACCTAAGACTCACAACACTTAACAAGACAATAGGGTTGGAGATGCTCTAACCCTATTGTGAGTTTAGAAAAATGGTTGCCACATAGGAATGCCAAGTTTTCATTTCAAAAGAATCATTCTCCAATACAAATGTAGAATAAATCATGAAATTGATAAGGCAATGGCATGGCAATAGGGGTGCAACTCGGGCGGGCTAAACCCGAACCCGATCGGGTAAACCCGTTAATGGGTTGGGTTAGGGTTGAAGATATTCGGGTTTGGGCTCGGGCTCGGGTTAGAATATTTGAACCCGATAAAAAATCGGGTTGGGCTTGGGTTCATGTGTTGGGTAACCCGAAGAACCCGAAACCCGACACACACACACACACACACACACACACACACACACACACACACATATATATATATATATATATATATATATATATATATATATAGTTTCATGCTACTTAAATAAAAAGTTTAAACTATAATTTTTTTCACCCGAACTCTTCAATTCCTTGTCCTAAATCTCATTTCAGTTTTATTTTGTAATGATCGAGGCTTAATTGCTATTTGATTATGCATTTAATATTACTCTTGTTTAAAATTATTTCAAATATCATATTAGAGTCCCATAAACCCGATGGACCCGACCCAACCCGAGCCCAACCCGATCCTCCGGGCTTGGTCTTGGGCTTCATATGTTGAACCCGAAGTCGGGTCGGGCTTGGGCTTGGGCTAGGCTTATGATCTATCGGGTTGGGCTCGGGTTGACCTCAAACCCGACCCAACCCGCCCGAGTTGCACCCCTACATGGCAAGGACAATGTGATGTTGGTTGTCTAGATCTAGACAATATACTTCACAATAACTTTCTCTCCACATCATCAATTATGAATAGAAATATTTATTAAAAAATAAAGAAGGGGAGGAGTTATCTTGGAAGTCGGAAAAAATATTTTTTATTGTCTTCTCAATACTTTTGCATTGAGAACACTTTTTAATATCATTGTCTTGTGTGAATATCATCTTGCCACATAGCAATCACAACTAGGGGTGCAACTCGGGCGGGTTGGGTCGGGTTTGAGGTCAACCCAAGCCCAACCCGATGAATCATAAGCCTAGCCCGAGCCCAAGTCCGACCCAACCTCGGGTTCAATATATGAAGCCCAAGACCAAGTCCGGAGGAGCGGATTGGGCTCGGGTTGGGTCGGGTCCATCGGGTTAATTGGACTCTAATATAAAATTTAAAATAATTTTTAACAAAAGTAATATTAAACACATAATCAAATAACAATCAAGCCTTGATCGTTACAAAATACAAATTGAAATAAGAATTCTTTATAAGGAGTTAAAGAGTTTGGGTGGAGAAATTTAGGATTTAAACTTTTTATTTAAGAAGCATGAAATATATATATATATATATATATATATATATATATATATATATATATATATATATATATATATATATATATTTCGGGTTTCGGGTTCTTTGGGTAACCCGACGCATGAACCCAAGCCCAACCCGGTTTTTGATCGGGTTCAAATATTTTAGCCCGAGCCCGAACCCGAACCCAAGTATCTTCGACTCTAACCCAACCCATTAGCGGGTTTACCCGATCGGGCTCGGGTTTAGCCCGCCCGAGTTGCACCCCTAATCACAACACAAAAAAGACAAATGGGTTGGAGATGCTCTTAGTTATGTATAAAAAAATTTAAGGAGACCGTTGTTTGGTAGTTTCAAATAGTAAAAATTTTATTTTTGAAGTGGTATGAAATATGTCCAATTGCACGCATAACTTGGGTAGTTAATAGAAAGGAAGGAATATTATACTACCTGTAAGGACATATTGGAAGGTTCGACCTTCCTCTCTTTTAGTAAATACTCTTCCACAATAAAAGAGACTTGTTTTCTTCAACAACTATGGCAGCAAAAGATTAAACCATCGACAAAAGGTGTAGGGTCTCACCGTCTCAGCAGTAGTTCGACAATTATCATCAGCATTAAAAGCTCTCTTCGCTCCTCAAGGCTTATGAACTTTGCAAAGTTCTTCTCCTCCTCGTACAGCAAATCTACATGTACAAGTAAGGTTTATTTTTTCCATTGGAAAAACCTTTTTTTTTTTTATTTCCATTTGAAGAAAAATATTTTTTTGGTATTTTGTAATGTTTCAAATTAATATTGTGATTGACGATATTTGATTTGTATGTCTTTATAATTTGCTATCGCAAATAGTAATACTTGATTTTTGTTGTAGAGGTAAGTTTGCTTTCTGCAGTGTCAAGTGTGGAGACAAACGAATAGAGTATGATGATTGGAAAATATAAGTGCTTTTTTTATGTAGTCAAAACTAGGGTTGAATGGAAAAAAATGTAAGAAGAAAACCAGTAAACATTTTAGATGTATTTGTTTATCAATAGGAAAGTTGATTGCTAAATTACCCTTCTCTTTTCTTAAGTTGTTAGGCAAATGTGAAATATTGCAAAATGTTGCCTTTTTTTTTTTTTTTTTTTTTTTTTTTTTGCGTGATTATCATGTGTGCATTTTTACATGTATTCTACATTTATTAAGATGGATCTCAAATTCTTAGAATTGAGATACAGAGCTATATGTCCTTCCTTAGAAGTATGGAAGATCGCTTAATATATTAAAAATAAATTCAGTAATATGGGTATCATTAAGGAAGGTTGTTCGAAAAAATATAATAGTCCCCTTTCCAATATTTTACACAAAACAAACTATAATATCAATCAATGATTATCTATTCATCCCTCCCCACCAACAAAAACACTCGATCAAAGTCGTTATATATTTCATATATTGGACTGTCAAAATCAGAACAGTAAAAAAAAAAACATTTCCATTTGCAAGAAACTAAACCAAACATTTATTACCACATTTATTACCTTTCGGAAAATTCACTCAAATTCCTCTCGACCTACCTACTTTATTTTTCCTCAAATTTTTTTCTCCATTTTTTTTCTCTTCCTTTCCAAACACCATGACTTTTAATTTTTTTTCTCATTTCTCACAATCCAAATCTACCTACACTCTACACTAATAGTTTGAAAATTATTATTTTTAATTCCACTTTCACATTTTCACGTTAAGATATAAATGTCGAAATCAAGAAAATATATTCAATATATATATATATATATATATATATATATATATATATATATATATATATATATATAT